>JAVIWB010005397.1:0-736984 GCA_031893035.1 Dermolepida albohirtum
TCCTTTACTGAAATAAAATAGCAAAATATGTCGAAAATGTTCGTTTCTGCACTCCGTTTAAAATTAACCCACAACTAATAGCTTTAATAAAAATCACGCACTACTTGCTTCTGAAGTTACGTCAATGTGACCAGTATCACGCGACAAACGGTAAAGTACAGCACTAACATACGTTATACAAAAAATAAAGCAACGCTCTCTATCAGTAAAAACCGAAAGTACTTAGTTGCTAACCCAATACTTTTTAATCAGCTCCGTTATTGACACTTCGTCATTCATACTGCTAAGTTCTTGTCATGGTCATCGGATTTCGTTTATGAAACACCATTTTCAAATATAGAAATTGTTTTGGACACTTATTGATTTAGAAAGTATGCTTCTTCACGTCATGTATTTTATGTTCATTTATTTGTAATTTTATTTTCATTTTAAGTTCTTTTATCGTTTCAAAATAATCTCACCTTGTTTCATGTTTCGATAAGATATTCTGGCAAACTTTCGTATGTGATTGAAATAATTTCGTCCTAGTTTCCGGTATGTTCTTAAAGATTTGTTTTCTTTTTCGATTGATTTTTTACTAAATTTTTAAGTTTGCTCTGCAAGTACTTTGCACCAACGGATCTATTGGGTAGAGACGCAAAGTCGACTAACATGATAATGAATCTACTAACATGTCATTGTGAGCTTAACAAACACGCGAATAATATGAACTTGGCCCAAGGCAAGTGTAGGTGCTGCCAAATATAAAACGAGTCGGCGATTCTCGATTACGCCAACGGAAGCGCTTGGCAAGGTTGTAGTTTCTACAAATGGGAAATGAACTGAAGATTAAATGAAGAAAGACAGTTGTAGATGTTGTTACGTTTAATTAAAGGAATGCAGCTTGTAAATGCATTCTAACTCTAAAGGTCGAAGTGAAATACACTGTACAGTCACCTCAAGCAATCTAGGATAACTTATCTTCTTCTACTAATCATGTTACAAGTTCTTAAATTTATATTAACTGCAAAAATTTCACTAATAGCGTCTTCAGTTTTCTTAAAGACCAATTGTTTTTTTAAATCGTAATCCATTTAACTAAGTCATAATCTATATATTTATTTATGTATTTCTTCAGTTAAAGAGGACATGGTTTTTATAAAATTTAAACTTTATGAACTTTCATTTGAGAATAATTCAATCAAAAATTCGTTATCGTACATTGATTGGAACTCGTGGGTATTGCAAGATCTTTAAAATTCACATACAAAACGAAGCGTATTACAACGTTGTTGTTCAAAATTTAATTAGCAGATACCATGTAGATGCAATAACTTTATAATTTCTGCGAAAAATCAAGATAGAAAAGCGTTGGCTTCGAATTCCGTTTCTTAACTTTTGAACTTTTGAAATAAAAAACAAGTTGGTATTTTTGCAAGATTAATATACTAAAAGAAGCCTTAATTTCATTCTCTTGTTCTCAATTTCCATTACTGATTTTAGTTGAATTATATACATGCTTCGCATATTTACCATATTTATAAATCTCGTTTTAGCATTTTGGAAAGCGTTACTTCACACATAGGTCTCATTTTATCTCGCTGAAGAGTTATCGATTGAAGCATAAATAAAACATTAAATTTTATGATCTATCTACATATAAGTCGGGTCGGGAGAGTTTCCAGTTACTCCCATATGAATATGCCACTCAGTCTCTACCTAAATTATTAAGAGGAGCTTATGTATTTGAGGACTTTGAAAAGATATATACGAGTATTTCTAGGATCTATGATTCAGTAATATGTTTAGTACTTGCTATCGTGATCTTCGTATGTTTGGGATGATTATGATAGAAGTTGAGTAGAATTGTATATTTAGATATTTGCATATTTCATTGAATCCTACCTCTAAATAGTATGGGGATGATTTGGTGAAAACTAACACATCACACACCACAATCAGAAAAAGATTCTGTTGTTTTCATTCTTAAACGCTTAGCTTATTCTTTTACTGTGAAACTCAGTGATTTATACCTATAGACGTGATCTAAGCATCGTTTAATTTAATAAATAATAAAATTTCGATTTCGTTTCTTAAAAACTCCTTCACTTGCATATTATGGTACTTTTTCGGTTGTTACTTACATACAGCACGACCATCATATCCTTGGACAAAAATCTACTGCGCATCGTAGGCGTGCCGGGTGGTACACTCCGAGTCATCGGTAAGCTGTTTGTGTCCTCAGTGTGCTTATGATCGTTGCGTGGTTAAGTTGTTAAGTTACGGTTAGTCAAAGTGAGTAATTGAGGTCTTGCATTATAATTGGTTATTATTTGTTTTATTTATTATAATTAATAATGTCCAACTTAGGAGGTGGAGAAGGACTGCATTCACGAACCCGTGAAGTCGTGTTTAATGTTTTTAAGTTTTTAAAGACAATTTCAGATAACGAAACAGACATAAGAAATTGTACAAAAAGCGAATTAAAGGAATACGTAGCAAGAGCAACTGGTGTTTCAAGAGCTTCTGTCTATAATATTTTAAAAGAGGGGAACGAATATCAAGCAGAACCAGAACGAAATGAGAAAGAGAACACAGAACAACTACCAGTTTTCAAATCGCCAAAAAAGAAAAGATCGAGGAAATGTTTAGTAATGGATTCAATAGACGACATTGACCTATACCAAATAAAACATATTATTTATAATTTCCACAAGACAAATAATCAGCGGATTACTATTAAAAATTTACTACAAAAACTTAAAGAAGATATAAATTTTCCGGGCGGCCGAGAATCCTTAAGAAAAATTATAAAGAAGCTTGGTTTTAGATTCTGTGCTACACAAAACAATCGCAAGATATTACAAGAAAAACCAGATATCAGAAACATTCGTACAAATTTTTTACGAAAAATAGATGTATATCGACGGCAAAATCGTCCAAATATTTACATGGATGAATCCTATATTCATAGCGGCTATACAAAATCGAAAAGTTGGACAGACAAGTCAAGAAATGGGTTATTTTCGACAATCTCCAAGGGCCAACGTTTAATTATGTTGCACGCTGGAGGTGAGAACCATGGATTTGTAGAAAACGCTTTGTTACTTTTTAAATCCGGAACAAAATCCGGTGATTACCATCACGAAATGAATTTCGAAAATTACCAAAAATGGCTCGTTGAAAAACTAATACCAAATTTACCAAAAAATTCAGTACTAGTTATTGACAATGCTCCATACCACAATGTTCAGATAAATCCAGCGCCTAATTCTAATGCAAACAAGCAAAAAATGTTACACTGGTTGACCGAAAAAGGTATTGCCTGTACATCTGATATGACGAAAGCCCAGTTATATATGTTAATAAAATATAATAAACAACAACACTTACGATATAAAATAGACGCAATTTTGGAGGCACACGGTCATACAACTTTACGATTGCCTCCGTATCACCCTGAACTAAATCCAATCGAAATGATTTGGGCGACTGTGAAAAATTTTGTGGCATCACAAAATGTCACATTTAAATTAGAGGACGCTAAAAGGCTAGCGGAAGAAAAATTTAAAAGCATTACAGTAAATGACTGGAACAAACTTTGCACTCACGTGAAGAGAGTCGAAGATGAATATAAACAAAATGAAGTTTTTATGGATGTTCTTACGGAGTCACTAATTATAAACGTGGGTGCTGATACATCTGACAGTGATTTTGGTTTCAGCGATGATTCAGAATAACTTAGTAATCATTGCTTTGTGAATGTGTTTTATTATGTAATTTATTATGTAATTATGTAATCATTTTGAAATAAAGCTATTTGCTTCTAATTACTGGGTATTATTAAAAAATTTTGTAATTACATTATCTACCTAATCATATTAAGATTTACTTTCATAGTACATCCTCAATAGAACACTATTAAATAACACTTAGCAGCCTCATTAATTAATAATTTACATTCCATTTGGACCAGTATAACATATATTAATAAATAAAAATTTTCTAAATTCTTATTCTTGGCGTCGCGTAGTACAAAATAAAACCGCGCCTTTCTGTTGGGAATGTACCTAATCACCGAAGCGAGCGACACACTGGCGACTGAGTACGAGTAATACCGAAAGTGTGCGCAGATTTTTCTAAGGATATGATGGTCTTGCTGTACTAATATTACTATAAGCTCTAATGTTCACTTCATTCTATTAACAGGTACTGTAATTCTGTAACAAATATGTATAACTACGAAAGCCGATTAATTGCTTGAACGAATAGTATTGTATAGGAAGATGATTTGATGAAATCGACCATTAACGTCATTATATTCTAATTCTGACATCTTTTACATCATTTAATTTGAAAGTTACAGCAATATTAATAAAGGTTTAAATGGAAAATTTATCATCTCACAATTCGTAATGCAATGTAACATATATTTTATAAAGGACTGAACACAACTGAAATTTTGGCTGATATGCAACAAACTTTTGACGATGATGATCATTCAAAAACCACAACTTATCACATCGGAGATGGGATAGGATGAGGGCCGAAAAACTTGACGCAAGAACGAAATTTCTTCGATTTCTGGTATTCAAATCATAAAGGAAGTTTCAAATTTCGTGGTTATGTCATTTATATGCGAAAAATAATATCTGCCAAATGGCCTCCTCTTACAGCTCCACAGACGTCAACTCTTTTGTTAAAATTTTCAATGACATTTTGACATAATTGAGGCTCTATCTCACCAATGACACGAACAATTTCATCTTTCAAAGCAGAAATTGATTGTGAATTGTTTTTATAAACCTGACTTTTTACATAACTCCAAAAAAAAATAGTCTAAAGATGTCAAATCACATGATCTTGGTGGCCAATTAACATCACCGTTTCTTCTTGAGATTATATTCGTGTGCAAAGTAAGGTTTAGCGCCATCCTGTTGAAACCACATATCCTCTAGATCAATATTCATTAATTTGGTCCACAAAAATTCGGCTACCATCCGACGATATCGATCACCATTGACAGTTACAGCTTCACCAGCAGCATTTTAAAAGAAGTAAGGTCCAATTACACCACCTGATCATAATGCACACCAAACAGTAACTCGTTTAGAATGCGTAGGTTTCTCATGAAGAATTGCTGGATTTTCCTCACCCCAGATACGGCAATTTTTGTTCATTAACATAGCCACCAAGTTCAAAATGTGCCTCATTGGAAAACATTATTTTTTGAGAAAAATCAGTAAAATACGCAATGTTGTTGATCCACTAAGTCCAAGTTATTGTGAACGTTGTCTAATGGACATTTTAGGATCTTCAGCAACACTTTCACGAACCAAACCAATACTTTCTTGTGAACGACCACTACGACTGTATTTTTCACTTTTTTGATCTTCCACGGAACCGGTCTCTTGAAATTTTTTAATAATTCGACCAATAGTGCTTTCAGATGGACGATTATGTAAACCATAAAAGTCATGTAATTTTCTAAAAACTCTTTTCACAGAACACTGATTTCCATGAAATAATTCAACAATTTGAACGCGTTGTTGTACCCTGCATGAATCCATTTTTATAAATGTCATACATCGCACTTTTTAAATGCCCACATACCCAGACAAATTCAGTGCACCATTTATATTTTATTTATTCTTAAAAAAAACCGCGCAATTTGAAACACCCATTATTTTATAAAGCACTGAACACAATTGAAATTTGGACTGATATGCAACAAATCTTGGACGACGATAATCATTCAAAAACCACAATTTAGCACATTGGAGTTGATATAGGATAGGCGCCGAAAAACCTGAAACAAGAACGATATTTCTTCCAGATTTCTTTAAAGAAAACTTGACTGCTATTCAAATAATATAATTTTCATAGACTCTGCTATAAACGAACAAACCGCTTTACTAGACAAACTGAAGAAAGCAATTTCTGGTAAACGAGTTGGGAAGGCCTATAATAAGGTTCTCTTTCATTATGAAACCTGGGGACAAGTCGTTCACAAAAATTTGGATAAGTTGAGATTTTGGGTTATGTTTTGTTAATTCTATTCCCCAGATCTAGTTCCAAATGATTTCTCGCTTATTATTTCCACTTATTCTTGTTGGCAAAAAATTTCGGACAAGTGAAGAATTTATTTCAACAATGGCACAGTATTTTAAGAAACTTAAGGAACATTGTTACAAAAACGCTGTAATGAAATTCAAGCATCATTTGTCCAAGGACGTTGAAGTTGAAGGAGTATGTGATAAGATAATGTTCTAGCTTATTTGCTTCATATTGGTTCCACTTCTCATCAAATTATTCCTGTAAGTATTTAGATATTAATTATTTTCATTAATTATAAAGTTATAAATGTAACTCTGAAAGCAGGTATATTTAAAAAGTAAAATGCAAAAGCTATAGTCGTCCTGATGGTCTAGAAAATACAAACGAATAATTTAAAATATAGTACGTCATCTCCCTTTTAGGATTATCAAGGATAATATCATACATTTCTTCTATCTTATTCAGCATTTGTTTTGACTCGTAACTACTGGATCATTTTTTGACATTTTCATCGGTCCTTTTCGTTCTTTAAATCCCACTACTATGAGGTTCTGAGGTCCTCAATTAAAAAAGGCTGTTCTACTCTATCAGAGGTTGTTCTGATCATTTCTTAAACGATAGAACGTATGATAAAACACCTTAGTCTACGTCGGGATGAAGACAGTAATACTTAACAAACCAAAAAGCGTTAAGAACTATTGAACGTACGTAGTTCTGTACGACTTATAGCTTCTTTATGTAGATACATACGGAATTATAGTTTGGTAGTCATCTTTCAAAGTAAACAGGATGGAATAGACTTAATGGTTCATTATTACGAGGCTCGCTGCTCGCTTCTGGAGTGCAGAATTGTCCAAGATGATGGCAAAATATTTCAAAATACGTCTTCTAGCTAGTCTATTTTCTCGATTTTCCATCTTTTCTCATCAATTGTCGTTAAAGTATTGGTCGATCATGCAAAAATAGTCTAATCTAAGACTACCTTTTATACTTCAATAAATAAATATTTACTTCAATATTTGAAATTTTGATTTTGATTCCTTTAAATATGATGACCATTATTATATTCTCTAAAACATTCTTTTTGCTAAACACTTTTGAAAGTCAAACGCCTGGTAAAGAAAGTCATTTACCATATTTTTGTGAATCTATTTTACTTATATTTTATAAATTATTGATCTTTTATTTACTGTTTTTTTAGCATTTTGTTATGTTCTTATAATAAAACAAAAGTGTTTCATAATTTTAAGCATTTAGTTTTTGGGTGTTCTGGTTTTCTTATTATAAAGAAAGTGTTACATTACTTCAAGTACATGAAAATGTAGTAAATCCACTATGAAACGATGTGATAAAACAGAGTTTCTATTATTATTTCTTAATGTAAACATAAGAAATAGAAAGTAAGAATCAGACATAAATAATAAACCAAGAATTAATAATTAATTGTTAAGTAATTGAAGAAATTTTCTTTTTTATTTCTCTGTAAACCCTACATATGTAAGTTACATACAATACTCTTAATTGATTTTGTAACTTTCCTCTAACTTTAAATTAAACAACTGTAGCGTTGTACTTTGTTTTAAACTACAAGCCTTCGGTCAGAGTTCTACTTCACTGTAACGCACGTAGACCATCGTCCATTCCGTAAGAAAGCAGGGGCTTCTCCTGAGACATTTCTAATTATGAATTATCCTCAAGGGTTGGAACTAGCCGGGATACTAAGTAACCACTTGAGAATGGGGATGACCAGGGTGGAATATGAAAATAATTTACTAGAATTTTCTTTTGTTTGGTAAATTTGCACTTACTCAATCTATTATAATAATAATTACCACTTTGTTTGGTCGCGTTGTGTATTTGTTTGAACAGTCAAAAAGCCAGCTGGTGAAAATTTTTAGGGTCATTCATTTCACATTCGAAATGGTTTACTTTCATTTGAATTCTTTGTTAATATATGTTAAAATTGATTTATTCTACAGCTCTAATGCTTCTGTGGGGTTTTTACCGCGACAATTGCAGCTATAGTTACTAATGTTTGAAGAATATTCAAATACAAATTCAGGAATAAATTACGTTCACTTAATTCTTCCATACTATGCACTATATCGAAAGCGTTTCTAATTAAATTACTTAAAAATTTAAACTCAGCTTTATGAATGATGGTTACTAGATTTTGAAATGCGACATCACTGTAGTTACAAAGTATTGAGTCGTTCGATTACAGCATAATTTTAAAGAAACAATAATCGAAGAAAATAGATTCAAGCCGTGAACATCTTCGAACAATGATTTTGTTGAATTTTCGATTCAATGTCTAACGCTGATTCGAAAACTGCTTTTGGTGATAAGACTACCGTTTTTCCGTGATATCAGGAAGCTTAAGTGATAAATGTCATGCAGGCCGACGAATACCATGAGAAGAAGTAGAAAATATTGATATATGAAAGATGATGCGAGATCGTCATGTCACATACAACAAAATTAAGATGCTCTTTACCATTAAGTTAAATCTTTCATTCTTCCATATAAGTCAGTTACCTATCAGAAACGCAAACTTTACATCAAGTGTAAATGTGAAATTACAAACACAGATACGTGAATCATCTTCCTCAAGTGCTAAATTTAATACCTCGAGTATGCTCCTATGATTTACGAGGGTGGTCCCATAAGTACCCGGCCCGACCTAGAGATGGCAGTAATTGTTTGAAAAATATCACTATTAGAAAGTACACAATCTATAAAGCGTATGTTTTAAGCTCGAAGACACCACGTTGTTTAGTATTTGTTTGGCAGCCATTAATAGCGAACGTTTTCAGTGAATTTGTAAAAATGGAGAAAATTGGTCATTGTTACGTGACACAATACTTTTCTTTGAAAGGCCTAAGCCCAACCGATATAAAAGCTGAATTGGATTTTACTCTGGGTGAGTTTGCTGCTTCACTTACAACAGCGAAATATTGGGTAGCAGAGTTTAAACGAGGCCGTACCAGCTTCCAAGACGGGCATTGCAGTGGCTGACTAAATGAGGTGACAACTCCGAAAATGGTGAAGAAAATCCACAAAGCGGTACAGGATGATCGTCAGCGGAAAGTACGCGAGCTAGCAGACATAGTAGGAATTTCGAAAAGTGCGATACATCGCATATTATCTGAAATTTGGACATGAGAAAGTTGTGCGCAAGATGGGCATCGCGTTTGCTCGCACTCGAGCAAAAACAGTGCCGTGTAGATATATCGATTGAGTGTTTAGCGAAGTTTCCCAACAGCAAAGAAGAATTTTTGCGCCGTTTCATAACCAGGGATCATCACATCACACCCGAGATAAAAGAACAATCAAAACAATGGACTCAAAAGAGAGAAGTAGCTGCAAAGAAAGCGAAGACCGTTTCATCTACAGGCAAGGTCATGGCATCGGTTTTTTTTGGAATGCGCGTGGAATAATTTTCATCGACTATCTTGAAAAAGGAAAAACTATCAACGGCGAGTATTATGTGATCTTATTGTAATGTTCGAGCGAAGAAATCACGCAAAAACGGTCGCACTTGGTTAAGAAGAAGGTGTTGTTTCGTCAAGGCAATGCACCCGCTCACAAATCCATTATCGCAATGGCCAAAATTAATGAATTAGAGTTTGATTTACTACCTCATGCACCCTATTCGTCAGATTTAGCCCCTTCGGATTACTTTCTGTCCCCAAACTTGAAAAAATGGCTCAGTGATCAAAGATTTTCCAACGATGAAGAAGTGATGTCGGCAGTTAATGGCTATTTTGATGAGCAAAACAGTTTCTATTATAAAAAAGGTATCGAAGTTATTGAACATCGCTGGGAAAAGTGTATAGAGCTGAAAGGAGATTATGTTGAAAAACAAATATGTGTTTTCTTTGTTGGGTCGGGTACTTTTGGGCCCACCCTCGTATAGTACAGTATTCCGCACTAAATGCATTAGTTTCAGGATATAAATTATCACCTCGCACATTCATAATTCTGATAGTTTACCATTATATTTCGTAATGTGTATTCTGAATCCAATGATAAAATTCAATTAACACCTCCAGAAAACATAGGACAAGCGAAATGTTACTACGAAAGTCTATTGTTAATAAAGTACAAAGAGAGACATAAAATGATGTATTAAAAATTTATGGATTGATTAGAGGAAAACTATGCATTTCGTTTGAGAAAATATCTTAGATGCATATACGTATATTATATCGTCACACAAATTAAAACCATTCTTGTGAGCAATTCATTCAAAGCTTTAAAGTGCACTAGCTGTTAAAAATTATATCAATACTGCAGTCTATCCAAAGTTAAGAGCATACCTCAAACGCCAGTTAGAAGTACTTCAAAGCAAAAAATTAAAAACTTTATGGTGTATTGAAATAAACAAATTTATCGGAAAAGCTTTTAATTTGGAATACTTCTTCATGGAGGTAAATATACAGTACATAGTTCAAATAAATATATTTATAATATTTATAATTTCAAATATAATAATAAAGTAGAATTTCAAATTTAGACTATAGCAACTACTGGAATTATTAATGCTTTACGAAAAGTGGAACTAAAAAGCTTTAAGAATATTGGAAGAATATGTGGAAGATTCAGGGAAAATATTATTCATGCAAATTCGGTATATGAAAACGAAAGTAAATAAATCATTTGTAATTTCTGAGACAGTACGGGTTTCTAACAGTTCTCACTTACTAAAAGGAAACATGCACGTGACAAGTTGTCAGAATTAACAAATTAGGTGGTGTTCTCAAACGAAAAGCATAATATCTAATATTAACAAGCCCGAGTTATTGTTTTGCAAGTTGTTCAACTAATAAAACTACGACAGCTCATAAAATTATACAAAAGGATAAATAAGGGATAAATAAAACACTTTGTTTAAATTTCACACTTTCTTATGTATTTACTGGGACTTGTTTCGTCTGTTAGGACATTATCGAGCACCTAACAGACGGAACCTTTCATAGTAAATATATTGTATAAGACGAAGTGTGAAATTTAGATAAAGTGTTTTGTTTATTCCTTAGTACAATGGAATTTGTCAAAGTAACAACCTCAGCAATCAACTATTTAAAATGATACTAAAATTGTTTGTAATGAAAATTCAACAACCAGTAAGAATTAGCTAAGAAGAAGCTGTTCGTATGGTAAGTGCTACGACTGCTTATGTCAATTAAAATTTGCTGCGAATAGATATTTTTAGTGACCCTTTGGAGCGTTTTTGTAAAACAAGGTGGATTTTATGTGATAAAAATGAGATTTAGGTTCTTCGTTATACGCCTAAAACAAAGCAACAATCTAAACAGTAGCAGCATAGTGGTTCTTCTCCCTCAAAGAAGACTATGGCTATTCCATCTACAAGACATGTATGTAATAGTTTCCATTTCTTTTCGATGCAAAATGTGTTTTTCTTGTTGCTCATCTTTCAACAAACCAAACAATCAAATGCACATACTACACGAGTCTTTTAGGCTAAATAAAGCAAAAAATTAATGAGCGTAAGCGTATCTAAGAAAGAGAATCGTTTTCCGCCAAGGTAAGTGCAACTTATTGAGAATTCCGAGTATCATAAAGAAGCTGCAGCAATACCATCAACGTTCTTATCAGCAGCATCAACTTCCGCTAAAATATTATGAAACTTGAAAACATCTTTTAATATTGAAAATTGCCACACTTTCACTATTAATTATTTTCAGAAATAATAAAATTTAGTGTCCTTTCTTCTACACTTTTGATCCGATACTGTTATCATAGGAAAAATACAGTACACGACTCTAGTTGCAAAGCAGTTACGTATTCGTGTAATAGTGTACTCGCCATGCGACTCTGTTGACGTATGATTGCGTTGGATTACATACAAATTAACCGCAGGTCAAGTACAAGCTAATATCATATGATAACTAGAAGCAAATTGGTGTATGATATCATTAGTGGTGATGAAAATTGTATTTATTTGTTTGAACTTAAAACTGAGCAACAATTGACTGTTTACCATTGATGCTTCGGAATGAAGTAAAACCAACAATGGTTACTAGTTTTCGCAGTGTTTCAAAGTAGTAATTTCTTTTTGTGTGAAAAACTGGACGACTTAGAGGAACTAGAAGATCTTAGAGCTGTGAATGCTGGGTGAGTTTTCTTTGAAATGCAAGAAAAATAAAAGACATCGAATCGTTCTTCATGTAGACAATGCAAGTCCACACACACCACAACAAATATTGAATTTCTGATCAGTCAAAATGTGGACTTAATATATCATTAGTGTAGAGTAGTTCTGATACACGTTCTAATGACTTCGCATTTCCAAAAATCACTTGCTCAATGAATGATTTTCAACATCAGTCAATGTAGTTGGTACATTTAAATTTTTTGAGTACCATCTTCAGAATTGATTTATTCGTAGGAAAAAATGTATATATCGCAAAGGTCAATAAGGCAAGTTTTTGAATTTGATGGAGCCTGTGGTTGATTAACTTAATCACTAAGGTTGATATATAACACCTTTCCATATTAACTTTTGTAATTCTGTATACGGCGAAAAATACCTGTACGAAAACAAACTCTTGTTTTCGTACAGGTATTTTTCGCCGTGGTTTACCAGGTGCGACACTTTGCAATTATCTGCTGATGATGACAACTTACTTGTCGAAATTCGTATACAGAATTACAAAAGTTAATGTGGAAAGAGGTTATATATCAACCTTAGTGATTAAGGCAAGTTTTGTGTTCCCAATATTTTTCAATTTTTCTACCCCAAAATTTTAGCAGCATCCCCGTGTGGTGTTGATGAGTTTTATATTTATGCGACGCGTACACTCGTATTTTTGTTTTAAGAGCAGTGTGTTCTTCGCAATTTGTCGCATTAATTTGCTGTAGGGATTCTTATTATGGATATTGAACACCGACACATCCCATTAGTAAAACTCATCACGGAGGAAACCAACGGGTAAACCGCATTGAATTAATCTCTAAAAAAGAATTATTATTACACATGTTCCGAAACAATGGCATAATATGCAACATTTGCGGGTATTACTGTTGTGGGTTAAGAGCCCTAACGATTATTATACGCTTTAAAATTAAAGATAAATGTCACTGAAAAATATTTTTAAACAGCTGAATAGATTACTAAAGAATGGTCATGCATTGTTATTATGGTCTTCTATAATATGTTTTGTGATACGGTTTAAAGTAATCGTTTTAATTCGATCGCTTGTACAATACGAGGTCCACTCAATAATTATTGAAGCAGTGAGTGCATATCGCGATAGCATTCTATCTTTTCTGTGTGGCTGTTTAATACTCTCTCCAAAAAATTTGATTAGTTTTAAAAGAAATACTAATTTTTAGAATAAAAAATTTAAACATTTTTTAATGGTTCGAATAAATAAAAAATTCCAAGATGTTATTCTGGAAAATATGATTTTTTCGTCTTAACGCGAAACTATAATTGATTGTAAATTCATTTTATACTGATAGCTAATTTTTAGGAATATTTACAAATTTAGAATTAAAATAATTTTGTATCTTCAACTGTTTCAGTATATTTGAGGGTTTCGGTTTTATATCTTTCGATAATAAAAAGGTCTTTCCATTACATGTTAAAAGTTTTTATAATTTTATATTCCTTTCATATTGCCCTTTATAATAGATATGTATATACCGTCTATTTGATGAATAAACGTGTGCAAATAATTAGTGTGTCGTTCCTGCATTTGCATAAGTTTCTTAATTCTTATTAGTTTGTAATATTCTTGTAATGTATATTGATAAACAAGTTTATCGAAAAAGATTTTATTTATAATTATTATTATTATTATAATTAATTAATTATTTTATTAATTTGGAATACTTCTTTGTAAAGGTAAATATACAGTACATAGATCAAATAAATATATTTATAATACTTGTAATTTCAAACGTAATAATAAAGTATAATTTCAAATTTAGACTGTATTAATTACTGGAGTTATTGATACTTGTCGAAAAGTGGAACTAGTAAAAAGCTTTAAAAATATTGGATGTGGAAGAGTCAGGAAAAATATTATTCATGCGAATTCGGGATATGAAAACGAAAGTAAATAAATCATTTACTTCTCGGTCCTGCATTTGCGTATCTTAATTCCTATTAGTTTGTAAAACTCTCGTAATGTATATTGATACAGTGGGCATAATTTATCGGAGATATATATTGAAATTTCCAAATTACCTTTTGGTCGTACAGTTATTTCTAAGCAATTTATTAACTTTTATTATTGTAGTGAAAGGTGGTAGCCATATTTTAAGTGATGAAACGTATTTAATATCACAAAAACTAAAACTAGTTACTATCAAACTACTCTAATAAAGAGAAGGTAACTCTCCACATTGCAAATAATTCAAATCTAAGCAAAAACAGAAATTGAAATATTTCAATTTATTAATAACACTAAACAAGAAATTTCAACTTCTAGTTTTCCACTAAGTTGACGTACACTAATTTTTATAGAATCCATAGAAACATTAAATAAGTAAAAAGTAGATGGTTAAGTTAGCTTTACTTTCGTTTGTAGCGGGTGATATATTTGGAGGTACGTTTTTCAAAAGTAAAAAAGAATTTTTATTTTATCTGGCATTCTTTATTATCATACAAAAGAACCATTCTTGACATTTATTTTTTAAAAATTATTTCCTTTAAATGTTGGCCGTAACTACGCCTAGCATGTTCCGAAGTTCCAATTTTCGATGACGCGTTCGAGCATTTCAAATGGTATTTGTCGAATAACGCGAGTAATATTGGCTTCCAATTTTTCAATTGTAGCTGACTTATCCATGTAGCATTTGGACTTTACGTAGCCTCAAAGAAAGAAGTCTAAAGGTGTAATATCACATGATCTAGGCTCCAGGCATCAGTCCATTACGTGAAATTAAATGTCAAATGTCAAAAGACTTATTAGTAAAACTGATCGTGAATGACGATTGTGACTGATAAAGATGAAGTTTTGAAACCCAAACAAAGACCTAAGTTCCTTTAGGCCTGTTGTGGCATAGAATAAGAAATGTAAAAATTCTTATAATACAGACACAATAAGACTATTCTAATACGAAAGTAAAAAAACGTAAAAGGTTCTATGTCCGAAATAATAAATAAATAGCCAAAACGTCAATTACTCAGAGGTTTGCGTGACCTCAAGGATGTGCGGTAGCTAACACTTCTTTAAAAATACCAAATTCAGCTCTCTTTTACTTTGTTTTTCAATCAAACAGGTTCTGGTCAGGCGAATTATTAATTGTCTCATCGCTCGTGGGAACAGTAGGGAAAATGTACAGAGCAAATTCCTAACACAAAAGAATGCGAGAGATTCTAAAGGCATAATCAGTGAAGGATGATATATAACCCCTTTCCACATTAGTTTCCGTATTCTGTATACGTATTTCGACAACTAAGTTGTCATCATCAGCAGATAATTAAACTACGGCAAAAACACCCGTACGAAAACAAATTCCGTACGCGATCTGTACTGTTGAAAGCCAGAACGCACACTCACGAAAATTAATGTGGAAAGGGGTTATATATCAACCTTCAGTAATTAAGTTAATCAACCACAGGCTCCATCAAAATTCGCATTTAAAGATATAAGCATGAATACCTCATGGAAACACGGGAACAAGAAAAGTAAAGACGAACCGATCATTTACACAGATAAAGGTACATAAAGCTGGGAAAGTCAACATCAACAAGATCAACAAGAAGAGGAAGTGAATCAGATGTCTGACGCAAAAGTCAGGACAAAGATATGATAAGAGACTGCAGAAAGGCATGAGAACCACAGCAGGACTGTAAATATTGCAGTGGAATAGACTTTATAACAACTTCAAGTAACCTTAATCAAAAATTAATGCTGCTTCTTATGTAATTAATAACTGAACTAAAATAAAATACCCCATACTTAAAACAATATATTATCCCCGCTTATGTAACAGGACGCGTATTATTATAACACCAGATAATGTACTAATCAAGCATTAGTATACAGGCTAAAACGATTATATTGAATTATACCCCAAACCTTTTGCTTGCTTTAAAAGTAAAAAATTGAACAACGTTATAACTTAGGACATAGAAGGTTCATATTTAGATAATAAATCTCTTTTCTCCCAAAAACTTCTGTAATTTTGTTCTAATCTATGCCATTTCTTTAACCGAGTTCCACCTTTCTTTCTTGCTCGTTAATATACATATTTTCGGCTAGACTACTTCATAAAACGCAAGGTGTTTCATATCGTCAGCTGTATTTATGTAACGAACTATAAAAAACAATATTTTGTCTTTTTCTTCTAGTAATTCAGTTAGTATGGCTGAAATATTCAAAATTCTGGTATCTGAATATATATTTTTTAACTCTGTACAACTTTATGTTTTCCTATTTATGCAGTGATTTGATTAAAAGAAGTGGTATTCAAAATTATAAAATAAGCTAAATTAATATAAACATTTGAATATAAAATATCGTAGAAACGTGGAAGAATTACTTCGTCCTGTAAACTTTGCAAAATATACGAAAAAAATTGTAAAGCAAACTAAGAAAAAAATTGATTAACATTTTAATTGAATCACTTCTGATTACAACTTTCATTTAAATTTTGAATAAATAATAAACGATAACTGTTGTTTCTGGCACAATAAAGACTAAAATAAACAAGAATTCGTGAAACTTAAAGAAAAAATATAATTAAATTATTTCGTCGGTGAAAACAGATCCGAACTATTTTCAGAACGTGAAAGGAGAACAGAAGCTGTAGCCACCTCGTACTTACGTCTACTACATAAAACATGCAGTTTGACGTGAGAAAAAGGAGAGGTCTGCAATTTGCTCTGTCAAACGAAAAATGTACTTTGTACTTTAAAAGTTCCTTTGTGGCAAATTTACGAGCAACCAGCCTTATTCGTGTTGTAGGCACTTAATCGATAGCCCGTGTCGACGGAAAAGCAAATTTCCTTTTAGAAAAAGAGGAATATAATAAGCGAAAGTGTTAATTTTATTAAAGTAAAATCTAAAATCTTCTTGTTTAATATAATTATGGAAGTATTTTATACCCTTCTTCTTATTTATAATCGTTTCAAATTTAATAGAGTCAGGATTTAATTTGTTCTTCTTGGACGACATCTGTATTGGTTGTTTATAGTTATTATCAGGGTTCATTTCATTTTCTTAATTGTGAATAGATATTATGTTAGTCCTCTGAATGAAGTTCTTACGATAGGGTGTTCGACATTCATCTGGTTCAGCTTCACATTCAATTTTCTCAAAATTATAAATTACCTGACATATTTACTGACTTATCTTCCATTTTATCCGCTGCCATAGATGAAACCTGTTACATGGTATAAATCCTTCTATTATCATTTTTAGCATTTTATGCTACCCGCAGTACTATGAAAATATTTTTTTCTAGTTATTTTTTAATACAGTAGTGGGTTATAGGAGTGTAACCATTTATATTTCGGGAATTGCAAACAAAAAAAAAATTTTATTATCGCAAATACGTTTATTGCTTTTCAAAATATTCTCCTTGAAAATCAATGCACTTTTGCATTCGTCTAAACTAATCCGAAAAGCATTGCTGCCAGTGTAAAGGCGGTACTTCCAAAGTATGAGTTTTGAATGCCCCAACTGCCTCTTCTGCGCAGAGTGGATGGCTCATCAATTCAATGTTTTGTCCGGTCAAATATTCAATTGTTTGAACCGACCTGTGAAAGCTCGCATTGTCATGGTGGAGAATTTCCTGTCGTTTTCGGTTTGTTTTCCTTATTTCTTCAAAAACTTTTGGCAAACAAATAGTTACGTACCATTCGGAATTGACCGTTCTACAACTCTTTAAAGGCACAATTGCAACGTGACCGTTTTTTCCGAAAAAACAGGCGACCATTTGTTTTGATGTGCTTCGAGCGCGAACAACTTTTGTTGATTTTGACTCATCTTGGATTATCATCACAGTCGACTGCTGTTTACTATCGGGCTCTTACGTATAGATAAAAGATTCATCACCTGTGACGACTATATAAATTTTCTTTGAAGCACCGCCATTGTATTCTTTGTGCATTTCTTGGCACCAATCGAAGCGACTCCTTTTTTGAACGATTGTCAAATTATGTGGTACTCAATGTGAACATAGCTTCTTAATGGCTAAATGTTCATACAGGATTTATACGCGCTGTTGCTATTAATACCTCGAGATGCCTCGATCTTACTGGATGTCACATGACGGTCTTACATTATCAATTCAGACAATGAATTAATGTTTTCCGACATAATAACACTTGTGGGACGACCTTCACGAAATTCATCGTCCAAAGAACGCCGTCCAATTTTGAATTCACTATACCAACGATATACTGTAGTTTTCGATGGTGCATCATAACCATGTAAAGAATTCAGCTCGTCGATGCATTCTTGTTGAGATAATCCACGCCGAATTTATGAAAAATAATTATACGAAAATTTTCGCGAGTTAATTCCATTTGTCCTCCGACATAAAATTCTCAAGTAACTATCAATAATAGAAATAGCGACCGTATAATAAAACTGTCAAGGTAAATATATTGTTAAAAATAACAAATTTCACGATGCAATCATCAGATCGGAGGCAACACTAACAGTGTTGCCAGTTTCCGGGTACCCTTGTATTTTAATTCATGTTAGTTTAAATGTTTGCTACTCTTATTAACTGTCTCACAAGCAACTGTTCTAAAATTTGATATTTTACGATTATTTACAACCTTTATCGTCTAATGATACAAGAAAGGGTCAATGCTGCTAGGTGATGATGAAGAATATCTATTCGATATATAGATCTTAACACAAAAATATCCAACACGTGTCTAATACAATAAAGACAGGAATAGGTTAAGAACATTGAGGAAATTGATTTTTTGATTCATGAAGTCGCAATGCTTATTGCGAGGAACTGAGGGTGAATAGCTTATCAAAAATTGTTTAACAAATACAGTTTACCGTTTCCAAATTAAAGAAATTATATACTCAATGACATTAGAATTGTTATACCTAGAAGGAACAATTTCCTGGAATTGTGCTTTTGACAACAGAATGACTATATTGACAGCTTGTGATAATAACAATTGTATCGTTTTATGTTAGACAGTTTTTGCAAAAAAAAAGGTTTTTCTTTTATTGAGTTGTTAAGAAAACGGTTTATCAGAGCTGATAAGTACAAGTTTTTTTTTTCAGTTATTATGTCTTCGCCTACTTCTGGTAAGCGCAACAAAATGCCTCCAATTCGAAGGCGTCAACAATATCACCATCTTAGTGATTTTGACAGGGGTAGAATTGTTGCTTTTAGAGAAGTCGGTTTGGCCTACCGCGAAATTGCACGCCGTGTTGGTTCCACTGCAATGACGGTAATGCGTGTGTGTAGGGTGTGGACAGAAGAAGGTAGAGGAACACGAAACAGACCAACAGGTCAACCGAGGCGTACCGCAGAGCGTCAAGACAGGCACTTCAGACTACTAGCTCTGCGAGACCGTTTTGCTACTACGCGCCAACTCTGTGACCAATAGTTTGGTGTAGAAGGTCGCATTGTCAGTATGCGAACATTATATCGCCGCATTCGAGCTTTTGGACTTGCTTCATACCGTCCACGATTAGTCCTTCCTTTGACTGCAGAACATCGTCGTCAACGTTCGGACTGGTGCAGAGAACGGCAGCATTGGGAAGCAGAATGGCATAATGTCGTATTCAGCGACGAATCGCGATTCTGCCTAGGCATGCATGATGGCCGTCAGAGGGTAAGACGCCGTCGTGGAGAGCGATGTGATATTGGATTTGCTGTTGAGAGGCATGTGCACAGGACTGTTGGAGTAATGGTTTGGGGGGCTATTGCATATGGAAGCCGATCACCTCTTCTGTTTATTCGGGGCAGTATGACAGCTGCGCTTTATGTTGATGACGTCCTACAAACCACTTTATTGCCTTATCTAGATGGCCGTCCACACGTCCTTTTTCAGCAAGACAACGCGCGTCCACATATTGCTCGTCGTACTATGGACTTTCTACGAGAAGCTGGCGTTAATGTTTTGCCGTGGCCACCCCGTTCACCGGATTTAAATCCCATCGAACATGTGTGGGACATAATGTGGAGAAGACTGACCAATTTGAACCATCCTCCACAAACTCTGGCACAGTTAATCCACCAAGTTTAAGTTGCTTGGAAGGAGGTGCCACAAGCAGACATCGACCATCTTATTTTGTCGATGCCTAGACGTGTACAGGAGTGTCTACAGCTACGGGGTCGCCAAACACATTATTGATTTTTTTTTCAAATTAATGTTAATAAAATTTCTTGGAAATCTGATCGTTTCATTCTTGACTTAAGCTTATCACATTACCAAAAAGTCACGTCCAGGAAACTATTCCTTCTAGGTGTAACACTTCTAATGTCATTGAGTATATTATAGTTGTTTATGGACTAAATATGTTAATATTTAATATACTAGACATATAGTGATCAATTTTGCGAACTTGTTTTCAGTCATCTCTCTCTGTTGAAAATTTGATAATAATTTTTTCATTCGTGATGAAGAGATGTAATAACAAAATAACTATCACGCACGTACATATTAAAAATACCTGTAGTACTGATCAGCTTTTATCTTAAAGATCTCAGATTATATAACGCGAAAATATATTTTTATTATTAAAAGTTCTAATAAAGCCGTCCTTTTCGGGCTTTGCTAAAACTTTTAATAATAAAAATATGTCTTCGCGTTGTACGACCTGAGGATGCTAAGGCGAAAACGTGTCACTACTACTGGTATTTTTAATAAATACTGTAGGTACATATATTAAAAATTTAATTTGTCTTGTAATATAGACGCATTTTAAACAGCGTCTCAAGTGAAGAATGTGGCTGGAACTAAAATGCTCAAAAATTATATTTTCTACAGTAGTTTTGTAAGAGCAGGGTTGAAAAAATATTTTACTTACTACACAAGCATTCAAGACTAATTAAAATTTCTTGAGTTGGCTATAAATCCCCTTCGACTAGGACATTTTTATATCTATAGTGATCCTCACATCTCTCTGGAATTGTTTGATTTCTTTGTATATACCTCCTAAAGCTAATCTTTTAGTCTCTGCGTAATCGTTGTCTTACTCTATCAGCTTTTAAACTTTAACCTTATAGATCACTCAATATTACTCTACAAGGTGGCTAAACTGGGTTTCTCGCCGTCACTTACACTACTATTTCGGTCCTACTTATCTCATAGACCTAACTATGTCTACTACAAAGGTCATAAATCACAGCCTTTTCGTTCAACATCTGGAGTTCCGCAAGGGTCAAATCTCGGACCTCTTTTATTTTCTATTTTTATAAACGACCTTGCTGAAATTCTGGACTGTGAGAAATTATTATTCGCAGATGACCTGAAAATATATCACGCAGTAAATAATATCGATGACTGTGCTCACCTTCAGGAACAGTCGGATGTAATCCAGACATGGTGCACACATAATGGGCTACACTTGAATATTTCTAAGTGTAGATACGTCTCATTCACTCGTAGAAGTTCCTCTATTGAATTCAATTACACTTTGAACAATGCTTGCCTAGAAAAATGCCAAATTGTTAGGGATTTGGGTATTACGTTTGACTCCAAATTATTATTCAATATCCATATAAATAATATATCCAATGCTGCATTAAAAACTTTGCGTTTCATAATTAGAACCACCAAGTCCTTCTCGTCAATCGACAGCATACTACCACTTTATTTTGCCTTTGTTAGTTCGAAACTCGAATATGCGTCATTGGTGTGGTCACCTCTTTATAAAACACATATCCATGTGTCGGAATTAGTGCAAAGGCACTTTCTGAAGTACGTCTTCTTTCGCCAGTTTGGGAACTATCCTGCGCGGGACTACAGCCATATTAATCTACTAGCTACATTTAACATAGAACCATTAGAGCTCCGTAGACACCGCAAAGATATAAAATTTCTTTACCATCTTCTGCATAATGGAATAGACGCACCTGAAATTCTGGCAAAGATAAACTTTTTGGTTCCCAGGCAAGCGACTAGAATAACGAACACCTTTCGCCTACCTATTCCAAGAACAAATGTACTGATTGGATCGCCTGTCTACCGAATATGTAATAACTTTAATAATTTAACAGCCGTGGATATAAACTATAGTCCTTTACCAACGATTTTACGTCAGTATTTGCAGTGTATAAGTATATCTGTACTTTTTATGGGGGTGGGTCTTACAAATAAGTATTTAATGTATTTCGAAAATTGAGTGATCACTGTAAGTCAACGCAGAAGTAATTAGACTTAAAAGTTGTCCTGTAATAGGATTGTAAAGATCTGTTGGACAAATATATACATTATTATTATTATTATTATTATTATTATAAATTCCAGACCACCAAGCTGATCAGAACTTCCCCGTCGGACATCAGGTCTTGTTTTTCTACAATATTGACGTTCACAACTTTATGTATACTTATATATGTAGATGAATCTGATTAATAATAGATTTTCTAACTTGCTCTTCTTTCTACATTATAGTGTTCTTACCTTGTGTCTTTCGAATCTCTCACAGGTTTTTTTCTGCTTAATATGTTAGAATTTGATCGAAAGAAACTACAATATTTCTATAAGTATTAGCATTACAGTAACCAAAATTTCAGGTAATCCTTTCATGTTTCAAGGGTGTGTCTTATTTTGTTCATAAATAAGTATAACTACAAAAAGGTAGTCGTTCCAAAGCTAGCAGCTTGAGTCCTAGACTAAATGCGTGAGTGGAAACCAAATATTTGAAACCGTACCTCACGTGAAAGAGGATATATGGGAGCAGAAATGAATCTTGAAAGAGATGTGTTTGATTGTGATTAATTTCCCTATTACATTTCTAAATTTATACATTTACTGGATTATACATCATTCAAACAGGTATGCCTAGATGCATATATAAGTAATATTGTGTCGTAAACTGTACTCTGGTTTCCCATCTTCACCAATGCAGTTAAGTTGATTAAGCTGTACCTTTGCAAAAACAACTTGTCGACTCATAAAAGAAATAGTCTGATCGATGCACTCGGTGATTGTGAAGCTTCATAGGTCGTAATTAAGAACTAATCTGAGAATTTAAAATTCAAGAATGAAGCTTACGAGTTTATTCTCTATTTGGTAGTACAAAAAAAATATTGATCATTGAAAATTTTTAGTCCACGATATGATATCCAACATTAGACCTTCTGAGAAATACCAACGGCTTTTCAATTATCAGTATTAGAAAAATTGGTGCTAGGAATTAAATCCTAACGATGTCTATTCTTCTTGGGGCGCTCAAAATGTTAAAAATTGGTCAAAACTCATTGACACCAATCATCGCTGAAACAAATTTATTTATAATTAACAGAGAAATAGGGAATTTTATGGAAACTTGATGGAATTAATTTAGGTCCATTAATCTAACTTAAGCCAAATATAAAAAATACGAAGTGGAGAAAAAATAACTCATCACCTACCAGGAGAAGGTTCAATTTATTTTGACTAGTAAGATCAGCAGGATAAAGTATGAATTCACAAGGATTGTGTTTCATTGATTACCAACAGCAAAGAAAACTTCAAAATTAGTTCAAAGTAACAACCAGCATAATTTTTGAATATATACATACTTCGTTTTTCGATTTATTTATTTTTAAAAATTATTTTATTGTTGGCTGCAATGCTAGTCTTAAAAGAGAAAATGAATTTGTGTGGAGCTTATTTTTTAAAAGTGCAGTTTATTACTCTAATTCAAACATTTTTAGTTAATTTTTAATACATACTGCTTCCAGAGAGATTATTTTTTATTTTCTCAATAGGATCTAATTTTTCTGACGATAAAGATGAAACCGCCGACAAGATAAGAAAAGAAATATCTTCTAAAATCATTGAAGACTATCGTCATCGGTAAACTAAATACATTAACCGTTTAGGGGAATTTTTAATTTTAAGAGCATTAGTTATGTTCTTCTGTGTTGGAGACAATAATTCTTTAGGTCACCTTGTATATTCACAGCAGTAAACCACGAGAAAATGTAATTTTATTCTTTTTATTTTTGGCTCGAAACATCGAATGACATCTGGAATTCTGTTATATATATTTTCTCTCTATATTATCAATTCAGTAAAGAGTTCAGTAAATAAAAGAAGTATTGAACTCGTAATACTTAATTTAACATTTGGACTGAGAAATATTCCAGTGCTCTCAATATTGCATATTTTGCAAAAAGCTTTTCTCCGCATTACACTGCCAAATAATAATAATATAAGCCGTTCCGAGTAATAGGATGATGTTCTTATTTTGACTAAACGTCGAAAACGTATGCTTTTTATTTAATTTTCTCTAAATTTGATTATGCAATTCGTTCAATGTATATTTTTACTGATAATTGGAAAATATTTCACGCAAACGAGATTTTCGCTGATTTGGCAACGAGAAAGGAGCCACCAGGCCGTCGATAGTGAACCTTTTAATTAATTGTTGGAGATGGACACGAGTAAATACACGTGCGTCGATGAACATGCTATATACAGGGTTGCAATTAAGTAGGAAATAAATTAAATATTATTAGAAACGATTTGTTTAAAAATATGATTACTCAACAGATCACTTACAACGTCATTTCTTTTAGTATTAGAATTTGAAAAATTCGATCCAATATTCGGTACACTCTCGAAATATTTTCTTTTTTAATACGTTGGTAGTTTTATTCTAACTGTAAATTTCATTCTTTGTATTGGGTATTTCGACTAATGGGATAATAAACGTGAAATATGAATTCCAAGTAAACTCTATATCATAAACATATATATATATATATAATAAATAGCAATTTTTATACAATATATACATATATTGTATATATGTATATATATTGTATAAAAAATTCCTGAGAATATATTCAATTTATTCTGTGGGAGTGGTGGTACATAAACATTGTCTTTAACGAAACCCCAGAGGAAGAAGTCACAGGGTGTCAAATCCGGTGACCGTGGAGCCAAGCTGAGACATGTTAAGCAGCTAGCTCCTTGACGACCAATCCAACGGGTCGGTAGAGTTTCATTCAGATAGTCATGCTCTTGGCGACTTCAGTGAGGGGGTGCCCCGTCTTGTTGAGAAATGAAGTTGTCTTCGTACAACCTCGGAAACAATCAGTTTTGTAACACAGCGAGGTACTGCTGACCGTTAACCGTGTTTCGATCAAAGAAGAATGGGCCGTAAACAGATGATCGGGATATCGCATAAAACACATTGATTTTAGACGAATCTCGTACATGTTCAATGGCTGCATGTGGGCTCTGTAGACCGCAAATTCGAACATTGTGTTTGTTTACCAGACTACTAACATGGAAAGTCACTTCATCACTGAACACGATGCGTTGTGCGAAAGTATTATCATTGTCAATAGCATCATGAATCTCTTTACAAAATGACACATGTTTCCGTTTGTCATCAGGACGCAGAGCTCATAGCAACTGTAACTTGTAGGGCTTCATAACCAACCTACGTTTCAAAACACACCAAATTGTTGTTGTAGGCAGTTGTGACTCCCGGCTGGCACGGCGAGTTGGTTTTGACGGATTACGTTGGAAAGAAGTTTAAATTCGTACAACATTTTCTTCAGAAACACGAGGGTGGCCAGGACTCTTTCCTTTACATACACATCCTGTATCCACAACCTGTTGATACCATCTGCAAATGTTGCACCCATTCGGAGGATCAATTTGGTAGCTCAACCTGAAACGTCTTTGCACTGTAATCACGGAATTGCACTTCGCAAACTCGAGAACACAAAATGATTTCTGCTGTGTAGTAACCATATTAAACATATGACGGTTAAAAAGAAAAACAGAAGACAACTGACATTTAGCGGCTATTAAATAAACTAGATTATGTATTTGTTTCTCCAATAGCCAAGCCGAGGCGCAGCGGTTAATAGTTTGGACAAATTAATACTTTATAGTACATATTTTCTTTTTGAAACACGCTGTATTTTACGATAATGCTATATTATAAAGTTAAATTTTAATGGAGGCTACGGTATTTTGACAAGTAGGTTGTCATTATTAGCAGATAATTAATCAGTGTCGCACCTGGAATCTCCGCAAAATCCGCACGAAGACAAAGTCCGTGCTAGACTTACACAATCGAAAGCCAACCTTGATGACGTAAATCTAATACGGACTTCTGTACTTATTTATCTGCTGATGATGACAACTTAATTATCGAAATACGTATACAGAATACGAAAATTATTGTGGAAAGGAGTTAAACTTAATTGATTAATACTTGTTTTTCAATCAACGCTAGTCTTGTTCTTTTAAATTTAAAGCCAATATCAAGGACGACGTACTTATGTTAATATATTTTTTGGATTTTAATTTTTTTTTTTTGATGTCAACGAAGCAAAATGCTCGTCTAACATTATAGTTATTTATTAATATTAATTTAACAATATAATAATATTAATAATATGTTTATACATATTACAATTATTTTCCGTATATCTACCTCGTTTTTAGCTTTGTACGAGATCTCGTCCTGCCAGGGGAGAAACGAACGGATTTTGAACCTTATGTTCTTTAATAGTTCGAATTGTATGTGGAGAAATATGCAAAGCATCTGCCACGCTCTGAAACATTAATATTTTAGATATAAAAATGTACATACAACAGAATAAAAACCTCGTAAACAGCATTTCCCGATA
Organism: Dermolepida albohirtum; assembly: GCA_031893035.1. Lineage (NCBI taxonomy): Eukaryota > Metazoa > Arthropoda > Insecta > Coleoptera > Scarabaeidae > Dermolepida > Dermolepida albohirtum. The sequence continues at coordinate 26,812 of JAVIWB010005397.1, forward strand.
TTACAGACGCCCCCGCTTTGCTTTTCTTTCTCGAAATAATCCAAAACATTTAATATAAACTGTCGGGCTTGTGAATTAAGACGCTTTCCAGGGATTATCTGCAACGAACCGAAAGTTTAACTTTTAAATGAAATAATTTCGAGTTGAAAATACTAACTGCAAATGTATTAAAGCGCTGGTTTATGTTCATTAAATTATTCGTATGATATAGGCGTTTGAACGTTTACTTATATTTTATCTCGCTATATTAAACGACAATTATATGAGTTAGGTGGAGACAACGCCGGGTTATTATTGCTACATTAAATAATGGCATGTGTTGAAAGATTGAATTGACAAATTCTATGTCCGATTCAATAGCATGTATTTGTTCATACCGATCATCGCTCCACTTATAGAGTTCCGATGGTTTCTGTTAAATCTGCAGCCTACAGGCAGATCGTGTCTTGCAAACGAGCGAACTGATTGAACGTATCACAATTCAACTATCATTGGTGACTGTGGTGAATGTGCCTTCACGGACTGTTGCCAACACATTAAACAGTAACAGAGACGCTAGCTGTGACTCTAACAAGGAGTCAAAAAGTAACCCAACATCTGCTCTCTGATATTATGATTGTTTCAGAGATACACGGTTTCTCAATGGAGTGTCAACTTGACGTAGAGAAGGAGTTCCGATCTGTTATTAAGGTCGTGGGTAGTACTATCACCAAATGCACAAGAAACGATCCAAGGAGTGGACATTCATGCCAGAATATGAATTAATACATCCGATGGTTTCTGTTAAATCTGCAGCCTACAGGTAGATCGTTTCTTGCAAACGAGCGAACTGATTGAACGTATCTCAATTCAACTATCATTGGTGACTGTGATGAATGTGCCTTCACGGACTGCCGTCAGCACATTATACAGTAACAGAGACGCTAGCTGTGACTCTAACAAGGAGTCAAAAATTGACCCAACATCTGCTCTCTGATATTCTGATTGTTTCAGAGAAACACGGTTTCTCAATGGAGTGTCAACTTGGCGTAGAGAAGGAGTTTCGATCTGTTATTAAGGTCGTGAGTGGTACTATCACCAAATTCACATGAAACCATCTAAGGAGTGAACATTCATGCTAGACTATGAATTAATACATCCGATGGTTTCTGTTAAATCTGCAGCCTACAGCCAGATCGTTTCTTGCAAACGAGCGAACTGATTGAACGTATCTCAATTCAACTATCATTGGTGACTGTGGTGAATGTGCCTTCACGGACTGTCGTCAGCACATTAAACAGTAACAGAGACGCTAGCTGTGACTCTAACAAGGAGTCAAAAATTAACCCAACATCTGCTCTCTGATATTCTGATTGTTTCAGAGATACACAGTTTCTCAATGGATTGTCAACTTGACGTAGAGAAGGACTTCCGATCTGTTATTAAGGTCGTGGGTGGTACTATCACCAAATACACAAGAAACGATCTAGGGAGTGAACATTCATGCCAGAATATGAATTAATACATCTTTCACTTATGTAGTCCGTCAATATCATGTATTTTTCATTCTATAATTGCTAGGCTTATGTAAATTAAATATTGTGTTTCCTCATCTATATAAATTGAATTAACTCGTCTGTTTATAGTTGTTCTTAAGAATCGATGCTTTAAATCACATCGTTTTGATTCAATAGCATATATTTGTTTATACCGATTATAGCTATCCGTCGGCACATCCCAGATATGACTATTCATCTCCAGTCATTTACCACACAGTATATTTTGTTTTCCCAAAACGATTTATTTCAACGCTTTTAAAATACCCTTTTTTTAAAGTAAATGTCTTCTTCCATATGTTAAAAGGTTTCATTCTTGCTTTTTACTTGATAGTTTATAGTTAGTTTTTTTAAATTTCTTTCTGTGTGAACTTAGCATATGTTTCCACGGAAATTACTGACCATTTGAGAATATCGAATTTTAAAGCACTCCTACCTGAACTAGTTACGGGAAGAATTTTAAAAGTTTAATGTAACTTAATGATAATTTTCTTGGTTGAAATATGATTATTTAGTTTTTAGTTATTATTTTATTAATGATACCGATATTTGATTTTTGTAAATTCTTTATTCCCCTAAACTCTATTTGTAGTTCGGTTTAAAACTTCTAAATTTATAAGATAAACTACTTAAAGAAATTTCTTTTTGAAGAGGCAAAGAAGTGAAGCGTTCTAATTAAATTTCCTCTTATTTAGAAGATTTAATTTTCTTCTATTTGTACTTTATGAGTGATTATATTTAATTCTATGAGTTTTACATTCTCGTGTTTCAAGTGAACGATAATATTGGAGAATTTATTTCATTGCAATCCCGAGTTTACGCGTTAATGCTGTTGTCAACGAATTTAAAGAGGAGAACGAAAGGATGCGAGTCAGGAATTTCATTGGAAAAGGGGCACATCAAAGAAACATCGCTAAACAGTTAAGTGAAACTTAGCAAATGCACTTAGTAGCATTATTAAAAAACATGTAGCGCTTTTTTTAATATTATTTTCGACACAGATTAATTGTAAGGCAATTTATTCTTAAAAACAGTAATTCAATTTAATTGCATTTATTTCGTTTAATTAAACAACTATATAAACAAACGCCTGAAACCTAAGTATTTTTTATAATTATTTTGTCTTATATTTTCTCTCACTCGTTCTGGTCTCTAGGCTTTCGATTGTACTTAACACGTACTCTACACGTTATGACAAAAGCGATTGTTAAAACGTTCGATTCTATTTTTTTTGACTGTATTTTAGCTTTATTATACAGTATGGAAATTTCTTAATAAATAAATTGTAACTCCGAAACTGTAAGTATTTCAGAAAAACGCTGAAACAAATACTCTAGTTCTTCTAGTGGCATTAAATTTTATATATTTTACATACCTGCAACGTTAATAGTTTTTGAATTATGACGCCATATATATTTTTTAATAGAATGGTATATTTTTTATGTCAGTTTTGGATAAAAGTTCTAAACACCTTATCAAAAATCAACATTTAATATTTTTCTCTTTAACAGTTTCTGAGATTTTTGGCAATTTTACCTATACCTCTGAATAAAATGCTTGAAATAGTGTCAAATAGGGATCCTAACAGGAGTTACTGTTTATTATTAAAACATTGTAGTACACCTACATACATTATATCCAAAACTTCTAAATACTACACTGCAACAATTTATACTGGCGCCGTTATATCGATGAGAATTTTCTTTACGCAAATCAGCCCCAATAAGCCTGACGGCTTTCTTTTTCGTTTGTTATTTTTGTTTTCCTCTCATTTATAAGTGAATTTAATATTTCCAAATAAAATTCTTAAGTCACTGACGTCATCTATTGGATATTTTCTTACTATCGTTAGGTGTATCATTATAAAGTATTATCTAACGATTACTGCAATACGATTGTTATTAATAATGTGTATTTACGTAGCCTTATCGATGGTTGAGCATATCACTCGCTTAAACCATATACGAAAATACATACAGAAATTGTATATAAATAGATTTCTTTCCAATTAGAATTGTATCACATTATTTTATTAAGGTGTCATTTCGTCTTTTTTATATGAGATCTTATACAATATTATTTTTAGATCATTATCTACTTTGAACCTATTATTAAAACACAGATTTGTTTCAAATTCCAACAAACTTACTAAATTACTTGGATATAATACAATATTTTAAGTTAATTGAAACTGCATTCTATGCATTTTTAGTATTACAAGAAAATACATCGGCCAAACAAAACGGTCGATGGAAACCAGGTATACAGAACATATTGGGCACATAAAATTCAATCGGCCCGAAAAATCCGGTTTAGCAGAACATGCGTTGGAAAGTAATCATAGTGTTAACGCGGATTGTTTGTATTTGATAAAGAACGTGTGTAATGATCGCGAATTAGATACGTATGATAGCATGTACATTTTGAAGAATAAAGGCCGTGTGTTGAACACCGACCTGGGCTCCAACCATAACTGATCTCTCTTTGGTCTTTTAAAAGACAGACAAAGGAGAGTACAATAAACGCATGTTGGTAGTTTTCTTTTCTTTTTCTTTTTTCTTTTTCTTTTGTCCTGCATTTTAGTTTAAGGCTGGAATAATTTTAAACATTATGTGAAACGAATGTACAGTGTGTGTTTTGGCTTTTAACGGTACAGACTATATGCGGAATTGGTTTCGTACGGGTATTTTGCAGTAGTTTTCCAGGTGCGACACTGTTTAATTATCTGCTGATGATGACAACTTAGTTGTCGAAATAAGTATACAGAATACGAAAATTAATATGGAAAATGGTTATACATATATTAACCTTCGGTGACTAAATTATATGAAATCTTTTCCAAACCTATGAACGTTCTACAGTGAAGGTGTTCATGCCAATGTTTTAACCTTTATTGAGTTTGTGAAATACAAGTCTCACTTAACAAGGAAAATTTTGCAGTTTTGGAGGTACAAAAAACGACGATTACGTTGAAATAAATCGTTTTTTACGATTAGAAGAGTGGAATGTTCTAATCATATTCTAAACAAGGTAATTGATCTATAAATATTCCTATCTTTTTAAAAGTCGAATAAATCTTTCTTTATGGTATTAGGGCGCAACTAAGTTCTCGCTGTTTTTTTGATGAAAATGCAACTTTATTGTAAAAAAATGTTTACAAATGAATCATTCAAAATATTGCCCATCACTAGCAACAAGTTTTTCCCATCTTTCTGGCAGAGCTCGAATACCGTCACGGTAGAAGTATTCGTCTTTTGAGGCTATCCACGAATCAAGCCATTTTGAGATGTCTTCATATGAGCGGAACTGTTGATTAGGCAGACCATGTACCATCGAAAGGAACAAGTAATAATCGGACGGCGCAATATCTGCGGAATATGGCGGGTGGGGTAGGACTTCCCATTTGAGCATTTCTAAATAGGTTTTAACGGATTTGGCAACGTGAGGCCGAGCGTTGTCATGCTGTGGAATCACTTTTTCGTGCCTCTGCTCGTATTGTGGCCGTTTTTCGCACAGTTCTCGGCTCAATCATATCAATTGAGTTCGATGCTGTTCCCCAGTGATGGTTTCGTTCAGTTTCAACAGCTCGTAATAAATGACCTTCGCAGCGTGAATATTCGGCCGAACCGGCGACGTAGAAGCATGATCCGGCAGTCTCCATGATTTTGTTCTCTTTGGGTTGCTGTAATGAGTCCATTTTTCATCACCCGTAACGATGCGATGAAGAAAACCATTCCTTTTTTTGCCGCTGGAGCAGTTGTTCACAGGTGAAAAAAAGACGCTCAAGGTCTCTTGGCTTCAAATCATAAGAAACCCAAGTTCCTTGTTATTGAATCATTCCCAACGCATGCAATCGCTGGGAAATGGCTTGGCGGGTAACTCCTAATGCTGAAGCAAGCTCTTTTTGCATTTGGCCCGGATCATCATCGAGCAATGCCTCCAATTCAGCGTCTTTGAAGGTTTTTGGTCTTCCTTCACGCGAACGGTCGTCAACATCGAATTCACCGTCTTTGAAGCGACGGAACGAATCACGGCACGTTGTTTAACTTAGAGCAGCATCTTCATAAACTTTTTTGAGTTCTCGATGCGCTTCAGCCGCCGTTTTCTTCGAACGAAAGAAGAAAAGCAACACTTCCAGCAAATGACGATTATTTGGCACAAAATCAGACATTTTCACACAACCAAAAGTATATGACGCAAAAACAAAATCACTAATGTGTCAAAGCGGTTTGTTTGCCATATGTCTAAGCTTGGTTTATGACGTTTTGGTTATGTCACAATCGACCAGCACTTACTACTGGAGCCATCTCTTGAAAAACAGCGAGGACTTAGTTGAGCACCTAATATAATGTCCATCTTTGTATGCATGGATATAATGTGTCTACTAAGAATTGTAAAACATTTAGGTAATAAAGTAATGTATATAAGTACATTAACGTGTAATTTTTGTATCGCATTATATAACAATCTGTACATTTAATTGTTATAACATAATCCATGTTTACATTTAAAAAAATACCTAGTTTAAAATCCACAGTAATATAGCATTTTTTTCTATAAACTCCTAATAAATTTCTCTAGAATTGTATAGTGGACGAACAATTTAGTTAGTAACTGTATATGCTGTTTTTGACCATGATAAATACCGAAATCGATTAATAATTGTAAATTCACTAAACTTTTGGTATCACTTTGAGTTTATCACCACTTAAAAGTTTTTGCAAGTACGAACCCACATGAATTTTAACGATAGATTAGATTGCCATGAACTACTAAATTTAATGGAAAAAGCCACTTATAGCCTAAGTTTACTACGCCCAACACGAAACTCAGATAAGTCCAGAACATACAATATATATATATATATATATATATATATATATATATATATATATATATATATATATATATTAAAACGAGTATTGCTCAAAAGAAAAAAAAGAATGGCTTTTATAAATCGTTTGTAATACATTTATTATATTGGTATGCATGTACGCATTCATGTAGACCGACTTATTTCAATTTCAGATAATAAATACCCTTACGAGTTCGTGAGAATATGAAATGAATATTGTATCGGCTCTACCGCAAACCGTTACTGAAAAAAACTAGAGATTTCAACGATTAAGTTAATTCTCATTTTATAATTACGATCAGCCACGCGAGAATTATATTAGGCTTGTGATATAATTTTACAGTAAGAATAAATATTCATACTGTTCCTTTAAAGTTCCTATTACGAGGGTGGTCCCATAAGTACCCGGCCTGACCTAGAGATGGCGATAGTTTGAAAAACGTCACTGTATTAGAAAGTACACAATCTATGAAGCATACGTTTCAAGTTTGAAGACGCCACGTTGTTTAGTATTTGTTTGGCAGCCATCAATAGTGAACGTTTTCAGTGAATTTGTAAAAATGGAGAAAATTGGTCATGGTTACGTGATACAATACTTTTATTTGAAAGACCTCAGCCCAACCGATATAAAAGCTGAACTAGATTTTACTCTGGGTGAGTCTGCTCCTCCGTTTACAACAGTGAATTATTGGGTAGCAGAGTTTAAACCAGGCGAATCTGCCATTGTTCGAAACAGTGCTGGAAGTCTTCTTCTGTCAGCTCCTTCAGGACGCGTGCCGCTTTGCTTTCACAGCTTCAACGGACTCAAATTTTGTTCCCTTTAATTCAAATTTCACCTTAGCAAACAGATAGAAGTCACACGGCGCAAGATCCGACGAATAAGCCGGATGGTCTAACACTGGGATGCTAGACGCCTCTTGATTGACAATGCGAAATGAGCCGGTGCATTGTCTTGGTGGAGAACCCATGACTTGTCCTTTCACAATTCGGATCGTTTTTTCCTTATTCTTTCACGGAGTTAAACAAGAACGTGAAGGTAGTAATGTTGATTAATAGTTTGACCTTCAAGAACCCACTGAAGGTACACAATCCCATGAATATCGAAAAAACAATCATCATTGCTTTGAATTCGGATTTACTCATTTGAGCTTTTTGGGTTTTCGGTGTAGATGGGCTCTTCCAGTGCATGAATTGGCGTTTTGTTTCAAGATCATAAGTAAAAAACCACCACTCGCCACATGTTAGTATCATTTCCAATAAGTTTGGGTCATTTTCAATGGCATTCAAAGTGTCGGTACAAACATTTTTGCGAGTTTTTTGTTATTCAAACGTGAGAACTTTAGGCACCATTTTGGCACACACTTTTTACATGTTATAATTGTTATGTAAAATTTGCCGTATGAATTCTTTATCAATTCCTAAAGTTTCAGCAATCACACGAATACTTAACCGACGGTCAGATCGAACCAGATTACCGATTTTTTCGATATTGTCATCCGTCTTTGACGTGGAAGGGCGACCCGCATGTGAATCATCTTCAACGTCTTCTCGGCCATCTCGAAAACGCCACTCAAAAACACATGCACGCGATAAACCTTTATTGCCATACACTTTTTTCAATAAATTATTAAAGTTTTAGTAGTGGTTTTACCAAGTTTCATGTGAATTCGCTGCTCTATTGTTCCACTTAACATTTTTCCAAAAGAAACAACTCTAATGCGAACGAAGGCTACGGCTATACTGATTTGTTCACAGACGCGAGAGGCATTGCATTCGAAAGAGATAAATAGCTGTCAGTCGTTGGCGTTTGGCGCATGCGCACTTCTTCTGTACCAGCGTCAGTCTCGTTATTTAATAGCCTCACCTCGTAATCACACTGCTTTTAAGATTCCTTTGAAACTTCAGCAAACAATACAAAAATTGATAATGGAAATTACTTGAAAATATGAAACGACGGGGTATTTTATAATATTTATTCTTTTTATCGTAAGCATACAGTAGAAATTACGAAAGTGTATGTATACGCGCTGCTGAAGTTTAGCTGAGCTCAAATATATTGCTACTAGCATATCGTTTATTCATATTTATAAAAACCAGCTCTCTATATACACACACATTTTATTATTTGTCGATACACCCAAATTAACATTATATATTTGCGAAATAACAAATAAATGTTGCCCAGCACTCGCTAAATACAGTACGTGCAAAGCTGAAATTAGGAATTTATATTTTCATGAAAGGATATCTGTCTTTTTCCAATTTGTCTAAATAATATCAAATACACATGCAACATTAATAGCTTAGGCATAGGATTAATTAACAGTATTTAAGATCGTCCCGTCAATAAAATGTTAGTCCAACCTGAATTTTACGACCACATCGGTGTTTTTTATCAACTTATCTAAATATTTCCATAAATTCGATAAACCAAACATTAATTCAACAACGTTGCAAGAAATGTAATTAAACATTCCAACAAAATAAGCACGATTAATAATTCAAAGTTGAACGTCTAAATGGTGTAAGGGAATATACTTATTACTTCTCACGACGGAATTGGTTAAAAAAGCGACAATAGCTCACTATTTGCTTTTTAATCCACTAAAGGTATGACGTTACAGAACAAATAATTGCAAATCACCGGGCGTAGTTTCTAATCAATATAAAGACAATAATATTACGATTTGGTTATTTACATTCTATTAATTAAAACAAAATTAAAATATCGACGCGATCTATACCGACCGTAATGATCCTACTGCTTACAGATACTAGAGGGCATTAAGAGTAACAAAGAACAATAAAAATGTACTCAATCAAATACATTAAGCAGAGGTTAAAATTATATTTGCAATGAATTAAAACGATCGATATCCAAATTCGGAGATATTTATCGGAATAGTAACCTAGTAAACTAATGGGTGTCTCAAAATTAACGCAAGATTTGCATTTGTCGCCATTTGTGCAGTAAAGTGTTGGCAAGCCTAAAAAAAACAATTCGACAGCTGACAGTTTAGCGTTATTAAAAATGGATCGTTACACGATAGAACAACGTGTCTTCATTATTGAACAATATTTCAAAAATAATGAAAGCTTGGCGGCCGCAGTTCGAAAATTTCATACAAAATATGGTCGAAATAGTGTTTTAACTCCGTCAACTATGAAGAGATTAATTGAAAAATTCAAAGAGTCTGGATCCGTTGGAGACGCCAAACACACTGGTCGTCCAAAAACAAGCCGTTCAAATGTCAATGTCGAAGCAGTGCGTGAGGGTGTCCGTGACAATCCAGGAACCTCAATTCGGCGTCGTGTACAAGAATTGCAAATTTCAAGAAGCTTTCTACACGTATACTCACTAAAGATCTGTGTCTCTATGCTTACAAAATTCAATTAACACAGCAACTGAAGCCCAATGACCATGCACAGCGAAGAGAGTTCGTTGAATGGAATATTGAACATCAACGAATGGATGCGCAAAATCATCCTAAGCGATGAAGCACATTTTCACCTTGATGGCTTTGTTAATCACTAAAATTGCCGCTTTTGGGGTTCTGACAACCCACATGTGATATATATTATTGCCATGATTAGCCATATAGTGAAACGTCAATAAAAAGTATTGCGATTTTCTTTTATAAACCAAATAATTTCCCAAAAGAGGAAAGAAGAAGAAAAAAGAATGCATGACAATTCAGTATATTTAATTAACAAAAGGAATTAAATAGCTATGTATGAAAACAAACAAGCAGTACTTTTGAAAATAAATATTTAGAATACCAAATCAATACTCTTGTGTATCAGCTGTTATAAATATATTATTATCAGTTTTACGCCATAAAATATTATTTTGATTTTATATCAAAAGGAGTGTTGAAGCAAATATTGCCATACATGAAAATGGAACGATCTCTCCAGGGAATACTGGGAGATATTCAAAATTCAGCAATATAAAGTCTCGAACTCCATATTTTATGGAACAATAGAGGCGGGCTTAATTCTGTAAATATATAGACAATAAAATACTTAGACTTTCATTAACATTCTCGAATTAAACCTAATAGCATGTTATTAGAAACCCTCTTCGAAATTTAAGGCAATATAATTGAAAGTAATTGTTTCTTTCTATGTATTTCTTAAGGCTATATGGTAACTATTGTTTCAATTCCAAACATTACAATGTTCGAAGTTGTTTATGTTGAAACATAAGGTGAAATTTTGGACGGAACGAATTATTTAAAACAATAACCATACCACATATACAAACACGTGATGTATAGGTATTTATACGGGTATGATTTCGGGAGAAAAGATACACTATCAGTCGTGTTTCGCACTGATAGCGTATCTTTTGTCAGCATCTGTCGCCATTTTTATAGTAGCAAATGACACTCGTTTAAGCTCTGATATTTTATTTGGGGGTTATAGTAGTGTAAATAAAATGTCCAACTGGAAAAATCCTAAAATGAAAATTCACAACACACAATTCATTTACAATTTAATAACCGAGATTTTTGCTGATGTGCAATTTTGACTAACCAATTCTCCTTCGAGAATCACAATTTAGAGTTTCATTTGTTGTTTGAATTTCTTGCATCATTGCTCCCCATTGTTATTTTCATTCAACTTCTTTAATCTAGCATATACGAGGGTAGCCGTATATATTTCGGGAATAGCAAACAAAAGAAAATGTTTTATTATCGAAAATAGTTTTATTGCTTTCAAAATATTCTCCTTGAAAATCAATGCACTTTTGCATTCATTTAAACCAATCCGAAAAGCATTGCTGCTGCTGTGAAGGCGGTATCTCCAATATATCCAAAATATGAGTTTTGAATGCCTCAACTGCCTCTTCCGGAGTAGAAAACCATTGACCGCGAAATTTATTCTTCACGTGTTGGAACAAAAAGAAATCACAGTGTGCTAGATCAGGGCTGAACGGCGGATGGCTCGTCAATTCAATTTTTTGCCCGGTCATGCTGGACAATGATCTGTCGTTTTAAGTTTGTTTTCCTTATTTCTTCAAAAACTTTTGGCAAACAGATAGTTGTGTACCATTCGGAATTGATTGTTCTACAACTCTTTAAAAGCACGGTTGCAACGTGACCGGTTTTTCCGAGATATCCGCCATTGTATTTTTTGTGAATTTCTTGGCACCAATCGATGTGAGTCCTCTTTTGAGCGGTTGTCAAATTATGTGGTATCTAAAGTGAACATAACTTTTTAATAGCTAAATGTGCATGTAGGATCCTATGGACGCTGGTGATACTAATACCTAGAGAGAGATATCTCGATCTCACGGTATGTCACATGACGGTCTTGCATTATCAATTCACGCACTGCATTAATGTTCTCCGACACAACATTTACGGGACGACCTTCACGAAATTCATCATCTAAAGAAGGCCGTCCAGGTTCGAATTCACTATACCAACGCTGTACTATAGTTTTCGATGGTGCTTCATTACCATATAAAAAATTCAACTCGTCGATGCATTCTTGTAGATAATCCACGCCGAAAATTATGAGAACAAATTGTACAAAAATGTTTGCGTGTTAATTCCATTTTTTCGCTGATATAAAATTTTCAAGTTACTGTCAACAATAGAAATAGCGACCCGATAATAAAACTGGCAAGGTAATTATATTGTCAAAAATGACAAACTTCACGATGCCATAATCGAAGCGGAGGCAACGCTAGCAGTGTTGCCAGTTCCCGAAATATAAACGGCTACCCTAGTTTTGTCATGAATTTTCTGTAGGATGTACTGTAATCTCAATCGTTCTACATTGCTTATTTCTTTTATCATACCTTTACATCCTAGAATATATATAGAACAGAAGATATCAAATTTTATTTAAAGATTTGATATTGTGATGGATTATCAACAGCTCTCTTTAATATTGTAGTGGAGGGCTTTTTGAAACAATATCATTTTATAGCAAGCACAATTGACAAATCCATAGTAATCACATATGCTGATAGTATAGCTATAATAGTAAGAAATAAAGGCAGACTAGGTGAACTAAGAAAGAAGAAGAAGTTGGAAAGTGAAGTCTAATGATCAACGAGGAAAAGTTAAAATTCATGAGAATAAGTTGAAAAACGATAAGTGTGAATGTTCAAATTTGAAGAAGTTAAAAATTTAGATAGATACATCAAGAATAAGATAAACTCAGATATAACACAGTGAATACAATTTGGCTAGAAAGCATATTGTAAAAACGAAGCAGTTCTGACAAATAAAATATTAAGTAAGTAAGAACACAGAATCAAGGATTTATAAGGCAGTAAAGAGGATAGCGAAACGTTGTGCATCGGATCCTATTCCTAGCAAGAAGAGACCAAGAGACCTTCTAAAAGAAGGTTGTAAGAAAAATATATGGATCAATAAAGATAGAAGAAGGAGAATGTAGAAGGATGAGAAATTTAGAATAACCACAGATTGTGATGGTATGAGGATATAAATAGAAAAGACGCCACTAATAAAAAATAACACACGATGAAATCTGAAAGGAGAAAGACAAGGAAACGACCGGAAATGGTAGGAAGATCTTTACAAAGATGGAGAAAGCAAATGGAGAAAGTAAATGGAGGCAGCAAATGCAGGATAAAAGAAAATGGAAAAATACAGTAGAGCAAGCTAAAACGCAGACAAAGGTATAAATTATAGAATAAAATGAAAGACAATGGTGTGACCAACCTTATTAAATTGATCAGCGAACTCTAGAAATTGGGTGGCTACTACCCCTTAAGAAATGTATAGAAATAATGTATCTTTTTTTCATTATATTTTCCCAAGAGATTCCTTTCTTTTCGAGAGTACCGCATAGTAATTTTATCTAATCACTAAATTAATTTTTGTTAACAGTCCAGGACCCAAAATATTCGAACCTGTTCTTTTCCATTTATGGTTATTTATAGATCGTACACCTTTATACTCTAGATAAATACTTTAATAATAGTTTCATCGAAGTGCCCTTTTATTTAAAATCTTCTCTTGTCTGTTTAATTATATTATCTTTGTTTATTTTTAACTCCTTCCTTGTTTCGTGATATTAATAAACCTTTGCTCAATGTAATAACAAGTCCAATTCAATTGTCATAAATTCGCAAAAATACATTGGCGTTATTCTTGAAACGCTTCAGATACTTGACTGAAGCCTTTATCATAAACACTTGCCAGTTTATCAGTAGTCTTTCGGGATTATTTTGAAATTTTTCAACCATTTTCTAAGTTATCGTTTATTAAGATGTACATTATAACCCATTATGTGCACTCTTACATAAAGGGAAACAGTCTTCGTGACCCTTAATCTTTTAAAAGGCATTTAAAAAACAATAAATACAAACTGAAAATTAAATTGAAATAAACTACTTGCCAACAAAGTTGTGATTGTGAGGCATCTCGTCCAATTTCAGGGTTTATCAAACTAGTTGAACTTCGTTGAAGTGGCCATATAATTGTTAGTATGGAGACAATAAAATAATATAATGAGAGAGAATATATTTATGTACGTCCATCTCTCGAATCGATGTGAGAACACTGATGTTACATTAAGGCAAATATGTACAGAACGCTGCCATTAAAGCGACTAGCGATGTGTGCATATAGACAGACGTTACCAGTTTCCAAATGTCAACAATGTTCGGATTGGCTGATGAGCCTTGTAAATATCGCAATCATAACTTTGTTGGCAAATAGTTATTTATTATTACGTTGTAACTCTTAACGGCCGTTTATAACGTTGCTGATTGCTTTGGTGGTAGAAGTATTCTGCAGATAGTAGTTAAAATGCAACATTAGTATTTTCACTAGAATTCGAAACATGGACATATGGTTCTCTCTTACTATACTATTTTATCGTATCAAATTAAAATATTAAATCTGCATATAATCTTGAATGATATAATTTTTCTTAGTTACGGAACAAGCACCAATATTCCTTTTTTGTCAGTTGTTCAACTGTAGCAGTCTCCAAGAACACTACAGCTTTATTGGATTACTTTGGGTTACCTCAATATATACAATATACTGTACCAAACTCAGTACACTTATCCCTTGAATCAAAATAAAATGAAGAACTTTAATGAAGAAGCTGGATCAGTATAGATTACTAATCCAGCGTAATCAGCTGCTTTATGTTGTTGATTCTACTTTGAGTTGCACATTTGTGATCTAATACCTCACATTCTTGCAAGATATGGTTGACAATTTTTGAAGCACTATTGAACAACTTATAACTTAGTTCTTCATTATATTGTTCGGGAATTTTATAACAGGCGCATGTCCTACGAGACATTCAGTTATTTTTCCAAGGCTTATAACTGTCTTTACATTATTGAGTGATGAAAAGGCATTCTTTATTATTATTATTATTCGGAGAAATATCTTCAGAGTTGCTATTTCTATCTTAAAACCGTCTATAAATCTAGAAAGAATTATTGACAACGGCCTAGGATATCCATAAGCCAGAACTTAGACGACTTATCAAATGTCATTTGCTATGCCTTTGATGACCGACAGTATAGCAGTATCTTTATTTTAGTTGACGTGGGCAAATATACCTTACCGTGAACAGTTATTGGATAGATAACCAGTAAAAATAACTGAATGAGTCATCGAAAAGCAAAAGTGGAATATTGTTCGGGTGCATGTGCTTTTGATTTATCAATTTAGCCCCGTATACTTTACTAGTATATTATATACAGTATTCATTTAAGTAATTCTTTTCAAATGGTTTAGATGATATACCAAACTAATCAAAGCGATTCTTAGAAATTTTGGAAGCAATTGCTCAATCCAAAAACCAAATTCACAATCTAAAATCTAAATATTCGAGCATCTAATAATAAAACGTGTAAATTGTAAATCTGACCGGATTTTTGGATATCATAGATTACCTTCGATTTATTATCAAGTCATACTAATTTTTCATAGTGCAAACTGAATCAGCGTCATGCTATTCGTAAATATTATACGATTCTCAGAGCCAACAAACGCTACATTAACCGTTTTATACAAAAGCTTTAATTTATCTGAGGAAAGAAAAGGGAATTTATAACACAAACCGATCTGTAAATAAAACAAATTTATTTCCACTCCCGTTTTTATACTTACGACTTTATAAATTTAACTAAACCGAGGAACTTTATTGCATTTTAGTTACGTAGCGCTTCAACGTAAGCGTTTGAATGTCATTTATGAAAAGCGAAGTTTAACGTTGCAATAAAACAGGCCTCGTAAGAAAGACACAAGTATAGACCTCGAATGGCGAGAAAGAAATCACAGAGACGATATTTTTAAAGAGAACTGTGAAACAACAGGCACAGTTTATTTTTTATATATACATACATACCGTCTTTGAAATCGGTAGTGTAATTTGGTGAGAAACTTCAGATTCCATTCGGCGAACATGAAATGCTATTCGCATCTTCGATGATTGAAACGGGTGGTATATAACGGGTGTTTTTTTAAGAGTTTGAGAAATTTAAATGATAATACAAGGTAGAAATATTCTTGGAATGAAATTTTTTTATTATAATCTGGTAAATAATTTCGTGGCATTTATTTTTAAAATATGATTTCCGGCATATGTCCGCCGCGACTACGGGTTATATGGTCCATTGGATCAGTCCAATTTTTGACTACTTTTTTCCAATAAATCTGGCCGTATCGCGTCAATGGTAGCTTAAATATTGGCCTCCAATGCTTCCAGAGTTGCTGGTTTATCGGCATAAACTAATGACTTAACATAGCTCCATAGAAAGTAATCCAGAGGCGTTAAATCGCACGAATGACGGGGTCAGTGAACAGGACCACTTCTGGAAATAAAGTTGTCACCAAATTGATTTTGCAATAAATCGATTGTTAAGCGCGCTGTATGGCAAGTCGCGCTGTTTTGTTGGGGCGAAATGTCGTCGATGTTTAGCTGATTAATTTTTAGAAACAATAATTCAGTCAGCATAGCCCTTGCCATTCACCATAACGGCAGCTCCTTCCTCATTTCGAAAGAAATAAGAACCGATGATGCCACCAGCGTGTAAACTGCAGCAAACACTTAATTTTAATAGATGTAATAGTAATTCGTTAACGGCTTCAGGATCTTCTTCGCTCCAAATACAGTAATTTTGCTTATTGAGGTAACCATTTAACCAGAAATGAGCTTCATCACTAAACACAATTCTTTGATAAAAATGCTATCTTCGACCAGTTTCAAATAAGCCTAATCTGCAAGAATGCGAAGCAAAGGATGATCGTTTGGCTTCAGTTCTTCCACGAACTGTATTTTATTGGCACGTAAGCCAACATTCTTACGTAAAATTTTCCACGTAGTCGAAGGACAACGGCCAACAATTTGGGAATGGTGACGAATCGACATTTCGGCGTCTTCTACAATACTTTGCGCTACAGCAGCAATATTCTCCTACGTACGCACATTTTTTGCCTTGTTGATGGCTTTAAATCGAGAAGAGAAAAATTAATGCGAAAACGATCAATAACTACACGAATTGCTTGCTCACTATGTTGATCGTAAAATGGACGAAGTGCTCTATGAACTTCGCGAACAGATTTATTTTTTTCAATTTTTTCGATTCATGATGACTTGCCAAACCTTACTGAACAGAAATATCAACACAGTTTGATATTATCAGCTGTCAAACCATAGTTATCGGTATATATAAATAGTTCTCATGCAGCTTAAAGAACATCCATTATAAGGTATCCCGGCATGAACTTGACAATTTTGATTTTGAATTATTACCAAGTGCTGTAACTTATGAGATTTATATTTAGCAAACGTCATCCACTAGCCTGTATATTTTATACTGCAGCATTTCATCCTCGAAGAACGCATAATATTGCCCAAATTTATTATGAAAATGCGCTTCCTATTACGTACACAATTCTTAGAGTTCATGCAGCTTTTGGTCAAAATAATATTGCTAGTGATACTACAATTAGGAACCTAATCCAAAAATTTTAAAAGTATTGGTTAAGTTCTGGATATTAAAACACCACTACGCGAACACAATATTCATTCGACTAAAAATGTTATTAGGATAAATGAAAAGGTGATAGAAAGTCCAAAACCCTCAATTCGTCATCGATAAGAATAAATAGAGATTGTAAAATCATCCGTGTATAGAATTTTGGCAAAAAAATATCTAAATGGGTACAAAATTCAAGTAACACAAAACTTACAGATTACATAAATTGCCACTTGATAAAAACTTTTGTAACAAAATCGTATTAAGTGACGAAAACCATTTCCACCTCGACAGTTATTTAATAAACAAGACCTTCGCATTTGGGAAGGTGAGAATTTCTGAAAAATTGTAGAAAAGCTCATTCATCATCCTTGTGTGGCCGTTTGGTGAGGTTCTTTAGACCAAGGTGTACTTGAACCGCATTTTTTTGAAAACAAAACTGGAGAAATGATAGCCGTTAATGGTGAATCATATAGTCAGATGTTGACCATCTTTTTATGGCCTCTGCTGGAACATACGAACCACAAGATATTCTTGCAGCAATATGGCGTTACTTGTCTCACAAAGAATTCCAGGCCGTGTAATTTTTTGAATTGGCGACATTGGTTAGCCTTCAAGACCGTGCGATTTAACACCATTAGACTTTTTCTTTAGGGCTCTTTCAAAGAAAAAGTGCAATAGAAACATCTCCAGTCAACTGATAACTTAAAAATCATTATTTGCGAAGCTGAAGACGAAATTGACCTGAATGCATGCAACAAGGCAATCGAAAATTTAAAAAGAAAGAATCAACGTGCAGAAGGCGTGACATGATTTGTTGAAGCACCAATTTTGTGCTGATGATAAAATATTAATGAGTTCTAAGAATTAAAGATAATATTCAAAAATAAAATCCCCAACTTCATGCCCGAACACCCTTTATAATTTTTTTTAATTTATATATTATCTGTCAGTAACAAAAACTGGTATGTATTTAGGAGTGTTGTCGAGTAGCGATAAAGACGAAATCTTGTAACTGCTGCATCGATTTTAACTAACTAATACTTGATCTGAATATATACGACTTCAAATCTACCATTGACTTAATTCGTAAAGGACAAGCCCAAAGCAATAGATATTCACAGACGACCATCGCATCATTAGCTAATTTAGATGAAATTTGGAGAGCTTCGAAAGTTATTGGATTAGCTTTAGCTCGTCTCTTGTTAATGAAAGTGACGAAAGGTCAAAAGTAAAATAAATCGGTGCATAACGCAATCTATGTTACGAGGATTGAATGAAATGCTCTCGATTTGCCGAAGAAAATATAATTTGCTTCTATAAGTATTTCGTATATAATTCATTTCCAATCGTATACACTTAGTCAGTCGTATCCAAACTGCTTTATATTATACGAGGGAGCGTTTTTATATTCGCGGAATGAGCGGGTTGTAGAGGGGTGAGTAGGCGCATTGGGGGCGTGGCCTATGCAGCGACTCATGATTAGTATAAATACGAAGTTTCATTGTTATTAGACAGTTAGTCTTTGAGCTATCGTCAACCAAGTAACATAATCAGGAGTGAAAAGTGAAATATGGAAAAAATCGAATATCGTGCCGTTATAAAGTTCCTTACCAGGCAAGGAAAATCAGTCGCGACCATAATGAATGAGATGTCATTGGTTTACGGCGACTCTTGTCCAGGAAAAACCATGGTGTACAAGTGGCATAGTTTATTTAAACAAGGAAGGGAATCTCTTGAAGACGACCCGAGGCCGGGCAGGAGCATTGCGGTGACCACGCCAGCACTTATCCAAAAAGTTGAACAAATTGTACTCGAAGATGCTCGACTAAAGCAGAAACAACTCGCAGAAATGGTTGGAGTATTCGATACAACAATTTTTAAAATCCTACACGATCATCTCGGCATGTCTAAGGTCAGCGCAAGATGGGTGCCGAGAATGCTCACGCCGCCGCAAAAACAACAGCGCGTAGAGTGTTCGCGTGCATCTTTGGACTTCTGTAATGAAGACAAGGATGGTGTATTGAGTGGAATTGTTACTGGAGACGAAACTTGGGTTCATCATTATGAACCTGAGTCCAAACAAGACTCCATGCAGTGGCATAAAAAGGGCATAGCACCTCCCAAGAAATTTAAAGTGTCACAATCAGCTGGGAAACTTATGGCAACGGTATTTTGGGACTCGGAAGGAATATTGTTGATTGATTATAAAGATAAAGGTGTTTCTATAACCGGAGAATATTACGCTTAAATATAAGAGCGACTAAAAGAAGCCATTAAAGAGAAAAGACGGGGAAAATTGACAAAAGGTGTTCTGCTTTTGCACGACAACGCGCCCGTCCACAAGAGCCGCGTTGCGTTAGCTGCCCTGCATAAGGTGGGCTTCGAAATTGTGAATCACCCACCCTACAGCCCAGACCTGGCCCCGAGTGATTATTACCTGTTTCCGAAAATGAAAAAAGAGCTGCGGGGTAAAAAATTTACTGCCGATGATGAAGTCAAGGAGGCAGTTTCGGCGTATTTTGCAGATAAAGAGAAATCATTTTTTCATGAGGGTATGAATAAATTAATTGAAAGATGTGAAAAATGTATCCGTCTTGCAGGTGAATATATTGAAAAAGAAAAATAATTTGGTTTTTTTATTTCCACCCCTTGTCCTCCATTCCGCGAATATAAAAACGCTCCCTCGTATAATAAGATTTTTTATAGTTCTCAAAATACTTTTTCGTTTCAGCGAAGTTGCTTGTTAAACAAATATTTTTTCGAATCGATGAACAAGAAGAAATCGCCAGTCTAGCGATTAAGACACGTGCAGTTCTAAAAAAGATTAAATTTTTTTGAGAATAGTTCTTTTTCTCTGTCGAACATTATTTGCTACTGATTGGAATCTCAAGCTTGTGCGGAATAATTTTATAAAACTCGATTATTCCGCCTTTCGCAAAAGAGTCAATGAGTAACTATACCATACGTACCTTATATATAACTGCTTTATTCTTTTTCGGAGCATGTGAACTATCTTCTTCCTATTATAGTAAATTATTGTTTCGCCTTGGATTTATAGTGGCCTATCAACAGTTGTGAAACAATGTAAAAAAATTGGGAGGGAAGTTATACTAGGAAACACTTCATTTAAATGTTCAGTATTTAAAGTTTCTAATTGATTGTTCGCAAACTCACTCATATGTAAATCCATATGGAATATGTATCTTATTCATTCATCTGAAGTCTTTGCAACTTTATTACTTCTTGTGCTTTCAATCGGTGATAATAATTTACCACAGAATTGTGAGCTTTTTCAATAATATCATCGGTTGTTTGTAGCTAATTTCGATCTTCCACGACACTTATCATCTTAAATTGAAGTACATACATAGTTCAACCATAAATACCATCAACATTCTAATCGTGTAAAAAAAGGATAATTTATCGTAAAAAACTAAAGTACATATACTTAAAAAGTACAGAAAATAAACTTGTACAGCATATTCGAAGTATTCGCTTCCAGAAAATAACCAGATCTTTCGCCTATAGATTGTATGCATTGTTTTTCTAGCGACATTTTTACTTTAGCTTTAAAAATACTTCACCTCAAAGACTTCAAATTTGAATAACATTTTTTAAAAATCATATCTTGAAGAACATTCTATAATCTCTAGTGGAGAGAGTTCAAGTTACGGAATTGGAAATCTTAACATTGCTTTCTAGTTGTTTGGGATATCCTCGCCTTATTGAACGGGTACCGAATCCTATTGAAAAACCAATTTTCTTCCCTTAAACAAGGAGTCTATCAAAGACTTTACCACAGTTAATATAGCAGTCTTTTGATTAGACTGGGGTCAGATTTTTTATCTCCATATCGCAAAAACGAATAACAATAATAGTTACATATACATTGAAGGTGTTCAACCAAACTATTAATGATACCACATGCCGAATCGCGTTGAATTAATGTCACAATTATCCGGATTACTAAAGAACTTCGACCCTATCATTTTGATCGTTAAGTTTTTGCTCTATAGCAAAGATTTTCCAGAATAAGATTTTGTGTTACCCTGTTTTAGTCTAACTTTTTAACAACCACTTCATGTTTTCGGTTCTCATGGCTTTCAAGACTGATATTAAAAGATGGTGCTTGTTCCTTCTTTAAGCCTTCATGTTTAATTTTTCTCCAATAATACGAGACACTGTTCTGGATGAGATATTAATCTTAGGAAACAAGATTGTTTGCTTTCAAGGTGGATTTTGAATAACTCTTGCATATACAGCTTTCAAAACGAAGTAATTAAGTACCGTTTTATACTGTTTGTTCGCAATTTTAGTAAAAGTTGTTTATTTCAAGTTCGGATGAAAATCTTAATATGTTTTAGTGAATGACTGCAGATTATATTTTGTAACTTCTATATTATTATTAGAAAATAAACTTCGATACTCTGATCACCCTCTATATATCAGAAGAATATTTCACTCAACTTTTGCATACCATAGGATTGCAGTGTAACAAATCTGCTTTACTAATGTATTATTATTCCACGAGACTCTCCCAGGTGACTATTAAAGATATCTTCCACAGTATACACATGTAATTTAATATAAATTAATAAATAAAAAAGTAAATTTAAAGAAAAATTTACTAAATCTCTTGAACTAAGGCCTTCATTTCTAAGCCGTAACTTAAGAGAAAACTTAAACAATAAACATTTCCGCCTTTAGTTCATTTTGTACATTTATGTAAAATAGGAAGTTAAGTTCACGCTTGGATGGTACACTTACAGATAAACTAGAACTACTAGAACTACGTAATTTCCGTTAACAAACGTCAAGCCTCTGTTTTCTACTAGAAATGTGAACTAAGGATTTTAAATTTATCGCTTGATCAAGTTTTAGC
The DNA here is from genome assembly GCA_031893035.1 of Dermolepida albohirtum. Classification (NCBI taxonomy): domain Eukaryota; kingdom Metazoa; phylum Arthropoda; class Insecta; order Coleoptera; family Scarabaeidae; genus Dermolepida; species Dermolepida albohirtum. Next base: position 49,080 of record JAVIWB010005397.1, read on the forward strand.
TATCGTGTATTAAGTCTGATGGAAGTTGATGCATTTTTTCTGTACGTGCACACTACAGCAACTGAAACGATTGGCAATACAATAATAAATCTCTTGGAATATATTATAAAATGTTTATGGAATAAAAAGAGACGAAGAATTTTGAATTACTTACTGCAGTCGTAACAAGTCATATTTCACCACTGTTTCAAATCACACGCTTGCGTGTGTATTAAATTATACAAATAGAAATAATACTGGTTTAATCTATTAAGGAAATTAAACGAATGTAGGTTCCAAATCGATATCGAATTTCAATTTTGTCGTAACTGTATTAGATGAATATGTACATATGTACATAGATGGTATATGATATACACTGCAGGCCATAAGTTTGGAATCACTTGCATAAGTTAGGAATCACTTCTGAATATAATGAAAATATTGTAGTGGCTTTAACAAACATTGTAAAAATAAAACAATATTAATATACAAAAACGTTTTATTATAAAATAAGCAGGAAAAAAAGCAAATTTTATTTATTTACATCCACTTATTTTTATTATCAACTAAACGGACTTTTCATCGAAATACCCTCCTTTTGCTTTAATGACGGCAGCACACAATCGCGGTAAACGAGACACTAATTTTGTAAGGGTTTCATTGGGTATATTTGCCCAAGAATCTTGTATAACTTGCCACATGTGAGTCTGGTACGTCGGACACTTTTCACGCACTTTTCTATCCAATTCTTCCCACAACAGCTCTATTGGATTAAGGTCTGGCGAATGTGCCGGCCAAACCATGTTTTGTAAAACACCGTCAGCTTCCTGTTGTTGGAGATATCCTCTACATAAATGTGAAGAATGTTTTGGGTCGTTGTCTTGCATGAATATAAAGTTTTCTCCAAGTAATCTCAGACCGGAGGGCACAGCGTTGTGTTCGAGAATCTGTCTGTAACCCTCCTTTTTCAAAACTCCGTCGATTTTCACCAGATCTCCAACACCAGCCGAAGAAAAACATCCCCAAACCATTACAGAACCGCCACCATGTTTTACCGTGGGCACCACACATTGCGGTAACATTTTTTCCGTAGCAGTTCTTCTTACAAATATCCGGCGTCTGGAACCGAAGACCTCGTACTTTGATTCGTCGGTCCATAGTACTTTTTCCCACTGTTCTATTGTCCAATCTTTGTGTAACTAGCCCATTGTAGCCTTTTTATTTTATTTTGCGGACGTAGAAGCCGCCTTTTTACTGTGGTTAAAGAGATCCGAGTTTCACGCTCCCTGTTAAACTCACCGCGGATTTGCGAGGCCATTAAGCTTCTATCTCTTTTCGACGTCAATATAATTGTCTGATCTTCTGCAGGACTTGTAATTTTTGGTCTTCCTGATCGTTTTCTGTCCGTATACCCTCCAGTAGACTGGTATCTTTTAATTGTATTTTGTACACCTTTGTACGATATCTTCATTTTTTCGCGATATCCCGTATAGAATCTCCCCGATTATGATGACTAATAATTTCTACACGTTTTTCTAGCGATATCTGCTTTCTCTTCGCCATAATCAAAGGATGTTTACTGATTCTACACACTTTTATGTGTCTACACACTTTAAATGATACGAAGCAACTAAAATATTCTCCTTACTTCAAAACGTATAAATACTTATAAATATAAAAACTAAATGTAATTACAAAAGGTTTATGCGGAAGGGTCTGCAATAAAATTTGTCCATTCCAGGTAATCGTTCATTATGCAGAAATATTACCTGCTCGAATAAATAATACCGCACGCAGAGTTTCCTTAATCTCTGGTTATTTTTCAACTATTAATGCATTTAAAACTACATCTTTTATGTAAAGCTTTATAATGTACTTAAGAATAATCCTTTGTACTTATATCAAAGTAATACGAACGTAACATAGATAAATTTTAATTTTTAGGAATTTACTGGAACTGATTCCAAACTTATGGCCTGCAGTGTACGTATAGAAGTGTGAAAATATACTGTATTTCTTTACAGCGAATGGTGAATACGAGAGACGTTTGTATATGTACTACCGGTCATATCTATTTGCCCACTCCAATTTTATGTGTTTCCTGAAATACGGATTATCTTTCGAAAAATCTGTATTATGCTTATTCAACAATATTATTAGTGGAAGTAATTCCATATGAATTTCTACGAAAATCTTAAATTGTTTATGATATATCGTAAAGGTGTCATAAATTGGAAAAATATCATAAATATTATATAGGCTAATCCCTACAGTATTAACAGTTTCACCTGCATTTCCGAAAGGTATTACCAACATTGTATTATTGTACTAAGTAATTACAATATTAGGATGTGTTATTCAAAAAGGAAAATAAATTTTATCAGTCATCGTTCATCTTTTGTTGCGAAAACAGTGAAATAGAGAGTTATTGTGAATATTTTAATGCAATGCCGAAGACGAAGGAATTATCTATTGAAGTGCGTGCTATGATAATTGCTTATCATCGTATGGGTAAAATTAAACGCGAAATCGCAAAAGAATTACGATTAAATCGCAGAACCGTTGATTATAACGTTAAAAAATTTGAAGAAAGTGGTACATTTTCCAACAAAAGAAGATCTGGATGACGTAAAGCGACGACATCTGCAGATGACCGGCATCTAATACGGATAAGTAGACGCGATAGACGAAAAACAGCACCAGAAATTGCTGCTGAAATGAATAGAGCGCGTGCTAAACCAATTAGTGTGTCCACGATACAGAGAAGGTTAAGGCAAGCGGGTTTATACGGAAGAATTGCTATGCGAAAACCACTACTATGAAAGCAAAACAAGATAAAACGACTAAATTAGGCTAAAGAACATAAGAATTGGACGATTGATCAGTGGAATAATGTGTTGTGTACAGACGAATCGAAGTTTGAACTTTTCGGTAGTAAAAGGCGAATATTCGTAAGAAGATCCGCAGCAGAAAGAGTACTGCCAGAATGTATTGCGCCTATAGTAAAACATGGAGGAGGTTCAGTAATGATTTGGGGGTGTTTTGGTGGAAGATCTGTAGTCGATCTCGTCAAAATTGAGGGAATCCTAAGAAAAGAAGGCTACAAGGAAATTTTAGGAAATAACGCTGTTCCTTCAGGACTAAAGATTCTTGGCGAAAACTTTGTATTTCAACAGGACAACGATCCGAAACACACTTCTAGATTGTGTGGCGATTACTTGCGTCAACTAGAAGAGCAAGGGCAAATCTCTATAATGGTATGGCCAGCTCGAAGTCCTGGTCTGAACCCAATAGAGCTACTTTGGGAAGAATTGGATCGGAAGGTTCGAGAACGTGTTCTATCATCCACCACTGTACTGTGGGAACAACTTCAAGAAGCCTGGGCATAAATTACAGAAGATACACTGCAAAAATTAATTGAAAGGATGCCGCGGTTATGTGCCGCAATTATCAAAAATAAAGGTGGGCACATTGATGCGAGCTAAATTTAATAATAATTAATGATAAAGTTTTTATATAAGAAAAATGTAACTATTTTATGTTTATTTTACACTATTGTATTGGTACATAAATAAATTTTCAGTACACATTTAATAGTTTAATAATTTTGGCTAAAACTAAGGGTGTTCAAATAAATATGACTGGTAGTGTATATATCCTATCATAACCGCTCGTTTATTTTCACAGTGATTATTATTATTGTCAGAAATCACTGTGAATATAAAATTGTCGTTTGCTTTTTCATTGTGAATGTAAAATCACCGTCAACACTAGCTCAACTATTAACATAATATTTGAATCGTAGACTTATTCTGGAACACCATACAAAATAGTATTAAATTGTTTACGCAGTTTAACGACAAAGCTGCCACCATTATCGTTGCAGAAGTAAGTATAGAACTTGGTATTTATTTACGAAATGCTAAGTTATTAATTATTGTTCCCTTTTAATGTAGTAACCTTGCACCAAAAGCAAAAGGTTATTTCATTCCCGTTGTCTAAAAACAACGGTAACTTTTCTTCTTCAACAATTTTGTTTGAATTACTGTCCTTAAAAGCCTTTTTTATTTGGAGTTACCATATATCAATCGACTCAGGTGGACTTGTAGGTATGCGATGCTATATTATCCATTATGTGGAATCATAAGCATGTATTCCATCCCCCAAAAAATTCCATGACTACAGCTTGAGCGGCGGATTTTTACTTATGCACTTTTTGATGGCAATCCTCTTTTTTTCTACCAATTGTGCTCTTTGCTGCCTTACGCTTCGATTAAATCAGTACATAAAAGTTCAATTTGCAGTAATGTTCATCTTTCATTTTTCTTGTACACAATATTTGTAGTAGTCACAAATCGTTACTCTTTGCTGTTTGATTCTATGTTAGCAAACGTTGAAGATAGTGAACGCAAAGTTTCTACAAGTTTAAATATACATGAAAGAGGAAAAACACTTTTAACAGACATTTCAAGAATATATAATGTTGCAGTTGCAAGATAGTTAAAAGAGAATCCATGTAAATAATTATTCAGTGTTGATGGTTTATTCGGTTAGCAAATTAATTGGAGTACCTAAGTCGCTTAGTAACTCGAAGTTTCTCTGGCCATCTTTAAAGTATTTATACCATCAAAAACAAGCAGATCTGTTCACAGATAATTTTTTGTCTCAGTCATGGAAAAAGCTTCGCTGTAAAGTCCCTCAGAGAAATACAAAGAGAGATGCCAAAAACGATATCACAACTTTCAAGTTCCATCAAACTCAAATAAATAATTTTAGCGTGTGATGCTGATAGAATTTGTACAGATTGTTCCCATAGCATAAGACAGTTTTATATATAAACATCAACAATACATTATATACAATCCATGGACCAAACTCTTCACCAAATATGTTTTTCAAACTCAAATTACCACATCATAGAAGATGTCGAATCCATTGAAATCATAATATAAAATTCACGGAAGTTGAAGAACAGAAAGGAAAGTAAAGCAAAAAGACTGGATTATTCATTGGTATGAATATATTGAACCAAATTGAGCATATTTTGAAGAGGAGAAAGCAAATTTGGATGACTAAACTAATGTTTTGTGTTTTACTGAAATGCTTTCAGTTGAATTTATGCTCACTTGCGTACACACAAAATAAGCTACACTTAGATTAGTTACGCGTGCCCTGGATTTTGATATGTTGAATAGCAACTGGATATTGAAATATGTATTTTATGGTATACCTTACCATATAAATAATACGACAGTAATCGAATGAATTAACTTTCGTTTTTTTGCGAAATATGAAATATCACACAACAAACACAACAATTACATAAATATTTAATAAATATAGAAATTAAAACAGAAAAAATATATCAATATTTGATCATTGCTCTATAAAAATAATAGAGCGATGCTATCTAAACGCTTTGGCATTGAATTTACTAAATATTTAACATAACTAATATCAGATTTGTTATACTGCAATCAATTCCCACTCTTCTTCTATAGCATTTAATACTCTTCTCTATTTCGATGCCTAGAATTTCTTTTATACATTACTTTAGTTAATAGTCTCCATACATTTTCAATGTGGTGTTGTTTGAAGGCCACCTCAAAATATTTATATTATTTGTTTCAAGCCATTTACGAGCTATACTTGATGTGTCAATGGGAGAATTGTCCTGGAAAATAAATTCATCCGGTTCTGAATACAGTATCTGTATTGACGGAAGCATTATATTTTCTAACACATTAGTATAAACAACGCCAATTAATCATTCTACAATTTCATAACAAACACCAGACTTTCGGTAACTAATCCAGACCTGCATATGAGCTGAGTAATATTCATTTCTCTTTACAGGATTAATATCTCTTTCATTATATCTGATGTTCGCTGGTCTATGTATATATAGTACACGAATAGAACCGTCGTAACAAGACAACAAAGATTTTCTCATCAAGAAATATAATTTTCTTCCACGTTTGAGGATCAATATTTGCGTACTAAAGAGAAAACTGCATCCTCTGGTTTTTACTTTAATCGTTCCGTATTTTTTTTGACTGCAGCAGTTTTTTAATTCGCTGTCTTTTATTCGTCGAAAAGCTGTTTCTGTAGATGCAGGAAAGGTAACTTCTTCAACAGCAATTAATGTTTTGAATGGATTGCCGCATAAATTATACAATACATTGTGGTGATTAGTCGGCTTCCTGAGCCTTGTTTTCTACTTAAATTTTCTTACACTTTCCATTTCCTTTTCATTCTGGAAACGGTATTTTTATTCACCCCTAAACGCTTTTCTACCGTTCGTATGGAGTTACTACAAAACATTGTAAAATGCGACATCTTGTTGGGATATTAATGTGTCGTGGCGTTTGTGTCACTACGAGGATAGTTTAACAAGTAGTGAGAATGACACATATGTGGCGCTCTAATTGGTAAAACAAATGCACTGTACTTTAGGTTGCCTGTTTATATGTCTACATTCCGATATTTAGATAAATCGGTTGATTAGTTTATTTTTGACAGCTGATTGAAAAAGAAGCAACACGTCGTTTTGTTAAAATGGAAAAAGCAGAGTATCGTGCGGTGATTAAATACTTCGTAATTAAGGGTATGAAAGCTACCGAAATAAAAGCTGAGTTACGGGAAAAATTAGGTGAATCTGCTCCATCATCCGCCACAATAAGTAGATGGCTAAATGAATTTAAACGTGGTAGAACAAGCTGTGTTGATGAAGCGCGCTCTGGAGCACCCAAAATCGTGACTTCTAAGGAAATGATTATAAAAATCCATAATATTATTACGCCTTTCCAAGCTTTCGGCAAGATGGGTGCCGCGATTGCTTACGACTGATCAAAAGTTCACTCGTTTGCGCATTGGGAGTGTTTGAACCTTTATAAGCGGAATCCGGTTGATTTTTGTAGGCGATTTGTTACTTGCCATGAAACTTGGATACACTACAGTACACCCGAAACTAAACAACAGTCGAAACAATGGTTAGAACGTGGTTCTGCACCTCCAAAGAAAGCGAAAACCACTTTATCGGCAAACAAGGTGATGGCATCAATTTTTTGGGATTCAAAGGGCATTTTGCTCATTGATTACCTTCAGAAAGGTGCCACAATAAACGGACAATATTATGCAGAACTTGTACAAAAATTAAATGTTGAGATTCGTGCTAAACGGCCAGGAATGTCAAAGAAAAAGATTCTGTTTCACCAAGAAAACGCTCCCTCACAAACCTACACAGTTGCGATGTCCAAAATCCACGAGTTGCATTTCCAATTAGTACCGCATGCGCCTTATTCGCCGGATCTGGGCCCTACCGACTTCCACCTTTTTCCAAAATTGAAAACGGCACTAGGTGGAAAGAAATGTTCGTCTAACGAGGAGCTTATCATCTTCGTAAATGAGTATTTTGCAAGCCTTCCGGAATCGCATTTTAGAGATGGCATAAGGGCATTGGAGCACCGTTGGAATAAATGTATTGCTTTTTTAGGAGAATATATTGAAAAATAAAAATTATTTTATATTTCAAAAATTCGTTTTTATTTTCCATTCTCACTACTTGTCAAACTACTTTCGTAAAGTCATGTTACTATTGTACTGATACTGTCACTGACAAACACAAATCAAATCAGTTCATATCAAACAGCTTAAGAAGTAAGAAATTGTAACTTAATGAACGTTTCATTTATGACAAGCAAGTGTACATACACTTATTTAAAAAAACTACCAAATTGGTAATCTCTTCATAATAGCAACTTGTTGCAATATACGTACGTGAAATCTTATATGTACTATAATATATTCCAAAACAAATCTAATATCTATGTAAGTATGGTATTAAACAAGATCATCAATTATACAGAAGAACACGTATGTACATAAGGAATATTTAAGCAAATGTCAACCTACTTTAACAAACAATAAAGAGAATTAATTGTCTAAATTTAGAGATCGAGCAAAAACAGAAGAATTTGATAATTTATTGATTGTTTTTGTTTGACCAATCCTCACACAAGAATGATAAATTACTTTCATGTCGCAGCTTATTTCCTGACGTTAATTTATGAATGACATCTTAATGTAATTTAATACGGAGCCGTAAGTTTAATCGCCTAAAAAACTTATCGATTTTTTCTAAATTTTAATGTCATTTTCCATGATAAACATAACGAAGTCAGAATTTGATTACGGATGTTTTTGATATTAAATTATAAAAAAGGAAGCATGAGGATACTTGAAAATATTGGTAAAATATGCTTCGAATGAATTGTAAAGAGACGTGAAGTAATCGATAGGGAAATTGAAAGTAATTTTGTTTATATCTAACGTTTAGATACTAATTTGGCATTCAGAATAAGCAGGTTGTTAGCAAATCAATTACCTTTGTTGTAGTTGACTTTCTTTCAAAATCTTATTGGCAAATGAAATTGATATACACATAGGACGTAAGATTATTCAGTGGAGTGCAAAACACGACGCGTCAATTATAATTTTTAATATTTTGTTTTGGAATTTCTGCAGTATTTTCATATTGGATTCAGTTGTTGGTATCCAAAACCAGGTCCCATAGATGCATATCGATTTAATCCTAGACTGGGCAGTATAACAATCTAATACATAGTCTAATAGAAAGATATAATACATAGTAATTCATAACGACACCATCTACTAAAAAAATATGTATCGGTAAGGTAGGTCTTTTACCTATACTATGTCAAAATATCATACGAGTATATATATGTCAAAATATAGTATACTCCGATCATTTTGCCGCGTCAATTCGTTTGGTCGTCACCTCAACCAAGTCTGGAAAACAATGTCTCGGAGCTGTAAGAAGATCTAGAATCCTTAACTACGAAATGCCTACTGAGAAAGAAATGGCAAAGAACAAGCTTGGAATTTTACATAAATTCGTTGCTGACATCAGAAAGAATTACTATTTTGTTGGCATTTCAAACAACAGATGATATCTATATGGCTTGATATGACAACAAAATAGTGATTCTTTTTCCTCTTTTATTGGAGAGTTACTCTTTTCAAAAGTGGCATTAAAAATTATTGAATATAACCGCCTTGTATATATTTTTTTGCTTTTTAGAAATAACATACACGGTACCGTAACAAATTAGAAGCAAGTGTAGCTTTTAAATATACTAATATCTTCTCTATTGTGTTGGCGATAGTCGTCGGTACCGAGTATGAAAGTCTTATTATCCTACCCACCACCAGGCATTTTTTATTAAGCATAGAAATATTTACAAGTAATACCAAGTATTTATAAACGTTAAGTGAATCTTTTGTAATAGTTCCGGATGTACGTTAAAAATTTAGTTACATTATGTTCCATGACGTATTAAGATTTTTAAAAAATCGTGATGGTTATGCGTGCAGTGTTCAAATTTAGACAATGAGAAAACGCAGAAGCTCTTCATATGAGAAAAAGGTCGCAATAGAGACTTTATAGAGACTGGAAACTTTTCTCATCAGGAAATATCAAGGAGAGAATGTATTTCCCATCATATCGTGGACAACGTATCGAAATTCAAGAAAGCATACCTTCCACATAGATCGACGTACTCGTTGCAAGGGATTAGAAAAACCACAAAAGGCGAAGATCGTATTATTATAAAAGAATTGATTCTTTAGGTTATAGGTACGTTGCCCAGTATGCAAGACGGGACACCGTGCCACAGGTCAAAAGAGACAGACAAGAATTGCCGGCGTAACTAAAGCTAATGTTAATTAAAACTCTTATACAAAGGGTACTACATAGGAAAGTTTTGCAATACAGCTTCGTTTATTTAATTTTTTTCAAAGTAATTTCCTCTACACTTAATACACCTCTCCATCCTCCGAAACCAATCTTTAAACCAGTTCTGCCAAGTTTCACTAGGGAGTAAAGCACACTCGTTGTCCCAAGCCCGCAGAAGGTCCTCATCACTGGAAAACCGCTTCCCTTTTAGCTTCATTTTCGCATGCGGGAACATGCAAAGTCGCAGGGAGCAAGATCTGGACTGTAGAGAGGGTGCTCGAGAAGTTTCAATCCGGTCGTGGTCAAATATTCGGTGCAGGCTTTGGCGCAGTGAGCTGGAGCATTATCGGGATGGAGGAACCAGGTGTCCATTCTTGATTTTGGCGGCAGATTCTTCATAGATCCAATGACTTTAGGCAGGCACTGTTCATTATACCACTTAGCTGTGACTGTCTTCTGTGTATCCAAAAAGACGCGCTCCACAATTCCACTCGATTCTAAAAATACAGCATCATTTTCTTCTTTACAGATCGGGATTTGCTGACAACTACGAGTGTGTCCTCATAATCAAATGCCCAAACTTTGTTTTGAGTTTTGGTCACCACATTGTATAATAATAGTACAGTCAAGTCTAGCCACTTATCAGGATGTTGTTCACATACCGAGATTGTCTCTTATTAAACTTTTTTAGCATCTCCCGGCTCCAAGTCACACGTCGTGTCATCTTCACGTGCAAATGATCATGCAGAATCGAACGAATTGCTGGTGCATTCAGGCATGAAGAACCCTTTACCTGTTGGTATGTCACTTGCCTGTCCTCGCCAATCATTTTCCTCACAGTAGTAACGTTTTCCTCCGTAACTGACGTTCGGGGCCTTCCCGGGCTCTCAGCATCCTCCATAGTTAAATTTCCCCTTTAGAATTTTCTATACCACCTGAATATCGTTGTGCGATGTGGACAAACATCATCTAGTGCAAGAGTCATTTCTTCGAAGCACCGGTCTATGTTTAAACCACGCACAAAATTATAACGCAAAACTGCCCTTATCTCATTACGTGACCACGACACCATTGCAAGCACTTTACACTCTCACTACTAATGAATAACTGAGCCCATCGACATGGCACGGCGGCTACTATGCACATATGAACATGTCTCATACATACATACAGCAACAAGCTCTTTGTATAGTGTATATGAACATATATATATACACCTGAAAAGTTATCATTTTGTTTAATTCTTTGGAAGGAGCGAAATTTATAAGGTGGCCCTACTTTGCTTCCATACGGAGACGCTTTCGCGTCAGTTTTCGCAAAAAATATATACTCGTATAATATAGGGAGAAATTTAAGAATTTCTCCTTATATTACATAAAATACGAAAGTATGCTTCCAAATCTTGACGGAAAGAATATGTCGCTTCGTCTGCAAAATAAGCTATTATATCTTTAACGTTTTAAACAATGTCTGCGTAAACACGATTATGGGTTTAATTTAACTCCCAGAATTGACTTTTCACTAGTCTTTCATGTCTTCGTTCCCCCTTGATATTAACTTTTATGCTCACCGCTACTTTACAGAATACAAAGGATTCATTGTATTACAAATGCATTTAATGTTAAAAGGTTTTATATAGCTTCTTCTGCAATTTTACTAAATACAAAGCTTGACTTTCACGGTACACATACATATCTGTCATACACTTAAAACGTGTTCCCAACAGTACGTTTGATCTATTATGCTTAGCAGGTACTTTGTTCCTTATATACCTACATCTATACCAAATTGCCTAATGGGATAATGGCATAAGGGTGTATTATAAATTTGTTCTAACTAACTAACAGCATCATTTTAATTTAATTTAATAACACAGTAAATCAAATACAATATAAACCTGACTTTTATTTAAAATATTAATTTTAAATACGTCTTTTTATTTACACATTTTTTACACAATCTTCGAATACTACCATTGAAGAATGACATCTTGTCACACGAGAACGAATCTAGGCTCTAAGGCGAAAGCTAATTACTCAGGTCAAAGAAACTGTGTATAGTCTACGTTATCCTAAATAATAATCACATTTCAAATAAGCTTGGCTCATCTCTTTCATCGGCAGAACAGCTTTGCTCAAAACTGACAATAATCTGATTCTCATAAGCAAATCAATGAACAGTATGCACAAATACGCTTTAGTGATGTTTGTCTGAAATCACAGTATCTAACTCTTGTCTTCCACTAATTTTCAGTTACGTGCTTTAACTATAGACTTAAGAATTTCGACGGTTATACCTCCATGCAACGACAATTTAATGATGGTGATAGCTCATCCTTGTTCTTCTGATTCACGCAAGTTAAAACTTTCTTTTGCTTGGCTATGGATGCTTTTCACGAGGAGTAGTTTTTATATTACAGATCTCGGCATAAAAATGACTAGACAAGCAATCAAAACTTATTAGTCAATGCAGTTTCCTTCCTTTTGAGTACAAGTGTAACATCTAGGCTGTCATAAAAAATAGTCTTTTGGCTTCTCTACAAAATAGATTCAAACAGCTACCATAAATTCATCATCGTCCTTAAGCTTTGTCCAATATCTGATTTTTTAATTCGAAAGCATAAAATTACCACAGGGTGCCAAAAGTGAGCTATAAAATGGATATCCTATTTATTAGTAGCTAAAATCAGCATCAGTAACTTTCGCAAGTCTTGTGTATTGGTGCATTACGATAGAATAATCAAATACTTTGGGTTAGTGTTCTAAGGCGTTTTTTAATGAATCTCTAAAGCAATGCGTTAAATTTGCATAATACTCTCCTGCAACTGTACTGCCTCTATAAATGTAATCGATTAGCAAAATTTTTTGCCAATGGCAAAAGTGGTTGCTATTATTTTTGCTGTCAAATGAGTAACAAAAGACTTCTTTTAAGTGATAGAATCTTAATATATCGACTTTTATTTCAGGATCACATTGAAAAATTCGGCTTTTGTCTTTTAATCGGCCGATAATTAAATCTAGTTCGGCTCTGAAATCCATTTTGATTGGATAAAGCATTCGAAAAATACACTTTGTAGTAACATTTTTCGTTCGAAGTTGCTCATCTAGAATTTTAAAAGCCTTAGGTTATAAAACATTAACCAACTATTAATAGTAATAATATAACAAATTACCATTTCTCTGATTTTGAATCTTTCATTACATCTAAAGTGATCACCTCAACATTCGATTTGACGAATCATCGTCCAACAAAGACAATTCTAACTACTCGCAAATAGTAGATTTGGAAATATAATCATTCCGTGTACATCCAATATTTCTTTCAAAATATTTTTGAAAGTTCTTCCATATTTTGTAAGAAGCTTCATAAAACCTTTGTATTAGCTATTTCCTAAAATTAGTATTATAATATTATAATTGATTTATACATTGACAAATTACCAAGGGATATATTATTATTAAAATTATAATAGAACCAAAAAGTGTTAAGTGTAGACTTTCACGGCCATGTTGTGTCATAGATAAGTCTTCCATGTGTTGACGTGATCATCTATTTGTTACTAAAGTTTCGACAATCATTCGATCAGATTCTTCAGAATTTTTCTAAAAACCGATGTTGTTTTCTGCTAAAATATGTATCAAGAAACAAAAGACAATAACATTATTCATTAAAAGCTTTTCGAAGCTGTTAATTATGTGATTAACAAAACGTCAAAAGCAAATAGAAGGACCTACGAAATTGAAAATTGCCCGGGTCAGAGTATAAAAATAACCCTATACGTTGCATAATTTCATCTATGTGTATACTACTGTGGGCAAAAAATAGTAAGACCTTTTAATTTAAATTTCGCGCGAAAAGCCATTCGTCGAAATATTTTTTTCTAGGTTGGTATGACTGTCAGTGACATCTGTGCCAAATGACACATCAAAATAATCATTATTATTTAGTATACGCTTGTCTTTCTGAAGTACAAAAAGTGCATTCGGCGATTTTTACAATGAGTGAAATTATTCAACAAAGAAGTTCCATTAAATTTTGTGTACGAATCAAATTTCTGGTGCCGAAACGTTTTTGATTGGTACAAATTATTCAAAGAGGGTCGAGAACGCGTTGATGACGAATCACGTCCAGGACGGCCATCAACATCAACTGATGATCGACACGTCAATAGAATCAAGGAATTGGTGCTTGAGAATCGACGATTAACAGTCAGAGACCTTACTGGTATCGTTGGAATATCGGAAGGATCAGCGAAAATCATTTTGAAAGATCATTTGGGCCTAAGAAAAGTGAAAGCACGATTTGTTCCAAACTCACTCAATTTTTTCGAAAAACAGCGTCGCGTTGACGTTTGTGAAGCAATGCTTTCCGATTATCAAGACAAATTGAAAGGCATCATAACTGGAGATAAGACTTGGATCTACGCTTATGACCCGGAAACAGAAGATCAATAGGCCGAATATCGTATCAAAGGTGAGCCGAAGCCCAAAAAACCACGTCAAAGCAACTCAAAAATCAAAGTTATGTTGACAGTTTTCTTCGATTATCGAGGTGTGGTGCACTCCGAATTCCTTTCGACCGGCCAAACTGTCAACAAAGAGTACTATTTGAGTGTTATGCGTCGTTTGCGCAATGCTATTCGTAAAAAGAGGCCATAATTATGGGCTGATAACTCTTGGTTTTTGCACCACGATAATGCACCGTCGCATACTGCATTAATTCTTCGTGTGTTTTTCTCCAAATTTTCAACCAATATCGTGCCGCAACCACCGTATTCGCCTGATTGAGCTCCGTGTGACTTCTGGCTATTCAGCAAACTCAAACGACCGCTCCGGGGAAACCGTTTTGAGTCAATTGAAGACATTAAACGTGAATCGCTACGCGCATTGAAGGCTATTCCTGAAATTGACTTTAACAATTGTTTCGAGAATTGGAAGAAACATTGGCACAAGTGTATTGGGGCCAGGGGGGATTACTTTGAGGGGAAGGAAATAGATTTGGAAGCATAAATTAAGAATTTAAAAATTATGAACAAAGTCTTACTATTTTTTGCCCACAGTAGTATGTAACATTCGTATTTTACTGTATTTTATTTATTATTTCTGTAGTCTATTGTAAATTTGGGCTGTATAATGGATTGATCTATCTGATCATTTAATCCTTAATGAAACGACTTAAAAAGTAGGTTTGAGTTTAGCAAGAGCACCTTCATCAAAATACTACGAATACAGAAATATATTTCAGCTGGAAAATTATAGTTTAAGTGGTCGCAGTGATTTTCAGATATTGTTGGCAGGATTTATATTTTGTTTGGTAGTGATATTCGCATATGAAATAGCTTTCGAATGGCGTTAGATATTTACATATGTATGTAAAGCTTATTTCGACAAGATAGAGAGAAAAAAAAACATGTACAGCTTACTTGAAAGCTGTGGAAAATTTCATTTTAATATTTCACAGGATTACGTTTTCCAGTTACTTCCTAAAAGATTCTAATTTTTCCAGCACATGAATAATATGAACAATACTCCTGCTTTAGGTGCCCTTACACATAGAATTTTTACATACTTCCTATTTGTTATTTTAAATACTTTTTAGCATTTCGCATTTTGTATTTTTGTAGTTTTAAATACGAGGCTTATATTTTAAGTAAGATCCGTTAGTGAATACAGTTACCGACATTCATCGTACACAATCTAACGCCATTTGCATTCGTGACCTTAGTCTCAGTTATGAAATACGGTCAGTCATCCAGGTCTTAACATCAAGAAAAATGAAAGCTACGGATATTTATAGTCAAATATATGTACACACGTATACGGTGTAAATGCAATGAGTGATAGTGATGTGCAAAAACAGGCGAGATTTTTTAATGAAAGTCTCGTCTGTAATCAACGACGATCTGGTGAAAGCAATTGACCCCCAAAATTCTCAAAAACAGAGGATTCACAATAGAAGTTCAAGAAATTATGTTGCTAACTGAGAAACACAAACAAAAAGGGTTGGTAAGTGCTTCAACTTCTTTGACCCGCTACAACGAGGAAAGTAATGACTTATTGAGTCACTTAATAACAGGAGATATTACATGGGTTTTCCACATAGTTTCTGAACCAACAATCAATGAATTAGTGACACACTTCGTCACCAGTGAAAACAAAGTATAACAAAGTGGAAACAAAATATACACTTTTCACTATGGCCACTGTGTTCTGAGACACAGCGTATATTGGACTTTATGCCGTAAGGAGCAACTTTTACCTCAGTTCATATTATGATACCCTAAGAAGACTGCATGAAGCCATCAAAAATAAACGACGTTGAAATGCTGTAGGCAGCAGTCATACTGTTTTATGACAATGCAAAACCATATATTGCGACTCAAGCTCGAGATCTGATAACCCCTTTTGGATAGGAGATATTCTATCATAGGCCATACAGTTCTTACGCCTAGTAATTACCACTTCTTCTGATATCTAAAGACCTCCTAGGTGGTTTCGATATTGACGAAGTGGAAATGGCTGGCTATCATTATATGCATAGGAGGCAAAGATCTACAGTATGTCGTTGAGAAACCGAACTTTTTTAAAATTTGTCCCCCTGTGATTTTTATTTATTCTTCAAACTACATTTTCTGATAAAAAGACTGCGATATGCCGACGTTGAAACCATTAAAAACGCGTCGACAGTGATCTTGAAGGACATCCCTAGAAATGAACTTAAAAATTCATTTGACATGTTATTATAATTTCCCGTGGAAAACGTTGTATTGAAGCCGAAGGCGACTACTATGTTTAAAATAAATGAATTTTACCAAAGTAATATGCTTTTGTTTTTATTTTTAAAAAGTTCGGTTTTCTCTGAGACAGACTGTGTATAAATATGAAGGATATCACATATTTATTCGTTACAATAAGTGTTAAACCTTGCAAAGAACTTATGTAAAAAATATAAAATTTATTAATCTTATCTGATTCCTAAAAAATTAAGAATAAGATAGGTATTGTTTCGACCTCTTACTAGTTAACTAAAATTCCATTATAAACATGTACATATACACATATATACTGTTAACATTACCAACTAAATTTTAATATTTTTATAGATATATACATATTCTGAAAATGTGCTCAAATTACTGAAGCGGCTATCAAAAAGTTCCAGAACAAGTAAAATAGCTTGTAAAAAAATATAGTTACGGTTTTATTAAAAGTTTTCCCACTCGTAAACACGATAAGTTAGTTTATCCTACAACAAGGTAGAGCTACGTAAAGTTAAGGGTGTTGAACCTTAAGATGCAACGTGCAATGTACTCTACATTATTCCCAGCATTCGCGTAAGGCTGTCCTTATATAAGCTGCATCAAAACGCGGCACTACGGACCAGCAGGCAGTTAACGCTTTATTTGATTACGGTGCTTTTTCCTGTCTGCTGACACAAGTTATAAATTGCTATAACACAGGTCTTTTTAATAAAAGTGAGGCATCACAAACTACGTGAGTGGTTTTAACAGCCATAGGTTCTAAGTGCACTGAACGAAGAATGTATTATTTTACGCGGAATTTATGAGCGTATGATTCATAAATTTAAAACCCAGACATTTTTATAACCGTATTTTATTTTAAGCATACTAAAGACCCTTTTTATATTACTGCTGCAATTCGCAGTTTAAAGAACGTGAGTTGAAACCGAACATATAAAAACGAATCTTACCTATAACAAAGAATTAATGAACATGAATATGGAAGCAATTTATAACAAATTTCCTTAATTTGCAAACACAGAAATGTAGTCCTTCAACTCCTCGTAATATAATTAATTCACGTACTTTACCCGAAGTTTCATCAGTACAGTGTTCCAATTTATAAGGAAAGTTATCGTAGGTATACATTATTAGTAACTAACTTTAATAGTAACGATCTGTATTTCAATATTCATGAAGAAATAATAAATTGGAATATATTGTGCACAGATTCTATATTTTAAAATCTCTAATAATAATATTGTACATCTAGCTTTAAATTATTACCTATACTGTTCTTGAAATGGATTTATCAATTACTGGTAATTGGGAAGTAAAATGTTTGTTTCTGTCACGTATGGTTCAAGATCAATAAATTCTGAAAGATGGAGATACAACTGCTTGAAATGGATTTATCAATTACTGGTAATTGGGAAGCAAAACGTTTGTTTCTGTCACGCCTGGTTCAGGATCAATAAATTCTAAAAGATGGAGATACAACTTATATAATCCTGCGACCGTAGGCGAGGGGTATCCCTGCGGATGCTGCTGCCGGTGACGCTGTGTTATCAAAACTTATGTTTTGATAAGACCAAGTAATCATAATTCTATGTTCTATTTCGGTTTTTATTAGATAAACAACACTTCCGCTTCGTATATATATAAGATAAATTCAGTATTTGTAATTCATTATGTTTAATAGTGAATACTGTGAACATAGGTTTAATCAAAGTGCTAACGATTTGAAAATGTTATCCAAGAGGTCGCTATCGCCGCGCAGCGACGAGGCAAGAGAAGGAACCTCGAATGATGTTCAACAAGATAGCTTTGAAAGTGAGATCATACTTGGTTCAGATTATGGGAGCCATCCAAGTACATCTGGAGGACACGGCGGATACAGAGATGAGTCCGAAGTTTATCAATCAAGTACAATTTTCGGACATGCTGACAGAAGAGGAACAGATGGTACTGGGATGCTTACCATTTTGGGCAGCAACGTCGTTCCACAAATTTTACGAGAAATTGCACGAAGAATTGTTAGAGAATCTGTCCGAGCTGCCGACGTTGCCGGAGACTTTCACGAGCAAGTGGAGAAAATACGCCGGCGACTGCGTGTCAGGGGGACCGTTTTCACAATCTCGTTACACTACCAGCCCGACTTACACTCACACATTATCCACGTCTGCCCGTGGAATTACTATTGCTGCAGGTGCTACGGTCCCGGAGTCAACCGGATGTGTCTCCGGACTTTTTCAATGGCAGGCACCACTAGTGACGACTGGAACTGTATCCTCGAGTATCTCTGTCCAGAAGGGAGACTGCTACAGTACCTACGTAGCGGATTTACCTACTACGAGAGATTGCGTGGAATCGATATACAACGACTACAAATCTATAGCTACACATGCAAATTTTAGTAAGATTTAGGAAATCAGCTGATCCGCCTCTAGTAATTCATAGTTTAGTATTATCAGATTAATATGGTTTTATTGTAAAACTGCTAACAATATTTCCAATTTATACACTTCTCTTAGTACGTTCGAACATATTGTATTAACATGGATAGACTGAAGCAGTATATACTGACATCTACAAAGCCTTCGATCAAATAAACCATTTGATATTAAATAAATTAGAATCATTTTGGCTCAGTGACGCGATTTTTTACTTCCTATATTTACGATAGAAAACAATTCGTGTGCTATAATGGGCATACTTCTTATGATTTTTACACAACCTTATGTGTGCCTCAGGTTAGAAATCTGGAACTCCTGTTTTGAATGTAAAAATTTTAAAATAAATGCAAATAGCAATTTCATGGACCCAAGAATTAATCATCAAAATCATTTTGCAGATAATTTGGAAATTTTTGTCTCCATCGAAAATAAACATTGATCTAATACTATGGTGTAAAAGTAACTTATATATTCAAAGTATCTAAATTCAATTAAACACAAATATTCACTGCGTAGTACCTCTTTAACACAGACTAACTTTGTCAAAGATCTTCGCGTTTTATTTGATGAGAAGCTTGCGTTTGTAAACTACGAGTACATCAAAGACGTCGCTTTTTCTTCGAGTAAGTAGTTAAGTATTTCTGTACACAATTGTAGACCGTTTACTTCTATACTAGCAATGAAGCTTCTATATTTTTTGCTGGTTAGATCGAAACTTGAATGTACTGTATTTGTGGTATACTACCCTTATTATCATATTCATAAAAACATTTTATTAACTGCAAAATGACAATTGTTAAAAATATTTATGCTTCCCAATTGATAGCTTTCATCTAGTGCGAGGTATTGACCAAATGAAACTACTTCAACGATTTGATATTGGCTTGCTCGAGACCAAATACATTACTACTTTCTCGACATTTTTTCTATTATTGGTTCGTCACCCTACTACGTTTTCTTATCTACCTTATAAAACCAATATAATGTTGAAGTCATCTCTACATATAATGTCCAGTAACTTTAATAAGATACCTTATGCAGGTGGGATTCATCATGAGACTCTACTCGTATAGGAGTTTTAGTCAGACCGATAGCAACTGGGAACAAATAGAGCGAAAGAATATACTTTCACCTGCTTTTTTCTTATTTCAATTCAATAATTATATTAACTTATGATTTGTAAAATTTCATAGTATAGTTCTTGGACATTATTGTGTCAGTATATAAAATTCCGTTGGGTAAATAAGCAAAAATAAAAAAATAATATATATTTGTAAACATAAATTCAAATATTAAAGTTATTTAAATTTACCCGATGTCCCATAATATAAGCTGCTACAGTTTAAGGATGTGTTACTGAAGCAATTTCAAGTAAAAATGTCTAAGAAACATACGGCCAAAACTGTCGTAATTGAACTACGATCATTTGAAATTCAGCAGTAGCTTGGCTACTAAAGTTACCAGATTTAAATCCCCTAAATTATTTTTATGGGGAAGGCTGAAAACTTTGGTTTATGCAGAACAACTTGAAAATAGAGAACAGCTTGTTGCTAGAATTATAGATGCCGCAGAAACTATTCGTGCTGATATTACTCCAATTCTAAAAAGAGCTAGACTATGTATACAGCTACTGGGTGATCATTTTGAATAGCTAATTCAATAAAGCGACTTCTTCTTAAATGATTTCCATTGAGACTTTTTGCAGCCGTAAATAATACCTGCAGGAGTTGTGGGCATTCGTTCATTAAACATTTTCAACTCGAACTTGCTTCAGGAATGATGGAATAAAAGAACAAGTGAAACAAAAGAAAGAAAAACGGAAAATATACTTAGGAAAGGAAAACGCAGAAACACATAACAACTATAAAGAACAAAGGAAAAAAGTAAAGAACCTGATAGCAGCAAAGCAAGAAGCCTGGAAGAACTGGGGATACATTGGAAACTAACACCAAAGGAAATCAAAAATTATTTTACAGAGTGATTAGGAATATAAAGAGGGGCAAAGGGCAACAAGCGATTGAAGACGAAGGAGTAATAATTAAGGAAGAGCAAGATATAATGGATGGAAGACGAAAGCAATATTTTCAAGAATTCCTGGGAGAAGACATGAAACATGAAAGAAACTTAAAAAAAACACAGGAAAAAGAAAGCAGGAACGAGAAGACACACAAGATGAAATTACCATCGAAGATCTTGGACTAGCCATCAAAAGCCTAAGAGTGAGAAAATCACCAGGACATGACTATATCACGGCATAAATGATGAAGTATGTATATAGGAGCAGAAGCAACACAATACTTTTGCGGATAATAAACAGAATATGGAAAGAAGAAACAATTCCAAAAGATTGGGAAATAGTAGTCGTACTATCAATATTTAAAAAGGAAGAATTAATAAAAATTATTACTTTCTGCTACGCCATCATTAATTAAACAGAATTTAATTAATTAATGGCGTAGCAGAAAATAATAATTTTTATTAAATCCCCATCGTAAAGAACTTAATTATATATTTACATATAATTATTTACATTTTCTTTCTATCTCCTATTTATTTCCCTTAGTTTTACTTTTTTTATTATAAAATGTAAATAAATATTTAGTGAAACCTAAAGATACCATTTAATTTAATACACATACATAGAATAGAAGTAATATCTAAGAGTATATGAAGTTTTCTGAAGTGGTCATTCAGAACGGTCATCATTCGTAACGACCACATTTTTCCTACAAGCGATCTTCTAATACAGGTTTACTCTAATTCTATTATTTATCCAAAGAAAATGATAACTAGAACGTTGAAAGTAACTGAATTAATAGCTCTTGTGATTAGAAAAGAATACATCGATTTGACCTTCGTAGAGGCACGTAATTAATTTCTTTGATTCAAAAATCAATCCTGCATTTTCGTAATATCGGAATTATTAAGTGTAGTTAATAAAATATTCTTTTTACTAATTTTACTAATTGGCATTTGCTTGGGAATCGAGTTAATTAATTACATCAGTCCCCTTATGTTCGCCATTTGCTCTTTCGCAAAGCTGGGACAAAAACATTAATTACATAAAAGAAACTTTATTAATGATTAATCGCAGAAACTTTTTTAATCAGTACTTATGCATCACTGGTACTAAAGTCCGGCTGTATTTTCATATATAATTTATTTGTTTGCTTTCGAGAAGGTTTTGCCGTTAGTAATAATAATTACGATTGAAACAAAAGTATTCACCTCTTGCATATGATATTATCTTTGTTTTCAAACAGTTATTTTTCAAACAAGATACTCTCAATATGTTGGCAAATTTAAACAAATCAAATTATATTAGCATGCCTTTGTTTGCTGTTTAATATCTACATTTTGGCAATTACATTGTTATCAAATATTAAATTTTCTAATTAAAGTACCGGTAAACGTGTAACAATTACAAGTACTTGAAATGCTTCAAACAGTCCTTAACTACCTGAATGACTTAATTGTACTCAACCAAGAAGCTTTGGAGTTTCAGGAACAGGTGGAAGTCTGGTGGAACCAAATTGGGTGAACCCTACGAAAGGAGAATATAATATCGCATGCAATTTCGTTTCTGCTCAGAAATAAGCAAACACGACACCTATCTTGCTCAAAGTCTTTTCGTGTGTAATTCATGACGTAAAATGAAATATGCTCGGTTGATTGAGATGCATCTACTATTTCATGCACTTTCACACCCGTTGGTCTAAACAATATCGTAAACTGTCAATATTTTCTAGCTTCGTAGCAGATTTTGGACTCCTAGAACGTTGTGCGCGTGCGATGCTCGACTCACCTTACTTGAATTCGTTACCTAAAGTCTGATGGTCTCATAGAAAAAACGTGAGTCACCTAATGCAGGTGCAATCGGCTTTCTTTCGTTCCAGCAAAAAGAATTTAATCACACCATTAATACCACTTTTATCAAGTGTTCACTGACACACGAAACACTTGTGTTCAAGCAATTGTCAAACAATTCGTTCATCTAAAGTCCCACAGCCTCATAGGAAGAGAATTAGACATCTAATATTGGCGCAACCCTATCATTAATTTCCATCGCTTTCCTCCCTTTCAACACAAAAATAACAATTGCACCACTAATTCACTTTTACTCGAAACACCTGCGCTCAAGCAACAATGGGTTAGTATTAGAATCACATAACAATGAATATTTCATCTATAGAAAGGAAGTATCAATCTACATATATAGATGTCTCTCTCATCTTCTTTTAATATCTGAACAAAGTTAATTGTTGAATCATCTTCGTATACCTTAATTTCGCTGAACTTTTCGATCCCATCGATCACTAAGTTCACTAAGTTGGATATCTAATTTCTTATTACTCATATTTAAATTCGTTTTATGATCTAATATCCAACGTACCGCAAGAGTCTAATTTGGGGTCTTTATTTTTTAATATTCTCCTTAAGAAACTACTCTCCTAATTGGACTGCGAAGTTTTGCCTTACGCGGGTGATCTGAAGGTCTATAGGAAGATTATTAGTACTGATTGTTGGCGACTGTTTAATAACTTGAAGTTGGTTCATGAATGTTACAATGAAAATATTTCCCTGAATGATAAGTAATGTATTTCAGAATTACGCCAGAATTACTTCCGATCCTTATAATGTTGAGTAAATTGGGAATAAAAGGTACCGGGATCCTATTGTATGTGTCTCTTCGCTCCTATCATATTTCGTCTATTTGCTGCCTCCAAGCCTGTATGCTTCCTGGTACGAACCTGACAAGATTTCAGCAATCTTTTGACTATAAAGTATCTACTTTATGTTTACTTTCGGAGCGAGTATTTTACGTTTATCATCAGATCACTTTAGAAGGGATATAAAACGTTTTTTTCGATACGTCTGCATCAGAAGCAAACAACTTTATCATACACTTGAGACCGATTGTAACTTTCTACTCGTTAAACAGTTTTCGCTCCACTAGTAGAAGAGAAGAAATGAGTATTACTTGCGTTTGAAACGTTCCTAATATCAAAGGACAGAGTTCACTTATTGAATCAGGCAACTTTGTTGCATATGTGGAATGCAACAGCTTTATTTTACTTCATTGTTCTTTTTTAAATTCAATTTAACAACATAACTTTCTCCGCCGTTACATTAGTTTTATTAAATGGAAAAGAAGTAGCACATGCTTGCAGATTATACTTTTATCAAATGTACATAACAGTTCCGTCAGTTAGTATAAATGCTCAGAAACACCCCATAATTTTGCTAATTTAAAATGTTTGTATTTCTGTAATTTACAATTACAAACAGAAACAAGAAGATATACGCACCTATAAATATCAACATATTAATTTAAAATATTTAAAAAAATTCACAAATATATATACATATATAATATCAATGTATTGTAGGTTAAAAGGGAAAAAAAGAAAAACAAATAAATAACCTGAAATACACAGAAAAATTCCGTGAAACATCGTTAATATGAAATAGATGTTTTCTCATTATTAAAACCCAAACGTAAAAGAATTAAATTTATAGTTCTATTAAATTTAAATTCTGTTTCTGTTACTACAAATCTTATTTCATTCTTTTACACTTATTGGTAGAAAAATAAATGTATAATCATATACATATATGACTATATAAAAATATCATGTAATTTGGTATTATAATATGAGGATAATAAAAGTTATTATTACTACTACGTGTGATATATTCTTCTTTCATTCTCTAAATTGCAGATCCCTAGTTTATCTAAATAATTTTTGTCGCTTAACAAAAGATTTAGACTATGAATGGTAACTGAAATTGTATTCTAGGAGGGTGATCCCATAAGTACCCGGCCTGACCTAGACATGGTGGTAGTTGAAAAATATGACTGTATTAAAAAGTATATGATCTACAAAGCATATGTATCAAGTTTGAAGACGCCACGTTGTTTAGTATTTGTTTGGTAGCCATCAATAATGAACGTTCTCAATGAATTTGTAAAATTGGAGAAAATTGGTTGTCGTTACGTGATACAATAGTTTTATTTGAAAGGCCTTAGCCCAACCGATATAAAAGCTGAACTAGATTCTATTCTGGGTGAGTCTGCTCCTTCGTGTACAACAGTGAAATATTGGGTAGCAGAGTTTAAATGAGGCCGCACGAGCTGCCAAGATGAGCATCGCAGTGGTCGACCAAATGAGATGACGACTCCAGAAATGGTGAAGAAGATCCACAAAGCGGTACTGGATGATCATCGACTGAAAGTGCGCGAGCTAGCAGACATAGTAGGCTTTTCAAAAAGTGCGGAACGTTGCATATTATCTGAAAATTTTGACATGAGAAAGCTGTGTGCAAGATAGGTGCCGCATTTGCTCGCACTTTAACAGTGTCGTGACGATGTTTCAGTTGAGTGTTTAGCGAAGTTTCGCAGAAATAAAGCAGAATTTTTGCGCCGTTTCATAACCATAGATGAAACACGGGTCCATAACTTCACACCCGAGACAAAAGGACAATAAAAAAATTAAACTCAGAAGGGAAAGCGAAGACCGTTTCTTCTGCAGGCAAGGTCATGGCATCGGTTTTTTGGGATGCGTGGGTAATAATTTTCTTTGACTATCTTGAAAAAGGAAAAACCATCAACGGCGAGTATTATACGAACTTATTGCAATGTTTGAGCGAAGAAATCAAGCAAAAATACCCTCATTTGGCTAAGAAGAAAGTGTCTTTTCATCAAGACAATGCACCAGCTCACAAATTCGTTATTGCAATGGCCAAAAGAAATGACTTAAAGTTTGAATTGCTACCTCGTGCACCCTATTCGTCAGGTTAACCCTCTCGGATTATTTTCTGTTCCCAAACTTAAAAAAATGGCTCAGTGGTTAAAGATTTTCCAACGATGAAGAAGCGATGTCGGCAGTTAATGGCTATTTTAAGGAGCAAGACAGTTCTTATTGTAAAAAGGGTATCGAACTTATTGAACATCGCTGGGCAGTGTATAGAGTTGAAAGAAGATTATGTTGAAAAATAAATATATTTCTTTCCAAAATTTTTGTTTTCTTTATTGGATCGGGTTCTTCTGGGACGACACTCGTATATCCATCTTAGAATTTATATTATTTTTGCTTTTCTAAGTCCGAACTATGTTCTTGTTGAAAATTATTTTTTCTTTTAATAAAATTAAACCGTGAAAGTATTGTATATATTTAAATTTTAATTAAAAGTCTTAAATCGATTAGCAACTTTATATCCTGGTGTGATATATTACGCATTTGAATCTATATTTATACTTCTTTTAACGTCTCTAGTCAGAAAGCGTTTCTGAAGTAGTCTATCGCACTGAAAATTAATTACAAATAAAATGATGACGCTACTGTAGACGACAGCTCCGACCTCATTTTAATATCAATTACCATATTTACTGGTCACATTTAACTAATGCAGTTGTTTTTATTCACTATCATAAAACGTAGACAAAATGAATAATAAAAACTGGTAGACAAGATGAAAGCTAACATGGCAATTAGGAAGAAATTCCAAGATGTACCGGCGAAAACAGAAGGAATGACGGACATCAATATCTGCAAAGACAGAACTGGTTTAAACAGGCAATCGTCTACAAGAATAAAGAGATATTGGAGAAAAATGTGTATCCGAAATAATGGTCCCTTTATATTTACTCTACAATCTGTAAATATCTTATTTTTCTTTGACAAATAAATATAAGGAAAAAAAATAACTCAGCAATGTTCATTTAGTTAAACATTGATTTGTTGAAGGTAAGGGACTGCGTATTTAAATTATATATTGTACGAGACAATTTTGTAAATAAAATATCGGAGGAATTCAGAAATATTTCCAATTTATTTAGTAAGAAATTATAAAATGGATGGAGAGGTCAATATTGATTTCGAAAATAATCATCTAAATGTATAAATTGTATAGTATATTACAGAGAGGTATTTCAGCGAAATAAGCACCGACTCAAAATCTGAATTGCCATATTATAATATGGCATAAAATGTATGGGATATGGAGCTTAATAAATGTTCTTCGTTATATAATCACTACAATTTAATTGTACTTAGCAAGAAGTATGCTTAATGCACCGCATCGATTCATTCTAATTGTGTAAATATTGTTACTACTAGATTTGCGCACTTTGTCCGGAATGCAGAGATGTATTTAAGGATGTGAATAGCAACAATAAGAGTAGCTAGGCTTGAACCAAAAAACGAAACGATGCTCTTTATGATTTCAAAGGCATTGTCTTTAAACAATTTTCAAGTTACAACTTAATGGGGTTTGGCCTGCCTTAATCGTAGTGTTCGCTTTGAATACCAAGAACGGCATAATTGGTTAGTATTGCACAGTAATGCACTTTTTCAACGTTCGTGATTGGTTTTTGATAAAAAATCAATTTTTTTTGGCTTCCACGTAACATTTCCTAGGCAATAAAAAGCATCTGTTTTACACCAATTGAAAACATTTGTTAACAAGCAGTCTTACAATTGCAATCAACGATATAAAAAAGCTATTTGATTCACTTTTTGAACAATTTTTATTTGTTTTAGATTCCAAAAAATGTAAAGAAAAACAATAAAATTGTCGGTGTCCGATGTGTGCTTCGTAGAAATCAAATTCTCTGCTATATAGTTCATATTATACCCACAAAAATATGTGGCAAAAGCTAACCCTACAATCTGATACGTCGACTTCCGCGGTCGCGGTCCATACTATCTGCTTCTGGGCTTCCGGGCTGGAACCGCGTCACTGGTATAACTGTTTCAGTGCGACAGACAGTAGCAGTAGTTCAGCCCTGAAGATGTCCCATATGAGTGGGTACGAAGCGTCGGCAGTTATACCAGTGACGCGGTTCCAGCCCGAAAGCCCAGAAGCAGATAGCTAACCCTACAAATTTTCAATATTACAGGCTTCATAAAATTTGTCATTCCTTGTCCTCGCCTAAATTTTTGACAATTTTTGCTATATAAATAGTCGCATAGAAAAAGTTCCATTGCTAATAACCCTGTTTAATTTAGTAATGGTGGAAATAATAAGAGCAAAATAAATATAAAAGGAACATTATTTGGCATAAACGCAGAGAAAAATCGACAGAAATAACACAACAATTCCACAACGTGCCAAGGGATGGATGTTTGTACATTTTACAGATCGATAACTGTTCCGCGGTAAGTATAATTATTGAAGCTACATTATGCGGCCCGCCTACTGTAGCAGACTAACACTTACCTGCTTAATATTCGTTACCCCACAGTGGATGATATCGGGGAATAAACTTCAGCATCAAGCATGTCAACATTTATTTCAGCGAGGCGCGTTCTCCACTATGAAAGTATATTCTTATATACAGAAAACGACTGCTCCATCTAATGATGTTGGCATTAAAAAAATGTCTGAAATTATTGGACTAATCTGTATACGCACATCATATACGATATCTGTCTAAAGATACTAAAATTTCAATCCTTTTTTCAACACACTTTCTAACTTTGCTACAACATGATATTTTTTACGCTAGTGGGAGAGTATAAAACAGAGTAAACATCGTCTATCATTTGCAGTACGTTCTCTAACAACGCCGGTTTTGTAAATTCTCTATTGCTTCAACTAGTCCCGAGTAATTTTTCTGATAGTAGTTTGTAAATTGCTTTCAATGCGACTTGAAATTTAGTCTGACTTTTCTTCATAGCTTCAGCTTCTCTAGGATTAAAGTGTGAAACAACGGACTTTATTTCTTGAAAATATTTACAAAAGTAAGCGCTGTCTGTTCCCATGCTTCCCAACGTGTAAGAATCGGCTGTGGTGGTTCAGAAATACGTAGTCACTTGGACTTGCAAACCACTGACTTTGTACTTGCAATTCATCTACAACTGGATAAGAATTTCGAATAGCTTCTGCATGAAATATGTAATAAATTATCTTCCTGTTTCCTAAGGGCACGGTCAACACAGCGCATTGATCTGACTCTATCACTAACAAACAATAAATGCTCTGCTGAAAGTTTAAATTGTAATAATGTACCTTTTGCCAGTGTCGTAATTGCTTATCCATTACATAGCTTTAGTGTTTTACACGCTAATAACAATGGAGGGTGCGTACTATAACGTTAATAGCATAACGTTCCTTCATACTTGTTGCCCACGCATAACCACAGTTTTTATCTGCTAAATCGAATTTATGTCGTTTTTAATTTCTTCGTGCATAGTTGGTACAATTCTCTCAACGTTCATCGACTTAGTAATTTGATACTACAATTATATCTATTCCAGAATTGTTGAAATGGTTCTTGATCGAGTAAATTAAGTGGTAAATTCCAAGCATGTAACATGCACGTTAGCTTAAACTTAAATTCAGTATGTGATGGCACGTCTGGTCTTTAATTTTTAACTTCTGTTCCAATATTTAAGTGTTTTCTGCAGTTCCGTTGATCCCAACGCATTACATCTTTTTTCCACACTACACAATTATTACGTTATATTTTAGCTCCGAATATGAAACGATGAACTTGATTACTTTGTCGACCAATGACCTCTTTCTATCACATCGTTCGTTAAATACGTCGTGTCAGACTGTTGTTCACGGATGTTATTGAGTGCAGGCGGTCGTCTCATAATACATTATGGATCATAATGTAGCTTTAATAATTATTATATTTGCCTCATAACAGTTACAAATATGTGAAATGTGCATCCACATAGTACCATACTATAGCTCGGTCCTAACTATACTCACTGTCGCCATTCGCATTGGGCGGCTGATCCTACAATACGTCCCTGCATTTTGGATAAAGTGTGTACTTATTACGTACGATACGATTTGCATTCAAGTAAAATTTCTAAATCTTTTGGTTATAATTTAAATAATAGATTAGATTATAATAACCACTGGCGTGCATTGCGAGGTTTCCTTTATAATTACAAAAAGTGTAGTGAATAAATTATACTTGAAAATTAAAGTGTTTTTTATTAGATCTGTTTAAAAATTGTGTGGTGTTTAGTTTTCCAGAGACACGCACTAAATATCGATCGTTAAAATATTTCCAGGAAATTTTCGTAATGGATTTTAAATTATCTGTTTCTGCTCTTGCAAATATATACGAAATTCATAATGCAGTCTTCAGCGCATGATACATTTGATAACTGATATATTTGATGCCCGTCGATAACATTCATTTAAAATATAGTTTATTGTATGAATTTGAAAAGCAAAACGATGCATCTACTTCGACAGAAAATTTTGAATGATTTCCGTACTCATCGGTGACGTTTAGATATATGTATCGCATTGAATAATTCTGGAACATATTTATTTATAGTTTATTTAATTTGAAATACTATACGTGGGTTGCCTTTTAAGTTTTGCATATAAAACTAGAACAAAACAGTAGATGGCTTTTAAAGACTATTGTTTTTTTGAAGTATTCTCCCCGAACATTAATGCATTTTTGCATGCGCTCGAGCCGACTTTGGAAGCAGTTGTTCCACTTGTTTGCTGATACAACCAAAATTACGTTTTTGAAGCCATCGACCGCTCCTTCTGACGACTGGGACCTTTGACCACGCAGTCCGTTCTTGATTTTCGGAAAGGTAAAGAAATCGTTGGGTCTTAGGTCCGGACTATACGGAGGATGGTCCAACAATCCATGTTTTATTGCGTGAAAAATTCAATTGTCTTGCGTACTGTGTGCATTGTCTTGGTGGAGGATGATTTGTCGTTCGGAGTTGTTTTTTCGAAGCTCAGCGATGACTTGCGGCAAACAAATAGTTGTATACAAATCGGCAGGAACAGCTCTTTGATCTTGTAGAGGAATTGTTGTTAGATGACCTGCTTTCGAAACAAATGTCGCGACCATCTTTTTGGAGACACTTCAAGAACGAATGGTTTTTGTCGGTGTTTCTTCATCTTTTAACACCCAAATAGACAACTGGTGATTATTTTCTGGCTAATCTAAGTAAATCCAAGAGTCATTACCACTGACAATATTGTACACGTTTTTAGAGTTTCCGACGTTGAAGAGATCTAGAGTTTTTTGACAACAATTCATCCTAGATACTTTCTGTTCTTCGGTCATCGGATGCTGTATCCAACAGAAAACAAATTTTTTTACACGCAATTCTTTATGCAAAATTTGTTGAATTGGGGTCTCTGAAATCCCCAATAATGCTTCAATTTGGCGAAATGTCACATGTCGATCTTCGTTGATCTCTTACGCACAGCATCTACGTTTTCCTTAGTGACTGTCGTCTTTTGGTGAATCCCCTCTTGAATCGTCGTTAAGACTAATCTGTCCACATTTTAATTCTGCAAACCAATAAGAAATTGTTGACTGATGTGGTGCTTCATTAGCGAAAACAGAAATCAATTCGGAGAAGCATTTTTGTTGCAAAAATTGGCTTTGAAAATTGTTAAAAATTATTCTGCGAAAATGTTTTCGGTTTAATTCCACTTTTCAAGTAACTTATCAACTTCGACAGATCGTAGCTATAACGCTACACGTATCACACCGAAACTTTGGATTTAGGTTAAAGATGAAGGTTGATTTTTGTGCTGACATTTGATTAGTAGCGCCCTCTATATCCCACTATGCAAAACTTAAAACTGTAATAATATATAAAATATTCTAATTAGTTCAATCAAGGGTAGTTTTTATTCACTATTATTTGTATTCCAGTTTAAAAAAATGTGTCACAAGTGATACTACGAATGGAAGTTAATCGGAAAATAAATCAATTTTCAAAACCAATTACAATCGCTGTAAAAATAATTAAAGTTTCGGCCACCCTTTTTTTGTAAAATAATCATTTTTGATAAGTATTGTAAATTTTTTAAAAGAATTAAAATTTCAGAAACTTTATATAACGGACTAAAATATAGCAACGTCTAAGTGTTTAGAAACACCAGCAATAAAAATGAATCGGCCCCTATATTAGATCAAGCGCTGATTACTCGGGAAAGCTACTTTCGCGCATATGTATACTTAACATGAGATAAGATTCAGAATTAGCCATTGAGACCTCAAAAGTGCTTCATATATTCTTTATCTAATTATCTAGGATTACGTAGCTTTCTCAAGTATTTCTTTCTTGGGAAAATTTCATGGAAAAGGTAGCCGACTGTGAGTCGTTCGTGTTACTCTATACGAAGATCAGTATCAACCAACGTCGTTTCTTCCGTAAATTGACTTTTAGTGAATTCAAACATGATTAAAATTAGGCAAATGGTATATCTTCTTAAATCTTTTCAAATATTTATCCTTTATTAGGTTCTGACACATTAGCACACATCACAGTATTTCTTCTTTATTTCAAAATACTGATTGATATTTATAGCGAGGTAATACACGTATTGATCGAGCTGTTTACCCATTGTTTCTTCTTATTTTTTCAATAATTTTATTAGTCAAGCTCAGATTTATAATAAACTCCAACTTAAACTTCTCTCGTAAAGTAATTTTACATAAACTGTCAAAAATACGAACCAGCCTGTGTTCTGTAATAATTTTGAAGTCTTCTTTTAGCATCTTGGTAAAAAAATGGTATTCCTATCTTGATCACGCTGGTGTATAAGACGAGTGGAATCTCGGATTGTCTTTTTTAATTTCAACTTTTTAATTAACTTATTTATTCTTTCTGAATTGAAACAATATCATTTCGCGTTC
This sequence comes from Dermolepida albohirtum, assembly GCA_031893035.1. Taxonomy (NCBI): domain Eukaryota; kingdom Metazoa; phylum Arthropoda; class Insecta; order Coleoptera; family Scarabaeidae; genus Dermolepida; species Dermolepida albohirtum. The sequence goes on from JAVIWB010005397.1 coordinate 81,665, forward strand.
TTTATAAAATTAAATTTTCTTTCTTAATAGGAAACAAACGACGAGTAAAAACCGTAGTAAAGTAATTCATCTCTTGTTATAAACTGAAAGTTTATTCTGTATTTTCGTATTTGATAAAAATATATGCAACATCGAATTGAATATTTATTAGAAATGTACGTAACTTTCAAAATTAGAGAATTACTAGACCTGCTTTCCCAAGAATAAATTTATAGTACATTATTTCGATATAATGAGGCTTTTAGAAAACCACTCAGTGGAGAAATTTCCGTTTTTTTCCATCTCTAGGAAGGCATATAATGGTCGACTTTTTCAAATGCTTTTGGTCGTCATGGCGTATATTTTTTAATAGAAGTTATTCGTTTTGGCGGATATTGCTTTGGTGAATTGTTTTTTTTTTTCATTACAACAAGTCTGTACATCTCGCATAACGAGGACCCCTGTATATATAGTTTGGTTAAACGTATGCCTCCGCTTCGATGTCTTTATTGTTTTAAAATTTCGTAGTCTTGTATAATTGGCTTTTTAAATATTACAATCATTCTAAATACTTTGCTGTTTATTTGACGTGGATCATCGGAGCATAGTTTTCTTCCGCTTTGGTCATCACAGGCTTTCTGTGTAATTCTTCCTCTGAATTTTAGGTTTTTTCTTAATTGAAGTTCCGATAGTTTCGGTGCTTCTCTATCTCGATATCTTATCTATTGATTCTTTTCACATTTCCAGTCCTTTGAAATCCACTTCGTATTCGTTCTGTTGTATATGTTTATAATTACCGACCGTCTGATATTTTCTTTCGTATACATATTTCCATCTTTAGAGATTATTCGACCGTGGCAATCCTCAAAGTACTTTATAAGTATTTGGTTTTTTTTGGTAACCACGTACTTTACCTATCTGACAATCCAGTACCTTGTAGTCAGCTCCAGAAATCAAAATCAGATCGGCTGCTTTGTTGTTGGTTCTACTTCAGGTAGCCCATAAATGACTTACCTCTTGGGATTCGATATCTCATTCTTGCAAGACATTGACCGTTTCGGGAACTTTATTGTACAATCTGCAACTAAAGCCTCCATTATATTTTTCAAATTTAAAAATTATTTTAGAGGCAAGCGAACTATCCTGTTATTACTCTCAGTTGATTTTCTTCCAACGAAATTAACTCCCCCTTTTTTATGGTTTAACTCACTAATAAAGGGTTTCCTATGGGCTCTCTTGATACGTCTGCTTTGATATTCTATCCATCTGCCTATTTGTTGACGTGTAGTCCACCTAAGCAGTCCCAATACATGGTTTTTCCTAATACAGCAAAGCTGATTCTTCTCCGACAAGTCTATCTGCCTTTTTTTTCCTGTGTTTCCCCAATGAAACGACACCGACTCTTCGTTGCTTTTCTGATCTCCTTTTCTCTTTGGATTTGGTAACTTTTTCTGATCGCAACATAAGTAGATGAAAACTAATAAGTTACAAATTAGAAAAGAAAAGCAAATGTAAATTTAACTATTGTTACAGCAACTGCTGTTACTTATTTGTAAAAGTAGAATAACGCTTAAGATAATGAATTTTTAGATTGCATAAACTATAAGATGATGTAAAAAAACAACATCGATGTATGTTTCTAATTATTTTTTATGTATAATTTATGATAGAATGGAAGCATATATATTTATTTGTGTGTGTCCAACTACATAATTTCGCTTAGTTTTTTTCTCCAAACTTTCCGCTTCTGCTCCATATCCAAATTTAGATTACGCCTTTCAAACGTCTTCTTATTCCTTTGCCCCATGAACCTCGTGAGTTCCTATGTTATCTCTTTCTCTTTAGCTTTCATAGAATTTTTAATTTTTTTTCTTGGGTCATCGTTCTTTTGGAAACTCAACTCAACTTAAACCGCACGTCTTCATTTCATCACTATCTACATATATTTCTCGCTTGATTACCTCATTTGAATTCGTTACAGTAATGAAATTTTAACACAACATTGGACACAATCCATATCCTCTCCTTACAATCTCCTTTTCCTGATTTCACATATACTGTACAAAACCGAGCGTACGTTTCCTTGATTCCTTTAATTATATATTTATACAACCAGAAGGCATTGCAGCTGTCGATTATAATTCTCTCCTCCTGATCGTTTTGGAAAAAGTCTTTGCTTAATAATGTAATTTTATTTAGGCTTGCACCGTGTGATCGCAATAATTGGCGTTTACCACTAACTTTTTCATGTTCTCAGACGAATAGCAGATCCTGAAGAAGGTTACAGTTACACTTGCAATAACCGGATTAAAATAACCATGTGACGAAATCTAGAAGAGGGTATTACTAATGACATCGGCAGCGATAGTCTGCGGAATTTCAAAATTATAGTCTGTTATTAATCAATGTAATGCATGTAAGAATTCATGAAAATTTAAATCTAATATTTATTTGAAAACATTCAAACTATAGCGAAGAAAAAGTTATAACATAGGTATATACATAACTGGATGTACTTTTAAAAGTTACAAACATACTTCAAGGCAAATGTATTCACATAAGAGAAGGAAGTTAAACTAAAGAATTGTATAACGGCAACCTTGAAATAAGTTTATCAATAGTACATCAACTATTCAAACTATGACCTCTTATGTAAATGTTTTTAAAATATATTTGTTCTGCTACATAATATACCTTATATACCATTGCCCTTTATTAAAAATTATAAATATTAAGTTTTTTTTTCCCGGCGAATTTAGAATACCTTCTCCATTTTATGAAAGACTCGAGACGGTTTAGAATTTCAAGCGAAGTTTTATAAGGAAAAATAAAAAAAGTTTTTTCATAAGTTTTTAACACATTTTAAAAATAGATCACATTGAAAGTGCCCTTCCGTTACTGAATTCTTTCGCGATCTTCTTTTTTAAGATTCATTAAAACCCTAAAAATGTACAAGCCACTTGTAATTAAATATTTAATGTTACCCTTTGTTTACTGGCCCGGACTTTGCAAAGTGGCTATTATAAAAGCTCACATTTTATCATTCCAATCATTCTTATTGTTATATATACGCATACATTTTTTGTATAATATCGATGGTAGTAATAGAATACTTTTAATAATTGCATGTGTAAATTCTGATTTAATTAGTATGGGAAATACACGTGTAGTTCCGTTGAATGAAAATATCGTTCATTTAGAAGCGAATAATAGAAAATTATTCGAAGTAGAAAGTAATGTTTTATTTAATTAGAAAATATTTGCTTTTGGAGCTAATGAATAAAAATATACAACTTGACAAGAGTAAGAAAACTAAAATATATTAGAAGATATTAAAGTGACATTCTACAGTTCGCGTAATAAAAACCGCAGGCCAGTATCATCTGATGGGAAAGTTAACGGGAGAGAGAGAGTAGATGGAAATAACTTCTCTCTAATATACCTATTCAGTTTTAGTTTAGTTATCTATTATATGTAACGTAAGGAACAGTTTTTGTTGAAATGAGCGCAGAGTATGCAAAACGTTTATAAACCGTTTTTATATAAGCACCATAAAAGTTTTAAATTGAGAATTGCAGCTAAAACTAGATACTTACACAAGATTTGAAGATGGGAAAGCGTTATCAATAACCTCAAACTGTAAATGACATTTCAGGATGTAGGCAAATCTACACTACAACTGCGTAGAAAAATAAGCCTTTTATTTAAGAGAAAACGGCAACATAAGCAATAGTTTAATAACAATTAGAAGAGGAATTATTAAACCGTTATTGTTCGATAAACATCGACAGGCGCGCATAATCTGAGAATAGAAAAATTCCAACAGAAATTTATTCGATGTTGTATTTATAGAAGAATCATCTTCCTGGACCTAGTCCTCGAAGGAAAACATGGTCGACAGACAAAGACGTATTACACAGCGCACTGAAAGTCAAGTCGGAAGTTGCTGTAATACACGGGCGTTTTAGTTTGTGTTTGTTTGCCGATATTCTAAACGCGAAACGAATGGTAAAATTGTACCAAAAAGGGCTTTTAAGGTCGGTAAAAATATGGTTCGAAGAAAACAGTGTATATTGGATGGATTCAATACATTGAAGCAAATTGCGTAGGTAGTGGCTGTAAGTGATATTGCATTAATCCATCCATAATCGCCAGACGCCAATACAATTGAAAATGTTTTGCCAATTATCTCGCAATATAAAGAAGATATCGCACGAATTATGCAGGAAATTTACTCGTAAGCATTGGAAATCATTGTGAAGATATTCTTAAAAATAGAGGAGAATGTATGTTATTTGAAATATAAGCAAATTAATATATAAAATGTAGTGCGTAATAATGTTTATTTTAAAATTGTTAGTCTACGTTTAGGTTCTCCCTATTTGCCCTAATAACAGTAAAATTATCCCGAAGGATAATGGAGCACCAAAAAGGGTGCCATGACATTGAGAAACAAACTTTAGGATTAATAGAAATCGTGGAAAAACAAATGAACAAAACCCACTTGAAGTGCACTTACTTTCTGAAACAAAACACGAACACTTATATAACTTAATAATTGCAATCTGCTTCTGGCAGAAGATTTAAAGTATCTAAGGATGAAAAAAATATATTCTTGAAAAAATTTAAGGAAAGAAAACCATTAGGTTTAAAAATAAAGCAAATGTGTAAATTATGGATAACAAACTCCTACTAAACATGTTAAAAAGGAATCATTCTATTATTAATAACACCCTATCAACTACATATGTTTCATCGAATTCACGAATCGTCAGGTTGATTTGTGTTATTAATGAACGATTCCTTCAGAGTGCTTATCATATCATTTCGATACAGAAAATAATGAATAATATCATATCTCCCTCTCTCGACCAATACATAAATGTATCACAAATCAACCTGACGATTCGTGAATTCGATGAAACATATGTAGTTGATAGGGTGTTATTAATAATAGAATGATTCCTTTTTAACATTCTTTAATTGGCATAAAGCCTAGATGCAAGTTTCTGTCTATTACACACTGGAAACATAGTCTCCGATCTGTGAGATATAAGCGTTCTTGCTTTGTCGGTCAATACATTTATGTATTGGTCGAGAGAGGGAGATATGATATTATTCATTTCTACTAAACAGTCAATCCATAAATATATATAATCCTAGCCTATATTCTCAGCCCTGGACAACATATATGTTATTAAATTAAAATATTACAGAGATTTCAAAAGAATTTGATTATTCATTGTCACGTAATTAGTGAATAAGTGAGAAACGTTTTGCAAGAACTTCAGTAGACTGTAATCTACTAGCCTGCCAGCTACTCGAGGCAAACAGTGAAGGTCAAAGATTGAAGAAGCTTATAATACAGTTTCGAATTTAATCAATTGCTTAGGTTAATCTTTACAAGAAGTGACTAATTTTAAATGCAAGTAAAAATTTTTAACGCAGTATGCTCATTAGAGTATTCTGTATATGTAAATTATAAAATTTTTACTACAAGATTACCATTGTCTTAAAGATAAATTGCCGAATAAAAGAAAATAGAAAGAATCAATTTTTCATAAGAATTATTATGCTTAACTTCATGCTGTTTCCTTTCTTCCTTCTCTTCTTCTTTTTCTTCTTTCTCCTTCTCTGTTTCTTTTACATTTCTTTGTCTCTTTTTTTTCTTTATTCCTTTTTTTATTTAATCTATATTTCTTTCTCGATTTTCTTCCGCTTTCTTCTATTCTAAATTATACTGACACGCACAAGCTCTAGATACTTCTTGTGGATTATATCACAAGGATTTCTTTTAAAAAATAAAAGGTAACTTTAATACGAATGTATTTAAAAATAAATATTCCATACCCGAAGAAATGGAATTATTTAAAATACCGTTTTTAATTGTTCCGTTCGAAACATATTATTCAGAATTGATTTTTATTAAATTGAAATCGTCTTGCTGTTCACCTGGTAGCCTGAATAAATTACTCTCATTAACTCTTAATTCATCAGGATCGATATTTACGTGCATGTTCACGTGCTTATTTATCTACTGCTAATAAGTGAACGAAAACTCTGGAGATTACGAAAATAAATAACCTATCACATCAGTTGCCGAAAATCTATTTATTTTGCCTTTCTTATTCGCCTTATTTTTGTTTCTGTAATAGTTCAATTTTGAAATGTCAGCGTCTGCTGTAACACTTTGTTTTAGTGTCTTGTTAAATACATCTTGCAATCTTGTTTTAAATCATATATTTTTCTAAAGATTTTATTCTTTTTGAATGTAGAAAATACTATGTTGTCTAATACCCGTTACGGCCCAAATGTAAATAACTGAGTTTACTTCTTGCTGCTGATACAAATTACCGCATGTTTCGCTATAGAAGCACGCGTTGTTAACCTTGATGCCTTCGAGGTCACCATATATTTCTTGAAATTGTCGGGTGTTTAATAGTGCGTTTTGACTGTCCTAAAAAGCTCCATTAGGACGTTCCGATGAGATAATTTTCTTCAGGTGGACTATTAGCAACCATATTCTTCTCCACTTCAATAACACTTCTGTCTTCTAGATTTCTTACATCATTTTTCTTCACGGATGGTGCCCATTACCAGATTTTCTTTGGTCAGTATTTTTTAAGAATTTAACTCTTTTTGTCTCTATGATGTCCCAATTAATATAATATACACTCATCATTTCAACTAAGTTCGTTCTTAATATGGTTTAAACTAGACATCTGCTTCTTTCTTCTTAAGAAATACATTTGAAAGAATAGTAATTTTAACTTATAATGAGTAACTAATTTGCCAAGATTGCCAAACTAGTAGACTATGATGACAATACCACGTATGGAGCTAAACTGAATTAAGGAAAGAAAAATATCCAAGACGTGCTGAAGGTGAGTAATGATAGCAGATCTGAGGCAGAACAATTGGAAGGAAACAGCTAAAGATAAGAGTCCATAGAAAAATATAGCAAAATTGTATCTATGTTTCGTACAGTAAAATTATTAGTCACTTTTTCAACAGTCTCTGCATTTCTTTGCACATATCTAACTCAAGTTTATGTTTGACAGACTTTGTGAAATATACGAGGGATATTTCGAAAGCCCTAGGAATTTGGTTCTGGTTCAATTGCACTCCTCTCGAACCAACGGGTCTTCGTCTTCAGCACAGCAACGAGAAAATTGCCAACTGCCATGCGTATGTCCCTTGCAAAAGCGAAGAAATGTAGGCAATTGAAGCAGCAGTGCCTGAAACGCTGTTTCAGCCCGGACGTACAGAAAAAAACTAATATATATATAATAGTTGTTCCCAAAATTCTAGAATTTGAGCTATAATTTTTTAAATTTGCCAATTTTCATTAAAATTCCAAGAAAGTTTTTCAATATAATCTACACTTAATAGAACATATTTTTTCCAACGATCCTCAAAGAACTCTTTCGGAATCTACACAATCTACCAATTTATAGTAAATTTTAACTCATTTAAGCTCTGAAATATAAAAATTAAGTATTTTTATTAAATTTTGGAAGAGATGCTAATCACTTAGAATCAGATCCGATAAGGTAAATGTGGAAGCAATTCGTTTAAAACATCATTCGTTCTTCGTGCGGTATGGAGGGCCTTGCATTCCCTTGTTGCATTAACGAACGCTTGTGCAACTTTTCAGAACTCTTCTTGTAAAACGCCTACAGCAAGGGACCAAATAATAAATTAGAACAATATTCTGCAATCTCAGATTAGATTAAGCATTTCCAATTAAGAGAACTGCACATAATTTGAGTGGAGACAAGACTTTCGCATTCTGTAGCCTCTCCAAACACAGCTTTCAATTCTTTGGGAACCATCTAAAAAAATTAGTTTCGCGTTAGAATGAATGTATTCAATTAAATGAAGTTTATATTGATTATTATTGCTGTTAATCTTCTCGATGTACTGAAATTGTTTCAGATTACAGGATCGTTGCGTTAATAATGAAGTGAGTTTAAAAGGAGAGTTTACCAGGTATTATGCTAAGGGCAACCATTATCGCAGATAAAAGTCTTTTTGGAAAATGTAGGCAATAAGGGCAATGCGAAAATTCGCAGATTTTGCGGGCATACTAATAATAGTTGCGGGAGGGATCCGTGAAAGCAGCATCAGCGGAAGTCCAAAAGCAACTATGGATAGCGATCCTGAAAGTCTGCAATCCAAATTAACTTATGCAAGTTCTTCTATCTCCATAATTGATCACCTTTGAGTAGTCACAAATATGGGAAGGTTGTGTCAATATATTATATAAAAAGTTTTCAATATAATATGCCATGCAGTATATCTTCTAACTAGTTGTTTTATTTTTACTCAAAGAAGGCGTGTGCCTGTATAAATATTAAATTACTTATAACGCAGTTGTTGAACATCCCAGTATTTTGATCTCAGTGTCTTGAAGTTGAATTTGATGGAGCCTGTAGTTGATTAACTTAATCACTAAGGTTGATATATAACCCCTTTCCACATTAACTTTCGTAATTCTGTATACGCATTTCGACAATTAAGAACCAAAATGTACACTGTATATTTTGGTCCTCAACGGTACAGATCGCATACGGAGTTTATTTTCGTACAGGTATTTTTCGCTGTGGTTTACCAGGTGCGACACTTTGCAATTATCTGCTGATGATGACAACTTAGTTGTCGAAATGCGTATACAGAATTACGAAAGTTAATGTGGAAAGGGGTTATATGTCATATATATATGACATGATATAATATTTGATATAATATTTCAAGCATAATTAGTTTAATTCGGGCTATATGAACATATTTATGTGATAAATGTACATCAAAATATTATTTATTTCTTATTCCAACTTGAAATCAAATAAAAAATTTATTGGTAATAGATACTTAAAATCAGATTTCAGATTTATTTGAGTATTAAGTTTTTTTCTATTAATATTAATATATTGTATAAGCACCCAAAAATTTGGTAATCTTAGCTGTGTTCAGGCAAACTTAAACTTCACAAGATTATGAAAGATTAGGGAATTTGTATTTTTTGTTTCTAGTTACATAGATAATTATTTGACTTTCTCTCGCATTAGTACTTGTCACTGTGAAAAATTGAAAAAATTTCCTCCGGAGAAATCCGCTGCTTTTTACCCTTTACATTCTTCCCTTTGTTACGTAACGTTTTGTCTAACATATTAAAGAACTTCCACGTTCTACTGTTTTCCCATGATATATTATTTTATCATGTCTGTAATTTTCTCATGCAAACAATTTATGATTTTTCCTTTTGACAGGACCTCTTATTCTTCAGACATCGGAAATAAAAGGTTATAATTTTATGTTTCCTTGCAACAGACGACTTTAATGCGTGGGCGTTGGGAATCTGTTACGTATAACTTCTATCTCTGAAAGAATCTCGACAAAAAGTTCGAGATTTATTCACACTGTTAAGTAGAGAAAAAACAATAAATATATGATTTATATTCCTTATAAGAAATAACTTCGCTTTATCCTTTATGGTTTAGCTACTACAAATGTTGCTCTCTATATGAGGGCTAAAATATTTTATGTACATACAAATATAAGAAAAACAATTGTAAAAATTAATATCTTCTCATACCAGGTGTACCGAAAAGACATTACCGGTTTTTTTCGTAAAGAAACTACATAATTTTCAAGAAAATGAAAAATGTATTTATTCAGAATATTAGCCATTTGATTTTACACATCTTGTCCATCTTTCGAGCAATTTATGGACGACATCCCGAAAAAACTGTTTGTCCTTTGAGTAAAACCATTCATTGAGCTATTTTCTAATTTCTTCGAAATTTGCGAAGTGCTGCTCTGCAAGCGCGTGTCTCGTTCATACGAATAGGTGATAGTCGGACGGGGCAAGATCTGGAGAGAACGGCGGCTGCGATATTATGTCCCATCCAACTGCTTTCAACGCTTCCTTAACCGGTTTTGCTGTGAGACAGCGCGTTATCTTGCTGTAAAATTACTTTACTGTCTTCGGGCTCATTCTGGACGTTTATATATCATTGCATAGTTCAAATCGATAATTTGTTGTCGGTAGCGATCAGTATTAACTGTTTTACCAGATTTCAACAGTTCATAATACACCACGTTATTCTGGTCCTACCAAACGCAGAGCAGTGTCTTGCGACCACAACGATTTGGTCTTGGAGACGATGGAGCCGGTTTCGCCAGGCGATAATCGTGATTTTTTGAGCTTAAGGTTTTCAAAATATATCCATTTTTCAGCACCCGTCACTATTCGATGCAGAAATTACTTCCGATCATACTTTTAAAGCAGCATTTTATAGACGATTTTTCGATTTTCCATTTGCCAATCATTCAATTGATGTATCATAGCACCCATTTTCCTATCTTTTGGATTTTTATCGTAGTGGGTCATTAATCGTTTCTTGGCTTACATATAACGCTTCTACCAATTATTTTTGAGTTTGGGTTGGGTCTTGCGTCAATAGCAACTGCAGTTTTGCATCTCTAAACTTTTTCGTTCTACCAGAATGTTCTTTGTCTTGCACATCGACATTACCACTTTTGAATTATCGAAACCACGCCTCACACACTTTCATGGTTCGAGCATGCTCACAGTAAGTTTCTAGCAGCAGACGATGACTTTCATCGGCTCTTTTCTATTGATTAAATAAAAAACTAATGCGTGCCGCAGCTGCACTTTTTCAGGCACGAAGCTCGACATTTTCAAAGAGGTATAAATCTATGACATTGTCACTTCCGCAAAACATAACATATATGGCTTGCTTGATGTGAGTAGTATAAAATGACATATGTCTCAAATCATAACATTGTTTACTTAAGCCTAGCGACATGTGTTAGGAAAACCGGTAAGGACGACTTTCTGGTACACCTGGTATACTGTTCGTGTAAATCAGATTCGATGCGTACATATCTACGGTTAGTAAACATTTAATAAAGCCATCTTGTCCATTCAACGCAACTCCCTCGAATTTAGAAAATACTATATATTAAAATGAGTTGGAATAATATTCGCAAACGCTCTAACGTTGAAAGCAATTGATTGTTCATAGTATAAGTCTGACTGCTACACGTTTAATATCGTGAAAACTATAAGAACATTCGAGCGTTTTTAAATGAGCTAGTACTTTACGATTTGTAAGAAGAACCGGCAAAGTTTGTTTGCTGACAGACAAATGGAAAGGATTTCGCCGGTTACTTGCTAGCAAAGATCTCTTAATGTTTAAACAAACTCTAATGGATTTTTTGTAGTGCTTTGTCGTAATCGACAATTCTTGATAGTTATTTAGATAGGAAAATAGTTTTGTACATCTCAAAGACAAAAGTGAAATATCCTGTGTCTCGAAAATAATTGAAAAAGAAGTCTGGTCTGTTGGTAGGAGTCTAAGGTTGATTTATGTAATATCAACCTTCCTAAATAACCTTTAAACGTGTCATGGTATTTCATTCACTAAAAGATATGATGTATGTACTTAAGTAAAAATAGTTTGTATACCTACAGTATTTGGTAATTAACTTAACCCACCTTACAATTTTAAAGTTTTAACGAAATAAAATCCGTGATGTTTAAAACGTATATTTCCATATTACATATGCTAGTATATGTAGATTTTAAGACATACTTACAACTATAGGATATATTTGTTTCTATTTCGCTTGAATTCGCTTCGTTATGCAGTCAATACAGGCTTTTACGATTTTCTTGCAATTTTCTGTCTTTTCACCAGACTTGTTCGATATTTTCTCTTAAAACGCTAAAATTTGAACTTGCGGACGAGTAAATAAAAGATTTCAGAACACTCCAAACGTACTCGATTGGATAGAAGTCCGTTGAATTGCTGGGCCAGGGCAATACTGGTACACTGAAATCGCGAAAAACATTCTGCACAGATTTCGTTGTATAGCACGGAAATCCATCTTGCGTAAACATGGAAGGAAATTCCTGTGCATCTAGTGAAGTAAAAAGGGGAACCAGAACAGTTTCTATTACACTCTGAATTGATCTAGTTCATTGGCCTTTCGACAAAGTAAAGAGGTCTTGTTCCAGCACCACTAACGTATGAGCATATCATCGCCTGTGAGAAACTAACGACAGTAACTAACACCTAATATAAGAAAACATTTTGAAGGCGATTGCGATATAATTTTATAAACAGACCTTTCTCCATTCTCCAACATTAAAATGTCTATGCATCTTGGTCTACTGTAGACAATTTTTCTTCATCATTAGACTAAGTGTGTTTCTTTTGCAGACCATTGCCGCTTTAATCCAGCAACATATGAGCAAGGTCCACTCTGATACTTTTATATTTAAGAACTGTAGAACCTATATGATTTCGTATGGCCTGTGACAATGCTGTCGACCGCTCTATGTTAATAGCAAATTTTCTTTGATAAGTGTTGCAATTCTTACTACAGTTCGGTGTGAAACTTTTACTTTTCTAACAATTTCAATTTGATAATACAAACTAGTCCCTAAAAAGTTTTTATTCTAATTTTTCAGTGTTTGTAATATCTTTCGTCTTGCCCATGAAGCATAAGTTCCTTATAAAATTATAAATTGTAGAATTAACGCATCACTAATCTAACTATAAGACACTAAACTAGAAACGGTAAATACGTTATCACAAACACACTCTTCCAAGATGCTAACAATTCTGAATAAATTTTGCTTGTAAAAACGCATTATACTACCAGTTCATCTTCCTAGAATTTAACGCGCTTAGGTAAAGATTATGAGCTCGATAATGAAAGAAGGACCATGTAAATTTACCTCTCCGAGATATTTAAAATATATTACTCACCATACTGACACCTGGGTTAATTTAATTACCAGGTACTGTAGGTGAAAAATGAAGGAAGCCTTCAATAATTCTGCTATCGGCGTTTCTCCACCACTTATTTGGGGCATCTTCAGGGCATAGCTCAATGCAAGAACGAAAGCAGTAGCGCGCCTTCCTAGTTGCACTGAAAGTATCAGTTTCAGATCCACTAGATCACCAATAAAATTGATTTTCAAAAAATGATGATGAAAATTCTAAACACGTCAATATTACGTTGATACTTCTAAGCCTGAGAAAAGTGTGAAGAAAAGTTGATTCTTAACGTGATCGTATAAAGAACGAGTCACATATGCTAGCCAATCATTTAATTTCTATTTCTATTTTCAACCAAAACACCTGCAAGATTAAGACGACCCACAACTCTCTCCGCCCAATTTATTCGTCGGATTATTGGCATTTATCTCTTTTGCACTCAATTTATTTCCGCCCAAGAGAAGGATTATATGAATCCTAATAATGCAAATAGAACTCTTCTATGTCTTCTGGAGTCTCTAGGCAATGCGGAAGTAATACCAACTCAGCCTTGAAACATATCTATAAGAGATCTTAATATTTTCTCTTATAATGGAAGCGCTGTCACATATCATATTTTTTAGTAATAATTGTTTACCACGTTTTGATATTTTCTTCTTCTTCTTCTTTCATCACGTCACTCCAATAGAATTTATATCTCATGACCTCGTCTTAAATTCATTCCCTTTTCCATGCTTCATAACGGAACCAGATTGTTCTTTTATATATATATATATATATATATATATATATATATATATATATATATATATATATATATATATATATTAATGGAAATTAACATGATTAGTGACAGAGATTTTGAAATTAATAACAAAATAATAGAAAAAGTTGAAAAAATCAAATATCTCGGATTCATAATTGATAAAGAATTAAAACTTAAAGATCATAGTGATTATATCTGCAAAAAAATTGGTAAAAAAATTGGGTTTTTTAAAAGGATAAAAAAAACTTTCAATAACAACCGCAATAAATATATTGTATATAACACCATTATTAAACCCCACTTTAAATTTTGTTCAACTACAATATATGTATGTATACATGCCGCCTAGAAACACAAATTGAGAGAATGCAGAAACTACAAAACAAAGCCATGAGATGTATTTTAAAATGCAACCGTTATACAGCTATATCAGTAATGCTTAATTCACTGCAATGGTTAAATATTAAACAGAGGTTAGAAATGAATACCATACGCTTTGTGCAGAAAATGAAGATGGGAAATGCGCCAGAGTATCTTTGTGAAAACATCAGATATGTGGGTGAGGTGCAGCCGTATGAGCTTAGAAACGCCAAAAACTTTAGACTACAAAGAACAACGTCAACAGCAAAGCAGCGTTCATTATTCTATAAGGGACTTAAATTGTATAATGAAATCCCAAATGAGTTATAAACTCAAAGAAATTATTATATTTTTAAAAGACAATGTGTTAATTTTGTTAAAAACAACTTAATTTGTTAATTTTGTTGAAATCAACTTAAAGTTTTAATTTTAAATTCATAAAATTCTACCTTTTTTGTAAAATATTTATTATAATGCATATTTAAAAAGTATTTAAAATACTAATAAAGATCAAATCAAAAAAAAAATTAACTTTCGCTGATATATTTGATTATTTATATATCCTGGTTTGTTAGATTTTTCGACGCTGTTTAAATTTCGTGTTTCGTATCGGTATTTTCTTTAATATCTTTCGTTCTAATGCATTTAGTTTCATTATATTCTATGACACTCTATTATTCTTTCGGGTTATCACTATTGAGTTTAATAACATAAATCCCAAGAAATTCAAGAAAATTCGATTTTTATTCATATAGTCATTTCCCAGTTTCCATTATCAGACTTTATAGCACGTATATTCCGAAAATCTCTTCCTTTATACAAAAGAATGAGGTTTGATATTCAACGTATAAAATTACGGAAGTTATTTCAGTTTTCATACATGTCTCTCAGTGAGGTAGACAGTTGGGTTTTATTAAGCCAATTATGGATGTCAACTTTTGTACGAAGACATTACAAGGTCATTCCTAATATTGCGTTCCAATGAATGGATGGGTAAAAAAGTTTAAGGAAAAGATGGAAACAATTTTCTTTTATTAAATTACAAAAGAAACCAACAATAAATGTTTATGTATATTGACATATCTTTTATATACTCGTAGATACATATATTGCAATATACATCAGGCGATTCAGTGGCCTTTGATCTTTCGAGGATAGATATAACTGAAAGCTTGTATACATCAAAATATGCAATATCTTTCTTATATAATTTTAGAATCTTTGGAATTGTTTTCTTATTTCCAAATACGACACTGAAATAATAATTACTAAAATAATCATTAATTTTTGTTTATTATACAGTACTGCACAATAAAATTAGGGCCATCATATAATTTCAACTTTTTGGTTTTATTTTTATAAGAGATAATACAAAATTACGACTTCACACGTGAACAACTATCAATTAATATTATATTCTTCTCAACATGCTTCTGATATATAATTCAGCTAATTTCTTCAAATCCTGATTATTGCGCCAAGTATTTTCAACATTTTATTTTAAAATAGCTAAGACTGGAGTTGAGTAAACTAGAGTTTTAAACTATTCCATATATTTTCGATTGGATTTAGGTCTGGACAATTGCCTGACTGCGCCAAAACCGGCAACTTGCCGTCAGAAAACAAATTCTTTAATGATTTTCCTTTATGGCCTGGTACACTATATTGCATAAACTTGTAAACGTCTTCAGAACGTAAAGCATCAGTCTATAGAATTAATATTGATTTCATTACGAATTTGTACTTTTCGCTTCATGAAATGTTCGTGTGGTCTTCTCCTAATGAAGGGAGAATTTTCCGTTATCGCCTCTTAGCGCCATTCATTACTGAATACAACCTTGAAAAGACGAAATGTTCATTCAATTTTTAAGTTTATTTAGAACTTGTAAAATAATGACGCACAGCTTTTTCCAATCTTCAACCATGAGGTTTTATGTTGTTTCGCCCATTGTAATCTCATTTTCTTCATTATCTCGGTCAATTTTGATTTTTGTGCTGGTCAGTGACTTTTCTCGTCATATAATCGAGATTGCAAAGTTCGTTTCGATGTTTTGATGTCAACTGCTTCAAAGATACGTAGCACTTTCCTAATAGATCGCTGTCGATTCTCTAATGATCTACATACATTATATAATTAATCCGTCTCTAGGATTCGTCGTTTTTCTCATTCTTCCACAATGAATGCCGTCCCTCGAGTCAATAGGAGATTTTCTTGAAATTAACTTTACCATTCTGTCAACTGCTTGACAAGAAAAACATTCTCATCTTGCTATTTCTCGATGAGAGTAGTTTCCAGTTTTTAATAAAATCTATTGCCACCATTTTTTTTTTACTGGTAATGTCTTTGCAAACTGAAATGTCAAATTTAAAAACTAATTAATTTAAAACATACCCGCAAGTACAACTTTTCTAGAATTATTGTGGCAGTCTTGCCTCTTGACTTCTTTTTTAAGAAGTTCTTGATTATGGCTCATTTGTCCTCTATGTAATATTGAATCTATTTTACCAGTATTAGAAATTCCATATCAACTAGCTGATTACGTCTCCCTATTGAAAATCAGACCCACTTCCACTAAGGATTTGATCCTCACAGCTATATGTATCTTTGCCTGTGTTAGACTCGTAATTCCCCTTTGCCCTCTTTTTCCCTTCAATCATACTCGCATTGCTATTTTAAAACCCCTTACATATTGCTTAATACTTATTTCGTTATAAGAATTTGCTTTGAATTTCATCCTTACTGTTCCCATAAGAAGGAGATCAAATAAGAGTCAATATAAGTGGTTATGCCTGGCGTTTCCAGGAGAAGGTTAACTATCAAACTACTCTATAGCTACGCAACTCCTAACACGTTGCTTTACACCTTAGTTTGAATTTGGATCGAGTTCTTAGGAAATATGAGTACTCTCATACTTGCAACTGTCTCTGAAGGGATAATATTGGATAAGCTGATCGATTTTTTTTTACTACCCTTCACTGGTATCAGTAATAATAATTGAGGAATAGTATCTATTTTAAGAACTTCATCTATTGCAAAAAATAAAAATTTGATCTGAGTGTAAAATAGTTGTTATTGATATAGATTCATTCGCATATTTTCATGTGATAATATTGGATGAATTGATGGATTCTTGTACTTCTCCAATGAAGATTTCGTAGTAAAAATAATTATGAAGTAATACACTACGACAAAATAAGAATACGAGTAAGAAAAGAGAGATGAAAATCTACTTTAAAGACTTCATCTGTTGCAAAAGACTATTAGCTTTAATGTAAACTAGACTTGAATTGATTGCCTAAATTGATCTGTTCTTGTACTACCGGTAACAGTAACAGTAATTAAGAAATAATTTGCTAATATAAAGTAAGAGTCCTAGTAGAAATTTCAACTTTATAAAGTCACAACATCTTTTCAAGATAATTCGACAGTTTGATAATGAAATCGTAAGAAAATATAAGTTGCTGCTTTCACAAACACATTCGCTTTCGAAGTAAATACATTTCTGCCCCCGTAATTAATGCCGACTTTTAGATAAACAGAAGTAACATCTTCGACAAATAAACATTAGTTATTCCTGTACATGTTGAAAAAGTAAAAATGTCACATTTTGTTTCGTATTTTTTTAAACGCAAATAAAAGGAGAAAAAAAATAACGTCCATTTAAATTAGAATCCAAATGGCACAAACACACATCGTTGGTCGTAAATTACGTGCATGCGCGCCTGTTCTGTGTTAAACCAAAAGTGGAGATCACAGCCTCAACACTTCGCAATCCGGCACGCTACTGAAACGGAAGGACCGCACAGCGTTCCGCTTAGTGTTCAGCGACACTCGTCCGTTAAAGGAAAGAGCGAAGCATGTTAACATCGATTTGATATTTTTTATGTTGTTTACGACCGAAAGTGCGCGCCGCTAAATACTTTTATCTTCCGTTACATGTCATTATGTGTTTAGAAAAATGTAGGAAAACGTTTGATGTAAAATGTTGGTGATATGAAATGTGTACGTAAAAAATTACAAGGTAAGAAAATATTTCTATTTGAAGATATTCACTTTATCCCAACAGAAAAAAACTTTTTTGCTAAATGGGCTTATTTATTATTAACTTCTAAAGAGAGAAGAATTGGATTGGATTGATTCTAAAAGCTTCTCCAGTCAAACATAATTTTATGTCCTGGTCTTAACGTTACTATATTTCACGAGATAATGGAAGATAATTGATTTGAACAAAATACAAAATGTGGTGTACTAAAGGAAAAATTTTAAAAAATGTTTGAAATAATACATTTTTCCAAGCTTAGATATTACATATTTCCTTTTTTCAATCTTAAAATGGGCTTAGGCATAACTTGGATTTAAATAACTTTTATTTATAATTTGAAATAAATATGGTGAAAATATTAATGCATTTTAATAACAGTTATCCAATACAAAACTAAATACATATATTAAATTTCGTATATGGACAACGACTTGTGTGCATCCGAATTTGAATCCTTTTTTCCCTTTTAAAAGTTGCTTTAATTCTTTTTACAAATTTTAATTTTACACAAACTTTCTATAATTAATTTTCATTTTCATTTTAAATTATTATAAATTGGACAAAAGAAAATATATCGTTCGCATTTATTTTTAATTGGGACTGCTGATTGTTTACTAAAAGACTAAACGTGGATTTATATATTGGTTATTTAATTATTTGAAATCTGCTTTAACGAATAGGATAAAGTCGATTATATTATTAATTAAAAAATAGTGTAATATTGTACTAGAAGCTGATGCTCTCCAACATTAAATTCTAGGATCTATATTTTTTTCTAATATTTATTAACGGCTTACTTTATTCCGCAAAAAGATCGAAACACTGTCAGCCAAAGTACAATAACTTATTTCTTAATATTAATAAATACCTTTTACTGATAAATATGGCTTAATTAAATATGAGTGCAGAATGAATGGAGAATTACCTGATCGTTCCTCCCCAATTTAATACGTGGACTTTATTTTCGATACCTTATTGAATATGTAAGTTAGATGGTTGTCGACATATGTAGATTATATGGTTTTATTTACAGGAAATTTAAAGATCCTCAAAGTATTTGAAAATATTATTTATACCATTTATGAAATCGAAATTAGAAAATTGAATTTTGATATGGTATCGAATTTATGGTCTTCATGCAAACCATATTGAATCTGTCCAGATGTCCTTTCTTTAATATTTTGTATAGTATATGGATATAGTATTACAAGGGGAGCATTCGTTGTACTTATATAAAACGCCGCAATTGTATTTCTTCAACATAATCTCTTTTTAGACTTGTGCATTTAGAAAAATATTTATGAAGGCATTCTAAGTACTTTGAAAAAATTTTTCATTATTGGTTAGCAAATGGCTTGGCCGTTTATCAAAAATATTATTCCCTTCAAATGTTTTTTGGGTTTTACGAACAAATAATAGCCTAATGATGCTAAATTCCTGCAACAGAGAAAGTAGTTAAGCAATTAATTTCATTAATTTTTTGCAGTGCAATCAACGACTTGTGATCAGAAGCATTATCGTGCAAAATGAACACATCTCAGATAACTTTTCCATGGCGATATTATTATGAATGATATGAAACGTACTTTCGTAGGAAATGTACAATGTCTCAGTGTCTCTGCAATACACTCGAGCCCAATTCGTCGATCTTCTCAAATCATATTATGGACAGACTCAATGTCTTCGGGCGTGCTTTGCCAGGGCGGTGTTAACCTATGATATCTGATCTTCTCCTCCCAAACTCTCCAATCTAGTTTTTATCTGTGGCGTATAAAAAACATTGATCAACTAAGGTTTTTATCATATCAACAAATTTTTTTTACCCGATAACCCTTTACAAAATAAATACTAAATAACTAGCCGAAAAATGGGATTTTTTCTCAGTTTTTCCTAAGATACGCTGTTTCAAATATTGACTGTCTTGTCACTGATCAACTTATGGATGTTCAACTTTGATTACTTTTTATAAAACATCCTCTTGTACTCAAGGCAACCGCATTTAACTTTGCCTGTTAGAAACTTTTCCCATTGTGTGTAGACTTTAGTTTATATTTCTGAAAAATAGGTGTAGCATATTTTCTATTAAAATTGCTTGGTTACAACTTTTAATTATAATATTTCATTAGATTGCAATTAATAGACAGCAAAACTTATTTTACTGTCCTTTTAGTAGAGAAAAATATATTGTAGAATTCACCAATTTCAATTGTTTATACTGATTTTAATCATATGTGATTTATGTGAAATTCGCGTTGATAGCTTGTACGAGATTATACTTGTTAAATAAGATTGTATTACTCGTCAGGGTTTAAGTAATTTTGTATTCCTTCCAGATTTTGTGTAATATGGTAACCCTGGAAATTATACATTACTACAATATTCATTTTTATCAATTGTTTTATCGTTTAAGTAATGCTTCTAATAATTTATCAATAATGATAATAATAACAATAAGTAACAATAGTTTTCTTCAAAAGAAACTGTATAAATAAATTCTGTATCAAATATGTTTATTACAATAATTAAAATAATTAAAAAAAGGAAGACATGAAAATGAATTTTTTGGAAACCACAAGATATACATATGTCAAATGTGTTAAGCAAAGTTATTTTTATTATATACCAAGAATATCATACAATATTACTTTCTTAGGGATTTATCTAAATGCCTTATTATTATTCGAAAGTCACCCCGAATCACTTTGTAAAAGAAAATAGATTAATGACTTTACGCGCTCCTGATATTGAAAGTGCTACTAACAGTTGAGGATTAACGGATACTATCCTATGGCGTACTATATTTTATCTTACAGTACCTATGTATATTAATTTGAGAAAAAGCAAGAAATGCGAAGTATTTATTTCTCAGAAATCTATTCACGGTTCGATTTGCGAATAAGATAAAAGAAGTCATTCAAGAATACATTTCGTTTTCATCTTAATGTTTACTTCTATTTACATTAACAAAGCATTGACGTACACAGATATCAAGTAGGGCTATTGATTAATGGTGCTAATTTTTCGGTGTCAGCGTTAAATTAAAACATTTCTTTTCCCTATACATTTGTATTTATACCAGTCTATCACGTGTCTACCACTTTCTGTCTTCCACACATTTTTTGCATCTTGGGCACTCTTTTCTGGTTTAATAATAATTTCTTTTAAATTGGCCTTCTATTTTTTTACATATCTCCATCATCCTAGATACTTATAAGGTGTGATTCATTTGAAGATACTTTTTTCAAAAATAAAAAAATAAAAAATTCAATTTCGTCAGATATTCTTTATTATCATACAAAAGAACTATTCTTAGCATTTATTTTTTACAAACTATTTCCTTCAAATGTTGGCCATAACTGCGCCTGACATGATTCATTCTGAAGTTCAAATTTTCGATGACGCGCTCGAGCATTTCAAGTAGTATTTGGTAAATAACGTCTGTATTGTTGGCTTCCAATTACTCAATTGTAACTGGCTTATCTATGTTGACTTTAGACTATAGTAGCCCCAAAGTAAAGGTCTGAAGGAGTGATATCACATGATCTAGGCGGCAGTTGCACAGGTCCACTACGTGAAGTTAAATGTTCACTAAATTGTTCGCGCAATAAAGCCATGCTTTGACGGGCTGTGTGGCAAGTAGCACCGTCTTGTTGAGACAAAATGTCGTTGAGATCACATCAAATAGTCCGTTGTCATGGCGCCATGTTGGGTGCCATTCCCAGTTACATTGCTGCCGTCTTTATTTTTGAAAAAATATGGACCGATGTTTCCACTTGCCAATAAACCGCACAAAACCATGGTTTTATTTGGATATAATGTCAGCTCTTCACCCTTTTGGGGCCGCTTTTCACTTCAAAATAAGGCAAATGGGTTTATTGACGTAGCCATTAAGCCAAAACAAAATTTTGGTCGAAAACTATAGATCTTCTTCAAGCTTTTCAAGAAACCAAAGACTGAAGCGATGACGATTCGGCCGCTTTCAATTCTTGAACAAGTTTAATTTTGTATACCTTTAAACTACGATTTTTACCTAAAATACGTCAACTTGTGGCATATGACAAGTCAAGCTGTTGAGATCTACGTCGAATCGACTCTTCACGGTCATCACGTACACTCTTAGCTACCTTCGCTTAATTTTCTTCACTACGTGCTGGGTGTGGCCTATTTGATCGCGTATTATCCAATAATGAGAATTGATTTCAAATTTTTCCATGATGTAGCGAATTGTGCGTTCGGTGGGCCGATTACGTAGACCATAAGTTGCTCCAAACGCACAAAACACATTTCTCGTGGAACGCTGATTGTCGTAATACAACTGAATAATTTGTAGACTCTGCCAGGCTGGGTCTTTCCATAATAAAATGTCACACAATACTTAACTAAAATAGCATGAAAGTTTAACACGACCTACACTTCACCTGTCCAAAAATTGCTATTGAAAAAGTACATCATAATGAATCACCCATTATAAACCATAATCGAGTTATCTTCAGTTCCTTTCTTACACCCTAATTCGTTCTTTATTTTTTCTTATATACTTCATTTCCACAGTAAGTTAATGCCGGTTTATACTTAATTTCCCTTTTAATTTCCTTCTTCCTTGTAAAATTCTCGATCGTTGTATAGTATGGTTTAATTGTTTACATTATCCTTTCATTTATATCTTTATTTAGCTCATTTATAAATATTTGGAATCATCTATGTTGTCGATTTCTTGGTTTTCTATTTTAGTTTTCATATTCCCTTTTCTTTAACCGCCATCATTATACTCGTATCAGCCTCATTAATATTTAATTCGATAGTCTCATTTCTTAACGTTTCATACCATACAATAGTCTACATTCCTATAGAGTTTCCGGCTAGAAGAACAGTGCCAAAAGTGCATTTCGCTATTTCTACCATATAAACACACAGTCAATTCAATCTTTAGACTTGCTCTACTTTGTTTCATATTTCGACTAGAAAAGGTGTAAATAGCACTGATGTCATAAATTATGACATAGCTTACCAGCCAAATTACAAGATTCATTTTTTCTAATCACAAATTCTCGAAGCACATTCGATTGTAGATCTATATATGGTATATTATTTACGTTGCTTATATTATAAATTTGTAGGTTATACGACATTCATTTATTAGTTAAGGGATTTTCATTCCATCTCTACATACATATAAATGCTTAAAAATAAATAGAAATAATATAGTGTGTGTCTTGGCTTTCAGCGGTACGGATCGTGTGCGGAATTAATTGTTTCGTACGGGTATTTATTGCCGTAGTTCTCCAGGTGCAACATTGCTTAATTTGTCTGCTGATGATGACAACTTAGTTGCCGAAATACGTATACAGAATTACGAAAATTAATGTGGAAAGGGGTTATATATCAACCTTAGTGATTAAGTTAATCAACCACAGGTTCCATCAAAATCACCTTCAGAAATAATATTGAAAGTATTCGCTTTACTACCATAAGAACTAATTCTATATTTATTATTATATAGAATTGTGTATCATTTACTTTACATAAATAAATTATAACTTATACATTTAATATGTTTGTACGGAAAAATTTTACTATATATTATGAGATGGAATAAATCTACTAAAAAAAATTAACGCAAAAGGTGTCCCTTCCCAAAAAAGGAAGAAGAGGATAATCATAACTTACTGTCTTACTGTTCATTTAACTTTTCTAATCCTTAATAAATCCTTTTTGGGTTGTGTTACTAGCTCCAATAAGAGTAGAGAGAGACAAAATATACCTAATTACATGCACAATTTGTCGACTGCCAAATATTTACATTATATTGAAATATTTGGTGTATTAAATCCATTTCACGTAGCTCAGTGAAATTACTTGTATACTTCAATAATTAATATAGAATCCTCGGAATTTTCAATACTTATCCTCGATGTAAATTCAAATTAATATTTTCCCTTACTTCTTATACTTTATTTACGTTCATTTTATTATTGTTTCAATATATTTTCTTTTAGTTATACATTATGTGATGCGCAAGATAGATTATGAATAAAGAAAACAATAATCTGCACAAAAATGTTGGATCGAATGTTTTGATTTCGTGGTCTGATAAAATGCCTCCTATACAAAGTGTACTAGGAAAGTTTTGCAATACGACGCAACAAAGAATCGTAGGAAGCTGCTTGTTGCTGCATGTTGAGACATGTTCATACATGCATAGTAACCGCCATGCCATATCGATGGGCTCAGTTATCGATTAGCAGTGAGAGTGTAAAGCGCTTGCGATGGCATCGTGGTCACGAAATAATAATAATAATAATAATAATAATAATAATAATAATAATAATAATAATAATAATAATATTTATTAAGTTACCCAACAGAGATTATTACTCCAAAACGGGTAACAAACAAAGAAATACAAAAAAAAATGTCTCTTGCACTAGGCGATATTTGTCCATATGGCACAACGATATTCAGGTGGTATAAGGAATTTCAAAGGGGAAATTTAACTGTGAAGGATGCTGAGAGGCCGGGAAAGCCACTAACGTCAGTTACGGAGGAAAACGTTACTACTGTGAGGAAAATGCTTGGCGAGGACAGGCGAATGACCTACCAACAGATAGAGGGTACTTCAGACCTAAATGCACCAGCAATTCGTTCGATTCTGCATTATCATTTGCACGTGAAGAAAATTTATTCTCTCTTGGTGCCGCATCGACTGACTGAAGAGCAGATGACACGACGTGTGACTTGGCGCTGGGAGATGCTAAAAAATTTAATAAGGGACAATCTAGGTTTGTGAACAACATCGCGACAGGTGACGAGACTTGGCTGTACTATTACGATGGGCCGACCAAAATTCAAAACAAAGCTTGGGTCTTTGATGATGAGGACATATCCGTAGTTGTCAGAAAATCCCGATCTGTAGAGAAGAAAATGATAGTTGTATTTTTCAAATCGAGTGAAATTGTGGAACGCCTCGTTTTAGACACACAGAATACAGTCACAGCTAAGTTGTGTACTGAACAGTGCCTGCTTAAAGACATTGGATATATGAAGAACCTGCGGCCAAAGGCAAGAATGGACACCTGGTTCCTCCATCACGATAATGTTCCAGCTCACTGCGTCAAAGCCTGCACCGAATATTTGACCACGACAGGATTGAAACTTCTCGAGCACCCTCCCTACAGTCCAGAAAACATCGGCACAAGTGAGTCTCGACGCTTTTGAGCAACTACTATTGCCAATCAAATTTATTAAAATAAAAGTAGAGGTATCAAACTGCGACCTAATAACAACAATTCTTGAAGAAAATTATTTCTAAAGCCAGTTTTGTTACACTCGATTAGACATTCGGATTTGAATTTTTCACAACATTCTTATTTTTTACAATTGTATTTATTTTATAATTATTAATACGAGATATGGCAATTAAATAACGTGACTCATGTGAGAAATGTTATTTATTACAAATAGACTTATATTTAACTTTTATCCTCTTCAACATACTCTCCTCCCCTATCTATACACCGCTGTATATGTATCTTCCATAGTTCAAAACAATACTGTAGTTCATCAGTTGTCAGCCTCTTCAACAATTCTGTCGTTTTTGCTTTTACATGTTCAACAGACTTAAAATGTGTTAATACACTTTTCACTATTGGGGGTAGGTAGAAGTTACATGGTGTAAGATCTGGCCAATACAGAGGATGGTCAAGCACGGCAATGTGCTTTTCTGCTAATAGTTGCTTCACAGATAGGATATTACGAGCACAAACTTTTATCATGTTTAATTCATCATGCAAAATGTATCTTACTGTTTCTTTGTTAATGTTTACTATATTGGCAATCATTCGAATGCTTAGACGTTGGTCTTTCCGCACAATTTTATTAATTTTCTGAAGGTTCCGTTCAGTTCTTGCAGTCATAGGTCGACTAGTACGTTCATAGTGTTAGACCTCTTCCCGAACTTCATCGTTTGTGTCACCGTTTGTGCTATTAATAACTCGCGCACGTGATATAACATTATCAGCAAACACCTCCTTTAACATTTGTAAACATTCTGTTGGCTTTTTTTTTAATTCGACAAGGAATTTTAGGTTAATTCGCTGCTCGATTTAACCTGAAATTGTTAACACGGCACTACTAAGTAAGTGTCTTCTATACTTAATGCTCGAAAGTAAATTAAAGCAAACAGAAAGGCGAAACTGTTGTTGCTTGAGAAGTATCAAGGTGACATTCCAATTACAGCCTCGCCTGATGCGGCTGCGAGATGGAAAGAGCGCAGTCTCGTTATTTAATTACCATACCTCGTACATACTCTGTTTACATACGCCATACATATTTGTATGTTATGTTTATATTGTCTGTCATAGTTTTTTAGTAAGATATTTTAAATAAACAAATATAATTAATATTATTATTACTATTAGCTCGACAATATACATATGAACTTCATTTTCAAATTATTATTAAGGACAGTAGTACGCAACACTTTGAATTAACAGTCCTTGTATCTCATCAAACAAGAAAGTTTCATAGATAATCCAACCTGTACATACCTGCCTAAATTACATATAGTTAAATAGCTATTTGTGATTCCAAACACTCCCGGGAGTACACCGGAAGACCTATGTAATTTAAGACACAGTTTACACGTGGCCACAAAATCAATAGTTGAAAAAGTGTGCTTATTAACCCACTATAAGCCACAATTCCATTAAAACCTTTTGCAGTAATTGCGATGTCTGGAACTCTCTTAACTATTTCCGGTACTTTCTTGGACAATATTGCAATATTTTCCAAAACAATGTCACTTTTGATCGAAAACTTACACTATCTTCAGGCCCATTTATGTGAAAACAAAGTTATTGTTCGAGTAACGAGATTAGTTTAGCGTTCACCTAACACCCTATATTACATACAGAGTTTCTAAACTATTTATAAGAAAATGTAGTAAATGCTGTGGAGGATCATATGTTGTTCATATTACATATTTCTTTTATAATTAGCCAAAGAAATAAATAGAAACATTCCAATGCTTACCAAGTTATAAAAATTAATTTCGATTGTCATGCAAACCCAAATAATTAAGTTTCATGAATATCTATTAGTTCATAAATATTATTTTTTTAAGTAGAAACTCCACAAAATAATTCTTTGAACTCGACGTATCTAATTGTGATTTATGTATTTGTTTTAATTTGTAACGTCTATGAATTTCGTCATAGCAAGAGTCGATTAAATCTAAAAGACAAAGCAAAATAGTTTCCAAAAAAATGCTAAATCAAACTAATCAAACTGAGTAAAGCTAAAATATCATCGAAATTAGAAAAATTAATACAAGTATTTTAAATTTAATTATAACTATGAGGATGGGCTGGAATGAAAATAAAGAAAAGAATTTCGAGTATCCAAATTGCGTTTATTTCTTGACATAATTCCCTGTCATCTCGATACATTTGGACTAATGATGACTTAAAGCGTTTATGTCTCCCAACTTCGGCCAAATAAATATTCATAGCAGGTTTGACATCATTGTCTTTCAAAAATTTCTGACCTGCAAGATATTATTAAGACATAGAAAAAAGTAATCCGATGGTGCCAAATCCGTCGAAGCCGAGTACAGCAAACAATTGATCCCTAATTCGTTAAATTTTGTTATATTAACAAAATTTGTGTGTGATTGTTCACTATGTTGGCGCAAAATATTTTTTTAGTTTAAACCAGAACGTTTTTCATTAATTTTTGGCTTTAATTCATTTAGAGAACTGGTGTAATATGGTACTATGATGACATGGTTTGATGAAAGATAATCAATTAATAACACGATTTGTCTCCCAAAAATTGAAAGCCATTACTTTTTCTGTAGATGAATCACGAGAAATTCGCAGTCACAGCAATTTTAATCAACACTGAGCAGTTGCTGCATCCACCTCACGAACACCTTCTTCACAGCCAACACTTTATTCAAAATATATGTTGCACATTCTTTAGAGATGTTTACAGCCTCCAATATACCAATGGTTTTCAAACAAGGGTCACCATATTATACATTCTTTTAACAATTCCTGGTATAGTGGCAGATTTCTAACCTCCACAACGTGATGCATTTTAAACGACGATACGACCATGTTTGAACTCATAGACACATTTATTAACAGTGTAAAACAAAGGAATCGACTTCTTCGGATCAATTTTCATTTCATTATGAAGAAGAATTACTTAATAACAGAAGAATTTCAACAATATTCATCTTATTAAAAACTCCGAGATGTTCTTTATTCAAGACTTATTACAATAAAACTAATAAACATAGAGATCCGAAATTTTATAGTTAATATTGTTAGGTAGACAGCTTGCCGAGGCGCCACAAAAAACAATTTGCAAGTACTCATGCCACAGACTTGTCAGACTACGCTCGTACATTAAAATAATATATGTATAGCGGCGTATAGTAGAAAGTCTGTTTGTGTTTATAAACAAATGTTAGTCCTCTAACTTGAAAGTCCCGCAGAAGTTAAATAAATAGTAATAACTTAAAGTTTGAATAAGGAACTTTTTGTTTTTTTTATTGACTGTAGTTTTATTTAAACCAGACGTGACTAGAATTTCCACTTGAATTTATAACCAAGTGTAGATTTCTAAATTAAAAATTCATTTAATAAAAAATATCTCAAGGTTTTAGACATATGTATATACACACATATAAATTGCATATGTAAAAACAAAAAAATAAAAATACTGGTTTACATTATTTTCTCATTATGAGGACCATTAAATTTTTATCTTGTATTTACATATCTACTCAGAGGTCTTATATATATATATACACAGCTCTACGGGCTTTCAAGCCCATGGCTTATTTCATATTACATTCACTATTCAAAACATATATCCACTACATTTTCTCAACCTTTTCAACAATTTTTCTCCATTTGTCTCTATCTTTCGCCCTGTTTCTCCAATCTTTCACTCCCACTCTCCCAACATCACTCACTACCGCATCCAGCCATCTCTTCTTTGGACGCACTTTCTCTTCTTCCCACCAGTCCCCTCCTCCAGCATCCTCCTCGCATGTCTTTTTTCCCGGCATGCGGCTGACGTGCCCCGGCCATCGTGCTCTCTGTGCTCTTATAAAGGCTAATATGGATGGGTCACCATAAATTTCCTCCCTTGTTCGTTCTTCGCCTCCACTCACCTTCCTCTGTCTTCACTCCTTCCAGTATCTTACGTAGCACTCTCCTCTCCCATACCTCCAGCTTTACTTCCATCTGTTTTCACAACGTCCATAATTCGCTCGAGTAAGTTACCGTTGGTCGAATAATTGTTTTATATACTCTCAATTTCGCTGATCTCAAGATCTCTTTTGACTTGAGTATATTATTGATAGTACCCACCGCTCTGCTACCCCTTGCCATTCGCTTTTGGATTTCTAAACTGTCATCTATAGTGTCTGTTATAGTTACCCCCAAGTAATCAAAGCTATTTACCTTCTCGAATTTATACTCCCTCTCTTCTTCTTTGAAACTAATAACTCTATCCCTCCCGCTGTTTTGGCGTGTTTCCATATACTTCGTTTTTTCATCGTTCACTACTAGCCCATATGTTCTTGCTGTGCTCTTCAATTTACCAAACACCCTTTCTAGCTCTTTCCTCGATCTTGTGACTATCACTAGATCATCTACATATACAACTACCTGATGCCTTCTTCGATAAATTATTCTATCTGTCTCGATGCCACTCTCCCTCAATACTGTTTCCAGTACAAAGTTAAGAAGTATAGTTGAAACAGCACCTTTATTTCCGGTGACACTTTTCGTTATTTGTGCGTCTATGAAAATTTTGTTATTGGTCTTCCTTAAGGTCATTTTTACCAAATTTACCAGTTTAGTTGAAATCCCAAGCTTTTTCGGCACCTCATAGAGTTTTCTCCTAATTATCATTTGTATGCTTGGCGGAAATGGATAAACAGCATATGCAGTTCTAAATTTTGTTCGTAGCTGTTGTGTTGTATCATTTTTACAGAGGTCTCATAAAAGTTAAAAATTACTAACTTGAAAAAACACTCCCGTTGAAGTTATAGAGTGGTTCATGAAAGTACTATTTGGTTATATTTATACATCTATTATAGTTTTCGAGAATCAATAAACATTATGTTCTCCTATTGTAAAGCCATCAGAAGAAATCTTCCTTTATAATTCTTTGAAGTCAGCACTTTGTCTCTTAGGACAATAAGCGTCCCATTCTGTTGCATTTAGCAATAATTATAAAGTTGGTACTGTTAGTGCTAGTACAAAATGTATGCTAAGGCAGCCATCTAGCAAACGGCAGATAGAAGTTCGAGTTCTTCTCCAGCGCAGAAATTTTTAATTAATTTCTGTGATATTAATCAACGGAGGTTTAGCAGAGGATACTAATTTTCATTAATTTCCCATATTAAAAAGCTTAATTATATATTTATATATAATCATTAACATATATACGATACATTCATACATATATACACTACCGATCACGGAAGTATAGACACTTGCTTATTTAAATAAAAACTAAATACAAATAAATAATACAAACAAATTTTGCAGTAAAATTCTAATTTATTGCTTTAAAAGTGTACAATTTTATTTACACGTGACATATAACAACAAAAAACCTCCCTTGGCGTTGATCATGGCTTGCACCACTCTCGGCATTTTTCTATTAATCTGAGTAAAGCACCTTGTAATATCGCGTTTCATTCTCTCTCCAACGTTGTTCAAAGTTAATGTTGCTATGTGAAACAGCTTTTCTGATTCTTCTGTCTAACTTGTCCCAAAGTTTCTCAATTGCATTGAGATCAGGATTTTGGGGTGGCCGCGACATAAATTTTAATACATTCAGTTCTGTTTGTTGGGTTAAGTAGTTTTTGTACAACCATGACGTGTGTTTGGGACCAATTATACCAAGTCCTGCTAAAATTGCATTTTCTTCTGAAATTTTTTTATAATAATCTTTTTCCTTAATTCCATTGATTTTTACTACATCGCCAGTTTCATGGAAGGAGAAGCATTCTCAAGTAGTGATCCTCCCCCGCGTTTCACGTTGAGTATTACATAACTCGGTAACATTTTTGTTTGCAGATCGCCGTACAAAAATCCTCCGTCTATGGCCGAGCGCATTTAGATTCGTCACTTCATAATACATTTTTCCATTCATTAATTGTCCAATTAACATTCTCAAGCCCATCGCAACCGTTTCTGGCGACTTTCCCTTCGTAACTGCAGTTTTTTTTGTTACCATCCTACCGTGTAAATTCACTTCTTAAAAACACCGTTACATTGTACTTACTGATACCGCCTTTCTTCTCCTCTCATTAAATTCAGTTGCAAATTTTGATGCTGTTAATTGTCTATTTCGTTTGCCTATAAGTTTAATGTGTGATTATCTGACTGCTCTAGAAGTCACTCGTGATGACCTGGAACGATCACGGTTTGCAATACTGTCAATCTGCCTAGTGCGACACAACGTAAGATACATGGAAGATTTCAATTTTTAATTTCACGGCACTTGGGCGGATCGAATGCCATTCAGTATGTAGCGCAAGTACTATTGTCTTGCTTTCGAAAGTTATAGGTTTACCACGAAGCCTGATTATCAGATAATTTATCTGGAGTAATAAATGTTTCTGAATTTACATAAGCATAGTTGTTGTAAAATACATTGTGCAATTATAAACTTACTACAGAACGATTTATCATTAGAATATTTCTAGAAAATAATATTGACATACCTTTCATGGACTATCATAAATCTTGTCCATACTTCTGTAACCGGTAGTGTATATATATATACACATATATACATACATATATATATATATATATATATATATATATATATATATACGGATTAATGGTCATAAAACTTACATCAAAGTGATCATATATATTGTAGAAAAAGTAGATTTTTACAACAAACTCCAACGCTTTCTTAAAGATCAGCATCTTTTCTTTACATGTACATATGAGGCTATAATGAGGCTATAATACAATATTCTTTAAAATATTAGACAAGCATAGGGTAGAAGTTGGTAAAATATTGGTAATATTCTCATATTTATAGGTTACAATAAAGTGTAAATAAGAGTAGGTACAAGTTCTTTTATTAAGGCACGTGAAATTTGAGCTATAACTTAAGAAGCTGCCAAATAATATATATGAGGGTTAATGAGAGCATGCCTGTTTTCTTATTATTTTTACACGACCGATGTTTTATGTAACGTCTATAGTTACAAACACACGTGGTGTTTTTTTACATCATAGTTTCTCAACTTTTGTTTTTAACTAATTTTTATTATATAATATCGAATATACGATCTCATTATCTGATGTCTAGATAGAGACATTATACGAGGATAGTTTGTCCAGTAGTGGGAATGACACATAGGTGGCGCTCTAATTGGTAAAACAAATGCACTGTAATTTAGGTTGCCTATTTATACGTTTACATTCCGATATTTAGATAAATCGGTTGATTAGTTTACTTTTGATAGCTGATTGAAAAAGAAGCAACACGTCGTTTTGTTAAAGTGGAAAAAGCAGAGTATCACACGGTGATTAAATACTTCGTAATTAAGGGTATGGAAGCTACCGAAATAAAAGATGAGTTACGGGAAACATTAGGTGAATCTGCTCCATCATCCGCCACAATAAGTAGATGGGTAAATGAATTTAAACGTGGTAGAACAAGCTGTGTTGATGAAGCGCGCTCTGGAGCACCCAAAATCGTGACTTCTAAGGAAATGATTATAAAAATCCATAATATTATTACGCAAATTCGACGACTCAAAGCGAGAGAGATAGTAGACATGGTAAACATTTGAAGAGAACGCGTACACCATATTTTAACGAAAGAATTTGGCCTTTCTAAGCTTTCGGCAAGATGTGTGACGTGATTGCTTACGACTGATCAAAAGTTCACTCGTTTGCGCATTTCCAATGAGTGTTTGGACTTTTATAAGCGGAATCCGGTTGATTTTTGTAGGTGATTTGTTACTTGCGATGAAACTTGGATACACTACAGTACACCCGAAACTAAACAATAGTCGAAACAATGGTTAGAACGTGGTTCTGCACCTCCAAAGAAAGCGAAAACCACTTTACCAGCAATCAAGATGGTGGCATCAATTTTTTGGGATTCAGAGGGCATTTTACTCATTGATTACCTTCAGAAAAGTGCCACAATAAATGGACAATATTATGCAGAGCTTCTACAAAAATTAAATGTTGAGATTCGTGCTAATCGGCCAGGAATGGCAAAGAAAAAGATTTTGTTTCACCAAGACAACGCTCCCTCTCATACCAGCACAGTTGCTATGTCCAAAATCCACGAGTTGCAGTTCCAATTAGTACCGCATGCGCCTTATTCGCCGGATCTAGCCCCTTTCGACTTCCACCTTTTTCCAAAATTGAAAACGGCACTAGGTGGAAAGAAATTTTCGTCTAACGGCGAGTTTATCCTCTTCGTAAATGAGTATTTTGCAAGCCTTCCGGAATCGCATTTTAGAGATGACATAAGGGCATTGGAGCACCATCGAAATAAATGTATTGCTCTTTTAGGAGAATATATTGAAAAATAAAAATTATTTTGTATTTAAAAAATTCGTTTTTCTTTTCCATTGGCACTACTTGTCAAACTACCCTCGTGCATGGAAAAAATTTAATTAATTTCACTAATAATACAATCCTCTTCCAGATTTCACCACGTCATAATAACAATTTACGTTTCCTTGCCAAAACTAACAACTTCAATACTTCTAATCAACTAGTGATCAGGATTAAAATGGATAGTTGCTATCAGTTTAACATGCATTTTATTCTACTAGGATCTTTGCGTGTAAACGTACTTTAAAGGTTTTCCTTATTTATAATGTTTTCTTGTTAATCAATAACCATGTCCACATGTTGTCTCTTGTCATTATTATGCAACTGTACGTTTGACAATAAAAGAATATTTAGAACATTTCCTAGACTTCGATATTCATTATAATCATGTTTAAATTATCGTAAATTATTTAAGCAAACAGTTTAATACTTCTTGAATATATTTCTTGATTAACAATTTTTCTTATTATATTAGCAGTTGCGCAGAGTGCGAACAGCAGAAAGAATTAGGCGGCAAATATACGACACTGTCAAATATATACTATAAACCACGAAATTTGCCGGCGTATCAATAACGTTGCAAAATACGAACGTTTACCAGCATTTATCTAATTCGTCGGTAGTCACATGTGTTGAAGAAAGAAAGTGCGCAAATGTTTTTCTAATTGAGTAGCACGTAACTCAATTAGAAAAACATTTGCGCACTTTCTTTCGTCTTGTCAAGAAATCGTGAAAAAATAATTTGGATCTTTATTATAGAGACAAATAGAACTCTTTTGAACTCAGTCAAATTCTATTTTCGATATAGTTAATTTATGCAAACCAAATAAACTATGAAGTTGAATTTGATGGAGCCTGTGGTTGATTAACTTAATCTCAAAGGTTGATATATAACCCCTTTCCACATTAACTTTTGTAATTCTGTATACGCATTTCGACAACTAAGTTGTCATCATCAGCAGATAATTGCAAAATGTTGCACCTGGTAAACCACGGCGAACCACGGCCTGTACGAAAACAAACTCCGTACGCGATCTATACCGCTGAGAACCAAGATGTACACTGCGTATACGGGATTACAAAAGTTAATGTGGAAAGGGATTATATATCAACCTTAGTGATCAAACAAACTATATTTGGAATGAGTTAAATAATATATTTTATAAACGAAAAATACTAGGGTAAACAAGATTCAATGAAAAACATTGAAGAACTGTGACAAAATCATGAAAGTTTTGTCATATATATTAAGCTACACGCAGGCTTCCAGCTTCGTTATTTTTGTCTAAATTTTACAATTCATGACTTTCTTTTTTCCACTTCTATATGCCTTTCTTTCAAGTTGGCCAGTACAACTTCGTTCTTGTATTGTCACTCTTACTAGGTTACTCTCCTCATTAATCTTTTCTTCTTCGTACAATTCTTTTCTGTAATGCCTAGTTATTATTTATGTATGTTGTGCTTCTATTGTAGCATATACATCAGGAATCTATCAGTTCTGATAGAGTATCAATAAGTTCCTCGTGTAGTTTTCAGTCATTTTGATAAGAGTATTAGTTTAAAATACAACTTTTATTTCATCTATACAAGTATCTAACTCCCCAGATTTGGAAATCAGCTTCTGAACTATAACTAAATAAACGGGTTTAGTTATCGACACGTTCGAATCTCTCGTGAATTCGTAAATCGCGACCAAAGTATAACTCAAAAAGAGAAAATGTAGCTACATTTCGTAAATGGTCCTTCGAACAGGATGTAGTTTTCCCGTCATACATGAACGTCCTTTTTTTCTGCTCTTAAAATATTTGTAATTATTCTCCTTTCCTACCGAAGTAGTCTCTTATGTTTCTTATTTACCACGTCCTGGAGGCATATAATTCTGTTGACCTCACTATTGGCGCTTTGTAACAACTCTTTAGCTCCAAATAAGTGATTAATTTTTCCAAAAATAATCTATTTACTTTAATTAGTCTTTTGTTAGTTTCTTTTGGTTTTTTATTTTCGTATTAGTTATTCTTTAACTAACCTACTTTTTCAATATCATTTTCCCATATTGCATAAACAGTTCTGTGATTATAAATTACACGAAAATTATTATAACATGGTCAATGGCTAGCAAGTGTATCAAAAAATAAAATAGACGCGTATTTCCCTTATTTCGTATTGTTATCTTGTTAATATCAACACAGAAGATAAATTATTGAATACAACCTACGTAGGTTGATTATTTGAAAGTCATTACTTTTGCAAAATACATATAATATAAACCAAAGAGTTACGGAATACTAGTACGTTTGAGTGTGTAATAACAAATTCTATTGTTAATAAAGTAATTAAATTAGAACACGAGATACCAAAAAGTATCTTATTTACTAATTAAATATTTTGAAAATAATTGAAAGTACAAACTCGCTTAATTATATGCTTCATTATTTGTTGTACGCGTGCTACTCGCTTGACATTCTCATGTTTACTAAATACATTGTTCCAGTTAATAAATAACTAAACTCCGCTTATGATGTGTACAGTCTGATCAGTTAAAATGTCCGATTGTCTGGACGAAATACACCTAAGAGAAACTGTAATTGATTTTATAATAATTTGAGCATAAATAGTAAAACCAATAGAAATTAAAAATTATTATTTTCTGTTATTCCATCGTTAATTAAATTAATTAGAAATTTCTGCGCCCGGGAAGGACTTGAACCTCTATTTGCCGTTCTCTGGACGACTGCCTTACCAATTAGGACACCGAGCAGTATAACTTCGAGTCCTTCAACAACTTCTGCGGTCGTGGTCCATACTATCTTCTTCTGGGCTTCTGAGCTGAAACCGCGTCACTGGTATAACTGCAGACGTTTCATACACACTCGTATGGGACATCTTCAGGGCTCAACTACTGCTACTGTCTGTCGCACCGAAACTTTCAGTGCGGAATCGCGGGATACATCGGAGTACCAATCTATTGTGTATGTATTTGTATGTACGAAATATTCCATGACCATATTTAACCACCTTCTTTTCATAATAGAGAAAATGTTAATTATTTCCCAACATATAAAGATTTATGAAGAGAATATTGGAAACGAATAATAAATTGTAGATTGTGGAAAATAATTTCGTTTTTCAAAAGATTCGTTAGTTCTGTTATTAATCAGCCAATTTCATTCTGAAACCTACAGTTATTATATATTTCTCACATCAAGGTTTATTCATAGAAAAAAGCTTTCGATTCTCTGTATTTGTATCATAATTTTGAAAATTTAAAATGAAAAGGTCGATATACATTGCATTTTTATTATCGAAAAGGCAACAAAGCAATCGAAGCAAGAAAAATTCTGTGAAGTACATGGAGAAGATGTCTTTACAGAACGAATGTCACAACTATTTTTCAAAAGTGTGTTCTGATAATTTCGATGTGAATAATGCATCTCGTTCTGGGAGATCAACTGAAGCTAATGAGAACAAAAGAATGGCGTAGATTAGATCAGATCGCCAAATGACAACAGGAGAAATTGTTAGAGAGGTTAAAGCTGCCAACGTCGACCGTTCATGATACTGTGAAACGACTAGATATTTAGATTTTGCATGTTCACCTTATACATAAAAAAGAGACAAGCTCTGTCGTATTAACATCTCTGATTCGTTTCTAAAATGTAAATAAAAAAATCCATTTCTGAAGCAAATTATGGCTGGAGATGAAAAATGGATTATTTACAAGAATATTAAATACACACAGTCACGGAGCAGAAAAGATGAGCTGGTTCAAAGCATTTCGAAAGTTTATATTTATAAGAAAAACAGCAATGCTCTCTGTTTAACGGGTTTTTTTATGGAATTGTTTCTTTTTGAGATTCTATTAGAAACAAATTTAGTGCGTTCATGAAACAGAAATGATC
Organism: Dermolepida albohirtum; assembly: GCA_031893035.1. Classification (NCBI taxonomy): domain Eukaryota; kingdom Metazoa; phylum Arthropoda; class Insecta; order Coleoptera; family Scarabaeidae; genus Dermolepida; species Dermolepida albohirtum. Next base: position 119,159 of record JAVIWB010005397.1, read on the forward strand.
AGAATTGATTAAAAAAAGGGTGTATTTTTGATCATGAAAATGTCGTCCCTCATACAAGGTTGACCATTCGCCAAAAGTTGTTATGGCCTGTATGGGATATCCTAGAGTATCCACCGTATTCGCCATCTGCCATCCTTTGATTACCATTTGTTCTGATTTTTACCAGAATTCTTTATATGTAAAAACATTTAATCCTAATGGAAACGTCGAATATCAACTACTTTTTGCAAGTAATTATCAAAAGTTTTACCAGCACGGAACCATACGAAAAAGATGACAAAATGTATTGGACCAAAATGGCCAATATATAATTGAATAAAATACTTATGTGCCAGAAAAGAATTGTTCGTTTCTCTGAAAAAGAAATGTAATTCTAAACAGCCCAATCACTTGATCCATTCAGGGTTTAAATTTCCCACACACGTGCTGAATATTTTCACAAATATCCAAATAAATAGCCCTTATTATAACATTAATTATATACGAGGGAGCGTTTTTATATTCGCGGAATGAGCCGGTTGTAGAAGGGTGAGTAGGCGCATTGGGGGCGTGGCCTGTGCAGCGACTTATGATTAGTATAAATACGAAGTTTCATTGTTATTAGACAGTTAGTCTTTGAGCTATCGTCAACCAAGTAACATAATCAGGAGTGAAAAGTGAAATATCGAAAAAATCGAATATCGTGCCGTTATAAAGTTCCTTACCGGGCAAGGAAAATCAGTCGCGACCATAATGAATGAGATGTCATTGGTTTACGGCGACTCTTGTCCAGGAAAAACCATGGTGTACAAGTGGCATAGTTTATTTAAACAAGGAAGGGAATTGAGGTGACCACGCCAGCACTTATCCAAAAAGTTGAACAAATTGTACTCGAAGATGCTCGACTAAAGAAGAAACAACTCGCAGAAATGGTTGGAGTATCCGATACAACAATTTTTAAAATCCTACACGATCATCTCGGTATGTCTAAGGTCAGCGCAAGATGGGTGCCGAGAATGCTCACGCCGTCGCAAAAACAACAGCGCGTAGAGTGTTCGCGTGCATTTTTGGACCTCTGTAATGAAGACAAGGATGGTGTATTGAGTGGAATTGTTACTGGAGACGAAACTTGGGTTCATCATTATTAACCTGAGTCCAAACAAGACTCCATGCAGTGGCATAAAAAGGGCACAGCACCTCCCAAGAAATTTAAAGTGTCACAATCAGCTGGGAAACTCATGGCAACGGTATTTTGGGACTCGGAAGGAATATTGTTGATTGATTATAAAGATAAAGGTGTTTCTATAACCGGAGAATATTACGCTTCAATATTAGAGCGACTAAAAGAAGCCATTAAAGAGAAAAGACGGGGAAAATTGACAAAAGGTGTTCTGCTTTTGCACGACAACGCGCCCGTCCACAAGAGCCGCGTTGCGTTAGCTGCCCTGCATAAGGTGGGCTTCGAAATTGTGAATCACCCACCCTACAGCCCAGACCTGGCCCCGAGTGATTATTATCTGTTTCCGTAAATGAAAAAAGAGCTGCGGGGTAAAAAATTTACTGCCGATGATGAAGTCAAGGAGGCAGTTTCGTCGTATTTTGCAGATAAAGAGAAATTATTTTTTTATGAGGGTATAAATAAATTAATTGAAAGATGTGAAAAATGTATCCGTCTTGCAGGTGAATATATTGAAAAAGAAAAATAATTTGTTTTTTTTATTTCCACCCCTTGTCCCCCATTCCGCGAATATAAAAACGCTCCCTCGTACATACATACATCATATCAAGATTAAATAAAACTCCGAACTATCACGTATTATATTCATGTAGGTTTAATATTATTTAATCCAATTTCACGTAAAAATGCAATGCTTTGCATAACTAAAAAGTAATGTGAATTTCTTTCCCTTTCAGAATTCATAATATTTTTTGCATAATTAACATCTCCAAGAATTATTTCCAAGATAAATTTTATGTTTTATGAAACATTTAATTGTAGAAAAATGTAAATGTATTTTTATGACGTCGCGTTTTATTACGCCCTCTGGGTTACCGAATATATCTCGCAATAGGAATTATATTTCCATTTTACTTTAACTACCTGTGTATAATTCTATATTTATTTTTAGTAATACACAAATAGTCACATTTTTATGATAACACCATCAACAAATATTTGATTTTAAATGTTACGCGTAGCGGATATCTAAAGAAAAGTAAATAACAATGTTAACGTATGACGATATATTACTATTATTTAACTAATATAATTAGGTCTTTTTGCAGAGTATATTTATCCCATTCTTCTGTTAGGAAAATATTTATTTTATTTCGCGAATTGTTCTTTCATATAGTTAAAATATTTAAACAAAGATACATACTCCATATAATACGAAAGTTTAAATATAGATGTTCAATTTAACTCATTATATGTATGTACATAGACATAGGTACATAAAAATACACGTTTAATTGTTTCTAAATTAGATACATACGACTGTAATCCCAGAGGAACTCGACCCAACAAAGAAAACACAAAAATTTTGGAAAGAAATATATTTATTTTTCAACATATTCTCCTTTCAGCTCTATACACATTTCCCAGCGATGTTCAATAAATTCGATACCCTTTCGATAATAAGAACTGCCTTGCTCCTCAAAATAGCCATTAACTGCCGACATCACTTCTTCATCGTTGGAAAGTCTTTGACCACTGAGCCATTTTTTCAAGTTTGGGAACAGAAAATAATCCGAGGGGGCTAAATGTGGTGAATAGGGTGTATGAGGTAGCAATTCAAACTTTAATGCATTAATTTTGGCCATTGCAGTAACGGATTTGTGAGCTGGTCCATTGTCTTGATGAAACAACAGCTTCCTCTTAGTCAAACGCGGCCGTTTTTACTTGATTTCTTCGCTCAAACGTTGCAATAAGTTCACATAATACTTGCCGTCGATAGTTTCTCCTTTTTCAAGATAGTTTATGAAAATTATCCATGCGCATTCCTAAAAACCGATGCCATGACCTTACCTGCAGATGAAACGCTCTTCGCCTTCTTTGGAGCCGGTTCTCCCTTTTGAGTCCATTGTTTTGATTGTTCTTTTGTCTCGGGTGTGAAGTGATGGACCCATATTTCATCCATGGTTATGAAACGACGCAAAAATTTTGCTTTGTTGCTGTGAAACTTCGCTAAATACTCAATTGAAACATCTTCACGACAGTGTTTTTGCTCGAGTGTGAGCGAATTTTGACATTGCGCGTTCTCTTCGTAGCTTTAATGAAACTAAAAATTGTATATATCTAGCAATTGATTATAATCGACACCCCTGCCTCGATAAATTCTGTTAATTTTATAAGATAAAAACTTGAAAAATCTTTCGTGTATGTTCATGTCTTAAGTCTACGAAAATATGTACTGATGTTAGAGACCCAACGATTTTAAAATTAACATATTTTATATTCCTTGTTATGTGTTTTATGTATAATATTATGTGTTTTATGAAGTAATTGTATTTATTTCTTTTATTATACGTAATAAAATAAATGAACGCGCACGTACTGGTCGGCAGCAACTTTTATCATCGTGTACATATTGTACGTCAGGGGATTAAGGCCATTGTTCGCACACCACTGATGAATAATACGAAGATTATTCTGAAAAATCACTGCAACTGGAGACATTTGTAATCTATTTATAAATTTTAAAATCGTTCGCATAAACCAACACTTTACAGACCAACGATGTTTTTAAATTATTTATAAACAAGGCATGTAGAAACGGACTCAAACTGGAACCTTGATCTACCCAGTAAAAGCACAGAATATCCATCTACGAGATATAACCGCAAAAGTTTGTAAATGTATCCAATTTTTCTATTAAAAGAGGTTGGTCTAACTCTATAATATTACAGATCTATATACATATATAACATCAACTTGATCTCTAGTATCCAGGACTTTACTTGTAAATTGAGTAATAAGTGTTAAGTTTCTTATAATTTCTATGCAAATCGTCCTACGACTAAGCTCCTTGTTTTTCCCACACATTAACTACGCCTATATATCGTAATGATTGTTGTCTTGGTGGTTTCTAAAATATAAAAGTTCCAAGGCCAATGTTTTAGTCAAACCGCAATCTCTTTTTGACGTAAGTAGTTGCCAATTGCATTTTCTTCGTTAATTGATAAATGCTCTTTTCAGCATTAGTTGTCTATTTAATATATTTAAAGAATTTTACGGTTGTTCTGAGAAAATTTTTACAAATCTTACCCCTGACGAAGATTGCAATGTCGTCAACATCAATGTATTCTAGACAAATGTAAAAATGATTTATTTTTAGTTAGAAAGTTACTTCTTCATTAATATTCAATGAGATGTTGTTCCTCTAAATAAGTCGTTTCGAATTTTGTTATTTGATATTGACGGATAAAGAAGATTGCTTCGATGCTAATCTTTTAAATTCATTAGTTACTATCTTCTTCTGGGCTCCCGGGCTAGAACCGCGTCACTGGTATAACTGTCGACGTTATACCAGTGACGCGGTACCCGACCGGAAGCCCAGAAGAAGATTGTATGGACCATGACCGCGAAAGTCTACGTACCAGTTCATCAGTTACCAGTTCCGCACATTTGTACTTTTTTGATTAATTATTTTTAATATCTAATACAAATACTGGCTTTACCACTTGCTCATTTAAAATTAATTTATTATGTGGAATTTTTATTACTATTTAATGGTTTGTGTGTCAAGTTAGGTTCTTCCTTCTAATAAACGTTTGATTCTTCTTCACATGCAAAACACGTAATCACTTGACTTCAATTTAAAAATAAGTTTCATGAAATTGTATCATCACAATGCCATCAAATTTAACAAAGAAACAAATTCTAATTCAAAAACAGTTTTGGTAGGATCGGGTATCCATCGAAGATGACCCACCATCTATTAGGACCAAGCAGAAATTATTCTGCTGAACTCTTGTTAAACTCTTATTAAATGGGACTGCAATAACAGCGGTTATCCATGGTAATACATTATTGAATTAATTAAAATTACCTACAGTTATTGATCAAAAACATTCAGGTTTACACCACAAAAAAACGTTTCCTCTTAATGACAATACGCAAGTTCACAAGGTAACCATCTTCGAGTGTAACTTCTCTGAGTTGTAACACCCATTATAGAGCCTGGATTTCACTTCGTTCTACTTCCTTTAACTAAGCAATGTGAAAAAGCACCTCAGAATGCGTCATTTTGTAGATGATAATCAATCGAAAAAAGAGACAGATATTTATTTTGAAGATGAACGGAAATTATTATTTTCTGCAACCCTTTGCAGGACAGTTGGAGCAAGTACGTTGAAGTTAAGTAAAATACTAGTTGCTAGGTGAAACAACTTTAACCAAGGTGTTTCTTCAGATTTAGAAGGCAAAACAAATTGCAGAACATTTTTAACCAACGGCAGTCAACATCATAATCTCAACTTGTACCCGAAAACTGCAGACACAGTTGAAGTTAAATAGAAAAGTAGTTGTTAGGTGAACCAATTTCAACCAAGGTGTTTCTTCTTATTTAGAAATAAAAAGGCAATACAGGAGATCAATTGTTTCAATACAGCGAATGAGGTAAGAATTTATAGTGTAAGTTTTGCTGTGATGATAGTGGACTAATGAACTGGTTGTTATGGTGGAAGATTAGCTTTTTCTTCGATAAATAAGATAATATTATAGATTATACAGCTAGTTCAATTAGCTGCAATAATTCATTTTCAAAGATGTTTTCAGAGAAATCTTCGAATTTCCTTGGTTACCTAAACAATTGCTTCCCCTGTGATAAATCCGAATTTGTAGGCGTAACATTATCCAAGATATCACAGTATGCTACATTAGCGAAACGCTCTGGATACTTAATAGGAGTAGTAGAAAAAGTAGTTGTTTGGTAAATATAAAATGTTCTAATTCACCTCGTACTTCATAGACTTTAATGTTTATATTTAAATTTATTTCTTCAAAATAATAATAAACAAAATGTGATAGCACCAGCACATTTACCGTTTTACGAAAGCGAAATGCTAAGCGAACATAATTTCCCAACGCAAGCCCACATCTCACTATACTATTTTAATAGAAATTGCTTTTACTGGTTTTATTAAGTACGAATAAGATGGAATTTAACGTTTCGAGGTTTATTGTTCTTCTGGATTTCATTCGTTCGCAGATGAATATATTTGCATATATTTTTGCCGATTATTTAACAAAATTGTAATAGCGTAGAAATATAAATTAAGTTTCAGATGAAACTCTAATTTTGTTTCATTTGCATGCGTCTGTTTAGTTGTATTTTGCAGGAAAGCACTTTATAGAAAATTAAATAATTTCGACGTTGTCCGTTTTAAATTTTACCTCAGTTTACTATGTATGCATATGTTACGTAGCATTCAATTTACTGCCAATACTAAGAATAAAGTAAGATGTAAATATTGTGAGTTAATAATTTTCAAGGGAAAATCGCAATTCACATAATTTCTTCGCATTAAGTAACTTAATATATTGTTCATTCAGTAACTTAATATACTCTGATTTGAATATTGGATGAATTTATAAAGTTAACTTGTGAGTATTTCGATCAGTTTTTTGACGAAAAATAAATGAAATATATTTTATTACACTTATTTCAAAGCTTATACAACTTTTGTCTATTAAAAAACCGAAGAACAATCTTAAATAATTTATTTCAATTAATATATAAATAAATGAGACATGTATTTAAAGCGGATGTAGAATATTAAATTATATTGACATAATGTGCAGTTACTATTCCAAATTCGACGCGACATCTCTAATAATTTTCCTAATTCGGAAAGCAGATGAGCTGCGGTCGTTGGATGGTTTCAATTCCTTGCAAACGGATAGATTTGATCTGATTATTTATCATGGAACAGAGGATGAAATCGCGAAGAACGAGGTCAGAGTTGTACAGCGGTAAGAACCATAGGAACACCTTTGGTAGTTAAAAATTTACGAATAATCAACGCTGAATGTGTTAACGTCATGACGCGCAACGTTACCCTCGCTCTCAAACACTACAAGGCTTTGAGTTAGAACACAGAATTGATTGTTTGACCAGCTGTTATAAATTTCCAATGAATCACATGTGCACTATTAAAGAAATGAAGGCGCATTATCTTAATTTAAAGTGAGCCCTTACCCATCCACTAATTTCTCTGTGTTTTTGCCTCACGATGGTAATGGAAAACTATTCTAAAATCTACTAATTTTTCACACAATTTCACGAGAAATTTGTTGAGTCGTTACACTTTTCTAGTTCTAATTTTTAACCAATGGTATTCAACATTACAATCTTAACTTGTATCCCAAAAACTGCAAACACAGATGTAGGATCTACTGAGTGCACCTCAGTGTTGTAATCGTGCAGAAAATAAATCTTTATTTACCACATATCATTTACATATCGCACACATACTCCTTCCTAGCAGAGAAGTCATGTCTCTTAGACATTCTCTATAGTGTCATGTCCCTTTCTTTAATCAGTAAATGGAGGCAGTACAAGAAAATATCTCTACCAATTCCTTCAGGTTAGTCGTGTATAACGTATTCTAAGTGGGTAATTCTTTTAGAATCATTGAAAGAGATGAGCATTACCTTTAACATTTTTGAGTAACTTTTCTCTGATACTTTTAGTGATCTTTAACTCGGATGCTTTTTTTCAGGTCTACACTAAAAATACTAGATTTCGTCACCAGCAACTCTGTTGAGTCAAGTTCACATGTTTACAAATTTGATTTTTGCTCAAAATCTACTACCAGTTCAATATATTCTTTGTTCGTAGGTCAACTTATGGGGTCAAGTCTTCTTCAATTAATCTCATTGATCAGTTCGGATTTTCAGTAACGAAATCTGGCACCTTTTAAATATTAATTCGCTTAATTTAATTTTTGAATGATCGTTTCGTTATTCTCCAGTATCTCAAGACTACTGTGAAATCGTTTAAACCATCTGAAAATTTGGATAGAAGATCAGTATTCATTACCTAATAGTATGTTTCTTGAAGCATTTGATACGTTTTAGTATAAATTATATTAACACAAAAGTCAATCAGTTTTGTTTGAAACTTGTTTTCCGACGGATCGCCAAAGCGCAGTCATTCCTGGCTCTGTAACCCGGTTTATAATAGAACAAATATCATGAACAGTTGACACAACACTAATAAAAGTTTCCACATTAGTCAACATAAATATAAAATATGTGACATCACTAGTTTCCTTTATTCTCGGAAAATTCGGTTCCATTTATAAATACTTTGGCAAAGTTTTATAATTTTCTTCATTTTCGTTTTTATATTAAATATTTTATTAAATAATCTGAATTTGAAATTTGATTGAATCGAGTTTTCCACGAGAAATATGTTTCGTGCACTTAGAGTAACTTAGAGTCTACGTAATCGGCTCACCGAACGCACGATTTGCTATTCCATCGAAAATTTCAGAACGCAATTTACTATTAAATACTTATATTACTTATTAAATAATACGTGACTAAATAGACAAAATATAGCGATTGTAGCTGAGAGTGTACGCGATGATCGTGAAGAATCGATTCGACGTAGATGTCTACAGTTTGGCTTGTCCCATGCCACAATTTGAAGTATTTTATGTAAGGATTTTGATTTAGAAACATACAAAATTCAATTCGTTCAATAATTGAAAGCGGCCAACCGTTTCAGTCTTTGGGCTAATGAAAAGCTTAAAGAAGGTCCACTGTTTTCGACCAAAAATTTGCTCAGCGATGAGGTCCATTTCTGGCTTAATGGCTTCATCAATAAGCCCAATTGCCATACTTGGAGTAAAGAGCAACCCAACGAGGTTCAAGAACTGCCATTACATCTAGACAAAACCACGGTTTGGTGTGGTTTATGGGCAAGTGAAATCATCGGTCCATATTTGTTCAAAAATAAATACGGCTACAAAGTGGCGCCCGTTATTACGCCATAATAACGAACTATTTGCTACTTGAAATTGATGCCTGTGTTCTCGATGATATGTGGTTAAAACAAGACGGCGCTACTTGCCACACAGTCCGTGCAAGGATCGCTTTATTGCGAGAACAATTTGGCGAATAGTTAATTTCGCGTAATGGACCTGTGCAATTGGAGCCTAGATCATGTGATATCACATCTTTAGACTCTTTCCTTTGGGACTACGTAAAATCCAAAGTCGACATGGATAAGCCAGGTACGATTGAGCAATTAGAAACCAATATTACCCGAGTTATTCGCCAAATATTACTTGAAATGCTCGAAGGCGTCATCGGAATTGAAACTTTAGAATGGACAATGTTATCTGCAGTTACGGCCAACAATTGAAGGATTATAATTTTTAAAAAATAAATGCCAAGAATGGTTCTTTTGTATGATAATAAAGAATACCCGACAAAATTGAAGATTTTATTTTCTTTTATTTTTGAAAAAGTATCTATAAATGACACGCGCTATATTATTTTTCTAATGCAATCTACATAAGTCCTATTTTCACATCGTTCTTGCTGCTTGATTTTCGCTCCATAGTTTGATAACTTAACTATTAGTGCTAAAATATTGTTATCCAGATTAGTTAACTTGGTTTCACCCTGATTTCCTCCCAAATCTACCATTTCATATGTTCAATTCTAACATTATAGCATTCCACATAATTCATATACACCACTGAACGTAAAGTCATCTATGTACCGGAGACGATAATAATAAAATAGATTTTAAAATATTTGCCTTGCGAAAGTAATTTTCTAAACATATATTTAAAAGCGGTCATAAATAGCATCCAGGATATAATGTTCCCCGACGACCACCTCTTATACTTATTTGTAGCTTCGCCAACTTTGGCATGGATGATAGCACCTGTGTATATACTTATTTATATATTATATCTCGAGTCTGACGTTACTCAATGATTTTAAGAAACTTCGTATTTTTAGAGTTGAACTCTTTATGGATTGAATAAATGCGAAATACATCAGAATATAGTGTTTCGTTGTATTTTCTACCTCCACGTCTGTTGCCTGAAAATCGTCAATAATGTGTTTTTATCGAAAATTTGCTTGTCGACAGACATCGTGTTTCAGTCTGAACCAGTTTTTTGCATCTGTTGAAAAGCTTATAAAGTTTTATACTGCTAAGTTTTAGATAAATCTAAGAAACTGGGGATACCATTGACAACTGTCTCCACTGTAAATTATATTTTTAGACGAACTGTGTTATCGAGATTTATTTCTTAGAAATAGGGTCGTTTTATGTCTCTAAAGAAAGTGAGAATCTTGTCTACATATCTATACTAAAAGTTTATGCGTTCTTTGCTTGCTTCTGCCTTTAACATTATTTGCATAATATGGCTCGTAAAAGGATCTCAATTTATTTTATTCCGAGTCTAATTTGTAAGTAACGATTCTTCGGCATAAACGTCGCTATAAAATTTATTGTTAACTTATTATCTCTCCTACATAGGCACGAAGATGTTCTCATTTGAACAAGCATCACGTAATTTAACAAAGATCACTTCCGGGCTATGATATTCTGTCAATTTAAGCGTTGATTAGGATGTCAACATCATTTATGAGTCAAAGAAGATATCTAACGGTGAATGATATTCATTAGCTATTGCAATGTGCTGATTTAATATAATTGTATCCTTACTTTCGATAGCGAATTCCTAAAAGATTTCAGTTAATATTAATACAGGGTGGGGCAAAAGGCATCAACTGATTTTCCTTCGCTGTAACTTCTGTTTAAAGTGAAAACTTATTTGGTTTTTAACTGATCATGTTTCTTCGCACTTATAAATTTTGTTTCAATTTAATTGTGGAAAATTATGTCCGACAAATGGCCGCCGCCGGCAAATTTAGGCTTATTTGAATACATTTTGCATAACTGCGACCAGCATTTGTGGTGTTACGTTGTCAATTTTGGCTCAAAAATTGTTCTGTAACTCTTCCAAGGTGCGGGGCTTATTTGCGTACACCAACGACTTCAAATATCCCCCGAGGGAAAAGTCCCGGGCAGTCAAATCGAGAGATCTGACTGGCCAAGCCAAATCACTGAAACGCAAGATTAAGAAGAAATCATCCTTAAAAATACACATTGTGTCTCGTGCAGTATGACAAGTGGCTTCGTCCGGTTAGAACCATATGTCCTCCAAATCGAGATTGTCAACTTCTGGAAAAAAAAATTCAGTCAGCATGGCTCTATAGCTGTCGCCGTTCAGCTTAATAGCGTTACCGTCGGCTTCCTCGAAAAAAGAAATTCCAATCACATTTTCCGACGTAAATGCACACCACACAACAAATTTGAGAGGTGTAATGGTGCTTCATGAATTATGCGTGGATTTCCCGTCCCCCACAACCGAGAATTTTGCACGATTGGGATATTTTCGCCGAAATTTACGTTGAGTTAACACCACTGATGAATTATTGCGCGCAAATATTGTCACTATTATCGCGCGTTCTTGAGACACATATCGATTATTCACTATAAATTTCGCATGTCTCTATTTCATAAATATTAAAACCAGACTGACACATGATGCCATTTGCAAAAATTGCAGCACTTTCAAATAGAGTGATACTTATTGTCCCATCTGTCCCACATTACGGAAACTTAAAATATTAAAATAAAATGGAGTAGAAACTCTTCGTTTAGTGTAAATGTACATCATTATTGAATATGTCAATGAAATGAGCAACAAATAAACCTAAACATAAAATAACAGCTTCATACAAAAAACTTATACACAAAATAATAATAACAATAATATATAAATATATTACACTTCTCACCCGTTTTTATATACTATTGAATAGTGTCAGAAAGTCTTGTGGAACGTTATTCCATTTCTCCAAAAGAATATCAAAAACTCAGTATGATTTTCACAAAATATCTTTACTAAAAGATAGTAACAATTGTTTCTCTAACATTGTAGTTTCTTCGGACTAAAAAGTAAATCTAACACAAATGGAATATATTTTAGTCATCTAAAGTATTTCCAGATTGAGTATGATATAATGTATGATTACAACATTTAATAAACTATTACGTTTACGTTTATATTTCTCGAATTGGAAGACCCTAACTGATGTCAGTGGTACGTAGAATAGAACTGAACACTAGCACTAGCATGAGCTGTTCGACGCTACTAGTGTCACTTAAACTGGTTAATATTACAGATAGGTCCAAAACCATTTCTCAGCAATAGTAATTACGAGGGTGGTCCCAGAAGTACCCGATCCAACAAAGAAAACACAAAAATTATGAAATATATTTATTTTTCAACATAATCTCGTTTCAGCTCTGTACACTTTTCCCAACGATGTTCAAGTTCGATACCGTTTTTATAATAAGAACTGTCTTGCTTCTCAAAATAGCCATTAACTACTGACATCACTTCTTCATCGTTAGAAAATCCTTGACCACTGAGCTATTTTTTCAAGTTTGAGAACGGAAAGTAATTCGAGGGCGAATAGGGTGCATGGGCTAGCAATTCAAACTTCAATTCATTAATTTTGGCCATTGCAACAACGGATTTGTGAGCTGGTGCATTGTCATCCAGTACCTCTTTGTGGATTTTCTTCACTATTTCTAGAGTCGTCACCTCATTTGGTCGGCCATTGTGATGCTCGTCTCGGCAGCTCGTACGGCCTCGTTTAAACTCTGCTACCCAATATTTCACTGTTATATCGGTTGGACTGAGGCCATTCAAATAAAGGTATTGTATCACGTAACGATACAACTTCACTGAAAACGTTCACTATTTATGGCGGCCAAACAAATACTAAACAACGTAGCGTCTTCAAACTTGGAACATGTGCTTATAGATTGTGTATTTTCTAATACAGTGATATTTGTCAAACAATTACCGCCATCTCTAGGTCAGGCCGAGTACTTATGGGACCACTTGCGTACTATCATGATATGCTGTACAAAAAACCATAAATTGCCCTGTGGAAACCCTAAATAATTGTTTTGGATAGAAATACCCTTCTTCTTAATGTTAGTATATTAAAGTTAAAGCTCGTTTTTCTTCACACGAATAGAATCAATGTCTATGTCTTTCTGGGGCGAAACTAAATTTATTTTTGTTGCTACTCTAGTCTTGTAATTTCATCCTGATAACATACGACAAAAATTCTTTAAATATCCCAAAGTTATTCGTTAATTAATTCGTAAATGTTATGTCAAAACTGACAATTCAGTCTCACTGCTTCAACAGTTTTGCAGGAACTTCATCGTTACTGACAGCTTAGACGTTTATATATAGGTGTACAAATCTCCTACCTACATGTTGGATGCAATAATTATGTAATGAATAATTGAATATTGTAAACTACCTTGCCTTAATAAAAATTATCCAAAAACAGAAATAAATAATTGTATGCAAAAACACAAAATTTATGCATGAATAAATAATAATTAATATCAAATCTTGTCCGAAGCTTTCATTAAAAAGGAAAAACTAGCAGAGTAATAAACCTTTTAATAAGAATTACCCAGAAACAGAAATAAACAAATGCCTGAAAAGAGACAAAATTTATGCATGAATAAATAATAAGAATATCAAACCTTGTATGAAGCTTTCGTTAAAAAGGAAAAGTAAGCGGAGTAATAAACCCAGTATTCACAATAAAGTATACATCGTTGTATTTATATGTAGTAAAACAGAGAACAACACTTAACGTGAATCCGATTTTAAATTAAACCCAAAACGAATCGAATATGGTGATTTAATTACACGATAAGAATGAGCGAAAGCTGTAAATTGAAGCAGATATAGAAAACTAAAGCTGACAAAAAAAAGGAAAATAGGGGGACCCTAGCGAAACTGAAACTGTAAAATAGCTGAAATGTTGCAGGAAAAGAATTTAAATTGGAGGTAAACTGAATTTACGAAGGAAGGGTGGTGAAACTCTCGCATATTGACATAATAAAGTACAGTACAGTTTACGGAAATTGCAAAAAGAAAAGAAAAGATAGTAAATCCACAAAACACAGTATATTTTTTATGTATTTTTGGAATATTTAGTAATACGAGGAGGAGCCAAAAAGTTCCCGGAATTTTGTTTTAACTCTTTATTACCACAACATAGGTACACAGTCACTTAATCGCCTTCAAAGTAGGCGCCGTCTGAACACACACACTTGCTCCACCGCTCCTGCCATTGTTGGAAACAACGATGAAAGTCCTGTTGTGGTATCTTCCGAAGTTCAGCCGTCGCGTTGGTTTTGATGTCTTTTACGGTGTCAAAACGGTTACCTTTGAGGCCCTTTTTGAGCTTGGGGAAGAGCCAGAAATCCAATGGCGCTAAATCCGGTGAGTAGGGAGGCTGCTGGAGGACTGGAATGTTTTTTTTCTGCAAGTCATGTTTGCACAACAATCGACGTGTGGGAGGGAGCATTGTCGTGATGGAGTGACCATCCTTCTTGCCATTTGCCTGGACGTTTTCTTCGAACTGCTTCCCTCACTCTTTTCAAAACTTGCACGTAAAAAGGACCGTTAACCGTTTGTCCAGCTGGTACAAATTCATGGTGCACCACACCTTCGTTGTCGAAAAACGCAATGAGCATCACTTTTGTTTTCGATTTGACATGACGTGATTTCTTTGGTCGAGGAGAGGATGATGTGTGCCATTCTGATGACTGCATCTTGGTTTCCGGGTCGTACGCGTACACCCAAGTCTCGTCACCAGTGACGACTGTCTGCAAGAACATCGGGTCCTCTATGCTTTTTGCAAAACATTCGACCGCCGTCAACTTCCGAGTCTCCATCTGATCCGGATTCAGCAAGCGCGGGACAAACTTTGCACTGACACGTTTCATCTTCAAATCATCTGACAGGATTGCGTGTATGGATCCATGAGAGATCCCCGCTTCTTGTGGCAACTCGTCGATGGTCATTCTGCGGTCTGCTCTGATTAATTGTTTCACTCGCTCGACCATTCCTTCGTTCCTGGAGGTTGAAGGTCTCCCACTGCGACTCTCGTCTTCCAGCGATTCCTGTCCACCCTTAAATCTTGAAAACCACTCGTAAAAGGCTGTTTTCTTTAAAGAATCGTCACCGTAAACTGTTTGTAAGGCTAACAAAGTCTCTGAAGCAAATTTTCCCAATCTGCACATGAACTTGATGTTCGCCCGTTGCTCGAACTGCGACATCGCGCCAACTGATCACCACACACTCCTACCTTCCGCTAAACTGCAGTCACACTGCGTGTTCAGACTTGCTCAGACCTGTCAGCGCCATAACTATGCACCATAAGGAATGTACTGTACAAAATTTATTGTGATTGCATCACAACTGGAAACACTACGACACAATTCCGGGAACATTTTGACTTCTCGTCGTATATATTTCCATTCGGAGTCTTCACTTAAGTTGGGTAGCCACAAAACACGCGTGTGCATGGATATACTTATTCAGATAATAAATTCTTTTATTCAGAATAAAATAAAAAACCTTTAGAAAAAATATTTATTAAAAAATATTCAACAACTCTTGATACAAACAAATACAACAAACTATTCAAAATATCCTCCTTTTGATTTTACGCAAGCTATTAAACAATTAATCTTTGTGAGCACTCATCGATAGCAGCACGTATAACATTTATATCTAAATCAAGGATAGATATTATTTTATGGATTTCCTTAAACTGTTCAAATTTTTATGACTAGCAGAGCAAATTTTCTCACCAAAAATGGACCATATTTTATAATTAAGGGTATGTAAATCCAAGTTGGATGATGGCCATCTTCTTTTGTAATAAAATCAGATGTATAGTATTTACTAACCCTGAGTACTTTTTGTTTATGAATAGGCGCTGAATTCTATATCCACTGTTCATCAGTATACATTGTTTGTGTTAAAAGTTTAAAACCTTTCTCAAGAATTGTTTCTTCACTCACTTTTACACTTTTTTAATATTTTTTCGCAAGAATGAACTCCGTATCATAAAACTCCTAAACATACCATCTTGACATAGGATAGCAGTCTCTTTGAACATGGGAAAGAAGTGTACCAGCCTCTCTATTGCTGTGGTAACATTTCCTATTCTTATAATTATAATATTCCCCAGCATTAAAAACTTTTTTTGGCCAATCTTCTTGTCTAATAAAATGGGATTAATTTCTTTCTAACCAAACCTGAGTAGCTTTTAGTTTATGAGTAGGTGCAGAGTCCTGTTGGAACACTTACTGTTCATCGTTAAACATTGTTTATATTAATAGCTTAAGAACGTCCTCAAAAACTGGTTTTAACATTTTTTCGCATAAATTAACTCTCTACCATGAAACTACTAATCATAGCATCACTGAGGAACAATTTTACCAGCTGCTTTTTGGGCACATTTCCTATCATTCTGATGAATATAACGTTCCCCAACATTAAAAACTTTTTTTGGCCAATCTTCTTGTCTAATAAGATCATTTTTGCTCTATGAGTAGGTGCTAAATCCTGTTGGAATGCTCATCATTAAACATTGTTTGTATTAATAGTTTAATAACGTACTTAAGAACTGTTTTGTTTATATACTTTTACACCTGTTTTAATATATTTTGTACTCCATATCATACAACTCTCAATTATACCTTCACTGACGCAGAATGGTGATCTCTTTGAACAGGGGGATCAATTTTACCAACTTCTCTATTGCTGTCGACACATTTTCCACATTTAAAAACTTCGGATACTAGCTTTCTAACTAACTTTGATTACTTTTTGCTTTATAAGCAGGCACAGAATCCTGCTGAAATACCCACTGTTTGTCATTGAACATTGTTTGTATTAATGTTCAACAACGTCCTCAAAAACTATTTATTTATACACTTTTGCACCTACTTTAATATTTACTATAAAACTCCCAATCATCATTGGTACAGGATGGTAGCCTCTTTGAACTGGGGAGCAAGTTTACCAGCTTCTTTATTGTTGCGAGCACATTTTCTTCATTTTGTTGATTATAATATTACTTAATAAAAGCAGGATACAACGATGTTTGTTCTGGGTGCTTTCGCTCTTTCTAATGACAATGCTTATAACAAACAGTAAGAAGACATCCTTTTTTATACTATAAGCACGAAGTTACTTCATTAAATGCTTTATTTTAGGGACACTTTGGATAGTTTATTTTCAAGGCCATTTTTTTTTGTTTCCTAACGGCATGTGTTTTTACTATCTTGACAAGTGCTGGAATTCTTACAAAGCGTAACCGTCTCGGGTTTTCTGCGATCGTTAATAGAACAGACTTCAATGTATGTACCTTTCAATAGTACGATATATACATATGAATTTATTCTTAATTGGCAGATTTTGTGGAGTTTAAAAATCACACTAGGAGATCTTCAGGTCTTCAAATGTTGGTGATATTTGTGCTGTGACCAATGAAACATTCAATAAAATTAACGATTGGATGATGTCCAACAAGTTCATTTTAAATAGGCAAAAAACAAAATTGGTATACTTTCACAATAGGATTAAGCATATTTCCCATGTATAAATAAACAATGAGATCTTCAACTGTGGTTCTTCTTCAATAATCCTTGGTTTGGTAATTAACGAAAACCTTAAATGGTCTGCACATATAGATGGAATATGCATAACTATGGCTAAGATGTATTTTGCCCTTAAGCAGCTCCGCAGAGCCTGTAATTTGAGTACCCTGCTTACTTTCTATCATGCTAACTTTGTTTCTTGCATGACATATGGTGTGATACACTGGAAGTGTCGCCGGAGGTGGGCAGGGTGTTCCTTATGCAAAAACGGGCCCTAAGAATTATCTTTGGGTTGGGCTATAGGGATTCCTGCAGAGAATAATTTCGAAGTAACTCGATATTAACTATTTATGATATTTATATATTAGATTTCCTATGCTTCGTTTTTAGGAACAAAAACGCTTTTTCGAGCGGCAATGTAAATCATAAATATGATAGACGAACTGTCAATTTTATATTACCTGCCTCACACGCAAAATCTATATTCCAAAAAGGAACATAGTTTATGGAATGTAAATTACACCATAACTTACCACTTTGTATTAGTAATATCACAAACTTCTCTATTTTTAAAAGCAGCCTTAAGCGATACCTGCTTACGATAAAATGTTGTATAAATGACTTTCTATGTCAAAATTTATAACATCTTTTTTCTTATTGAGACGTGTTTCTAGCATGAGTGTATGCGTAGTATGTATTGATTGCTATTTTCTTATATGTACTGACATATACTGTATGCACATTGTTTTAGAAATAAAATTTATTATTATTACTATTATCCACATTTATTTAAAATCATTATCTTTATTCTTTTCAAGTTCTATTCCATAGTTATTTTTTATATTTAACATAGAATGCTTATTGTTTTTAAATACTCCATAGCATATCAAATAGTACAATCTAATATTAAATTTACCGATGAGCGCTACCAACTTAAATTTTATTATACTGAGTTTGTAACAAAATATAATATCCGACTATGTACAAGAATTTCAAAGGGTTACATATCATCCTGAAAATAGAAATACAATACAATTGTGTACATAATTCATCAAAATAAAAGCAATTACTTCAGATGCCTTAATCGAAATTCAATAAGTGTTAGTAACACCATACACTGCGAGTGAGTACAAATAAACTAAACCTAACGAAAGATAGATCAAAGTGTGTTCCTTTAAAATTGAAGTACATGAAAGGCATATAAATGAAGTAACTTCATAAAGCAAATAACTTAATAATTATTCCTTATTTGTCTTCGTACTTAGTTTATGCCTTTTCTCAGAAGCAATTGCGTAACATATATGGTATTTACATATGAAAGTACCGAAAAATTTAGTAGTTAAGAAAGAGTTTAAAGTACTAGAGGGAAACAAATTTTTCCAATATAAAAGGTGTTCCAAAATTAACCCAAGATTTGAATTAAATAGAAAACACAGGTTTTAGTTTTTTTGATTGTTATTTTTTTAATGAATCATAAAGTACCTAGAATAGGGTTATTTATGGAAAAACACATCGGCTTTGCATGCACGCACTCGTTTGTCAAAATTTTCCATGACCATTATGCATAAATGTGGTTGAATTTCGTTGATGCAGCTCCTTTAATGCACGGGTGATTATGGGCTTGCTGACATAGACCTGTGATTTCAAATAACCCCATAAAAAAATCTAATGGTGTTAAATCACACGATCTAGGGCGCCAATTCTGATCACCGAAACTAGAGAGTACACGACCTGGAAATGTCTCATGCAGTAATTGAATTGTTTCACGGGCTGTAAGGCATATGGCACCGTCTTGTTGAAACCACATATTAGCCATATCAATATCATCCAATTTCGGCAAAAGGAACTGTGTTCTCATGTCGCGATATCGAGCAGCAGTAACAGTCACTGCTTGACCAGCCTCATTTTCAAAAAGGTATGGTCCAGCCCAAAATCCACGCCAAACAGTGACACGTTGTGGATGCATTTTTTTTCGACTATCACATGTGGGTTCTCAGAACCCCAAAAGCGGCAATTTTGGCGATTAACAAAGCCATCAAGGTGAAAATGTACTTCATCGCTTAGGATGATTTTGCTCGAAAAATCAGCATCGATTTGTTGATGTTCAATAATCCATTCAACGAACTCTCTTCTCTGGGCATGGTCATTAGGCTTCGATTGTTGTGTTAATTGAATTTTGTAAGTATGGAGACACAGATCTTTCTTAAAATTTACAATTGCCCGTAATTCTGGTCGTGCTTTCTGTTATACAAACAAGATATTTCATGTCTCCAATGGTTCACAATTGCATATTATATTTTGTTGATTCGAGTTTTTGATTGTAAAATCTGTGCCTGAACTGATTTTTACTCAAAAGTAGTCTTTTCTGCTATAGAGAACCTATAAATTGACTGCTTTTATCTTAGTAATATTTTCATTTTCTTAATGTCTTACCTAAATCAAATCTGTTACGTGACTTTGGACAAGGTTTTTAGTTTGTGTTCTAAAATATCTCATTTGTTGCTTGATTGCATTTC
Organism: Dermolepida albohirtum; assembly: GCA_031893035.1. Lineage (NCBI taxonomy): Eukaryota > Metazoa > Arthropoda > Insecta > Coleoptera > Scarabaeidae > Dermolepida > Dermolepida albohirtum. The sequence continues at coordinate 139,194 of JAVIWB010005397.1, forward strand.
TCGTTATTTTCAATCTTATAGTACCATGGTATCTGGATCAGTTCTATCTTATTCTAATAAGCCAGTATCTATAGTTCTTCGAGGCAATCCTATTTCAATCTTTACATTCATCAATTACCTGTCTATATACTGAGTCTGTCCTTTTTATTGGACTGCGTGCATAGCCTTTCCCTGCACTTGCTTGAGATGTCATCTATAAATTCAAGAGTAAATTAGTCTTTTAACAAAACGACTTCATAGAAGAACTTCGATATAGGACATTTATGGTCACTTACCAAAACGTTTACATTTGCTCTTCAACATTATTAACGTTACCTTTAATCTTTTCTTAGTACATTTGTAGAATGGACTGAACAATTGTTTACACATTTGTTCATATATCACTCTTGCTGAATTGTGTATTAACATTTAATTGTTAGTTTGGCATTTGTTTGTAATTTTTCTGTAATAGTAATTCTTTTCCTTTCCAAACGCTGTAAATTGATAAGCTTATCCACAAATGAACACTTCCCAATGGGACCACTTCCTACCATACAAATTTTGTTGTTTCTAGGTTATTGTTCAGAATGATTTCAAGAGAGTTGTTTATACTTCTTATCCTTTTCCAGTATTTCGCAATCTTTATTCGTCAGAATAAAGCATTACCAATTACATTTAACAAGTAATAATCTTGTGTACACTATTATTAATTATATACCGTACAGACGCAAATGCAAAACCGAAACGGCAAGCTTTATTGTGTAAATACCTTTCAAATTATCCCTTGTCGGTTCAAGTCAATCAATAAAATATTTATTTCAGACTTCAGGTCTATGCTTTAAAAAATTATTTTCGTTTAACTTTTGAGAAGTTAAAGATTTGAAATCAAATATCAGTCACCACTTGAACTTGAACACAATAAATTTCAGCAGCTAACGTAATACCTTGTACTCATTGAAACTCAATGTTGAAAGAATTAATCTTAATATTTGGTAACTGGAAAGAGGAAGCGTAAGCGAGTGGAGAAATGACACGAACAGAGCCAACCGAACTTGAGATGTGAATCGGGCCGATCCTAAAGTTGATAAAGTTGACAGTTATGGGAGTATAAATCCCCAAACACTTCTGTTTTTAACTGGAGTAAAGCCCGTTTATTACTTAGAGACGTTAAAAATATCACGAGTGAATGCTTTTATTAAAAGTAGTAATTGCCAAGTAAGTAGCATTAATAGTTCTTTTTCTGCAAACTTGTCTACAAAGTGAGTTCAAAAAGTTCTAGAAACTGTTGCGAACACAGAATATATTTATTTCGTCAACAAAACTATGTAGTTTGCTTGCCCTTTCCTTCATTCTTCTGAATATTGTAAGCATATTGAAGCAGCAACTAATTCAATTAGGGACGGTTTCATAATAGATTTAAAGTGCTTCAATATTTAAAGTTGGCTTTAATTTTCTTATTCCTTTTATAACTACTTTTTAAAGTGAAAGATGATTTTAAATCTAAAGTTCAACTTTTGCCACTGTAACGCTAAAATACGACTTTAACTTAATCTATATTCTCTGACTCTAACATAAAGTATGATTCGTTAAATAAATAAATAAATACAAGTTAGGATTCTTCTTAAGATGAATTAGGAATGGTAGCAGAAAGAAGGAAAATGGAGAGGAAAAGACAAGAGTGTTTTGATCAATACCATGACAAAGAATTTTTTGAAATATTCAGAATCACTAAACCAAGCCTCTTTTGATTATTTGAACGAATTGAAGACAAATACCACTAGCAACAGACAAATATACTAATTGTAATATTTATTTTAAGTTTCTGAATAACAGATTTGTACTTTAAAGAGGAGGAAATAATACAACCGCTGCTAAAATTGGGATGGTAAAACATACTAATTTCAGCTGATGATTTTGTAGGAGTATAAGGGCATTTGCATGTATTAGGTGTGCAACTAAGTTCTCGCTATTTTTTTTTTATGAAAATGCAACTTTATTGTGACAAAATGTTTACAAATGAATCATTCAAAATATTGCCCATCGCTAGCGACAACTTTTTCCCATCTTTCTGGCAGAGCTCGAATACCGTCACGGTAGAAGTGTTCGTCTTTTGAGGCTATCCACGAATCAAGCCATTTTGAGATGTCTTCATATGAGCAGAACTGCTGATTTGCCAGACCATGTGTCATCGAACGGAACAAGTAATTATCGGACGGCGCATTATCTGGGAAATATGGCGGGTGGCGGGTCCCATTTGAGAGTCTCTAAGTAGGTTTTAACGGGTTTGGCAAAGTGAGGCCGAGCGTTGTCATGCTGTAGAATCACTTTTTCGTGCCTCTGCTCGTATTGTGGCCGCTTTTCTCGCAGTGCTCGGCTCAATCGCGTCAATTGAGTTTGATACCGTTCCCCAGTGATGGTTTCCTTCGGTTTCAACAGCTCATAATAAATAACACCGCCCTGGTCCCACCAAACACACAGCAAAACCTTCGCAGGGTGAATATTCGGCCGAACCGACGACGTAGAAGCATGACCGGGCAGTCCCCATGATTTTGTTCTCTTTGGGTTGCTGTAATGAATCTATTTTTCATCACCCGTAACGATGCGATGAAGAAAACCCTTCCTTTTTTTGCCGCTGGAGCAGGCGAAAAAAAGACGCTCGACGTCTCTTGGCTTCGAATCATAAGGAACCCAAGTTCCTTATTGTTGAATCATTCCCAACGCATGCAATCGCTGGGAAATGGCTTGGCGGGTAACTCCTAAAGCTGAAACAAGCTCTTTTTGCGTTTGGCATGGAACCTCATCGAGCAATGCCTCCAATTCAGCGTCATCGAAGGTTTTTGGTCTTCCTTCATGCGAACAGTCGTCAACATCGAAATCACCGTCTTTGAAGCGACGGAATCAATCACGGCACATTGTTTCACTTAGAGCAGCATCTCCGTAAACTTTTTGGAGTTCTCGATGCGCTTCAGCCGCCGTTTTCTTCGAATGAAAGAAGAAAAGCAACACTTCCCGCAAATGATGATTATTTGGCACAAAATCAGACATTTTCGCACAACCAAAAGTATATGACGCAAAAACAAAATCACTAATGTGTCAAAGCGGTTTGTTTACCGTATGTCTAAACTTGGTTTATGATGGTTTGGTTATGTCACAATTGACCAGCACTTACTACTGGAGCCATCTCTTGAAAAACAGCGAGAACTTAGTTGCGCACCTAATAGAATTACGAAAAGGGTATCCAATGTAATAGTCTTTTTAGCTCTTGCATACATAACCATGTTTACGAGTTATGAAAAAATTGAAAAAGCCGCTGCAAAAAAATTATAAAATAGCTAGTAATCGATCCAGTTGACTGTACATTACTTAAAATTCAATCTACCGAATGAAAAGGAATGCTTCGATGTGAGAAAGATTTCTTTATTTTAAACTTGCAAACTATAGTTTATTCATGTATAAAGATAAGATAATATCTAGGTTCTTGTCATGACCAAATAGTATTTAAACATTACCTTGGGCGATGTCTACAACTCTAAAAAAGAATGACCCCAGCAGAAAACCTATATAATGAGGACCATGATGATGGTTTTAGCTAGAGCATATGAAACATTAGGAAGTAAAGCAACAATACTAGAGGCATTTACAACACAAGAGTCTAGAAATAACTAGCAATAGATTTATTTATTATCTAAAAAAATTCCTAGTGTATATATACATATCGTTATATAATTTTTCGTATTTATTTGAGTATATGTCATTAATTCTTTGTCTAATGCGGTTGTGTATGTTTGAACTTGACTTTATTATTTCATGATAGTCCCCAATGCATACATAAAATAAAATAAAAGGTTCAGGCTTCTATTGTGAATGTGTAAATAACGTTCGAACAAGTATCACAATATAGCAGATATCCGAGATAAAGAATAGTTCCAGCAACTATATTTTTTAAAGAAATTAATACTCAATGGTATCGAAACATATATCCTTCCCTCAAAATTGACGTCTAAATGATTGCACCATCTTACTTTTGCAACTATATGAAGTGAGTAAGAATGCACTATTAGAAACCGTTGAAAGAGATGAAATCATAATTCTTTACTATAATCTGTCATCAAAAACAGATTATAAACTGACAGCAACTTACTGTACCCTACTTAAGAGTTTCTGACTACACTTATAAGATGAGTTTTAAAGAAAGAAACATAAATATCTGTGTATAACTATGCGTTCTTACTATACGGACTGCGGGCAAAAAATAATCACAAAAGTATGTGGGGCAGCATGTAGCTCCCGAGCCACCAGTTTGTTATCACTGATCTAATCCATGACGATATCTATATATATATATATCGCTACTATTACTCAACTTATAATTCGTGACTGGATTACAACGTTTAACCATTCCCTTTATGTTCCAAACTAAACCCCAGTAACCATTTTTCGATCAGTAAACGTAAAAGAAATTTCGAAGCAAGCATTTTCAGATAGACAAGAAAATATGTCTGCGACGCTCCATTTTGAATACAAATATGTAATGAAATGTAATAAATGTACAAAACGAAAATTCTATTATATTGAAAGCACTGTCTTTCGATATAATATAATTTACTTCTTGTACGTTTACTACAGTTTTTATGTCTATTTTTTCCATAGTTGGGCGAGAATTTACAACACTCACGATGTATCTTCGGTTTATATAGCTTTTAATATAATGTATTTGGAAATTTATGATTTTCAGATACCTTACACTCGTATTGTAGAAAATCAATATCTTTGGCTATTTTGTATATGCTGTAAAAGTATCACATACATACTTACTCCAGAGGTACTTAGACGGTTTGCTTATTCATGTTCCATAATGATACAAGCAATAATTATCTTCTAAACCATAATTGGTAAGGCCTGTCAAATATTCATTATAGAAAAAAGTATTTTTCGATCATTTCAATGAAAATAAAATACCCAGAGAGAGAAGAATGTATCTACAAAATTAATAAATACATAGAGAGTTACACACCAAAGAAGTAATTACAAGAAATACTGTTTAAGCCTGAAGAATCGGCAATTAGCGTCGACTTGCAAATAAATTAAATTAAGCCAAACTATATGACGACAGAGGAAGAATACGATAGTAGAAGAGTATTAACAATAACAAGCAACGGAAAATATATAGATTCGAAGAAATTCGGTACCCGAGCTACTTCTTAGAATCTATATATTTTCCGTTGCTTGTCCTTATTGTTAACACTTTTCTAGTATCGTATTCTTCCTCTGTTGTCATAAATTTTTCCTGGAAAAACCGTATATTAAAAAATAGTAGACTGATTATCAGTAACCGTTGCGCATTTGTGTTAAATAGTGTTTTAAATAATTAAAAGGTATCGACAGATATCTACAAATCAATAATAATATGGTCCAAAGTTAAGAGTGTGGGAAAGGAAAATACTGAAGAAAATGGATGGATAGCAGTGGAGATCAAAGAATGACTTAATGAGATTATATAATGAGCTAGACGCAGTCGACATCATAGCGAAAAGGCTGAGAGAGTTGGGGTATATTATTAGTGGAGACACAAGAAACATAATAGACCCAGAGTGATAGGAAAGTTGATATATATCATTATAACATCAACTAATGAAAGCAGAAGCAAGGCATGGGTCTACTGGAAGGAGGTATAGTACTGTTAAAAGAAAGAAGCACCTAACAATATTTTCCAAACTTATTTACTAAAACGTTTTTACTAATAATTATTGGGTTAATGTAATTTATGATACTTAATACATCTTTCCAAGAACGATTCACCTATTGGTAGGAATATAATCACTGAAAATTTCCAAGTTTATAGCATCATACTTCCGCATAGGGGTGAGATCAACCCCCTCATAAGAGGATTAAAATAATAAATTTTATTGCACCACAATACTCTGCAATAAAATTTCAAGGGAGACTTATTTATCTATAAGATTTCGTTTTTAATTCAGTGGTAGAAACAGTACAGGGCGGTTCCACAATAGAATTTATTTAAATTCTTAAAAAACACGCGTACGAATGAAATTTACATTTTAAGAGAAATTGTGAGCTGTAAATTGTTATAGTAAATAGCAAATGCCTAGAATACCATTACTACACAGAAATAAATATTGTTTTACACCAAGAGGGTTATAGTCAAGTGAAAATATTAAAGATATTGAAATTTTCCCTGTATGGCGTGCAACAGACAATAAAAATAACGACTGAAACCGGCAGTGCGAGTGATAGACCAAAGAGTGGACGTCCACAAAAGCTCAGTAAAGTTGATGCACAGTTTTGAAAGTTAGTTTCTTAAGAAATCGAAAGAAAGTTAACGCAGAACTAGCTCAAGGTCTTGCGTGAACATCTGGTACTTCGGTACATGCTTCAAAAGTAAGGCGATACTTGCTCAGATCAGGCTAAAGAGGATGCGTGGCCGTGAGAAAACCCTTACTGCGACGAAGTAATAGTGGGAAACGATTTGGGGATATAATGAGTGGCGACGAATCTAAATATCAATAATTTGGAACGAACAGACGTCAGTATGTTAGACGACGCCCTAGTAAATCGTTATTGGAACCATGTTTACATACTAAAGCATGGAGGAGTAATATACAAGTTTGGGGTTGTATTTTGGCAGTAGGTGTGGGTGAAATTGTAAAAATAGAAGGTAATTTAACTGGTGAGAAATACAGAACACTATTAGAAGAATATGGCATACCATCAGGGCAACGACTGGCAATAATTTCATTCTACAGCAAGATAATGATACGAAGCATACCTCAAAACTTGTGAAAACTTATTTAACATAGCAGGAAGCAAGTGGGGTATTGCAGGCTATGATATGGCCACCTCAAAGTCCTGACTTAAATATTATTGAGCGTGCGTGGGATTATCTTGACAGAAAGAAGTGCGAAAGAGGGCCAAAGAACAAAAATGAACTGTGGAACATACTACAGGAAGAATGGTACAATATTCAATTCATTAATGAAAAGCCTACCCAGAAGAATGCAGGATACCATAAAAAATAAAGGTGGTAATACAAAATATTGAAAATTTAAGTTATTTATGTTTAAATATCAATATGTGTTAGTCTTTATATATTCAAAAAAATTTCAACTCGTGTAAGATTATTATTTATTTTTTTATAATAGTTTCTTGTTAAATTTAAGAAGATGCTTCTTTCTTTGGACAGTACTGTGTTTCAATAGATGTATACAAAATGCAAGGCACAAGAATAACTTCCTGGACAATATCCAACAGATATGTTTCCTTCAATGCAACCGACCATGTCGAAGGGAAACGAATGACTTATTCTTAAAGAACGATACTGTTCCTGATTATAAAATACTTCATTTTTAGCAATCGTATAAAATCAGCGAAAAAAAATTAAAGACATGTAATTTAAAATCAAAGATGTCTTTAAAAGTTCAAGACAAAAGATAAAATTACATCAATATAGCTACGTTTCCAATATCGAATCACATAAATTTTATACCTGGAATTAATTATAACTTTTATTACGTCATTTTTTACGCTTCGTAATTTTAATTTCGATATTAAAATATCGGAAAAAGTCTATATAAATTAGTTTTTTATTTGAAATTTAAAATTTACACAATTTTGGGGTTATTCGAGACGCGGGCCCAATAAATTATGGACGCGGTATACGAATGAAATGAGCTAGTTATTGAGGGGCTGATATTACAGCATCTGCAACGTTATTAGATTTGTCCAACGCCACCCTTTACGCACGATATAAAGCTTATTCTCGTATTTTTAATATTACGAAATAAAAGAAGAATATTTTTTATTAGTCGAATTTCATTTACATGATGAAAGGGAGGCGAATTGGATTGAAAGAGTATATTTAACATACAGATCTGATCCTATATGTATATGAACTCGTGTAAAACAAGTTAAAATCAAAGGCAATTTTTAGGTTTGTGTATTAGTGAAAGTACATTGTTTAAACCGAAGAGTAGTAGCTTCTAACAAAGCTCTGATGAACATGATTTCTTACGAGCATGGTCGTTCTTGTCGAGTATTTAATTTCAAAAATATTTTTATTTCACAACGCTATTTCTCTTAAAACTAATCTATTTATTCTAGCTATATTTTATTGGTAATTTTCTCTTCTTTTAAAGATTCTCTACACTACCTGTGTAACACACCACTATGATTCTAATCGTCCCTTCATTTGAAGAAAAATATATTATATATGTATGTTATATGAAATTGATCTTTGAGCTCTGGAAAGATGCGAAAGGGAGACGGATTCAATAAACGACAGGTACAGGTTGATTCCAATGAGTCAACCTACTTAATTTTTAAAGAAGTTCTAAACTTCATGAAGCTCTTAATAAATGTTTACGAAATGAAAGCGATGGTAATTTTTCTTAATAGTGAATAAAATATACTATAGTTACGGAAATAAATTTCTTAGTTACAAGGAAATTACAAGAAAACAAAGATACATAAGGCTGTTTAGTATACTCTTACAATGGGTGTTTTTTTCTAGAGGCGGAGAACTTTAAATTGAAGTAAAGCACAGAAAAATCCATGAAATTGGCTTTATTTAAAAGTTAATTTTATGGCGATAATGTTCGAATGTGATTTCGGGCATGTGGCCGCCGCAGCTGGCGCGTACATGGCGTAATCTGGAGGTCTAATTTTCACACACTCTTTGTAGTAAATCAGACTATACTTCATTTTAGCAATAATGCGACGAAAGTTTACTTCCAAGTGCTTAATTGTTTCAGGTTTATCGACGTAGACATGCGACTTTACATATTCCCAGACAAAATAATCTAATGGCCTCAAATCGCACGAACGAATTGGCCAGTTAACAAAAATCCATTTCGTGAAATTAATCGTTCGTCAAATGGTTCTTTCGGTAAGTTAATTGTATCGTGCGCTGTGGGACATGTGGGCTATACTGCTGAAACCACATGTCTGCAACACTAATACCTTGCAATTGAGGAACGAAACAGTTAGTAAATGTGTCTCTGTGACGCTCACCGTTGACTGTAACGTTCACACCATCATCATTTTTGAAGACTTATGGACCAATGATTCCACCGGCCCATAAAGCGCACCAAACGGTGACTGTTTCTGAATGTAATGGTGTTTCGACAATGGCTTGTGGATTATCATCATTCCAAATGCGACAATTCTACTTATTGACATAGCCATTTAACCAAGAGTATGCTTCATCACCGAACAAAATTTTCAAATAAAATTGTGGATCAATAGCAATGTTTCCTTAGGTTCATTCACTAAACGTAAGGCAGAAACGATGATCGTGTGGCTTCAATTTCTGTACAAATTGAATCTTGTAAGAACGTAAACGAAGATCTTTACGTAAAATATTTCATAAAGTGGGTGTTAAACTTATGTCCATCCACTTTTTGGAAAATTTTGCCTCAAAATCTTAGTTTGCGTGCTTACTTAAATTTTGTAAGCACGTAAAAGAAGATCTTTACGTACAGAAATTGAAGCCACATGATGTTTGAACAATGTTTTTTAAAATAAATTTTAACAATTAGCAAATGTTGCTCCGGCGTGTGTCTATTCATGATGAATTGCCAAACCAAACTAATTTCAACAACCGAGAATTTTCACCCAAAACAGTATTGCCAATTTAAAGTTCTTCGTCTCCAAAAAAAAACAGCCTTTATAAGCGAGAAAGTTGGACGTACAATAAAATATAGAAAAAAAGATAAAATGCAATAGTAGGGTACTGAGTATAAAAATTAGATAAGAAAAGAACTAAATTTATAATAATCATAATAATAATACTACTACTAATTCATGCCTACACATCCCCCAACAGCTTAACGTCCAGTTAAACGACGCTTTAGCAAACTATGAGTTATTTTTAAGTGCGCGCTTGTGAGGAGACTTGAGATCTTTGTCTGTCAGCATTCGCTGAAATTTATTTTATTTAGGACTTTAAAACGGTAAATAAGATGTCCGCCAGACTGTTTTTTATTGAGTTTAAAATAGAATATTAAATAGCTGCTTATTTTTACTTTTTCTTTAATAAAATTTACAATACTTCAACATGACATTGTGTTTATATTAAAAACAGCACAATCTCCATAAAATTAAAAACTTAATTGCATTAATGTTCTTCCTATGATTTAATTTTTAATTTTAAAAAATCGACTAGGCAACTTTGTATTTTCTAATTTTATATACGATCTCTTTCTTTATTTTCATTAATCCTTGTTTTCCAATATTCATCTTCGTAGTAGTGCGAAATTACATATGCAACATAGGTAAATAAATACTATTTATCAATCCTCTGCAAATGTTAGAGTAATTAAAATTGTAATTCTGGGGAAATTAAAATGTAAATTTCAAGCAAATTAAATTTCATCGAAAGCTAATCCATACTGGTTTCTGTTCCACTGGCATCCATAAATTATGTAATGTTTTTAATATGCAAATGAAAGGGGCACTTGTCATAATTTTAATTTTATGATGGTACGTTTTTAAAATGTAAATAGATATCGCCTTTTATTACATTTCAGGCATAAATTATAGCTGTCACGTATACTTGAGCTTCTAGCACTTATCTAAATCATCAGTTAATTACAATTACTGTACTAGGTGTACAGGAAAGTCATTACCGTTTTCCTTTTTGCAAAAAAAACTACATAATTTTCAAGAAAATGGAAAAATTTATTTTTTCAAAGTATTGGCCATTCGATTCTACACATCTTGCCCATCTTTTAGAAAACTTATGAATTCCATCCCAAAAAAGCTGTTTGTCCTTTGAGCAACACCATTCATCGAGCCATTTTATAACTTCCTCGAAATTGGCTGCTGTGCAGACGCGTATCCCATCCATGCGAAAAGGTGATAGTCGGACGTTTGCTGTATAAGACGGCGCGTTATAGTGCTGTAAAATCACTTCAGTATGTCTTCTATCTCCAGGCCTATTCTGGACGTGTTTCTATCAATGCATGGTTCAAATTGATAATTTGTTGTCGATAGTGATTAGTATTAACTGCTCCACCAGGTTTCAATGGTTTGTAATTAACCACGCCGCTCTGGTACCACAAAACACAGAGCATTGTCTTGCGACCAAAACGATTTAGCCTTGAAGACGATAAGCCGGCTTCACCAGGTGATAACTATGATTTCTTGCGCTTAGGGTTCTCAAAATAAATCCATTTTTCATCACCCGTCACTATTCGATTCAGAAATGACTTCTGATCATACCTTCGAAGCAGCATTTCACAGACGATTTTTCGATTTTCCATTTGCCTGTCATTCAATTGATGTGGCACCCATTTTTCCAACTTTTGGAATTTTTCCATTGTTCGTAATCGGTCGCTAATCGTTTATTGGGCAACGCTTAACGCTTCTGCCAATTGCTTTTGGGTTTGGGTCTTCATCCAATAGCTCCTGCAGTTTCGCATCTTCTTACTTTTTCGTTCTACCAGAACGTTCTTTGTCTTGCACATCGAAATCACCACTTTTGAATTGTCGAAATCATACATCACATGTCTTGATACTTGGAGCATGCCCAAACGATGATTTTCAGAGGATTCTTTCTTTTAGTTAAATAAGGTATAAACTTTTGACGGTGCTGCTTTCGCAAAATAAAACATGTATGGCTTTGAAGTTTGATGTCAGTAGAACACAATGGCGTGTTAAATTATATCATTACATACCATTGCATATCATGCCTAGCGACATCTATTAGACAAACCGGTTTGACTTTCCGGTGCATCGGTAAATAAATGCTATTTACCAATCCTCTGCAAACGTTCTGGGAAAATTTAAATGTAAATTTCAAGCAAATTAAATTTCATCGAAAGCGAATCCGTACTAGTTTCTGTTCCAGTGGCATCCGTAAATTATGTGATGTTTTTAATATGCAAATGAATGGAGCACTTGCAATAATTTTAATTTCATGATGGTACGTTTTTTAAATTTAAATACATATCGCCTTTTTATTACATTTCAGCTATAAATTATAGCTGTCACGTACACTTGAGCTTCTAGCACTTATCCAAATCATCAGTTAATTACAATTACTGTAATAATACGAGTAATAAAATTAATTTCTTTCATTTACATTTCATTTAATATTGATTTTATCATGTGATATAATGCATCATTCTAAGAGCTTTTTCAGTAATGAAATGTGAATTCTATTTCGCTCACATACTTTTATGGCTTAATAAAATTTTACGTTTGACAAAATACATAATACGTCGCCGGGTTTTTACAATATCTTTTAGAGCTTTCAGGGATCTTCGCATTGTACGTATCAAGGACTCATTAAATATCAATATAATATTCGCCCGTACGTATATCAATTTTAGATATTAGATTGAAAATTAATTATCCGAAATGCCGAAATACCAATAACGATATAAGCTATTTGGAGAAATCTTTCTCCTACGTTGAAACACTTTCTTGAAGATATTAAATTAAAAATATTTGGGGCAAAGTCCTTATTGAAGAATAATCTTATTTCTTAGAAAGCGCGTATGGTACTATATCATAGATCTTAAATAGACTATAATCTATTATTATTATTTTTATGAACGATACTCAGAAAACTGAACACTATCGTCTAACAGATAAATTATTGTTTGCTTTTATTGTAGTTTATAGCTGTAACAAATCAGATTAAGAGGGGGAAGCATTCAATTTTCTTCTCTCCCTGATGGATCACTATATTTTAATTATCTGGGAAATTATCTATTTCTTAAATTACCAGCTGGAAAAGACCGTCTTCTCTTAGATATAATAATTTTATAAACGATCGTTTTTCCTCGCAACTAATAATAGACTTAAGTTTATAATTCAAGACCATGCAAATTGAATTACGTTTTGTTCAATATAACTCCTTGCTTCATGTATTTCGTTCTTTTGAACAATAATATTAATAACACTAGTCAATAATTTTTTTTTTTTTTTGCTAACTAGAATCTGGTGCTTGCTATTTACTCAATTTTGTTGATTTAATAAATCGTACCAATTTTCCACAGTCACAGCAACTTCTTACTCTAAAGAGTTGTGAAGATATGATTATGCTTGTCATTTTTGCCACGGCGCGACTGGTCAGGATCGATTGCAGTAGGAGGATTGTACCAGAAGTACTCGACCAAACATAGAAAACACAAAAATTTTGGAAAGAAATATATTTATTTTTCAACATAATCCCCTTTCAACTCTATACACGTTTCCCAGCGATGTTCAATAACTTCGATACTCTTTTTATATTAAGAACTGCCTTGCTCCTCAAAATAACCATTAACGGCCGACATCGCTTCTTCATCGTTGGAAAATCTTTGATCACTGAGCCGTTTTCTCAAGTTTGGGAACAAAAAATTATCCAAGGGGGCTAAATCTGGCGAATAGAGTGCATGAGGTAGCAATTCAATTTTGGCCATTGCAATAATGGATTTGTGAGCTGGTGCATTGTCTTGATGAAGCAACACTTTCTTCTTAGCCAAATGCGGCCGTTTTTGCTTGATTTCTTCGCTCAAACGTTGCAATAAGTTCGCCTAATACTCATCGTTGATAGTTTTTCCTTTTTCAAGATAGTGAATTAAAATTATTCCACTTGCATCTAAAAAAACCGATGACATGACCTAGACTGCAGATGAAACAGATTGTTCTTTTGTCTCGGGTGTGAAGTGATGGACCCATGTCTCATGCATTATGAAATGGCGCAAAAATTCTGCTTTGTTGCTGGGAAACTTCGCTAAAGACTCAATTGAAACATTTTCACGACACTGTTCTTGCTCGAGCGTGAGCCGACGTGAGCCCATCTTGCGCACAACTTTCTCATGTCCAAATTTTCATATAATATGCGATGTACCGCACTTTTTGAAATGCCTACTATGTGTGCTAGCTCGCGCACTTTCAATCGACGATCATCCAGTACCGCTTTATGGATTTTCTTTACCATTTCTAGAGTCGTCACCTCATTTGGTCGGCCATTGTGATGCTCGCCTCGGCAGCTCGTACGACCTCGTTTAAACTCTGCTACCCAATATTTCACTGTTTTAAATGAAGGAGCAAACTCACCCAGAGTAGAATACAGTCCAGCTTTTATATCGGTTGGACTGAGGCCTTTCAAATAAACATATTGTACCACGTAACGATAATTAATTTTCTCCATTTTTACAAATTCGCTGAAAATGTTCGCTATCGATGGTTGCCAAACAAATACTAAACAACGTGGTGTCTTCAAACTTGAAACATATGCTTTATAGATTGTATAGATAGTTTTCAAACAACTACTGACATCTCTATGTCAGGCCGGGTGCTTATGGGACTACCCTCGTAAGTAAGTATCTACGTACCAACAATCAGATGTGAGCGAAACAAATATTAACAATCGGCAATGCATGAAATTAAGAAAAATAAATAAATTAAATTATTTATTGTGTTATTACATAACTCGAAGTGTATAGCTTTGGTGAAAAGTTTGCACTATTAAGTATGTTTCTGTATTTTTCTCGGTTAACAATGTTCGCTGTGATGTTGTATCTCGAGAAAGACCATTCGACATCTACTGATATAAGATACGCTTAATTAAAATAATCTTTTATAAATGGGTAATAGATTTATAGAAACACCATCACAATTTTGCCCTAATCGGGTAAAATTAAAATCTTTATTTATAACACTTTTGAAGTTCTTAAAACATATATTTTATGTTACTTATAACACATAGCACTGAATGATGTTGAGACTGATTTATGGAATTCTTTCGTGACAGTTGTAGAAAACTTTCTTAAAAAAAAAAAAAGAGAATTGCAAAAATCTTGCTGGAACATTGTTTCAAAATTTTTATCGACTTGGCTAGAATATGAGCATAAAGCTTCATTTCATGAATAGCTTCTTGACAAATTTCTTGAAAACCTACGCAATGTAAACAATGGACAAGGCAAACGGTCGTACCCTTTATAAAGAAAATTTACTAATAAATTACTGTTTAATGTAAAGGAATACATTTAGCTATTCACTCAAACATACCTCTAATAAGATATTCCACGAACTCCTGTAGAACTTTATTCCAAGCAACTTGTAGGGCACCATGTGGCTGGTGTAAATTCATTAACGGATTAAAAAGCATACCTACCCTTCGACCTATCATATTCCAAACATCTTCATAATAATAGCATAGATCAACTGAGAATATTGGTGTTAGCTTCTTGCAGAACTTGTAATGCAGCAGCTGTAACACGCAGACGGGCATTGTCTTACTAGGACGTGCCATTATTTAGCCCTTGATGATAAATCGAATGATTCCATGTACCTTCAAGCATTTAAATGACCTCAAAAGAATGCTAAAGAAGTCCTACTTCCTAGACTAATTCCACCCCAAAGCATCAAACTTTTCTAGTCCCTTTTTGCCTCTTCAACTTCGGACTCGTCTAAAATATTCCTATGGCCATAGCCAAAAACAAGATTCGTCTATAAAGGCGGTGTCGTCCTATAATTTATTTCAATTAGCCGGTGCATTTCACCATTTTAATTTAAGAATACGACGCTAGCTAGTAAGAGGTAATATTATTCTTTGAAGACAGGCAATCAGCCCAAGCGGGTGAATATGGCAATATATGGAACACACTGCTATTTTATGATCTATCTCTGATAAAAGAATATTTCCCACAGACCTTGAGAAAATATATCGATGCCTAAACGCAAGTAGTTTTGGTCTTTTATCCTTCTGTTCGGCGGTTCTTCTAGATCATCCTAAACCTCTTCTACGATATTGCCTACCTTCTTGAGACCAATCTCTTCAACATTAAATAAGTGTAGCAATATTTCTTTGCATTTGTCTGGATATTGCACGAAATGCAATATCCGTCTCATGTATTCCCACAATAAGATCTATTTCAAAATGGCTGAGATGGGGATAATTTAGTTGTTTTTGAACTTTTGACATTTTAATACATATTCATAACACTAGACTGTTGCATTCGAATAATTAAACCAAACCGAACTAAAATAAAGAAACGTATTTTCCGTTACAATTCACCAAAAGAACAACACAAAGGTCCAATGTCTTCTTACTAATTTTTTATCATTTATTGTTTTCAATACAATAAAGATTTATATTAAATTTGGTTTGAAATTAAGTATTTTTACCAAGGAATTCAGTCTTTTTGTTATATAATACTGATTATTCAGTACATATACCAAACTTTTAAAATTATATTCATTATTAAACTTCAATTAGAATACTAGCAGATATTAATAGATACTTAACCTAATGTATATTTACAAATGCCAACTCCATGTGATACGTATTATATAATTATCATAGGAATCAATATCAGTGGTTGAAGTATCTTCATTTAGTGCAAATATGTACATGAACTAACAACTGTAATATCTAACATATAATCTGTCAGGAAATTACAAATATTTCTGCTTCTTCCACACGAAAAAGCAAATTTCTTTTGAATGTTGTTTATGTATAGGTGTCCCAAATTTAAGGCAAGATTTGAATTAAATAGAAAACACAGTTTTTAGTCTTTCGATTGTTATTTTTTTATTGAATCATAAAGTACATAGGATACGGTTATTTATGGAATAACACATCGGGCAAATGGCCGCCACGGCTTTGCATGCGCATACGCACTCGTTTGTCGAAATCTTCTTGTGATTTCGAATAACCCCATAAAAAGAAATCGAATGGTCTTAAATCACACGATCTAATGGGCCAATTCTGATCACCGAAACGAGAGAGCTGGAAATGTCTCATGCAGTAATTGAATTGTTTCACGGGCTGTATGGCATGTGGCACCGTCGTGTTGAAACCACATATTGGCCACATCAATATCATCCAGTTTCGGCTGAAAGAACTGTGTTATCATGTCACGATATCGAGCACCAGTAACATTCACTGTTTGACTAGCCACATTTTCAAAAAAGGATGGTCACACGTCGTGGATGCATTTGTTTTCCGACAATCACATGTGGGTTCTCAGAACCCAAAAAACGGCAATTTTGGCGATTAACAAAGCCATAAAGGTGAAAATGTGCTTAATCGCTTAGGATTTTTGCTCGAAAAAATCAGCTTCCGTTTGTTGATGTTCAATAAACCATTCAACGAACTCTATTCGCTGTGCATGGTCATTAGGCTTGAGCTGTTGTGTTAATTGAATTTTGTAAGCATGGAGACACAGATCTTTAGTGACTATACGCTGTAGAGAGCTGGTTGAAGTTTGCAATTCTTCTCCATGACGCCGAATTGTTGTTCCTGGATTGTCACCGACATTCTCACGCACTGCTTCAATATTGACATTTGAACTTCTTATTTTTGAACGACCAGTGTGTTTGGCGTCTCCAACGGAGCCAGTCTCCCTGAATTTTTCAATTAATCTCTGCACAGTTGACGAAGTTAAAACACTATTCCGACCATATTTTGTATGAAATTTTCGAACTGCGGCCGCCAAGCTTTCATTATTTTTGAAATATTGTTCAATAATGAAGACACATTGTTCTATCGTGTAACGCTCCATTTTTACTAACCCTAAACTGTCAGCTGTCAAATTGTTTTTTTTTAGGGTTGCCAACACTTTACTGCACAAATGGCGACAAATTCAAATCTTGCGTTAATTTTGGGACACCCATTACTTTATGACAAAATAAAAGAATAATTACCAAACTTCTAATTTAATTTCTTTTATTTTAAGGATCTGCTATGAGTTCGTAAAGCACAATATTCCAAAATTTTAATGTTTTACTATGGTAATATATTTTATAAACAAGTCATCAAAATGCCTTCCAGCTTGTATTGCATACATTACGTGATCACTAGATAATGGGGAAAAACACAATAAAGTCATCCGCAGTAATCAAAAGATTAATTGCTGCTCTAAGTCGATATTTCTTTCTGTCGGAATAATAACGGTTTCGCATTCGTAATGATTTATGAAAAGCTAAACAATGCATACATTCGGACATTCAAACTAGTCGAACTCGCTGCGAAAACAAGTATAAAGGACAGTTTGTTAAGCAGAATTACTGTGAAAATCCCAGAAATCATTATATTTAAGTTATGTATTTAAAATTTTTACAAGAAATTTACTGTTATAAAGTTGGTTTTAATACAAAGCAAAGGTTTCATTTTTTGAGAGAAAACTCGCAAGTCTGTAAACTTTGAACTTTACATCGAGCGTGACAAGAATGATAAACAATTGTATGGGAGCAATGATAAATGAATACATCAGTAATTAAGAAAGTCCACGTAGTTCTATGCTCTGAGATTTAATAGCGTCAAAGCTTATGACAAATATAATTATACAAAGGAATCTACGCTCTTTTGTTAGTAACAACTCGTTTAAGAAGCATTAATTTAAAATTTATTGTTGTGATTTTACACTCTAGGTGTTCGTATTTTATTAGTTTGTTTTGTTTAAGAATAAGTTTGAAGCGAATTATCTAGATTAGATGTATCTTAACTCAGGCATACTTTTATTTGGTAAATGTCTATAATGTTCAGCTATCATAAAATGGCGTGGAGTGGATCTTTCACTGATCTATTTTTCTAGCAATTTCTTCTACATTTTGCTATCCTCTGTCAATTCCTTTGAGCCTTTCTATTTCTTTTCCAGAATTTTTGCTATAACTTTGCTACACGTTTAGATCTTTCTCTTTTTTCATTTTTCAAAATTATATCGCACGAGCCATTGGAACAAATTGATGGTCTGTACATCTTTTCTTCAACCGATACTTACATGTGAGGTATTGGTCTGGCGCGTTGCAGCCAAGATGCACATTCAAACCCTGGAGACCCTGAAGAACAGAATTATCAAACATATTGCCAGGGTTTCCTGTTTTATGCGCAATGAACAATTTCATAGGTATTTGAGTATTCCCCCTTTACAGGAATATCTGAATACCCTGACCGCAAGTACCAAACTTGAATCGAAAAGTAGTTTCGTTTCTCCTTTCGAGAATTATTAGCTGTACTTTTAATCAACCAACTTCATCCTACAATATACTACTGTCGTTACATGGATTACATACATTTGATAGGTCATATTTCTAGATTTATTTTATAAAGAAAAAGTTTTTCATTCATCGTGTTTGTTTCTTTTGTTATGATTTTGAAAGCAGAAAATAAAGAGGAACCTTTTCGGCACACTGCTTTTTTATTACAGAAAAGATAAGAACTCAGTCGAAGCAAGAAAATAGTTGTGTGAAGTGCATGGAGAAGAAGTGTGAACAGAGCGCCAGGAGCGCCATTACCAAAAATAGTTTACAAAATTTCGTTCTGGTAATTTCGATGTCCAAGATACATCATCAGCTACAACTGGGCGTCCAGTTAGTGATGATCTTAACGAGATAAAGGACTTTGGTTGATCAAAATCAGCGAATAGCAATACGAGAAATTACATGTCAACTAAATTGTAAATATCAATCGTTTATAATCATGTGAAACGGGTTAGTTTCACAGCAATTCTGAATATTTGATGTTGAAATGCTCTCAAAGAGATTTGCTCCGTTGCATTGTGATTAAATATTAGAACGTGAAGAAAATTTTCGATTTCTGAGATGAAGCATACCCAGAAATAAAAGTAGCGTTTGCAACAATGTCGAATGCAAACGATCATGAAACACTAAATATGACTCGATTCAAAGCAGTTCAAAAGCATATATTCTTAAGAAGAATTAATGAACCCTATCTAGTAGGCTGTTAAAAGAATTACTTTTTTTTAACTCCTACCTAACTGCCACCAATTAGATAAAATGAGTGATTTTATGAAATAGAAGCAGACAGAATTGACTAATAGGGAGGGTGCAGTTTTTCACCATGACAACAGGTCAGGCCTCGTATAAGTTTGATGACTCGCCAGAAGCTGTGACAGCTTATATTGCACCAATTAGGTCTAGTAATCTTTGTTCGCCACATATTCCGATCTTTACAAAATTCTTTAAATGAAAAAACATTTAATTTGAACGGGGTCGCCAAAAATCATTTGGTTTGATTTTTTAGATAAGGTAAAGTAATAAAGATATATAAGGTTTATGTTACGAGCGTAGAATCATGTTACTATCAAAATGATGACAAACTGTATTATACCAAAATGGTTAATATATAATTTAATAAAACATATATTATATCAATTTCTTCTGCTTCATAAAATTCCTTAATTAAGAAAGAGAAAAAAACAACCTAAAATAAATGACAAAATTTATTAAGGAAGTTAGAGTTCCTTGGTTTTATCCCTTCTCTAGTTAAATTGTCTTCGTATTTCAACAATGGAGATAACGAAGGGAAATATTAATTGATCAATTAAGTTTAATGTAATCCCTTTCTATAATAAGTTTCGTATTCTGTATACGATTTCGACAACTATGTCATCATCAGCAGATAATTAATCATAGTGTCACACCTAGGTTTTGCGGTGGTTTCAGGTCTGAGTCCTGGGCTTATTCGTCTTGGTGAGAACCACGGAAAGAGCACGTAGATTAATTAAGTACCTGTACCAACGTCTATTACATATGAATGAGACCAGCTTTCACAGAAACCAATTACACGATATAAAATAAACCTTTACCCATTTTCTTTTAAAACAACTAATGATTAGGAGTAATATAGTCACTCGGAAAGACATCAATGTGCGACTCGAAGTAAGAATAAGTATTTAGATAATTTAATAAAGTAACAATACATCTAAACGTAAGAGTAATTGAGTGTCTCATGTCAGAAGTTAAGTATCTTAAACTCTTGTTATTTAATAAGTTCGTAGTTTGATTGCGTATCATTAATAACTGTAGTTCTAAATTTGTTTTAATCTTACTGAAACTATTTAATATCAGCTGATGAGACAGCTTTATTTATTAGTAGAATGTCTTAAGTAATTTCTATAATGTTGCTGTGAACTGAATACGTATTCAGGGAAAATTTGCATGTACAATAATGTGTCATGAATAATCTTCGATATTCACACCTTTTATATACTTTTGAAAATATAGTGTCGTTTCTTAGTTTATCCACAAAGTTATAGTAATATAAATACATGTACATGATATTGACCTTTATATGTCTGCATATTGGCTTTTGATAGGTTGGTATCCCATTTGTTCTTTTGTCTTCAACAATGGTTGTTTCGTTCACTAAATTTTCCATTAGCACATAGTTTGTATTTATATGTTAGTATTAGCAAGTAGCGCCCTTTAAGATCTCTTAAATAGAAGTCCCCCCCCTAATTCAGTGAATTATATTGATTAGTATCAATCCTAGAAGTGACGAGGGACATCTTATACCAGGTGAACAATACGGGTTTATAGTAAATTTTTTGTATACTAGTGTGTGTAGAAAGGCATAACATTCTGCACACAGCTAAGTACCAATACTATCCACTAAAGAGAATGTGCGCATCTTCATTTTCAAATGTATAAGCTTTTCACTTTATATGATACTTAAACATTTGAAAGCGGATTTGTAAGAATTTGACTTAAAAGGTAATATTGATATTTGATCATGACCGAAGCATTACTTTCAACATCCTGTATATTTGAAGATAATATATTCTGCAGTCCTAAGAAGTCGTATTTCACCGTTCGCACTGTTTAAAAACGCCCACTTACGCATAAATTAAATGATACTAATGCAAACAATACCGATTTAATCTGTTTAAGAAAATAAACAAATGTATGATAGGTTCTAAGTCGATATCGAGTTTTTGTTTCCTCCTGATCGTATTAGATAAATATAGGCACCAGGGAGCGTTTTTATATTCGCGGAATGGGGGACAAGGGGTGGAAATAAAAAAAACCAAATTATTTTTCTTTTTCAATATATTCACCTGCAAGACGGATACATTTTTCACATCTTTCAATTAATTTATTTATACCTTCATAAAAAAATGATTTCTCTGTATCTGCAAAATACGCAGAAACTGCCTCCTTGACTTCATCATCGGAAATAAATTTTTTACCTCTCATCTCTTTTTTCATTTTCGGAAACAGTTCTGGGCTGTAGGGTGGGTGTTTCACAATTTCGAAGCCCACCTTATACGGGGCAGCTAACGCACGCGGCTCTTGTGGACGGGCGCGTTGTCGTGCAAAAGCAGAACACCTTTTGTCAATTTTCCCCGTCTTTTCTCTTTAATGGCTTCTTTTAGTCGCTCTAATATTGAAGCGGAAAATTCTCCGGTTATAGAAACACCTTTATCTTTATAATCAATCAACAATATTCCTTCCGAGTCCCAAAATACCGTTGCCATGAGTTTCCCAGCTGATTGTGACACTTTAAATTTCTTGGGAGGTGCTGTGCCCTTTTTATGCCACTGCATGGAGTCTTGTTTGGACTCAGGTTCATAATGATGAACCCAAGTTTCATCTCCAGTAACAATTCCACTCAATACACCATCCTTGTCTTCATTACAGAGGTCCAAAAATGCACGCGAACACTCTAAGAACCCAATAATGATCGTGTAGGATTTTAAAAATTATGTATCGGGTACTCCAACCATTTCTGCGAGTTGTTTCTTCTTTAGTCGAGCATCTTCGAGTACAATTTGTTCAACTTTTTGGATAAGTGCTGGCGTGGTCACCTCAATGCTTGCCCGGCCTCGGGTCGTCTTCAAGGGATTCCCTTCCTTGTTTAAATAAACTATGCCACTTGTACACCATGGTTTTTCCTAGTCGCCGTAAACCAATGACATCTCATTCATTATGGTCGCGACTGATTTTCCTTGCCTGGTAAGGAACTTTATAACGGCACGATATTCGATTGTTTCCATATTTCACTTTTCACTCCTGATTATATTACTTGGTTGACGATAGCTCAAAGACTAACTGTCTAATAAAATGAAATATTTATATATCATGAGTCTCTGCACAGGCCACGCCCCCAATGCGCCTACTCACCCCTCTACAACCCGCTCATTCCGCGAATATAAAAACGCTCCCTCGTATGTAGGTATGTACATATATGATATATGTATACACGCCTAAAAATATAATATATTTTTATACAGCGGATGCTGAATACGGAAGTCATTTATGTATATATACTACTACCACAACCGCTCGCTTATTTTTCACAATTATTGTAATAACCGTTAATCTTAGTTTGGATTTAACAGTGTTAAAATGTAATAATTTCTGAAAGGGTTTTGTTAGAGGTTCCAAATTTATCGTATCTGAAATTATCACTCTTAACTTATTATTGCTGTAAATATGTATTTAAGGTATCTATTTAAGAGATTATGCTTGCACTTTGAACCTCACATCTAAGGCAACTTCGATTCTGGCTAACATATTCCAATTATATGTGCTTCACATAATTTTCCAGTTGAATATTTCTACTTTATCTCTGAAAACACTTGGAGTATACTCTAGGTACACGTTACATAAATACATAATAATGGAAACATATCGAAGCAGAATTAGTTATGATAGTCAAAGCTAGAAATAAAATATCATTTAGGCCACATATTTAATATCTATCAAATAGATTATTGCAGAGCTACTACAGAGCAGTAGTTTCAATTACAAATGGGTACGAAACGTCAGCAACGGATACCCAGAAGCAGATAGCATGGACCGCGACCGCGGAAGTCTACGTACCACATATTTAATATTTATCAAATAGATTATTGCAGAGAGCTTTTCAATTACAAGTATCAGCAACTAATCTCCACGTGCTTCCGCGTTTATCAATAAAGTGTTCATCATCAACATGAGTACTATCATGGCAACTATTGACACAAATATCCATTTAGACAATTATTCTTAAAATAACATTCATTTTAGATCAAATTCAAACGATTTAAACTTTAATAAAACGAATCTGAAAACAGGAATTGCTTTAGTCTAATATTGTTATGAATTCAATAGAAATTATACTTGTGTTTTACTAAAACTTCATACAAAAATAGGTTTGACAGCAGGATTCTATCAAATGAAAATGTAGCGTAATTTAATTCCAAAGTTTGCAGTACAGATAGCTGTCTGTTCGGGTTTAAGAGGACAAGAATCATCTTCTAATTGCAGAAGTTCTTCGAGAAAATCAGGACATAGCTAGAAGTAACTAAATATATACGAATCTATGGTGCGAATACAATATTCAAACGATGGCCAATATCATATACCATGCTTTGGAAAACTTTATACAAAATCCTAAAAATGTATTCACATAATAATATTCGTGGAGTGATCCTACAGCTAATATTACCATTTCTGAGGAAAAAGTATATCCGTAATCGCTAATGATGAACTTTACCTACAAATATTAAGAGATTATGTAAATCACATTTTGAGCCTAATGAAACAGAAAGTGTGATTTTTATCCAGATCACCCCCCAGTCATTTACCGCCAAAATTTGGTGCTCAGGACAAGATAATATTAGAAAGCAAATCAATGCTACGTAATGTTGTGGAAAGGTTGATAATCTTACACCAATAAAATGGAGATTGTACTGAACAATTGAGGGAATCAGATTTTGATATGCGAAATCCCCTTATTTAGATATTGTATTTGGTTGGAATTGAGTTAATAACAGTTCATTTAATGTATAGAGTTAGTGAAAAGTAAGTTCCCTATTCGTTAGAAGCATATAATCATTTAATATATAGAGTTATTCAAAATTAATCTTCCAATTTGCGAGGTTTCCCTCTTTTATACCTATTAACAGTTTAATTTCATATAGATATCATTATGCTTAAGAGAGTTTGGGGTTTTCCTCTATGTAGAATTGTTTTGTTGTTATTCCTTTGGTTTTTGTAATCACAAAACAAGCGTTACACTACAGTTTTGAGCACTAACAGCAGTGTCCAGTCGATACTGTTAAAATGGCTATTTCGCTGCGCCTTCGTAGCCTCATTTAATGCTACTACGAATCCAGCAGAATATATTGAACAATACATGGCTTGAAAAATGGGTCTTGATCAGAGATTAAAGTTTGAGGAAACTGATAAAGTTAACGATAAAAAGCTAGCAGGTAAATCAAAGTTGGTAGAAAACGAAGTCGCCATGACTCTTGCTTTACAGGAAATTCATACGGTGTTTTTAGTGGTAAAAAGTTTCAAAACTATTAAGAATGAGTTATTTAACAATGTGGAAAATATTGACAAGACAGCTTCGCCCATATCTCTATAAAATGAAGAATTTTCTTTGAGCGTCAACAGCAAGATAAGCAGATTCGGGTTAGTTTTGCTTTGCAAACGTTGGCAGAAATGTAGAATAACGCTGAATGGCTAGACAAAATATTTTAAACAGGTGAATCGATACTATTTGCTTCTGCATTGCAGTGGTATGACTGCCAACAAGGCTGTCATACCAGTGACGCGGTTCCAGCCCGGAAGCCCAGAAGCATATAGTATGGACCACGACCGCGGAAGTCTACGTACCAGGTGAATCAAATTTTGAATTAAATGGAAATGTTAACACATACAACTGCATAATATGATTAGAAAATAATCTAAATACAATTGTTCAGCAAGTATTACGTAATATAAAAATTTGTGTTTAGCTTTGTATCAAATTTTCTGATAAGACCTTCTTTCTATGGAGGAAACAAACGTGCATAAACAAAAACGGTAATAAACTGTCGGCGATATCTTAAAATGTTTCAAAGTTTTGTATTACAAGCATTACAATATGAAAGACAGCGTTCTAACACATATAGACTATAATATAAAGACGCTACGAGGCAAAACATTTCGCGATAGTCTAATTAGTAGTATCCATATGGTAATCTGACTAACTGCTAGTTATGGGGCTATCTCAAAGAAGAGATATATCTAAGTAAACTTACAACTCATCAGGACATGAAGCAACATATCATCGTGAACATTACAGGGAATACTCTTTCTAAAGCCGTTCATAATTCATTTTTCTTGTTCCTCATTTTAAAAATAAAACCATATTTACTCACGAACAATTAGGTGCTTTCATTTTTTCAGAATCTAAAAATTTTGCAAAGTTACGACCATACCAAAATGTGAACTTACTTTTGAATATCCCTAAATTTCTCTTGCTTTGTGATAGTCCTATGTATTATCACCTTCTTTAAATGCTGTATGTTATGTGTGACATGTTAAGGGGTTAAATGTCCCCTTAATTAATACAACTAAATAAGAATAGAGATATTATTTAATAGAAAATATTTATTTGCACGTGATGGTTAGTAAATTTATTACGAGCGCGTGTACGGCTAGCTGAAGCGCTGTAATAGATGCAAATAAAAAAGAGTGTAAAACAATGTAATGTAAGGAGTTAATAATTAGTAATTGTGTACAATGAGTATCAAAAGTCCGGGACGTGTGCCAAGCTGAAGGAAAGATTATTAGTGGAAATGAAACAACAGGATTGCCCTTAAAATTTTATTCACCAAGTTAAAGTAATTCTTAAAGCTTGAGTATATTCAATAAAGATAATTAATAAGATCGAGAGCAACAAATAAAACAAGATAAGCATAATGGCAAAGCTGTAATAAAAGTAAATCTAGAGATATAAGGCTGTTTAAGAAAATATTGAGTCTGGGAAAAAGTTCGTGGCGTTTTTTCAGTAAAATTCAACTGGTCCCCGCATGGCGCGTGGACAAATTCATTTAAACCGAATATGCTCCATTATTATCGACAATGTTTCGCCATTTTTTTGGTAGATCCATGATCCCATCGGTGAAAAACTTCTGTGGTTTCTGGTCGAAAAACTGAATCAAGTAGTTTTCACAGGCTTCTTTTGAAACCAACTTAATTCCATTGAGAGAGTTCTGCAGAGATCGAAACAGATGATAGTCAGAGGGTGCTGTATCCGGACTGTAAGGTGGGTGCATCAAAACTTCCCAACCAAACTCTCTCAATTTTTGACGGGTCATCAAAGAAGTGTGTGGTCGGGCGTTGTCATGATGGAAGACAACACCTTTCCTATTAATCAATTCGGGCCGTTTTCTTTCAATCGCCCGGCGTAATCTCTCTAGTTGTGCACAGTAGAGTTGAGAATCAATCGTCTGACTAGTTGGAAGTAGCTCGTAGTGGACGATTCCCCTCCAGTCCCACCATACACACAGCATCACTTTTTTTGGCGTCAATGTTGGCTTAGCGAACGCTTGTGACGGCTCACCATCCTTTATCCACGATCTTTTACGCTTCCGATTATCGTACGTAATCCATTTTTCATCTCCGGTTATTAAACGTTTCAGAAACGGCTCGATTTCATTCCGTTTCAGCAGCGCATCGCAGATGTTAATTCGGTCAATCATGTTTTTCACGCTCAACTCATGAGGAACCCATACGTCAAGCTTTTTTTTGTAACCAGCTTTGTGTAAATGGTTCAAAACAGTTTTGTGGTCAATGCCTAGCTCCATGCCAATATCGACACTGCTGATATGCTTATCTTGTTGGACTTTTTCAAGAATTTTATCAGATTTTTCAGTGATTGGACGACCGGAGCGTGACTCATCTTTCACATTGAAATTTCCAGAACGAAAGCGAGCGAACCATTTCCGCGCAACAGATTTCGATAAAGTACCTTCACCGTACACAGCACAAATTTTATCACAAGCCTGCGCAGCGTTCTTCCCCTTATCATAATAATATTGCAGAATATAGGGAAATTTCTCATTATTCTTCTCCATTTTCAAGTGCGAATAACTTTCCAACCACTGCACCGATTACAATGTTTCTACGCTCAAACTAACGTTCGGAAGGTCATCTAAAAAACGAGCCCTCGGTGGTGTCGCTGTGACTTGTTGTTCTTTAGTTATCGGCAACCAATGCCATCTATCGGGAAAAACGCCACGAACTTTTTCCCAGACCCAATATAAAAATGGTTATATTAAAATATGTATCGAACGATACGTAAAATGCTTGCGGTTTGTGTGTGTATATCCTGTGTCACGATGTTAGGCATATTTTGCCGTCGCAAAATAATCACGTGAATACTAGTGGCGCGGGAAGACTTAGCTTCACGAACACGTCGAAGAGATGCGTGTGGACTTGGCGATGGCCGGAGAAGAAGTCTCTCTGTTTTCTTACAAGCCGAGGCTTTTAAGAAAACGACACCGTAGCCGAAGGGGTAGGATACTGGTCATGTTTGAATAGCGAACGAAAATAGGCACGCTAGAAATTGGCGTGCTAAAGATATAAGCGTAAATTAAAATTGAGATATTAATTTCAATATAAGCACCTAGCATCTAGACAGAATAATAGACTTCTATTCTATGTGAAAAATAGAAAGATTCATATTTGAATCTCTATTGAATTTAGATATCAATATGCGGTATAAATTTTAAATATGCTTTAGTGGAAAAACACCAATATTCGGCTTCCTAGAACGACGCGGTAGGGATTGGTTTATTACAGCCTGACCGTATGGGACGAAAACAAAAGATCTCGCATCCGAATGTCTGTCTGTATAAGGGACAAATAATGTTAAGATAGAAAGTAATAAAAAATAATTTAATAATTCAAAATCGAATTATTTTTAAATTAAAATAAATTAATTTAAAAAACATGATCTAAAAAAATATATATATATATATATGCAGTAACAGTGTGAAAGTCGATGAAAGTTATGTATAAA
The DNA here is from genome assembly GCA_031893035.1 of Dermolepida albohirtum. Taxonomy (NCBI): domain Eukaryota; kingdom Metazoa; phylum Arthropoda; class Insecta; order Coleoptera; family Scarabaeidae; genus Dermolepida; species Dermolepida albohirtum. The sequence continues at coordinate 167,713 of JAVIWB010005397.1, forward strand.
AATAGCATATACAGCCATACTCAGATGTATTAGACACCCCAGGTAAAAACCCTTATTCTCGGTATTATCCAAGTTTGACGGAAATTAACCGTAAAAATAGTTAATGGTATTTACAGAAATGCGTTTTTGAATACCCTAGTTAATCCCCTATTGAAAAGAATAGGTGGAAAGGGGAAATTGTGGATTTTAGAAATTTAGTGTCATTCTAGCAGTGTGTGAGCAACGTACGTTTGTGAGTTTATGGTAGAGATCAATTAGATTATCCTATTTTTTCACGTTATGTCAGTTATTTGTTGAAGAAAAATGCCTAAAACACGCGAGTTGTCGCTGGGGAACGCGCCTAAATAGTGCTACTGCATTCCCAGAAGTTATCAATAGCTGCAATTGCAAAAAAAAAATGTTCGCGATGTGCAGTCCGTACGACCATTAGTCGCTATCAGGAGAGTGGGTCGTTTGTTAACAGACCAAAAAGTGGCAGAAAACCCTGTACCTCGATTAGAGAAGACAGAATTTTACAAAGACTGGCTCTCAGTGATAGTAAAAAATCGTCGAAACGGCTCGCCAGTGAGCTAAAACAGTGTTATCGCGTAACAGTTTCTGCACAAACAGTGAGAAGGCGTCTCCAGCGTGCTGGTTTACGAGGGTGTAAAGCGCGACGTAAACCGCTTTTAACTGACGCTCATAAAAAGAAGCGGTATTTATGGGCCAAGCAACATGAAAATTGGACAATCGAGAAGTGGTCGAAGATTCTTTGGTCTGATGAATAGAATATCGAGGTATGTAAGTACATCATCATGACTAATATTCTTATCGTTGTATGCAATTCAGTCTACATGTAACATTAAACAAAATTAATCCTGTCTAAGTGCTAACTTTCTTCTTTTGCCTGGCAGCTTTGGCGACTACCTGGGACGCTATACGTTCGGCGTAGGCAAGGGGAAGCTTATGAGCCACAATGTATCATTCCCACAGTAAAATTTGGAGGTGGTAGTATCATGGTTTGGGGTTGTATGGCTGCATACGGTGTTGGAGAAGTGTACCTATGCGATGGACGGATGAATAGCCAACGCTATTTAGTCATGTTGGAGGAAGTATTAGAACCGTCTGTGCTAAAACTATTCGACCAGGATATTCCACAATACATTTTTCAGCAAGATAATGCGCCCTGCCACAAATCGGGAGCTGTAATGCGTTGGTTCGAGGAAAACACAGTGGAGGTATTGGATTGACCGCCACAAAGTCCCGATTTGACGCCCATTGAAAATTTGTGGCGTATCTTAAAAACTAAGATCACGGAACATAAATGCCTGTCAAAAGCAGAATTATCAACAAAAATTCGCGAAATATGGGCTGCAATACCACCGGCAGAGTGTTACAATTTAGTAGCAAGTATGCCTCGACGAGTGCGAGCTGTCATTAAGGCCAAGGGTGGAGCGACAAAATATTGATAAATTGTACTATATTACTAAATAACACTTTGTACATAATTTTCACAACAGTTTTATTTTCCTCACCTCTCTTTTGACTAAACTATATAGACTATATACATATGTTTGTATGTACATGAATTCGTAACGTGTCTAATACATTTGAGCATGGTTGTACTTTTAAATAGTTTTTATGTACATATTTTCAAATTAGGTTTTATTTCGTTGGCCTTATTTTTTAAAGACATGCCTCATACTAATATATTACAAAAAGTACGAGAGAATTCCGAAAATATTTGCACTTTTCAAATGCAACGTATATACGTATGTATGTATCTGTGATGATGCTTCCCATATATGTATATCATATAATTACATTCACACAGTTGCTGACGTTTAATATAAATCTTCGCTTCGTGGATTACTTCCAGAATTTGAGTTTGAATTTAAAGTCGAATTTCAAATGCATGGAATGTTATCTACATAATCTAACACGTTGATTTTTTTACGCCGTAAGCGTACTATTGAAGCTTTGTATGTGATACACTTCGGGCACATTTTTCTTAATAATATATCAGATATATTCTTCTACTTATCACAAGTAATTCTCTGATAAAAACCAATCCTGTTCTAAGTAATAAACAAATTCAATTTGTCAAACATCACAAGTTGGAAGAAAATTCGACAAAGTTAGGAGTTTTCGTGATCGCTGGAAACTTAAAAGCTTCCTTTATAGTACGTAAGATATTGAAAACCAAATTGATTTACTTTCAAGGCTCATTCTAGTTTTACCGTTGTTAGAATGTTTTGCCGTAGTTCGATTGTGAGGAGAATATCTTCCTTGCTACTCTAAATCTCACTGTAATAATTTCTTAAATGAATTCATCTTTTTTTAACTAACTTTCATTGATGTTTCTCCGTCGGAAGTTTTTCTTTTCTCTCTTTCGGATACTATCCAATTAGGCAGCATGAGAAGTAATGCACGAAATCTTATTTCGACAGAAGTTACAAACGAAATTCAATTACATTTGCTTACGGTTTAATACTATATTTCTATTTCCTTTAAAACTAATGAATACGAAAGTAGTTTAACAAATTACTTTAAAAATATTCCAATTATTAAGAATTAATTATAAACTAATCACTTCTCTCATCAAATTTAACACGATGAGCTTGTTGTAATGCATTAGAAAGTAATAATTTGTTATCTGCTTAGAAGAAGAGATATTAAATGATTTCCCAGAGTTTTTTCCCAAAAGTTAATGTCAAATGTTTCGAAAAACTCGAATTGAAATTAAATATAAATAATAAATTAGATATGTATATATAACTGCTTTACATATACGAGGGTGGTCCCAGAAGTACCAGACCCATCAAAGAAAACACGAACATTTTGGAAAGAAATATATTTATTTTTCAACATAATCTCCTTTCAGCTCTATACACTTTTCCCAGCGATGTTCAATAATTTCGGTACTCTTTTTATAATAACAACTGTCTTGCTTCTCAAAACAGCCATTAACTGCCGACATCACTTCTTCATCGTTGGAAAATTTTTGACAACTGAGCCATTTTTTCAAGTTTGGGAACAGAAAATAATCCAAGGGGGCTAAATCTGGCGAATTGGGTGCATGAGGCAGCAATTCAAACTTTAATTCATTAATTTTGGCAATTGCAATAACGGATTTGTGAGATGGTGCATTGTTTTGATGAAACAACACTTTCTTTTTACCCAAGTGCGGCCGTTTTTGCTTGATTACTTAGCTCAAACGTTGCAATAAGTTCATATAATACTCGCCGTTAATAGTTTTTCGTTTTTCAAGATTGTTAATGAAAATTATTCCACACGTATTCCAAAAAACCCATGCCATGCCCTTGCCTATAGATGAAACTGTCTTTGCCTTCTTTAGAGCTGGTTCTTCCTTTTGAGTCCATTGTTTTGATTGTTCTTTTGTCTCGGCTGTGAGGTGATTGATCCTTGTTTCATACATGATTATGAAATGGCGCAAAAATTCTGCTTTGTTGCTGTGAAACTTCGCTAAACCCTCAATTGAAACATCTTCACGACACTGTTTTTGCTAGAGTGTGGGCAAACGCGGCACCCATCTTGCACACAGCTTTCTCATGTCCATATTTTCAGATAGGACTTTTGTGGAAAAGATCGCCACAATTAAAAAAAGGAAAAGACCTAAGTTTCAATTCACGACTCATGTGATATGCCAGAATCTAACCATTAAGCAATTTGGCATTCAGTCGATAGATCCTATCGAAGGTAATATAGCTGGACTACTAATGCAAAATGGTCCTCTATCGATTCTCTTCGCTCTTCTTAGCTCATACACTAAGCAAATACAGTAGTACGCTACTTGTAGAACTTTATCATATAATATAGATTTGTTAAATTAATCATTTTTCATACAAAATAACGCCGTGTCTCTTCCAGTCACTAAATCAAATTTATACATGTTCCTAACAACTTACATTAAGTTCTGACTGTACATTCAAGTAATAAATATTTCAAGAACTTTTCATTATATCGTATATGTTAGTAACATATAGAAATAGAAATAAGGACTGAAAATTTTTAATTTCTGTTTTTGTGTCAAGTAATTTTTTGCCTCAAAATTAAAGATCATGTAAAAATAATGATCATTCATCAGTCATAGGCTGCTACAACTAATCTCACGTAATTAGAATATGTTAGTGGAATGAGCATCTTTCGAAATTTGCTTTTTTAAGTAAAGATTATTAAGTTTACTAATTATATTCTTCGCTATAATTTGAACGTGAGCAATTTTAAAATTATAACCTTAAAGACTACCTTACGCCTTCCAAAGAGGCCTTTTGAATAACTATGAAAGAATTTTTGAAAATATTGGCATAAATAATACATGTGAAGAAAATCTTTATTAGAATTACAGTCTTTGAACATGAGTTTTTAGATAGATGAATTGTAATCATATACATATGTAGATCTTTGTTTCTCAACAGTCCGTTAAGAATTGGTCGATACAATTACTCGTACTTAGTCCTGAGGGTTGCTATATAATTCAGACTAAAATGTGGATATGGCGTCTATTATAATTTTTAGGGAAAAACCAACGAGTTTGCAAAGAATGGAAAGGAAAATTTTAGATAAATCAAATTTGGACATAGTAATCTGATGGCGAAAACTAGTACAGAAGTACAACTTTGAATCTATAATTAAATTGGATCACTATTTGAACTGAACAGATACCATTCATTTTGATTGAGTATATGGCTCAAGAACATTATTTAAAATACAAATATGAATTTAAATTAATCAGAAAATTTAAAATATCTTGTCATTTTTAACAGTACCACATATACTACAATATACGACAATATTGAGAGTTTTTTTTTTCTAACACGTAGCTGTAGGAAATTGAAATGTTATAAAATGTAAAGAAAAAAGGATGAGAAATATTACCAACCAAAGTGCTATTTTGTTGTATAAATACCATAGCGAACTTTTTCATATGTACATGTACAAATTTGGAGCAGACAATGCTAATATTACAACTTAGAATCATAAATAATGGTGGTACATTCCAGAGTCGTTTTTATGATGACTACGGAATGGAGTTACGCCATAAAAGCGTAAATTCTCGAAGGGATATGAAAGAGACGAACTCAATGTAACAAAGACGATTACCAGATGCGAGATGTATCAGCTAAAATCAATACACACTGATATTTATAGTTAACATTTTCCGACACAGTGATTTATAATACAATTACTTATTGACAATAATGCAGCGACACCTGAGGGAATAGTGACTGTTACTATAACATTTAATTATTTTTATATTAAGTTACAAACAATAATTTTGTAGTTAAATTGAATATACTTTATTTACAAATACGGTGGATGTTTCAATATAAACCAAACAGTTAGTGTCTGTATTTAACAATAATTTTTGTCACAAAATAGTTTTCGTCTAAGTGGTGTTTCTAATAAATTTTGAGGCTGTCAAATGAACTAATTTTATATATAATATTCAGGCTTATCCGAAACAGTTTCCCTCCTAGAAGCTCTTTAAATAATCCTTAAGCATGTTAATCACAGAGCGATAGATTTGGATGAAAAATACGAACATGAATGCGCAGAACAAAATATTGGAACTAGGCCAGTCTGTTTTACCTCATCCACACCTTTCTCTAACAGAATACTATATATTCCGGTCGGTGCAGTTCATTGAATGGAAAACGTTTACAAATGACGATTAGATTTCTAAGGATTTGAAGTCCTTTTTACAGCAATGCCCAGGCACAAGAACATTCTATGAGAAAGGAATTGGAAGTTGCCTGAAATATAGAAACAAATAATTGATAATTATGGTGATTATACAATAAATAGATTTGAATATAAATTTGTAGTTATAATAGTGAAATATATTTGTATTTCGAAATCAGTGTTTATGAATCAAATATAATTCCTATTGTCCTAAGAATGGCACTAACTTCATGGCAAAGATTTAAAAACTCAAAATGGTAGTCTGGTACGAAGACTTCCGCGGTCGTGGTCCAACTATCTGCTTCTGGACTTCCGGGCTGGAACCGCGTCACTGGTATAATTGCCGACGTTTCGTACCCACTCGTATGGGACATCTTCAGTGCTCAACTACTGCTACTGTCTGTGGCACTGAAACTGAGTTTCGTTTATATGATGTCCCATGTGAGTTGGTACGAAACGTCGGCAGTTATACCAGTGATGCGGTTCCAGCCCCGAAGCCCAGAAGCAGATAGTATCAAAATTATAGATATTATTTACGTCATATATTGTTATATTCTTCATGATCAAGAAGAATATTCACATGAACACCTTCTTTCTTATACCAAACAGGATTTTACCAACTATAATCTATTATTCAATTTTGTTGATGTTTTCTCAATCTTCAATCGTTCTTATAGATGACACGCAAAAACTAATTTGACATATATTCTATAATGCCAGTGTTTGTACAGTATATCGTCAAGCGTAGAAAAGAAAAGTATGAGCTTTGTCAACGTTAGCAAATAACCCCAAAAGGCATGACGTTTCGTTCACTAGAAGACATTTAATTAGCATCAGCGAAATAGAAACACCCCAAATACCTAAAATCGTTTGTAAAGATAATTATTTACCATAAACAAAGATGCCTAAGTGGCATCGACGATTCAGAGAAGCAGAGAGGATGTAGATGATGATTAACAGTCAGATCCATCAATCGAAATGATGACCAAACCGTTTCCACGAAATGGTTAAACGTGTGAAACTTTCAATAGTCAAACAATAATTGATAGACTGAAAAACTTGTTTATATTCAAAAAACAAAAATGACGAATTGAGCATTGCAAAGAAACGATTAAATAAACTCGTAATCTTCTTATAAAGCGATTCTGGTTGGTAATAAGAGGTAGTATTTTCAATATAACCCAGAAAGTAAGCATCGAAATTCTGGACGACAGTCCTCAAATGTGAGAAATCCAAAAAATGGAGTTTTGAGAAGTCAAAACAAAATTCCCATTATCTTTTACGAATCCATGTTGATTGCTCATAAAAAATTCTTGCTAAGTAGTTAATGGTGAATATTATCTTGCAGCATATTGTTTCAGCAGCTATATTCTTCATGTTCCACCTAAATTTTGAAAATTAGATTGACAGAAAAAGTTTCACTCTCATCGTTAGTTAATTTTTGTTATTTTTGTTAACTTCGTTAATTAACTTTTTAACCGAAAATTTTTTTTTTGCTTCAACATCTCCTTATTTACGTCATTCATCTTCGCGAAATTAATTTTTATTCCCTTAACTGTATCTGGCGATGAAAAGAAACCATTTCGAGTCAGTTGAAGAAATTAAACCACAATTGCAATGAACAACATAAAATATATTTTATGCATTTCTCTAAGGTGTAAATCATTATATTTCTACTGAAGAATAATCTTTGCAGTAAATACAGCGATTTTTGTGAACATTTCTTAATTATCTCTAGTGTGTTTTTAAACCATACTGGTTTTTTTGGGGCTAGAGGGTTACCAAAATAGGACAGAAAGCAGTTAAGTGAAACTTTATCCCAAGATGACTTAACAGGAGCGTAGCCGTGCCGCTAGATTATGTACGCTGTGTTATTAATACAACGGGGATTCAATGATTCAGTATAGAATAACAAACATGCCTCTGGGATTGACGTATTAACATCAACTATTAATTAGACCATAAACTATAAGGACTCCTTCTACCTAGATTTCTGAGTTCTAATTGTTAGTACGAAATTTTAAATCAACCTATTCACATATACTGATTCTGCTTAAAATAATTCGAATCTCAAAATTAAACAGAAATTTCCACAAATTATTTTAAGAATTTTATCTTATATTGAGTGTATAGCAAACTTGTCTAATGAATTAAATTTTTAATTAGTTTCTATCCAACCCACCGTAAGGTTCGTTAATTTCGCTAATACTTAACCCACTATAATATTTTTGTGTCCTCAATTAACAACATGACGCGCTCATATATCAAGTATCCCGACGTTAAACTAGATTACCTCAAAATCCTAACATTTCAATTAGTAAACAATGATGACATCACAGCCAGATAAGTTTTGTCTGATCCAGATACATAAAATAAACGTCACTCTAATAATATAATCATAATCCTAAACCCTATTCATATAACAGACCGTTGTTATATTCAAAATTTACGTACCCGCCAAAGTTCGATGAATTATCTTTACTGCTGACCCAAATTTAATGCTTATTCAATGAAACCGGAAATTATTAAATTAAATTAATTAATATCGTCAGGTAGGACGATTCTATAATTAATTCCGAGTCGACAATCCTAATGCAGAAATGTATTGTAGTCGTTAAGGCACACGAGACCACCAATGCTAAAAATCTGAAAATGTGCACGAAAAATATTTCCAGTTGTTTGAAATTTCTTGTGGAAAACCATGTTTTTACTGTCAATGAAAATTATACAATGCTACGTTAATATAATTGATGGTTTGATGTCAATATTTTCCATAATGAACATTTCTGCAACTAAATTTTTATGTTACAGTACATATGTCCTCTTGGCCCAAAATAATGTCTATAATTTAAAATTAATTATTGGTCAAATTTGGACGTCGGTCAGTTTAACGGTAATTATTTTCGCCTCTAGTACTTGCCCTGTTTTTTGGGATATCCCATATATATATATATATATATATATATATAAATATATATGGTATTGGGGTTTTACAATGAAAATGCGCACTTGGATTTACGAAGATTGGATTGAACACTTCACGAAACAGACGCATCTGTTCCCAGTCAACGTAATACAGGTAGACCATGAAGTGGTTTCAAATGAAAAGTCATACACACAAATCCCTTATATGGGATGGTGAGAAAAGTGCAGTGAGGATGAGCGGGACAGTTGGCTGGAAGACTCCAATAGATTAAGACAGTCTTTTGTACTGGTTATTTTACTACTTATTATTATACTAGAGTCTCTAAATCAATAATATAGAATCTTAGGTATTTATTCATATGAATTACTATAGGAGTGTATCCATTGTTAAGTTAATAAACAAATAAGAGAAAGAAAATAGTGAAAAAGCATTTATTTATATATTCCTGAGAACCCCACGAAGAGTCTATTGCAACCAAAACATCGTCGTACAATCGAAGTTGAAGAAGGAATTTTGAATATTGTTCATTAGGATCCTACATGCAGCAATAGACAAATAACTCAGGAAATGTACACAGTTCTTTAAATGCTTACGTAAACAGTAATTAGTACAACCATTATACGAAATCAACAATTTTCAAAGAATTATGTTTTTCAACATAATTTTGAACATGATTTAAGAAGAATCAATCATTTAATAACCTCTTTCATGGAGTGCCGAAAGCATATTCACAAGAATAGATAGTATTTTCAGTAGACACGACTTCAATTTCCGGACGCATGAAAAGAGCTATTCGAGAATTTGGACATTGTGAATGTTTGGCTAGGCATCGTGAATCTTCAAATTGAAGAACCAATATTTCTTCTAAACAGACTAAATGTAAATTAATAAGTAAATGTGTTGGAAGAAGTATTAGATAATGTTCCATTGAATACCAGAGCTAACGTGTATTACTTGCACGATGATATATCAGCTCATAATGCAAGAATTACAAAAGCATCGAATGAACGTTTTCAAATAGGTAAATCGAGAGAAATGGACCAAGCAAGGTCACCAGATATGAATTCTCTTGACTTCTTTGTTTGGGGTTTTTTATGGTCACCAGATATGATTATTCCCTTGAAATTTCCAATTCGTATTGCCTAAGGGTAAATTTTTTGAATAATATGCTCTCGCAGACTAATTCAAAAAAACCCCAAACAAAGAAGTCAAGAGAATTCATATCTGGTGACCTTGCTTGGTCCATTTCTCCGATTTACCTATTTGAAAAGCGTTCATTTAAATTTCCATTATTAGCTAGGTTACAAGTAATACACGTTAGCCTGGGGATACTTCTTCCAATACATTTACTTATTAATTTACATTTAGTCTGTTTAGAAGAAATATTGGAGCTCTTCGATCTTTCAAGCCGGAAAGAACATTTTTGTCTAATATCGATTCTTGCTTCGCGCATGGTCTTATAAAATCTCTACGCTTTGATTCTCCTAAGGTATAAAAAAATGAACAAATTGTAGTACATTTCTTCCCTCTAAAAGGCATATCACTGCTTCGTACCATTCCGATGGCCACAGTCTCAGCGTATTCAAAATAACTAACCGGTAAAACAGTTGACTTGTCCTGATGGCATTCATTTTTGTTACCCCACAGAAAAGTCGTTTCTTGAGAAAAATTAAAATCTTCCTCGAGAAATCATGACCAACAGTAGTACAGCAAGATTATGATTATGATTTTTGTTATTATTACGATGAAAATATTAATTTTATTATTATTATAGCGTAAATTAAAATTTTGCACCAAAAATTGAAATAACGAATAATTTATTAAAAAGTAGAAGGCCTTGCGAATAAGAATTAATTTAAAAAATCGATTGATACCAAAGATGGATTTAATTCGGAAAAATTGTAGGAAAATCGGATTGAAGAAGGATGCTAATCTGATTGAAAAAGTAGACATGTACGTTGGAATTAATAATTACAATAAATGAAGCAGAACTAATATAACTTTGTGCTATATGATATGAGAGAACATATGGTCAAAAAAATAAAGAGGATGTATCTAAATCGAAAGGAATTTCCTAGAAATACACGAACAAGGCTGCTCGAGAGAAATATGTAAAAAAGTGCTTACAAAGGGTACTAGGAAAGTTTTGCAATATGACGCAACAATGAATCGTAGGAAGCTGCTTGTTGCTGCATGTTGAGACATGTTCATACGTGCATAGTAGCCGCCGCGCCATATCGATGGGCGCAGTTATTCATTAGCAGTGAGTGTGTAAAGTGCTTGCGAGGGCATCGTGGTCACGAAATGAGATAGGGGCAGTTTTGCGTTATAATTTCGTACGTGGTTTAAACATAGACCAGTGCTTCGAAGAAATGACTCTTGCACTAGGTGATGTTTTTCCACATCGCACATTGATATTCAGGTGGTATAGGGAATTCCAAAGCGGAAATTTAACTGTGGAGGATGCTGAGAGGTCGGGAAGGCCACGAACGTCATTTACGGAGGAAAACATTGCTACTGTGAGGAAAATGCTTGGCGAGGACAGGCGAGTAACCTACCAACAGATAGAGGGTACTTCAGGCCTAAAGGCACCACCAATTCATTCGATTCTGCATGATAATTTGCACGTGAGTAAACTGTGTTCTTTCTGGGTGCCGCATCGACTGACTGAAGAGCAGATAACACGACGTGTGGCTTGGTGTCGGGAGATGCTAGAAAAGTTTAATAAGGGACAATCTCGGTATGAGCACAACATAATGACAGGTGACGAGACTTGGCCATTACGATGTCCCGACCAAAGCTCAAAACAAAATTTTGTCTTTGATGATGAGGACACACCCGTAGTTGTCAGAAAATCCCTATCTGTAAAGAAGAAAATGATAGCTGTATTTTTCATATCGAGTGGAATTTTAGAACGCGTCGTTTTAGACACACAGAAGATAGTCACAGCTAAGTGGTATACTGAACAGTGCCTGTTGAAAGTAATTAGATCTATGAAGAACTTGTGGCCAAAGTCGAGAATGGATACCAGATTTCTCCATCACGATAATGCTCCAGCTCACCGCGTCAAAGCCTGCACCGAATATTTGACCACGACAGGATTGAAACTTCTTCGAGCACCCTCCCTACAGTCCAGATCTTGCTCCCTGTGATTTTTGCACTGTTCTCGCAATTGAAAATGAAGCTAAAAGAGAGACGGTTTTCCAGTGATGAGGACTTTCTGCGGGTTTGGAACAACGAGTGTGCTTTACTCCCTAGCAAAACTTGGCAGAACTGGTTTAAAGATTGGTTTCGGAGGATGGAAAGGTGTATTGAGTGTAGAGGAAATTACGTAGGTAACTGAACCATGGATGCAATTATTAGTTTAGAAGAAACTAATAACTTACCCACGTTACCTCGTTTAGAAATTTTATATTATGATATCGAACCTAATTCATGTCAGGATCTTTTCATATCAATTTTGCAAAGAGCTTTTATTCCATTTCCTTTTCGTTAAACACTAATTTTTCTTTTAATCATTACAAACCCTTTCGAATCACCAATTACTCCCTCTGGACTACCTTTTGTTTCGAAATAAAGAGTTTATGATTAAAGCGATTTCATCTCACACAGTAAATTAAACATATTTAAGATAGGATCCACTTCTGAATTAAATTTAGAATGAATTACTCTCTGGGGCACGGTCAGTAATCCCACTTGCAACTGATAAGAATTAGTTTCTCAATTAAGCACCATTCTTGAAATATATCAGATATATGTACATGTTCCTATACAAGGGACGGTCAAAAAGTAACTTATTTGTACATTTTAAAATTATTTGTCAAAGTATAAACTGAGGTCCCCTCCTTCCTTACATTAGATAATTGTACAAAATTTGGAACAGATATATAAGATACTCATTCTAACATTGTTTAATTTTATTTTAGCAACTCTCTTTTAATACCGCAGGGCGAGATGTTTATATAGAAGTGAAATAAATATTTTGAGGAATAATACTAAGTATGGTTGTACAGTATCTGGTAATTAAATTAGGAAACTCTACTATTTAAGAATTTTAATGAAATAAAATTCACACACATGAAATTTAAAACGTGTACTTCTGTATTACACATGTACAACTGTAGAATACATTTGTGTCAATATTGAGTCAAATCTCTTGCTTACTGTCGATACAGGCTTTTACGGTGTCTGCCAACTTTCTGCTTTCTTTCCAGGCTTTTTCGATATTTTGACTTTTGAGGATGAATGAACAATAGATTTAAAAACATTCTAAACATTCTTGATTTTATTTAGACCCGGCGATTTCCCAAGACAAGGCAATACTGATATACCAAAATTTCGAAAAGATTCTCGACAGATTCCGCCATATGACATGAAACTCCATTTTGCATTAGTACGGAAGGATCTTGCTCTGCATCTGGTGTAGTAATAAAAGACACCAAGACAGTTTCTATTACATATTTGCATTAATACTAGTTCATTGTCCCTTGGACAAAGGTACCGAGGTCTTGCTACAGCCCCAGTAATGCATGACCATACCATCATATCGGGGGGATGTTTAACACTTTGCGCTTCACGTTCCTTTCTATAGTGCTCCGAAGGTGTTCGTCTCACAAATTTAATAGATTCTGAAGCGTGATTCGTCACTGAATATGACCTTCGATTGGAAAATTAACAACGGCAACTAGCACGTAATATAAGAAAAATATTGAAAAATATTGATGAATCTTGAGTTTTCTCTTCATTTGGTTAAACGCTTTTTTTTGTAGATCGGCGACATTTTAATACAGCAGCGTATAATTGAATTCACTAAGTCTGCTCTGATGCCTTTATATTAAAAGACTGCAGAAGATACAACAGTTCTCTGATGGAAACTTGACTATTCTGCAAAGCTATGTTAATAATTTTTGTACCCCTCTTTCAGTGGTTTTGAGTAACAGGCGACAATGTTATCGATCTCTTGACGTGGGCAAATTCTCTTTGATTAGTGTTGCAATCCTTGCTACTATTCGGAGTGAAACTTTTACTCTTCTAACAACTTCGTTTTAAAAAGTAAACCAGTCTCTAATATAGTTTTAATTTTAATTTTTTTCACTGTTTGTATTATCTTTCGTCTTGCCCATGGCGCATGACGTTATAAAATATATACTACAAACACCAGTCTATCTACAAGACACTGAAAACCATAAATATGTTATCACAAACACACTCTTCGAGGGTTCTCATAATTTTGAATAAATTTTACTGTATAAACACATTATACCTTTTCACCTCCTCGAATTTAGCGAGCGCAAATCAAGATTACGAGTTCAGCAAAAGATTAGCGACCTCGAAACTTAATACTATGAATGAAATAAATAAATGTATGTATGTATATTGTAAGCTGGCGGGCTGTATAATTAAGAAATACATACATTTATCTTTCCGGGAGAGTAGGATAATATGAATTTAAAATATATTATTCATCATAACTGAGACCTGAGCTAATTTAATTGCCAGATGCTGTATTTTTAATTTATTAGTTAACATTAACAGTGTTTCACCAAGAGCCGACAGCACATTCAATTATTATTATAAAATGCAATATTTTTAGGTTATTAAAGCTCCATTTACTAAATCATTTCTTCGACATCACCCACATATGAAGCACCTTATAAGAATTCCTTTGAAAGGAGAAACTCAAATAGCGTTTGAAGAACACAAAATGTTCTCGTGGATTCCTTTAAAACCTCGTTCTTTGTTAAAGTAACATTGCACCAAATCAACTCATATTCTTCACGTAAGGTGCGTGATGAATTTAAACGAGATCGTATCTTTTCGAATTCAATTACTTAGACGGTTAGACTACCGTATCAGTTTTAATGAATAATTTTGTTGCTTTAGATACGATTTCATTACGGGCGATATCAGAATATATATCCCAGATCTAGTGCCACTTAATTAAAATTCGCGCGAGAAACTTCTAAATTTGGGAAAATAATTAAATTATTCTAGTTATTCTACTTAGTTAGTTAGCCAATTATAAATCTGTGTCTAGACCCGATGTATATAGAATGTCAGAGGAAGAACGAATTCTTGATTGCAACATCGATAACACAAACTTATATATTAACGGTGTGAGAATATTTTAGAAAACAAGTTCCCTTATGAATACGAGGGTAGCTGTTTATATTCCGGCAACTGTTAATGTTCCCTCCGATCTAATGATTTCATCGTGAAGTTTGTCATTTTTGATAATATATTTACCTTGACAGTTTTATTATCTGGTCGCTATTTCTATTGTTGACAGTAACTTAAAAATTTTATGCCAGCGAAAAAATGGAATTAACTTGCAAACATTTCGTGCAATTATTTTTCATAACTTTCGGTGTGAATTATCTCAACAAGAATGCATCGACGAGCTGAATTCTTTATATGGTGATAAAGCACCATCGAAAACTATAATATATTGTTGGTATAGTGAATTCAAGCTTGGACGGCGTTCTTCGAACGATGAATTTCGTGCAGCTCGTCCCACAAGTGCTGTGTCGGAAAACATTAATGCAATATCTGAATTGATAATGCAAGACCGTCATGTGACATACCGAGGGTCTGTAGGTATTAGTAACACCAGCTTGCATAAGATCCTGCATGAATATTTAGCCGTTAAGATGCTATGTTCATGTTGGATGCCACAAATAGCGGAGACACCTGATTCTTAAGTAAGGAATCACTTCGGGTAAGACTAGATAGGCCATAACAAACAAGCTCTGCTATCAGAATTATGTGAGTGAGAAAGGGCACCATCTTGTAGTCAATAAAATTTTCTTAACCATCTTACAGTTAAAGAAAGAGCCATATTTGCAGTATACTTAAATCAGAAACTCTGGCTACATATGCTTCAGTGAAAAAAGCAGTCCGTAAATTTGCTATGGGGAGACTCGTTTGCATATTAAAAATTCATGAGGATTTTTTAACCCCAGATACACGAATGATTTCGTTTTTCAGTAAGATGAATTTATTACTTGTCACAAAATTCAATACGATCAAGAAAGTCGTCGTTTTCATGGTGCAACATTTTCATTGCGAAGATACTCATAGTATAGTCACTGGCTTCCAAAACCTATGACAGCTGTAAAAAAAATGAACGCATATGTATTTCCTTAAAATATTTCATTCCGGTATTAAGTTCGTAGCTGGCCTCCATAACAACTTTTATAGAATTGGGTAGGAAAAACGCTTTGACATGTTCGACATTTTCCTCTACTCTTGGTCATCCTATACTGTTCCCTTTATACAGACATCATGTTCTTTCAAACTGATTATGCCATCGTCGAATATTGCTCTGTCAAATGCACAAATAAAACAACCCTTTACTTTTTAATTTTGCGTTTGAATAAACTTACCCTATACATCATCTGTGATGATGTACTTTTTTTTGTTTAAACACAGTGTGGTATCTATATAAATCATTTAACATCTACTATACATCGTGTACTTCAAGAAATTCCAGAATGTAACGGGTCAATTGTTTTAAAACTAGCAGAACTATTCGTGAAATTAAAGATAATGTAGCAACAGGTACACGACAGGTTCATAAGATGCACGAATGCTTAGTGTAAAGGGTTTTAGCCCAGTGGTTACGAAGGCTGTTGGGATAGAAAGAGAAACTCAAAAAGTTCGACACATGTTGCCAATTATAGAAAACTTTCAGCCCGTTGCAGCGACCAATTTTAGCAACAAATAATAACTACTGATGAAATATAGTTACTTAGTACTGAACCCAAAAACTAGTCCAAGGAATGACGCAAACACGAAAAATGACTTCTACTTAAAACACATGTAGTTCCATTGTTAGGAAAAATAATGCTGGGCAGAATTTTTGCGCTATCTCATAACCATGGATGAAACATAGGTCCATCACTTCACACCCGAGACAAAAGGACAATCAAAACAATGGACTCAAAAGGGAGAACCGGCTTCAAAGAAGGCGAAGACCGTTTCATCTGCAGGCAAGGTCATGGCATCGGTTTTTTTGGGACATGCGAGGAATAACTTTCATTGACTATCTTGAAAAAGGAAAAACTATCAATAGCGAGTATTATGTAACATTTGAGCGAAGAAATCAAGCAAAAACGACCGCATTTAGCTAGGGAGAAAGTGTTGTGTCATCAAAACAATGCACCAACTCACAAGTCCGTTTTGCAATCGCCAAAATTAATGAATTAAAGTTTGAATTGATACTTTATGCACTCTATTCTCCAGATTTAGCACCCTCGGTTTATTCTCTGTTCCAAAACTTGAAAAAATGGCTCGGTGGTCAAAGATTTTCCAACGATGAAGAAGTGATATCGCCAGATACGAGCTATTTTGAGGAGGAGCGAGACAGTTCTTATTATAAAAAGGGTATCGAACTTATTGAACATCGCTGGGAAAAGTGTATAGAGCTGAAAGGAGATTATGTTGAAAAATAAATACATTTCTTTATAATATTTTTGTGTTTTCTTTGTTGGGTCGGCTACTTAACTAAAATTTTCGAACTGTTAAAAATGAGGGTCAAAACTATAAAATCACAACGCGGATAAAAAAAATGAAAGTAAAAATTTTATAAAGTCGAAAACTACATGCCTTTGAATAAATTTAATCATCTAATTAAAGTTAACAAAATAATGATGAATAATCAATAATAAATGAACAGTGTACAGTCAACCGTACAGAATATTATGCCATATTAAATGTCAAATTTAAAAAGCCAATATCACATTAATGTAAAAACGACGCAAAAAGGGATGTTTTTAATAACAGTTACGTATTAAAGGTAATATTATATATATAGTCCATTTACATTTACTATCCTTCGGATATCGCGTTATGTAAATGTAATTTTTAAATACCAAATTCGAAGAGTAGCAAAATTGTACTGAATATACATATTTCATATACTCCAGCGCAAGTGAAATTAAATTCCTACACACACTGTTTCCGGTACTACAGAACAATATACCAAATCTTCTTACATTTATTGTTCCGCCGAAGCCAAAGCAAAAAGACGAGAATAATATTGGAGCTCGCGATGTTTTTCAATCATTTCCAATGCTAATTTCATTTTAATACTTTTTCGCATCAATAATCTGAAATAATACGTTTTTTTGCTTTACAACTTAGAAAACCACATTATTACCTATATCCATTAAGCTGAAACATCCGAATAATTCCCATGAAATGGAAAGACAGTGAAGCGAGAATTTCAATTCACGTGCATCTATCAAACGATTGGGTTCCTCGGGTAATTTGATTTTCCAATAAAGACCCGTGTCAGATCTACACGTAGTAGTAGTTATACATTTAAAATGTGCAGTCCTTTTTAGGCAACTGAACTAAATAAAACCGTTAACGTATTTTGAATTGTATAAAATACTATCTTAAAAAAATAAGTAGTGATGTATTGTATCGTCTGGCCTAAATAACTGAAATCGTTAACATTTTTATAAATATTCTCCGAATAAGTTTACAAATACGTCTAACAAGACATAATCTTGGCGGGACTTCAACAGTTTTTTCGTGTATTAAACGAGATGGATATATTCTGCGAATCCAGATCTCGCATTTTAAAACAAGATCTGGTGCTAACCGTATATAGAAGACAAATGCTTACGATTAATTTGAAAAAGAAAAGAAAGAAGTTAGTTTTGTATGAGAACAATAAACACCTACACATTTCCTTCACAGTCGGACAAAATTTTAGCGCACAGAAATCATTTATCAAACAGAATGACATTTTGTCATTACAAAGGCCTTTTTTCGACTATATACACACTGTAACTTGAAGAAGTCAACGAAAGTGAAAATAAACATGACGTGATTTACACTAATCCATATACCCGTGTGTCTATAGACATAAAGAAGTATAATTAATTCATCTTAGTCTTTCTTCGAATAGAAATATACTCTTGGGTAGTCAGTTTGGTCTCAGATAAATTAATTAAAAAGACATTATCACGGATTTGGTAACCGGATGCTATCCTCTGGAGAACGAAGTAACTTGGACGTAATCGACGAACCCTGGTATAGAAAATAAATAATGACCTAAGAAAACTAATCCGTGTGAAATTTACATTTGTGAATTGATCAATAAGGTTGATATATAACCCCTTTCCACAATTAACTATTTGTAAATTCTGTATACGCATTTCGACAACCAAGATGTGCACTGTGCACATCTTGGTTTTCAACGGTGCGGATCGCGACGGAGTACAATTTTTTCGCCGTGTTTTACCAGGTGCGACACTTTGAAATTATCTGCTGATGATGACAACTTGGTTGTCGAAATGCGTATACAGAATTTACAAATAGTTAATTGTGGAAAGGGGTTATATATCAACCTTATTGATTAAGTCAATCAACCACAGGCTCCATCAAACTCAACTACATTTGTGAAAACTAAGACAGAAGCATTTCTGAAACTATAGAAGCTTGTCAAGGTACGTAAACTAATCAATCTGACCTTTGGGGAGATTACTTAAGTGTCTGTATTATTGTTGTTCAACCCTAAACATTAATTTAATGAAAAGTAACTTTTCATACTGCCTTCAAAAACGTTAACGGAGTATATCCAAATAAAGTATTTTCAGAAATTTCAAAAAAATGGTTGGCAAAATTTAGTCCAGTCGAATTCGATTTATCAGATAGGCTGAAATCTAGTTATCTTAATACTGATTCAGATTAATTTGTTAACAATATACTGAATACACATTACAAGTATCAACCAAGGAGATTGTTGAAAGACAAAGTACGTTTCAAAGTTAAAAAGTTTTTTAAACTATTTTAAAGGCTAGTTTCTGTCTTAGAAAGGCATAATACAGTAAGATTAATATGGAGTAATTTTCTACGTTACCTTTTGCCAATAAAATCAACAATTTGAACACGGACAATTGGGCCAGTTAAACAAGAAAATTTAAAAAAAGTGCCATAGTGTTCTAATACTCGTATATAGTTTCAGGAAAACAGTGCATAGTTGATTACAACAACATAGATCTAAGAAAAATCGTGTAAGATATTGTTATTCCTCCCCTTTAAGCTGGTTGATTACTCACTTACTGACTTATCATGCCAGGAGTTTCGAATTCGAGTCTGATGGCTTACTGTCCAGGAAGGTTTCTTATGGTTTGCCTTTCCCGTTTAAGCGAACGCTGACACAAAAAGACCTTAAGTAGCACCACCAGCGGGAGCTTAATAATAACTCATGGCCTCCCGAAGCCCTCTATAGTTGGGGTTACGCTGTTGGCGAATATGAAGGAATGGATTATTATAATTATTATTATTATTTTTCCAAACTGCTACTCTTATATCTGGGACATCACTACTGTTTCAGTGAAGCTGAAGATGTGAATGTTATTTAAAGCAGATAGCATGCTACTCTTATATCTTTTTGATTATAAATCGGTCGCCTTTTAAAGTCTTAAGTTTTCAAATTCTGCCAAATGATTTTTTTTTATTTGATCTTTATTAGTATTTTAGATACTTTTAAAATTTGCATTATAATAAAAATTTTACAAAAAGGTAGAATTTTATGAATTTAAAATTAAAACTTTAAGTTGATTTCAACAAAATAAACAAATTAACTTGTTTTTAACAAAATTAACATTTTCTTTTAAAAATATAATAATTTCTTTGAGTTTTTAACTCATTTGGGATTTCATTATGCAATTTAAGCATTGCTGTTGACCTTGTTCTTTGTGGCCCAAAGTTTTCGGCGTTTCTAAGTTCATACGGCTTCACCTCGCCCACATATCTGTTGTTTTCACAAAGATACTCTGGCGCATTTCCCATCTTCATTCTCTGCACAAAGCATATGGTATTCATTTCAAACCTCTGTTTAATATTTAATCATTGCAGTGAATTAAGCATTACTGATATAGCTGTACACGGTTGCATTTTAAAATACATCTCATGGCTTTGTTTTGTAGTTTCTGCATTCTCTCAATTTGTGTTTCTAGGCAGCATGTATATTTATAGTTGAACAAAATTCAAAGTGGGGTTTAATAGTGGTGTTATATATATTTATTGCGGTTCCTATTGAAAGCTTTTTTCTTATCCTTTTAAAAAACCCAATTTTTTTGCAGATATAATCAGTATGATCTTTAAGTTTTAATTCTTTATCAATTATGAATCCGAGATATTTGATTTTATCAACTTTTTCTATTATTTTGTTATTAATTTCAAAATCTCTTTCACTTTAGTTTTACTTTCGTTTAGTTTCAGTTTGTTCATTTATAAATATTAACGAATGGTTATTCATTAATATTTTTTACATCATATTTTAATTTGTCTCTACATTCACTTTCAGATTCTCCTTCTGCATATATTAAAGTATCATCCGCATATAATACTATTTTACATTTTTGAACAATATTTGGCATTTCACTTATATATATTATAAAAAGTAGTGCACCTAATATTGATCCTTGAGGAACACCAAAGTCATTCCTCAAAACGTTCGATAGGGTACCGTTCACTTTTGTTATTTGTTGTCTGTTTTTTAAATATGATTTAAACCATTCCAATTCAACATCTTTTATTCCGTACAAATAAAACTCTATTTGTATAATCAAATTTCTGTCTATTGTTTCAAAAGCTCTTTCGAAGTCCAGGAATAAAGCCATTATTTTTTCCGATATATTTCTATTGATTTATTATATAATTAACTGTTGTTTCACACGAATAACCTTCACAAAATCCTGACTGGTATTTGGACAATAATAGATTTTTTTCAAAATACGTTTCCAGTTTATTTTTTACATCTTTTTCAGATATTTTTTCACACGTTTTTAGTATGTTTATTGGTCTAAGCTCCTCACATTTGTTAGTTTTTGGTACTTTCACTATCGGTGACACCATAAACTCCTTCCAACTTTCAAGAAATATTCCTGTTCTGTATGTA
The DNA here is from genome assembly GCA_031893035.1 of Dermolepida albohirtum. Lineage (NCBI taxonomy): Eukaryota > Metazoa > Arthropoda > Insecta > Coleoptera > Scarabaeidae > Dermolepida > Dermolepida albohirtum. The sequence goes on from JAVIWB010005397.1 coordinate 189,243, forward strand.
TTTATTACTTTCGCAAGATTTCACCCGTTGAATGCCAATTTTCTAGTATCAGTTTTGTTGACATTTTGTTGTTGAAATCTTCCCGTATTACTCTTACGCTATTAATAAAATATTCGTTAAAATTATTAGCTATTAGCTGATTGTTTGTACATTCGTTCCCACCGAATATCACAGACTTTATCTCAGTCCGACTTTCTTTAAGAACCAATGTAGCTGATGTAGCCGAATGAATATATGGTAGTTTGTGCAACGATTGTGTAAAACGACAATTTTTGCACGAGTACAGAAATTTTGCCGCAAATCGAATGAGTGTGAAAAGTGCTTTGCGCACATATTACACACTATAATTTTTTTACAACGTTTTAATCGTAAAATATAGATATGAGTTTTATTTACTTGAACAATCTGATATGTAATTCTACAAGCATTGTCAATTCATAAAAACCAAAGCATAAGCACAAATCAAATATAGAACTTTGCACTCGGTTATGCCCGGTTGCCTTATAAGTATATTTATTGTCGTTGTAGTTGAGAAATTGCCTTGCAAACAGTAATTGTTGCGGAAAGCTCTATACAGTGGTCATAGAAAAAAGTAATTACATTTACTAATTATTTTTTATTTAATTTATACATTCATCATCTGGAAAAAGAGCTCAAACCCACCGAACAGTGGTTTAAGAGATTGTTTTAGAGTACGTTACGAAACTCTGCAAGAAAGTACAGCGTGTTTCAAAAAGAATATAAGTATTACAAAGTATTATTTTGTCCAAACTATCGATCGCTGCGTCTCGGCTCGACTATTGAAGAAAGGAATACATAGTCTAGTTTATTTAATAGCCGCTAGATGTCAGTTGCCTTCTGTTTTTTTGGTAACCGTCATATGTTTAAAAAATGGCTACTCCGCAGCAGAAATCATTTGGTGGGTGAAACATTCGCAAATGGTATCGACAGTTTGTAGATACAGAATGTGTATGTAAAGGAAAAAGTCCTAGTCGCCCTCGTGTTTCTGAAGAAAATGTTGCAAGAATTCAAACTGCTTTCCAACTTAATCCTTCAAAATCAACTCGCCACGCCAGTCGGGAATTACAACTGCCTACAACAACAATTTGGCGTGTTTCGAGACGTCGGTTAGTTATGAAGCCGTACAAGTTACAGTTGTTACAAGCTCTGCGTCCTGATGACAAATGGAAACATGTGTCGTTTTGTAACGAGATTCATGATGCTGACAATGATAACACTTTCGCACAACGCATCGTGTTCAGTGATTAAGCGACTTTCCATGTTAGTAGTCTAGTAAACAAACACAATGTTCGAATTTGGGATCTACGGAACCCACATGCAGCCATTGAACATGTACGAGATTCGCCTAAAATCAATGTGTTTTGTGCGATATCTCGATCATCTGTTTACGGCCCATTCTTCTTTGATGGAAACACGGTTAACGGTCAGCAGTATCTCGCTATATTACAAAACTGGTTGTTTCCGAGGCTGCCCGAAGAAAACTTCATTTTTCAACAAGACGGGTCACCCCCTCACTGAAGTCGCCAAGTGCGTGAATATCTGAATGAAACTCTACCGAACCGTTGGATTGCTCGTGAAGGAGCTGGCGACTTAGCATGTCTCAGCTGGGCTCCACGGTCACCAGATTTGACATCCTGTGACTTCTTCCTGTGGGGTTTCGTTAAAGATAACGTTTATGTACCACCACTCCCACAGAACCTGGAAGAGTTGAAGAACCGTCTCCGTACTGCCATAACATCCGTGACGAAGAACACGCTTGCCCGAGTATGGGAGAAATTTGAGTATCGATGTGATATTGTTCGTGTCGCTGATGGAGGCCATATTGAACATCTGTAATCTGAACTTGAGAGGTTCGTAAATATGTGTGGAGAGTTTCATATTCGTATGTCTTAAAGTTTAATAAATATATGCATTCGAAATACGCATATTCTCTTTGAAACAGCCTGTATTATTTCTATATACGCCGTATAATTTTCATTTCATCAGACCCTTACTTGTGTAGTGAACAAGTTCCTTTCAAATGCGGTGCGTGTTATGTTTGATGTATTTATTGAAGCCTTCGCAAAAGTAAATAGCAATCACTTCGACTCACTTTTTAATATTTTATCCCCAAATATATTTATTCTATAAATATACAGTAAAACTCACTTATAACGAACTCAACACTTAGTACTTTATAAACAAAATGCGTTGCTCTTAATGAAAAACCCTATGCAAAACAGACTTGTAATTAGAAATGGACCATTATTTCTTTACTTGTAGCTCGTGTCCTTTAATAATTTTTACTTGAATAGGACAGCTAGCAACACACAACAGCTCTAATGAACGTCTCGAAGTCGGACAAAATAATTATTTTTTAATTAAAACTTAATTCCCATCTAGTTTAAATAGTAATTAGAATTTCCTTAACAATCCGACCTCAAACACTATTCTAATTAAAACTTTGTATCTTTGTTAAATGAAATGAAAAGTTCGTAATTAAAAAGGCCATGGGAATTGCAATTTTTCCCTAGATGCTACTTTTATAAATGTACGTAATTAGTTAATCTAAAATAATGATCCAGTACGTCTATGTTGCACAAAAGAAATTTACGATTATAGCTAATAAGTCATAATGTTGGAAATTTTCCTTTTGTGGATTGCATTCCTACGTGTTATAGAAAACTATTTGTAAAATCGTATCGAAATTTGCACACGTGGATGATATGTTGAAACTTCCCAACCGCTTAGACAAACGAATAACGAACACTAAATAATAATGTCGGAGAAATATGTACAAAACGTGATTGTGTAAGTGTGTTTATAATCAAACCTTTCAATGTTGATTTCAAATTATGAATATTGCGTTTTCCGATATTGGAATGTAATTCTAAACATATCAAGTATGTTCAATTATCTGGAGCCTGGATGAAATAAACAATGATAAAATTTCTGCTGCTTTATATGTGTTACCGATAGACTTAATGTCTGTTCTACTAGCACGCATTAATTTTAAAATAAAATTTTTATTTATAGTCGTTTTAAGTCAACAAAAATGTAATATAAATTACATCCAAAATATGTGTTGAATAATTGCATAAGTTTAGTGATATAAATATGAGGAGTATACACTACCGCTCACAAGTTTGGGCACTCAATAAATTATAAAGAAAACGGAAAGAAATTAACTTCTATTGACAACCATCTAACGAAGAAAAGTAACAAAATATTCACCGAAATAATTCTGATTTCGTTGTAAATTATTGCACATTTTTCTCATCGAATCGTTCTCCTTTCATGTTTATCAATGATTGCACCACACGCGGCATTCTATCAGCTAATTTTCTAAACGTGTCTCTAGAAATATTTTTTCATTTGGATTGAAGAAGCCGCCGAAGACAATCATTTGAATTTGGATAGTGATTTCTTATTTTTCTATCGACTTCGTCCAATAGCAGCACCAAGAGGTTCAGATCTGGGTACTGAGGCGACTATGGCATAATTTGCACCCTATTAGCTTCTGCCCGAGCGTTCGAATAATTTTTGCAAATTTGGCCGTACTTTTCGGATAATTGTCATGGTCAAACGTGGGGAAAACTTAAATGCAGTCCTGAAAAAATAGCATTATTTTTCGTTCTCTTTATCAACGATCTTCTATTGAACATCGATTGTCCTGTGCTAGCATACACTGATGGCATTAAAGTTTATTATAAAATAGCATCAGTCGAGGACGCTTACAAATTGCAATCCGGTCTGGAATACATTGAAGCATGATGTAACACTTATCTGAGAATAAATATGAATAAATGTTGCGTAGTAACATACACACGCACCATTGCTGTTGAACTACAAAATAGGTGATCTGGTTCTTACCAGGCAGTTAAAGACCTGGGAGTTACTTTCGACCACCAACTGACGTTTAGACCTCATAGTCTGGCAACTTGTGCATCTGTATGTAGATCTTTAGAATTTTTAATGCGTGTTTCTAAGTACTTTGGAGACATAGGAGTATTAAGGTTTCTTTATTACGCTCTTGTTAGTAGCTGGAGTATGCTGATATCGTATGGTACCCTACTTTGGTTCGCACTGCTTACTGCTGGACCGAATACACACACGATTCTTAAAATTTTTGTCTTACAAGATGGATGGAACATTTCCACCCGTTGGAACCCGTCAAGTGGAACTGATTTCCAGACATGGAATGCTATCTCTTGCAGGAAGAAGAAATCAGCATTGTGCAAAGCTTATGTGGAATTTATTGCATGGCGAGATTGACTGAGTTTCTTTTATAGCGAGTATCTTTTCGTGTTCCCAGGATTTCTGCCAGGCATGAAAGCACATTCCACCTTACGGCGACAAGAACCAATGTAATGTGTCGCATTACTAATAAACTTGGTTCGGATATTTTTTTGGAATCTTACGTTGTTGATATGTAGCTGTTTAGTTGCTTTGTTTAGAATTTGAATGATTTTCTTTTCTCCTGCCTGTTTATATTGGTTTTAATGTTTTTGTACTATAATTGGGAAATACTGTTAGACAATAAAGATTTATTTATTATTATTTATTATTATTATGTTCGAGAATTCTTCTGTATTCCTTCTTACGCATAGTGTCGTCTATTTTTACTAAGTCACCCATTCTTATTGTTTCGAAACATCCCTAAACAATAGTGAACCACCACCGTGCTTTACCGTAGAACGATACATTCGCGAAAAATTTTTAGCCTTTGCCAAAAGACCTGAAATTTGAACCTTAGCCTAATCATTTGGCTTCCAATGGCGGTAGTTTTGTGTCCACTGTAACCGCGTTTGTCTATTTCCTCGTTGCAACAATGGTTTTCAAAATACAATGCGTCCATGAAGATCAATTTCTTTTAGATTACGTTTTGTTTTACTGACCCGAACCACCTGACCATTTCTACCGTAATTTCGGACACTAATAGTTGTCGATATCGTTTGTTAAGTAGTTTGCTTCGTAAATCTTCAGCAGTCATTGTTATTAGAGAAGAACCTGGTCGATTACGATGTTCGATATACCCTATTGCTGGAGTGTATAGTGCTTGCCTTTCAGCAAGTGCACATTTTGAATAACCCTCGTCCTAAAGTTGATTGTTGAGGGCATTACTTTGTGAAATTCGATTACACTAAGAAATAAATAAAACACTCATTTGAAATGCGTGGAAATTAATTAAAATGTAATAAACTAAATTCTATTACCCTTCTTAATAATCAATTAGATTTAAATAATTCGCCTCTTTTAAATTTATCTTAATTCTTAGCACTCACTATTCCTACTTTAATCCTTTACTTTAATTGTACATAATAATTTCATTAGTTCTTAATGCCTTCCCGTCATTTACATTTATAGACTTTTCGAAAAATGGTCTTTTATCGACAAACAATCTTGTATGTACATTTTACCTCTACCTTTTTCTTGTAATAGTATTCGTTTTATTTACTCCTTAGTGTTTTATTTATTCCTTAGTGTAATGAAATTTCACAAAGTAACGATCTTTCCTTTTCGGCACTTTAAAATACGATTGCTCAATATTTTAAAAAAGTGTTCAACTCTCAAAAACACTGATAATCACGTTGACAATAATTTATTAATATACTCTATAAGCGACGAACAACGACTAAACTATAGGTAAAGTACATTTTAATAGAAATTTACGAGTACAATCCTATGCTGTCTCATTGATCGCTGTAAACAGTGTAAACAACCACAAGTGCATGTAGTTCCGTATTCCTGGGTCGTAGAAATCGGCCGCAATAAAACAAACAATAGAAATTTAACACAAACCTTCGTTTTTGGGATAAAAAAGCACCTGAATTCTCATTTCACATTCATCGTACAGTACTGCATATTAATATTATGATTATTTAACAGATGCACTACTTTATACTTTGTACAAAGTTTTATAGACTTTTATTAAATACTCAAACTTCCATGGGCAGTAATGTATATCTAATGTACTATGGTGGCTGATTTTTTAATGGTAGGACAAATTTAAGTTATCGATTATAAACGTTTTTTAATGCATAACACTAAATTACATCTCCTACATCTTTCCCTTTTTCATAAGAGTTTACCCTGTCTGTCAAATACTCGATACCCTTTGCACTTTATCAAATGTTTTCTTGAAGTTCGCACAAAAACTAAATTAAGCTCAATCTATGGTCATCCCTAATCATCGATAAAATAATACGGCATGGTTGTAATTCATCGCTTCTTCAATGAAGAATTTCTGCGGGTATTTTTTCGATGATTCGACTCCTCTTTCAGATCTACTTCAACATAAGACCAATACTTATGTATGTCGAAGTGGTGAGTATTTTCTGGTCGTAGGTATTAAAATATATTATTTGTCTCCCTGCAAAATGTTGCTTTACAGAAAATATAGGATAATACTGTTAAAATTAGAAAATTAAAGAAATCAATACCAACATGTTATTAGAAGTGGCTTCGATTAGTGGTTGCTGCTTTTGATTAGATGAAAATCAGTTAAATAACTAGATTTACTGAAAATTATTAAACATAGAGAAAAAAACCTTTTAAAACCCTTCGTGAATAGATGAAAAGAACAGTTAGCGTGTACCATATTCGCTTTATATGGCCTTATGTAACTTTTTTTCTATAATATTAGGAACTAAGTTTTTCAAACGAACGAGCTCATGTTTGATTTAATAGAAAGAGACATGTAACATTGTTCTTAATTATAAGTGAAATCACTTATAATTAAGAGCAATCTTACCTGTCTCAAGAGTCACTAGAGAGGTGCAATGATCGGGGAAGAGTACATACAAAACAAACGCATACTTATACATACATACATCCTTCTTCATCAAAATAACTAAAGTGGCATTACTTTAACGAAATTAGTAAGGCCATTTACTGGTGAAGAAATTCATTACAAATTGGCGACTTTCCTAAATACTCTGAAAAGCTTTCATGACACTAAAAACAAAGATTCGACGAATTCAAATATACTTGGGTCAAGAAATTAATAAAGAACAAAGAATTACATCTAGTTCTATATTAAAAATAGTAAAATTGTTACAGAAATACTTCAAATGCTTAAAATTACTTATGGAAGTAATTGCTTATCATAAACAGAAGTTTTTGTGTGGCATCGACGATTCAGAGATGGCAGAGAGAATAAATAAATTGATGAAGATTCAAATAGGAAAATACTTTTAAAAAATCCATCATTTTGTTTTCTAAATGATACGACGGTTTAAAATAAACATTATCTTCATGTGCTGAAGCCTTTCATAAATCATATTTGTCGTATTCGCGAAACAAGACAGTTGCAACTGGACCACGATAATACACCTTCTCGTCGTTTGCCAATTTTCAAAGAACTCAAATTTCCTTGCTTGTTCATCCCTCATACCAACTCGATTTAAGTTCGTTAGATTGTTTTTTTTCATATATAGTATTTAGTAAAAAAAATTTTGAACCAGTTAAAGGCATTTAACTGCCAAGGAAAGTATCTCAACAACATTACAATTAGCTTCTTGTTGAATATATATATATATATATATATATATATATATATATATATATATATACATATATATATATATATATATATATATATATATATATATATATATATATATATATATATATATATATATATATGTATGTGCATATCGTTGTATTTCTAGTTAGAGAAACTATTTTGAATAAATAGAATGATTTTTATCAAGATTCCTTAGCGTTTTTGTTCTTTTAATGCAATTTTGATTATTTGTATTTGTCAATACATATTTTAGAACATTTATCTACTTATTTTATTGACAAAATTGATAAATTTATTCAGCAAATACAAGTAAGAAAAAGGAAGAAAGTTAAACTTATTCATACCTGAAAAGTTCATTGAAAGAAAATAAATTTCTTCCTCATTTCAATTTATATAAAACGTTTTGAATTCAAATGAGTTATTTAAAAAATTTTTATTATCGTATGTCAACTAAAGAAAATTTTACATTACCCGACACATGTTACTATTAAACAAACATATTTTTTGGGGAAGGCAAAATTTGTATATAAACTAGGTCCAATATAAACATCAAAAAATGGCTCTTAGCGGTACATCAAAGCAAAAGTAATGTGAATAATTATTAATAATGAACAGAAGCTTTCAAATACTGAAATTTAGATTTTAAAAGTTCAAGGACCTAACACACACTTAACAAAGCTCATTCAATATTCGTTGAAAAATAATATGAATTTACAAATTTATATGTTGACGAGATATCTTTTGTGTAGTACAGGATCCAGTAAAATAATAGTTTTATAAAGTTTGATTTAACTAAAGTATAAATTAGAGAAGAATGTACTTATAAATTTGACGAATGGTGTGTTATATTTTTACGAGGTATCAATACAGTCTTATAAGCTCGTGAAAAACACATAACAACAAATACAAGAAATAGTAAATAATGCAATAACTAGAACTTGCTTAATATTACAAGAAAATGCAGCATGGGTATAGTAAGAACAAGCTTTCGTCAATTCCAAGACAAGTACAAAACAGATACTGGATAATACATTTCAATGTCTGTTCAATTGAGATGTCTTTTATGGAATAGTCTTTGGCAAAGTATATGTACCTTCAATGGCATCAGAAGAATATAGATAATCAGAGAATATGTTGATTACAAGGCGATTGATTAACTTGAACGAATAATTATTTGCACATATCCATGTTTAACTATCTCACAACTCTCTAGCATCCCTGACATATCTATTTCTACCCTCTAGTATTTCTTTCTAAATCTTGATAGAGTGCTTACCGGGTTCAGATATTGCTAGCACTTAGCACTGGATTTAAAAGCGAATGGTGTAGCAATTTGTGGGCAATGAAAACAGTGTTTTTGTGAAGAATGTGGAATGTTACGGAACCACAATTACTATTATTATGCGAAGGCTTGCTTGCATTGTTATAATACGGAAATAAAATAGTAGAGCACATAGTTGATTAAAAAAATACCACCATCAAAAAAGCTTAGACCAAATCTGCCAATGATCATAAAATTTTTTTATTAATGGAGGTAACATTTTTTTTTAAAGGGAGTGGTGCAAGGGTATAGAATTGCACATGGCACTACAGTATCGACTTCTGTCTATACCTTTGAGCAAAAACAAATATTAGAAGACAGCGACTTGAAACAGAATCTAATGTTAGAGTTTTTAAGTCGATTTTTAAGAAGCTTTGAAAGATCGGGTCCGTCACATCTTTGAACAACGGCAGTACTTTTGCGATAAGATTTTTGCACTATATGAACACTATATATCGTAATAAAAGCATTGCTATTTAACATTAATAATTATTAGGTGCGCAACTAAGTTCTCGCTGTTTTTTTGATGAAAATGCAACTTTATTGTGAAAAAATGATTACAAATGAATCATTCAAAATATTGCCTATCGCTAGCGGCAACTTTTTCCCATCTTTCTAGTAGAGATCGAATACCGTCACGGTAAAAGTGTTCGTCTCTTGAGGCTATCCACGAATCAAGCCATTTTAAGATGTCTTCATATGAGCGGAACTGCTGATTAGCCAGACCATATGCCATTGAACGGAACAAGTAATAATCGGACGGCGCAATATCTGGGGAATAGAGCGGATGGGGTAGAACCTCCCATTTGAGCGTTTCTAAGTAAGTTTTAACGGATTTGGCAACGTGAGGCCGAGCGTTGTCACGCTGTAGAATCACTTTTTCGTGCCTCTGCTCGTATTGTGGCCGCTTTCCGCGCAGTGCTCGGCTCAATCGCATCAATTGAGTTCGATGCCGTTCCCCAGTAATGGTTTCGTTCGATTTCAATAGCTGATAATAAATAATACCGCCCTGGTCCCATCAAATACACAGCAAAACTTTCGCAGCCTGAATATTCGGCCGAACCGACAACGTAGAAGCGTGACCGGGAAGTCCCCATAATTTTGTTCTCTTTGGGTTGCTGTAATGAATCCATTTTTCATCACCCGTAGCGATGCGATGAAGAAAACCCTTCCTTTTCCGTTGTTCGCAGGCGAAAAAACGACGCTCAACGTCTCTTGGCTTCAAATCATAAGGAATTCAGCGTCTTCGAAGGTTTTTCGTCTTCCTTCACGCGAACGGTCGTCAACATCCAAATCACCGTCTTTGAAGCGACGGAACCAATCACGGCACGTTGTTTCACTTAGAGTAGCATCTCCACAAACTTTTTGGAGTTCTTGATGTGCTTCAGCCGCCGTTTTCTTCGAATGAAAGAAGAAGAGTAACTCTTCCCGCAAATGACGATTATTTGGCACAAAATCAGACATTTTCACACAACCAAAAGTATATGACGCAAAAACAAAATCACTAATGTGTCAAAGCGGTTTGTTTACCATATGTCTAAGCTTGGTTCATGACGTTTTGGTTATGTCGCAATCGACCAGCACTTACTACTGGAGCCATCTCTTGAAAAACAGCGAGAACTTAGTTGCGCACCTAATAGATTTATATATTTTGTATTGATAATAACATTACGAAACTCGAAACTCAAAACAAATCATCATAATTCGATACTTTTCGTTTCATTTTTCATTGTTGGACTATTGATCAAAGGAGCAAATATCTTATTAGGTGTTGTTTAATACATTTATCGCATTTGATTATAATGCTAGGCAAGCAATATTATTCTTGTTGAAGAAAATCTAAGTATAGTTCTCAAATAGTAATATCAACGTGATCAGTTAGTTCATATAAAAAGCTCTGAATGTTTAAATAAGATAATTCAGATTTTTCGAGGGAAAAAAATGCAAAACAGAAAAAATGCTATAAAATACTGACACAAATGCGCCTTAACGTATTCACGTATGCGTTAAAGCGGTCGCTGTTGGAGTGTATGAGATGGCGTTTTAATATCAACAGTTTACCTCTGTGATTAGTATTTGTAATTTTGAGTGTCGTCCGAAATGGAAAGACATCATGATCTATCAGAGATAGAGGCTTGGGGGCCATACATCAACTGGAAAGTGGAAGAACACAACGAAGGTTGGTGACATGTTTGGAGTGAGCCAAATTGTAATTTATAGACTTTGGAATCGTTTTTTGGAAATTGGAGGTGGTCGACAAAGGTAAAGGAAAGGTCGACTAACACCAACAGTACCAGAAGATAATCGTCTCTCGTAATTGGCACTTAAAAACCGTGCCTTTAATATAACTCAGATTCGTGATTTTGCTGCCGCGAAGCAAGGGCTGCTATCGATGCAAACAATAAAAAATAGTTTGCATGCGTCTGGTTTACCATTGATTTGCTTTACTCTTACTGCAAAGTATGAAAGAGCCGATATAATGTGGGCAAATGAGCATACTAATTGAGGTCATAATGATTGAAGGCGAGTTGTAACCAGATTATAATAGGCATTACCTATTTTGGCGAATTGCCCGGCACACACAGTACTTCCACAATTTATCTCAATATGAGGGTGATGGCGTAATGGTACGGGCCGAGTTAAGTACTGGTAGGTACACTAACCTTTATTTTATAAAAACAGAGCTCCCTCTTTCCAAAAATATTTGGATGAAATTTTGCGACTCACTGTTCTTCCGTATCCAACAGCAGTGGGAGAATAATTCTTTTTATGAACAATAATGTTTCCCTAGAAGAAGATCGAATAGCACAAGCTAGATGTGTTGCATGAAATATTGTATCAAAAATGCTTCAGGCATTACGAATTGCTGTCAAGGAGAAATAAAATATTATTTCTCGAGAAATGTTCAATATACTAATCCGACTCATGCCATTGAGATGCCAAACGTTTTTAGATATTCGTGAAGATATACACATTATTATCTCTATTTCTTGTAATAATATTGCAATGAAACTTATGTAAAATTGAATATTTCTGTATCTTTCCTAAACTATAAATGGAGCATTTTATACTCTCCGAACAAAATTACATTGAAACTTATCTAAAGAAATTAAAATACAAGAACGTGTTCAGATACCTGTTCGCAAGTATACTTAAACCAAAAAATTATGATAAGTCAACTTTTTTTTTAATTTTTTTATTATTTTTGTGAAATCTCTGTTAATTGTTTTGAGCAGTGTACTATTTGGTAGTGCTAGTTCTACCCTTTATTGAAAATTTCTGGTTTATTAATACAAATATAAACTTAGGCACCCTTTTGTCATAATGCAATTTGAACTTCCAACTCTTACTGTAACAAATATTTATAGATTTCCTATCAGAATTGACGTAATTTCAAAAATATACTAAAAATTGGAACGTGATGTCCATTGAAATTATTTACTTCCTCTTCAATAATGACAACATTAAAACCTAGATATTTTTATTTAATATTTTTGGCAAATGTATAGATTATATATTTCAATAGTTTCTAAAAAGGATTCCTGTTTTTTGAAAATTTTTCTAATATGATTATATTCCTGTCAACAGCCATGTGTTTAAATAATACATGCGTATTACATCGCCAACAGGTGTTTATATCAAATAAATTTATTTTAATTACCTTTTTACGAAAACGTACTATAAACGTGTCAATATTTATTACATAAATTTATTATTTCTCATATGTTCATATGTTTTATATATTTGTATATATACAAATGTAGCAGATGTGGTACGTGGAGATGCTCAAAATGGTGTTTTATACTTCATTACTATTAATATATACATTGATAAAAATACGTTGTATAGAGATGTAAATTATAAACTGTGTACATATGTTATACGCATATATGTATATGATAATATATAATTGCTTCGTGTTTCTGTATTCCAATGTGATAAGATTATTTATAAAATCGCAGTATAATATGCGGTGATAGATTTATAATTACATGTTTGAATTCGATCAATATACAATGAAAAAATGCTACGAAATTTTCTGAATAATCTTTTTCTGTTGAATTTGATAAATTAGGTAATTTTGATGGAGCCTGCGGTTAATTAACTTAATCACTGAAGGTTTATATATAACCATTTGCCACATTAATTTTCGTATTCTCTATACATATTTCGATAACTAAGTTGTCATCATCTGCAGATAATTAACCAGTGTCGCATCTGGAAAACTACGACAAAATACCCGTACGGAAACAATTTAATTATCTGCTGATAGCGGCAACTTAGTTGTCGAAATACGTATACAGAATATGAAAGTTAATATGGAAAGGGGTTGATAAAATAAACGATTTTAATTGTAATGCAAATATTATGACAATTTTTAACGTTATTTTAAAGTCGTAAGCCCCAAATCTGGTATTAATTATCCATCTGCATGTATATTTTTTGATATTGTTCGAGTTGCATATGTAGAGTTGCTTCTAGAGCTTAGCTGTATTTTACATATAGATCTTTAAAAAATTCGTGCATTCAAGGAATTTTAAAAATATTTTACTACTCTAACCTTTCATTTTCCATGCTCTGCTTCTACTGCTTCTTCTCTTACCTTATGTGCCTTTTCAGCTGTTTAATTTAGAGTTTTGCCTCAACTCTTTTATCTTTGCCTTTTTTGCTCGTCTTGTCAAGTATCATCACATTCACTTCTTTTATGTCTTTCCTTCCCTTGCATTGACTTCCTGAATTCCATTCACCTTTTCGATTGTTCGGAAATTACTTTCAAAATAGCAATTCTTTTATAGTATATTGTATATTTTATTGAGTTACATTTTAACCATTTCGCTCGAGTATATTTTATCTTCTTTCTGGCAGTGGTATGATTTGCACTTGTAAAACTTCTGAACAATTGGAGCAAGTGGTTTTTGACATCCTCATTGGAATAAAATAAAGAGGATACTAAAATCAAAATAAGAGACCCCGAAAAACTACAGTTTTTCTGCTAATCAATTCTGGTCGGTTCTATTTCATGGAGTTATTCAATTGAAGGCAGTACACTTCTGTATTAATTGTAAAATTATCTGGTAAAAGCTCACAAAAAGAAATACTATTGAAATTCCAAACAAAGAGCATCACTCAAAAGCTTTGAAACGACTCATCTTTTCTGCTCCATAACCGCCTGCATTCAACATTATTGTAAATAATCCATTTTTCGACTCCAGTTGCCCTTCAAAAATTGATATTTATTCTTCACATTATGTAAAAACCACAGGCGAAACAGTAAATCACTTTCTTTGAGAACATATCAAACACAAATGTCCAGTTTTGATGTGAAGCCAATTCATTTTACATGATCATGAACGATCGACTCCGACACATTCAATCTCGTAGCAGTTTCCCTGCGATTTAATTTAGTCAATACCTTTATTTTGTTCTCATTAGATTCACCTGAGTCTCCGTTTCTTTGATATCGAAATTATATATGTAAACCAAACCAATGTCGGTACTAGCGTTCAAAATTATGACAAAAAAGATACAGAATTAAAGACTTATTTTTTACAAATAGACTTCGAAATAAGCTGTATAAATATATAATGGAACTGCGTTTTCATCTGTATATTATATGTATATACGTTTATGTGTTTGGTTGTCGAAAAACTCATGACGTATTATCACTATTTTTCATAAGTTATTTCTTAATACAAGAAGATCAATCAGTTATACATTGCCTGTTTTCTTTGATAACCTTTTGCCATATGCCATTTTTCAGTGAGCTTCGTAATGCGTCGTTCACGTAGGAACCTACATTTATCGACAAAAAATTTTAGAAAGTCAGTTTCTTCAGAGTCAAAGGTACACCAGGCAAGGAGTTTTAAAGAAAATGAAACAAGTAGAATCCTGAAGGCGCAAGATTCGGCGAGTATGACTAATGTAGTGGCACTTTCTATAAAGGATGCAATAATTTTTGATGGGTGAACAAACTTATGTGTTGACTCGCCTTCCTTTCCAATTAAAAAGTGCAAACGTTTCTCAATGCGTTCAAACTCCGTCAGTACATATTTGAAGTAGTCGTTTCGTTTCTTGAAAGGTGCTCGAAAAACACAACATCTTTAAAATCCTACTATACTGAAAGCGCCACCTTCCTTTGACGAAGCTTCAGGTAAATCTTCAGTTCGGAACTGAAACCGCTTCCGCACCATACATATCTCATCAGTAGCTATCGGTCGCTTCGAAAACGGATAACTTTTCTCACGTTTAAGAAGTATATTGCATATACGCGTCGTTTAGCAAAACCTTTTCACGAATTAGCAGACAAATATTAGCTTTTCCATTTGATTGTAAATGCTTGAATAATGAATGTTAAACGTTCCTGAAATCTCTCATGGATTTGACTTGATCAATGCTTTCAATTTGTCATCATCAACCTCATTGTGCTTCCTTGGCCGCAGAATGTCGTTATGATTCAAATCAACAGCGCGAAGTTTTGTGAACCATCGTTGGGATTGGCATTCCTATAGAGGAAGACAATAAACTTTAAGCAATTTCATAAACTTGATGCGCATTCTTCTCTTCGTGGAATTAAAAGAGTAAAATATGCAATTTAATCTTTAATTTTTATCTTTTTATCAAATTTTAGACACAATGAAATTGCTCAATTTTTCTCCAAAATGGAGTTGGAACTGCTCATGTGACATGGCATAAAAAGAGACACGAATTACTCTAGTACTTGAAAAAATTAACTAGCGCCGTCTGTTGCAAATATGCGAAATGATTTTCTCAACTACACAATATTTACATGATAAAACAGATTGTTGTTTGTATTACTTTTATTATCATGATTATTATTACTATTTAACAATACCTTTCCCTTACTGATTGTACGTTTTCCTCCTATTTTTTTGTTCAGTAATTCATTATCCGTCAAATTTTTACTTCTATGTATGTAGAAATATTTTAAATAACCATAAATTTAATTAAAAATTAACATTGATTAGCCAGATTTTAACAAAATTAAAAACACAAGGCATATATTTTGTGAATGCTGTAGAATTAATTACTGATTTTGAAATAAATACAAGGAGAAATAGGGCGCCCTATTAGAGAAAAGTTCAGGAATATTTTACTAAAAGATACTTGCTTCGAACAACCAGTAAACATTCCACATATTTCAAAAGGTAGCTATGAAGGAAGCCCTCAAATGAATACTTCAGTTCATTGTAAATATAAGTTTGCATCAAACATATGAGACGATGTTCATCCGGCTTTTTCGATGTATGAAATTACGAAAGATGTTTCCAAAGTTCTAAGAATTTAGCTTCAACTTTTATTTATCCAAATTACAATAGTTTTTAAAGAGTTATAGTAGTCTTTCAATATAATCTACTTTTAATTGAATCCACTTATTCCAACGCGAAATTAATTGTTTAAATGGTAGTTTTACCTCGTTTAAAGCCTTAAGAAAACAACACGAGGATGTATTTTTTTTAAGTTTAGGGTAAATGATAATCACTAGCACCCAGGTCTGATGAATAGGATGGGTGTGGGAACAATTCCCATCGCAATTCATTTGAAATATCCTTCGTTCTCAGGCAATATGATGTTTTGCATTGTCCTGTTGCAATATCGAACGTCTATGCAACTTCCCAGGCAATTTCTTGCAAAGCGTCTGCCGTAATTAGCCAGGTGAATGATATTTTGAGTTAATTATAGTGCCTTTCGGTGGAGAATCCATATTATAGATTCCTTTGCAATTCCAGAATACAGTAAGTATTACTTTTCCAATCGACAGAACTGGATGATTTACGCCATTATTTAAACTGATTTTTAATCTCAGGATTAAAGTAAGCTATCAATGCTTCACTAGCAGTTATTATCCATAGCTAAAATTGATCACCGTAATGGGATAAAAGCTCTTGAAATTGGTGACATACATCGGATCTGTTGAGTTTCTTTTTCAGCCCCAATAACCAAAAATGCATCAGGACAAAACCTTATTCATTCCCAAACTTACGTCTACAGTCTCATAAACCTATACTTATTTCTACACTAACGCTAATTTCACGAATAGTTACTTCCCTATCATCTTTGAGTAGGTTCCCCACGGCAGCAACGTTTCTTTCATTTACATATATGCTTGGGCATCCACTGCATGTCGAAATCTAGCTACGTTATTCCAGTTTTAAAACCAAAAAAAAAATCCATCGATATATAGTACTTTTACGTTCTGTAGGCTTTTCGAATACACTTTGCAAAGGTTGAATGATATCTGAAGATTTCACGCCCTTTTTAAATAAGGGGAAAGCAAGTCTTTGTGATTTAGTTCCGTCTTCCATGGTTGTAAAGTCTGCGGTACGGGAACATGCCTGTACCAACTAAGTAATTGAAGTAAACTAAATAATATTGCATGGATCAATAGCGTGGTCTATAAGATTTACGCAATTGAATTAGGGCCAAATGCCTAAACCTTCAGAAACGTTCCTCGTATATACATTAACAGAGCAAACACAATCGCAAGTGGCAGAAAACTCGTGGAATGGAAAAATAAAAATAAACTTTTTACACATGCCGTTTTAAAATACTTATTATAATAAATACGATTATTTAAATAAGAACATATTCAATAAAATGTTATGCATATTTTATAATCTTTGATATAATAACACGACAATTTAGTAATGTCAATCCAAAGGCAAACAATAGTCCAGTGTACATATTTTCTCAAATTTCAACCCACTTTCCATGCAAAAAGTAAACAGTGGTGTTGATATTTATTTCGTCAATATTATTGTCCGTATCTTTCGAATTTCGGCATGTAGATGTTCTCTTATTTAAGTCACCTGAATAAATATTATGTGGAGAGTAACCAAGGGCGTAATGGGAAACGCTTTTTTATAACAAACGAATATTTAATAACTAAATATATATAATAATATATATTACAAGGATAGCCGTTTATATTTCGGGAATAGCAAACAAACAAAAATTTTTATTATCGAAAATAGTTTTATTGCTTTTCAAAATATTCTCCTTGAAAATCAATGCACTTTTGCATTTGTTTAAACCTATTTGAAAAGCCATTGCTGTCTCTATGAAGGCGGTATCTCCAAAATATGAGTTTTGATTGCTTCAACTGCCTCTTCTGGCGTAGAAAATTGTTGACCATAAAGTTTATTCTTCACGTGTAGGAACAAAAAGAAATCACCGGGTGCTAAGATCAGGGCTGTACGACGGACGGCTCATCAATTCAATGTTCTGTCTGGTCAAATATTCAATTGTTTGAACCGGCCTGTGAGAGCTCACATTGTCATGGTGGAGAATAATCTGTCGTTTTCGGTTTGTTTTCCTTTTTTCTTCAAAAACTTTTGGCAAACATATAGTTGTATACCATTCAGAATTTTCCGTTCTACAACTCTCTAAAGGCACGGTTGCAACGTGATCGGTTTTTCCGAAAAAACAGGTAACCATTTGTTTTGATGTGCTTTGAGCGCGAAAAACTTCTCTTGGCTTTGGCTCATCTTGGAATACCCACACAGTCGATTGCTGTTTACTATCGGACTCATACGTATAGATCCAAGATTCATCACCTATGACGACTTTATAAATTTTCTTTCTATTTTTTGTGCATTTCTTGGCACCAATCGACGCAGGTCCTTTTTTGAGCGGTGGTCAAATTATGTGGTATCCAACGTGAACATAGCATCTTAACGGCTAAATGTTCATGCAGAATCTTATACACGCTGGTGTTACTAATATCTAGAAACGCCCCGATCCCACCGTATATCACATGGCGGTCTTGCGTTATCAATTCAGACACTGCATTAATGTTTTCCGACACAACAACATTTGTGGGATGGCCTTCACGAAATTCATCCTCCAAAGAACGCCGTCCAAGTTTGAGTTTACTGTACTAACGATATACTATAATTTTCGATGGTGCTTTATCACCATATAAGGAATTCAGCTCGTCAGTGCATTCTTGTTGAGATAATCCACGCCGAAATTTATGAAAAATAATTGCACACGATGATGTTCGCGAGCTAATTCCATTTTTTCGTTGACATAAAATTTTCAAGTTACTGTCAACAATAGAAATAGCGACTGGATAATAAAACTGTCAAGATAAATATATATAACCACACCTAAATAAACCGTTGCACAAGAACGAATAATAAGAGAACAATAGGAGTATACATACAATTATTATTAAGTTTACACAGGAAATGTATTTGCAATAGCGGAAACGTTGGATAACAACTGCGCCAGACGTTTGAACTATTAAGTCTGCAATGAATGGATGTTTGCAAAAGAAAGAAGGTATCATTATAACTTGCAATAAGCGCAGATATCCCTATGAGTCGGCGACAGTCTAGTATATAATCATAGGAACTTCATACTTAGGTACATATACAATTATTGTACAGTGGGGCAGTTTAAAAACTTAATTAAAAGCCTTATATTAACATTATATTTAGAAATATTAATACGCATATAAATATTCATGAAAAAAATAATTTCTCAACAGCGTAAAAAGGTTTATTAAACTTTTTTCGCCAACATATTAATATTCTCCATTGAAACGCTATTACAATTATTAAAAAAATATCGAATAATTATATTTTTCATGTTTTGTTTCAAATTTGCAACAAATTAAAGATCCAACCTCAGTGTTTAAAACAAAATTAATCACAGTTGAATAATTCTAACCGTTTTTTAATATGAACTTGTCCAATCTCCTTAGACATCCTATTGAGTTTAGAATTAGGTTTCATATTATTTATTTGCTTTTCATTCAAACAATCAAAATAATGAAATATATTTTTTACTAATCTCGCACTTAATTAGTTTAGAATCAAGCTCTTTTTATTAAGACTTTCGACCACCGAGTTAATAAAACATTTAATTTATATTAACGACGTTTCGGAGAAGAGAGGTCCTCCTTTTCCAAGTTATTTATTTCCTTCAACCTGCAACAGCTTTTACCAATTGCTAACAACTGTTTTTTGTATAAAAAAAATATTTTTAATTACTTACATTTGTTAAAAATATAATTTTTATGTTTAATGTTGTAAAATTCACAAACAAACACACAAGCGTTTTTAAATAATCAATTTTTTTTTAATCGTGTACTTGCCAAAGGACTGATTCATTCTAATTATTTATAATTAATACTTTTTAAAAGCAACATATGTTATTTTCTTTTCCCTTTATCTCTTTTCAGATATATTTGCATGTGTATTTGTATATTTTCGTTGTTGGATACTTGTAAAGGGTTTTCCAATAGGGACTTGACAACTTTTAATTCAATTTGTGAACGCACCCTTTCACTAATCATCGAACTGTCACTGTCAATTTATTCAGTAAACTTAACATTTTCATCATGGTAAAGTACACGAACGAACAATGTCTGCAAATTATAAAAATTTACTACAGAAATTCGGAGTCGGTGACCGCTACTTTAAGAGCGTTAACTCCGATTTTCGGTCGTAATTCTCTCCCTAGTAGACAGGCAGTAACAAGTTTAGTGCAAAAATTTGAGTCTACATATTCGTTGTGTGATGTTGCCGTGCCAGTGAGACAACGTGTTGGTCGAAGTGTCGAAAATATCGCTGCCGTTGAAACTTCCGTAGCAAATGATCCAAATCAATCAATTCCACGGCGTTCTCAAGAGTTGGGCATCGCCCAGACCACTTTATGGCGAATTTTGCGTAAGGATCTTGGTTTACAACCATACAAGATCAAGCTGACTCAAGAATTGAAGCCGATGAACCATTTGAAGCGACGTACGTTCTCCGATTGGGCTCTGAAAAGATGCGCCAAGATGATCAATTTCATCGCAAAATCATTTTCAGTGACGAAGCTCATTTTTGGCTCAATGGGTTCGTCGATAAGCAAAATATGCGTTATTGGTCGGGTGAAAGACCACATGTGCTTCATGAAATACCACTTCATCCACAAAAAATAACTATTTGGTGCGGTTTGCATGCCGGCGGCGTCATAGGGCCATATTTTTTCGTCGACGATAATGATCGTTACGTTACTGTGAATGATAATCGTTATCGCGCCATGATTATCGATTATTTTTGAACCGAATTGGAAGATATGGATTTATTGAAGAGTAAGTTTGGTGAGCGTGTTATCTCAAGAAATGGACCAGTCGATTGGCCGCCTCATTCGTGCGATTTAATGCCTCTAGACTTTTTTCTTTGGGGCTACGTCAAGTCATTGGTCTATGCCAATAAGCCGACAACGTTGGAAGTGCTCAGAGCCAACATTGAACGCGAAATAGCAGCCGTTTCGGCCGAATTGTGTGACCGAGTCATCGAAAATTGGGTCCAACGAATTGACCGCTGCAAACGTGCCCGCGGTGGCCATATGAACGAAGTCGAATTCCACTCATAAATGTTTTGATTGTACTTCAACCCGATAATAAAGTTTTTGAAATATCTCAAATGGTCTGCATTTTATTTTGAAAAAAATTTGTCAAGTCCTTATTGGAAAACCCATTATATACAGAGAGAAGAAGACAATTAATTTTTTAATTTTTTCTTAAGATATTAAGTTGTTTTAAATATCATTGCGATTGATAATGTCTCTTCTATCATTTATTGCGTTTCAGTCTTTTTATATGTATTATTTCCTTAATTATACGTTTGTTGAAATTGTTTTTCATTTTGAGAACTTCGGTGTTGTGAAAGTCGAATGTTTTTTCTTTAAGGCATGTTTAAATAAGGCTGTTACACTTACTTTGCTACTAGTTAGACTGTATTTGTATTCGTATGTTCCTTTATATAGATATTGTTTGTCCTATATATATGCACCTCCACAAGATTGAGCATTTTATTTTGTATATCTGTATTTTTCTTTAGATGTTTGATGTTTAATTTTGACGATATATAACAATTCAGAGAAAATATCAGTACCCTAATTCTAAACAAACTGTAAATATTAAACTAATTCTAAGTCTAGGGCCAAAATGTAATATACACCATAACAAAAACGTCTTCTTAATTGCCACAACAGAAGCAAATATAAAAATCTTGGAACGAATATGAAAATTAATTAAGAAACAAAAAAAAATAGCTTAAAAGAACTTCTGTATATAAAGCCATTATATAAACAAAAAAATTTTTGAAAGAAAATCCACATCTATTCATACTTGAGCGGACGTACCTAACAAAAACCATCGTAACAACAAAAATTAATACATTAATAGAATAAATTTTCTGTGATGAGTTAAAGAAATATACAAAAAAATAGAAAACGACCCAACCCAAAAATGCAAATAAAGTTAATAACTTGGTTAAAAGTTAGAAAGAAAATAATTATATCACAAGGGAATAGGTAACGTGTTCCTTTGTCATTTTACTTTGAACTAGATTACTTACAATTCATAGGATGTTAGGAATTGTTATTTCAAACTGCATTAAAAATTTTCAAATATTCTTATAATTTAGGATTTATTAAGATAATTTATTTGAAGTAAAATTCCCTCTTAATTGGTCTCATAAATCATTCAAAACTGAAGGGAAGTTGTAATTCCAAAACGTAACAAAATCAATTTTATAAACTGCTTGAAGGAACCTAATGGACTTTCTACCATAATTAGTTTTAAGCTTCTTATCGGTAAGCATTTATTTCCTTTTCCTGATTATCCTTGTGCAAATTAAGTTCTATATAATATTCATAAGCCGTTTATTGAATGTATTTTGAAGAAAAATCAAATGCTAAATTTGACGTAATGTGTATTTTTAGAATAATTTTTGTTTAATATACATTGGGCCTCTTTTTCGGGACTAGAATTTATTGATCTAGGATTACTCACATGCCTGGCGTCATTTATTTTGAAATAAAAATTTTATCGACGCTATTGACAGGTGTTTAATACATATTTTATATAAATTAAATTTGACGCAATGCCTGGAAGGCACATGTATATGTAAATCGGTCGAATCAAATGTCGATTTTCTAGGGAACTTTTTTTTTATAAATAAATGAGTGTCCATCAATTTTGCTCATGAAAATTTTTTACAATTGAATTATATTAGCATTATGAACACAAAGCGGCTTTTGTTTCGGTGGCTCTTTTTTTCCAATATTCAACTTTTTTGTACAATGTATAATGAAGTAAAAAGTTAGCCAAGACTATTATTTGTGTTTTATATACTCTTTTTTAATTAATAAATTAAAAACATTTGTTCTAGTTTACGTCTGTACTTCTAAAATTTTTATTAAATGCAAAAACTTTTTTCTTATAGAGTGAAAAGTCGATTAATTTCCATCATCATTGGCACCACAACTTCGTTGTTAAAATATTCGTGTCTATTCGAAGTATCTGTTTGCAATTCTAAATTTTTGAAAAAGAAAATTAAAAGAACTTTAGTACTTACATAAATTAGTAAAAATGCCTTAAGCTCAATAAGGGTTCATTATAATTTACAAGTGTAGTGTTTGTGTTTTTTGTTAAAGCAGGCAATGTTGCATAACTAAAGTTTAAACCACGAAAGTTTGCCGGTATATCAATAACGCTGCAAAATGCGAACATATACCAACATTTGTCTAATTCATCGGTAGTCATATGTCGTTTTTCTAATATAATTACGTTCTACGTTTTCTCAGGAAATCGTGAAAAAATAGAAGCAGATGTATGCAGAGCAATGTGTATTATGCACACATGTGTCACGTATAATACAGATAAAATAGTGTTTTGACTTTTGACTTATGAAGTTTGTATTTTCTACGGTTCCGATATTGTTGTAGTCTTTGTATTTTACCGCTGTTATTTGTTACTCTTCTAACAGCTAATTTATCATATTTATTTCATCATCCTTGTAAATTTGCACTTAGGTAACCTACGTAGGCAGCTTTTACATTTATTATTTACAAATTCACAGCTTAAGTATATAGTATATTATCGCATCTGACAGTAATATAAATATAGTATTTAATTGGACATTCTCGCTTCCTGTCGACATCTTATTTCATATCACAGTGATCTCGTTATCGGAAAACATTCCTGATGTAAACTATAGAATTCGTTCTTAGTATTAAAACAAATTTATTCAATAAGAATTTAATGAATTTTTTCGAGATGTTCTGAATACATTTTTAGTATTTTTATTTAATTACTTATCGCACTGCCAAGTGATTCTCAAAGATGTACATATGTTCCTTATTCACATTTTCGATAGACCCAGTAAATTATCAGGACAGTATTACTAAATTGAATAACCTGTATTCCCTAATAATCAATAATTGAGAATTCGTTTCTTCTGCATAATAATCATTATTAATATTCAAACTTGAATTTTGTAGCATATATTATATCAGTTAAAGGATGAGTTAAGATATTAAAAGAACTCGCTGACATTATATAGGAGTATATAAAGTAGTAAGTAAATATCGCATCTCATTATGTAACTCATTAAAAACTTTCTGTCCAGTAGTAATTTGTTTACTCCCCAGTAAGAGAGAATAAGGGGTATTTATAATTTAAAAAAGAAAAATAAAACAAACAATTTTTTTAATTATAACCCGTAACGTTTCGGAACCTATTTACTTTGTTCCTTCTTCAAACATTAACTAGCAATTTATATGTGTATCTGCAACATTTAAAATGCTGTAACTGATTTCATCTTAAAATAAATCTTTTTAAAGCTATGCTCTCCGGACGAACAAGGCTACATTCATTCATATTTTTAAGAACTACAAGAGATTTTTTTAGAAAAAACAGAACCAGTTCTACCAAAGCCTTTTTTATAAATTTAACTAATTATACTTTTATCATATTCAGTGTTCTGTAGGGCAGTGATCTTATCCCAATGGTTCTGTAATCGTCCAAAAACATGGCGAAAATCATTCTTTGACAGCTTCTTCAAAACCGTCTATAAAACCTTAGAAGCATCTAATTCTGTTTAAGACAGTTTCCCTTCAACATCTTCTTTTGTTTGAGGCCATCCAGGAACTGCACGAAGCTATATAAGTTTAAGTAAGTATATATATATATATATATACTGAAATTTTTTATTCAAAAAAATCTGTCACAATAATAGCCAGGTTTCGGTGATTATTATCATCTCATCGTCAACGTTTTCTAGAGATATGATCCTTCACTAATTGACACAAAACTTTTTTATAATAATTGGTTACTGTAGTACCATGTGGAATAGTATACATATACACAATCCTTTGGTATCCAAGTTCGTTATGACCACAGCAGTAGCAACAAATTTTGTGCGAGTTATTTTTTTAGTGATCATCCTCAACATCATCTTCTTGACTACTCTGTTTCCAGTACTCACAACTCACTACTCTCTTCGCTTCTCAAACGCAAACTTTAGGTTTATTTAGACTTTCATGCAAGAGAACAAAAACGCTTTCAAGAGTATTTCAAATATGTTAAATGTACATATATCAATTCCTGGTATAACTGGTGTTAAACGTTTTTGCAAAAGGATAAAACCACAACAGTTTCCTCACATAGTACGTTAATTAGAGCTCCTGATCACCTTACTACTCGCCACTTATCTGACCTTTAAATTCCTTATGCCATTGAAAGTATGTACATATTGCCATAGAAAATTCCCCAAAAGTTTTCTCGATCATGGAAATGTATCCGTTGGGGATAATAAAATTTCCATTATGACTTTTGGAGGCGCGATAACAATACAAGACTTTCGAGTGATCTCAAACTCAAATAAATATGTGTGGCAATTGTTATTTTACAAAATAAATAATATCTTCTGAGTTTAAATTCATCGCATAAAACCGCAATGAATTAAATCTAACAATTACTAAGCCCTCATAAATTCATTAATAATTATAATTTTACCCTACGTAGGACAATAATCTATTTAGTAATCTTTCGGAAATATAATTTACATCTAAAGCTACTCTAAATATTATTGGTGATTATAAAAGCAGTCGTTTCTGAATAAATTTCTAAATTTGCATATTGGTTTAACTCACCCAATATCAGTTTCATATTTTGTTATAATAAACAACCAAGCACCAGAAATATTTAATAGCATGGGAAGTGAAACTATTTTAAACGCTAAAACCAAACAATATTAAAATTATAAGTTACATTGTATTCGTAAGCGAATAAGGATGTTGACCTGCGTAACAAGTAAATATAATAAAGCTAGCTAGGCCGTTTTGTCGAAGTTTATCTACCTAATCGATTTTACTCAATCAGCCTTTAACTTGTTAGGTTATTTACCGCGCCACTAACTTTTACTTATATCAAGATCCTCGCGGAAGTGTTATCTGTTTTATCGCTTGGATGACATAGCTTTTTTTTCTTCCGGAGGTCTTATGGACGAGAGATTTTCCTCTGGGAAAAAATGTTATTTACATATGCATCTAGTGTCTCACCCGCTTAAGTTGCAAAGGAAAATTTTTGCTTTGTTTTTAAGCGGATATTGAAAAATCGAGTTCTGGAGTCGGGAGATTATGAAAATCGTTTGATTCTTTTCTTCGTAAAAAATTGTCAGGAGATTATAGTACTTCGTTATTGAAAATATAGCAACGCAAATAAAGTAGGAAAGAGGGGCATTAGAAGTTTCGATTTAAATTTTAACTACGATACATACA
The DNA here is from genome assembly GCA_031893035.1 of Dermolepida albohirtum. Lineage (NCBI taxonomy): Eukaryota > Metazoa > Arthropoda > Insecta > Coleoptera > Scarabaeidae > Dermolepida > Dermolepida albohirtum. The sequence continues at coordinate 215,675 of JAVIWB010005397.1, forward strand.
TACTATAGATATGGCATTTTGTTAATTTCTAAAACTATGCTGTAAACAGCAAAAATAGTTTTTGCGAAACATGCGCCATTTATAAATAAAAGAATCCAGTTTCGATACATGTCAAGCCGAAAAAATTTGTTGAACCATCTTATACTTGTCGTACATAAAACGTTCAAGTAAAAAGTCACCATCAAGTGGTCACAGCAGCGTAGTAGTTCCGACCGTTTCCGTTTCCCGACCTAAAAATCTGTAAATAAAAAGCAAAAATAAGTGAAACAAAAATTCAAAGATCGCATGAGAAGTAACTACTTTTAATCATTAAATTGTTTTTTTAATTTAATGTTATTTTATTTAATTTTATTCGAAAAGTGCTCTCTTTAATACTCGTTCTATTTTCATCGATTCGGCTTATTCTGGGCTATTTGATCAACATTAATATTATTTTCATATTTTATACAATTATTGAAAACGAAGACTTCCTATGGTCAGCGATTTGTTTATCGGATGTATTCACTACTTTCAAAAAACGAATCTTGGCTAACGAAACTTGTCGAACCATAAATTTCGTTCGTGTTAGAAGTTACAGTTCATTAAAAAATATAAATAAATACATACTTAAACGAAATTGGTAAGTAAGTAAATAGTAGAAAAAAAACAATTGATTTATTCAGGCCAGAAATTTCTCTTTTTATCACGAATATCACACAATATTGCGCACAATTTCTGCAGACAGAAATGATATTTATTATGGTTTGATATCTAAATAGATATTTCGAGTATTCACTGTACGAGGGTGGTCTGATAAATACCCGGGCTGACCTAGATATGACGGTAGCTGTTTGAAATACACAACCTATAAATCATATATTTCAAGTTTGAAGACGCCACGTTGTTAGTATTTGTTTGGCAGCCATCAATAGCATTAATGAAGAAAATTGATCATCATTACATGATACAATACTTTTATTTGAAAGGCCTCAATCCAACCGATATAAAAGCTGAACTGGATTCTACTCTGGGTGCATCATCTCCTTCATTAACACCAGTGAAAAATTGGGTAGTAGAGCTTAAACGACCTGCAAAGACGAGCATCACAGTGGTCGACCAAATGAGGTGACGACTCCGGAAATGGTGAAAAAAATCCACAAAGCGGTACTAGATGATCGTCGACTGAAAGTGCGCGAACTAGCAGACATAATAGGCATATCGAAAAGTGCGGTACATCGCATATTATCCGAAAATTTGGACATAAGAAAGCTATGTGCAAGATGGGTGCGGTGTTTACTCACACTCGAGCAAAAACAGTGTCGTGAAGATGTTTCAATTGGCTGTTTAGAGAAGTTTCGCAGCAACAAAGCAGAATTTTTGCGCCGCTTCATAACCATGGATGAAACATGGGTCCATCACTTCACACCCGAGACAAAAGAACAATCAAAACAATGGGCTCAACTGGGAGAACCCGCTCCAAAGAAGGCGAAGACCGTTTCATCTGCAGGCAAGGTCATGGCATCGGTTTTTAGGGATGCCCTTGGAATAATTTCCATTTACTATCTTGAAAAAGAAAAACTATTAACGGAAGAAATTAAGCCAAAACGGCCGCATTTGGCTAAGAAGTTAGTATTGTTTCATCAAAACAATGCACCAACTCACAAATCCGTTATTGCAATGGCCAAAATTAATGAATTAAAGTTTGAATTGCTAGCTCATGCACCCTATTCGCCAGATTTAGCCCCCTAGGATTATTTTCTGTTCTCAAGCATGAAAAAATGGCACAATGGTCAAAGATTTTCCAACGAGGAAGGTGTTGTTGGTAGTGGACATTTTGAGGAGCAAGAGAGTTATTATAAAAAGTGTACCGAGCTTATTGAATATCGCTAGGAAAAGTGTATAGAGCTGCAAGGAGAAAAATAAACGTATTTCTTTCTAAAATTTTTGTGTTTTCTTTGTTGGGTCGGGTACTTCTGGGACCACCCTCGTATATCTACTATACCTTCCCAGCTGCTTCGTATAATATCCTTCAATTTCTATAAAAAAGCTAGAAGAATCATGTTGTATCTCCATCATATTTGCAGCCACCTTCGACTTAATTTTTTTCCATTTGCTACTAATTTAATGTTGTTGCTTCTCTTTAAACATTCTATTCCATTAATCACTTCTTTTAGGTAAAGACATTGTTAAAAAATGTAATTATCAAAATTGTTGCTAATTAAATATTAAAATATTAATTAAATATATTATCATGAAATAAGTCTTGAGAAAGGTACTTCGTTTGAAATTACAAACACCATGTAAATTTACACATTAAATAAGCATTTCTCCTTTTTTCGAAAGAAATTATTTCAGTCAATTTCGAATGAGATCTTTTTTCATTCGGAGAAAGTACGAAATATAAATTGCTTTAATTGGATATTGTGTTTGATAAATATACTGAATATACGAACTCTTGTCATCAAACAAATTGAATTTGTCTGGAAGCCCTTTTTTCATTTCCTCGGGAATAAGAATTCAATTACATGCAATAATGAAACCTTTGATTTGTTTCTAGTATCAGCGTTACTTACATTTTTGTAAATTTATTTTACTGTACTTATTTTATAATTGCCTCTACGTTTATTTAATAAGCTTTCAGGCGAGCTTTATAAATTCAGTAATGAGCTTTGATAAAACTGTACTAATTTATATCGCAATCATGGAACAGATTATTGAAAAAAAAATATTCTGGAAACATTTATCGTACTTTTTATGGAAATGTTAAAATATATTAACATTTACATTCCTAAAGTCAAAATTTAGTGTCAAGATAATTGGATTAAAATAAAATACCCATTGAATATCCTGACCAAATCAAAACATTCTTACTGTGAACATGACAACATTCGTAGTTTTCTCATACGCGACTATGGCACAGTGATTCCTTTATCCAAAACTCCAAACTGAAAGACTTAACGGTAGATTCTCAGGATCTACTAGTTAGTTTTGACGTCGAATCCTTATTCCTACATCTGACACAATACAAATAATCCAATAAATCCTATCCACTGACAAGCAGCTTGACGATTCGGCCGATCTAGTAGATCGGCCTAGTATCTGTTTACAATTCCGTGGCAGGTACTACGAACAGGTATTGGTCATGGAGTTTCCTCTCTTTTCTATTGTCGCCTACATTTTTATGCAGACATTCGAACAATAAATTCTATACTCCTACAAGCTAAAACCGAAATGTTGGTTCAGATACGTAGATGACACTTTCGTTATTTGGCCGCATGGTTAGTATTTCTTGAATAACTTCCTTGTTTTCCTAAATACCCAGCACAATTCCATAAGTTTCACCATAGAAGCTGATTCAAAAAATTCTCTTACTTTCCTAAACGTCTTTATGAATAATCGTCTGAATGATTCACTAGGACATTCAGTTTATCGCAACACCACATACACTGACCGATATCTAAACACCATCATCTCGCTCAAAAATAGAGCATCATCTACTCCTTAGTTCGAAGAGCTTTTAGTATATCTAACCAGTATTGTCTACCTCAGGAATTAAGTAATGTTATCAATACCTTAATATACGACAATTTTTCTAGACACAATATTCAACAGACCATAGATTGACATCGTAACCCTAGAGTTTCTCAATCCAATATTCAACATACATAACCCCCTCTCTCCATTTACTCTATATACAAGACATTACAGACCGCATTAATAGAACACTCCTTATAAACAACATTAAAATCCTCTTTGAACCGTGTTTCAACACCTGGTCTGTACAGAATTTCTTACTAATGTGTCAGTGTATATATATTGCGGAAAGAAAGCGATCTGTTTGCACTCGTTTTTCAGAGCATGAGTGTTGTACTAGGTTGCTGCCCATAGCTGGTTCTACATTTACTAAGCATGCGCTTGAAACTGGTCAACATATCCAATTCAATTCGAGAACTCTCAAGACACCCTAATAACCTAAGTCGAAATGTCGGTTACCCCCTACACAAAGTCTGATAATCCTGTATCTCTAAACAACTCAATTGTACCGTAACGCTTCATTGGTCCATAACAAACAACATCCCTGTATAAACCCATCCGCAACACACCCCAGTTTCAATGCGAAAGCAATAGCAGCAGTTAAGGTCTGAAGATGTATCATGCAAGTGAAAAAACGTCAGTAACAAAACCGAGGACGCGTTTTCAACCCAGAAGGCAAGATGAAGAAAGTAATTATATGTAGTGTATATGTTTGTGTGCACTGTATTTTTTTTATTTGCCTTGTAATTGGACGAAATTGAGGTGATTAATATTATTTAAGAAAAATTATATACGTTTCCTTATTTCGACATTTAATTAGATCATCTGAAATATAATTAACATATTAGAAATTCTTGCAGGCAGGAGAGGAAAAGTTTTATGCTTCAAAAACAATGTTGAAATGAAAAATTAGACATCTTGTAATTTTCTAGACAAATAACTCAGACTTTGTAAAAATTACATTAAAAATTCTCATTTGGATATTAGCTCCAAATTGAAATACTTTCGTATACATTTTTTCATAGAGCCCTTTGATGAAGATTTAAACAAAATTTCAAAACTCATTATTATATACATACAAAGTATTTACTATCTCGTAATATTCTATGTGCATTCATTTAGATACATTCTCAAATATAAAAAAGAAAAACTTATCAAAATAATAATAAACTCTTTCTTGTACGCTCAGTTGTTTTTATATACGAGGGTAGTCCCAGAAGTACCTAACCCAAGATAATCTCCTTTCAGCTCTATACACTTTTCCCAGCGATGTTTCAATAAGTTCGATAACCTTTTTATAATAAGAACTGTCTTGCTCCTCAAAACAGCCATTAACTGCCGACATCACTTCTTCATCGTTGGAAAATCTTTGAGTACTGAGCCATTTTTTTCAAGTTAGGGAACAGAAAATAATCCGAGGGGGGTAAATCTGGCGAATAGGGTGCATGGGATAGCAATTTAATTCATTAATTTTGGCCAGTGCAGTAACGGATTTGTGAGGTGGTGCATTGTGTTGATGAAACAGCAGTTTCTTTTTAGGCAAATGCGGCCGTTTTTGCTCCATTTCTTCACTCAAACGTTGCAATAAGTTCGCATAATACTCGCCGTTGATATTTTTTTCTTTTTCAAGATAGTCAATGAAAATTATTCCACGCGCATCCCAAAAAAACTGATGCCATGAGCTTGCCTGCAAATGAAACGGTCTTCGCCTCCTTTGGAGCCGGTTCTCCCTTTTGAGTCCATTCTTTTGTTTGTTCTTTTGTCTCAGGTGTAAAATTATGGACCCATGGTTATGAAACGGCTCAAAAATTCTGCTTTATTGCTGTGAAACTTTCTCTAAACACTCAATTGAAACATCTTCACAACACTGTTTTTGCTTAAGTGTGAGCAAACGCGGCATTCATCTTGCACACAGCTTTCTAACCTGATAAAAGCATTGCATGAAAAAAATTTTGTATATATTTTTGCCTTGATTTAGCGAAATAAATATAACGAACTTTTTCTTCAGATATTAAAAAGAAAAATACCACTATAGTAAATAAGGATTCCTTCTTATCTCATCTCTCTTTACAAGTAACAAACAAAACCGTGCTAGCGTATTTCTTTCACTTCCGCGAAAAATTCAAATTGTAGTGATGGCCAAACAGTTCGACCTATTGAGACGCACTTATGCTAATTTTAATTGCCTCGAGGAGTAATTTCGAGTGCTAAAGCTCTGGGTGATGCAACTTTGAAAAATCTATTTCTATTTTGTCCGCTCTGATAACTTGAGCTAGTGGATAATATGATAAATCTTCTGGTTCTCAAGATATTCGCTAACATTTTCGAATCCATAAAAAACGCGAAATAAAGATATCGATTTTCGATAGTGCTCGGAGTTTCTGTATTTTGACCCGCCAATTACAAAAAATGAAACTGCGTTGGCATCTCTCTGGTTTCTAAATATATTCGCAAAAAACTCTTGCAAAACTCGAATAGCGAGAAAACACGAAGAAAAATCAAAAATTTTGTACGACCAAGAGGTCAGGTTAACTGTTGAGCATTGTTATTATGTTGTTAGTAATTGCTTAGCTACTCGTGAGATTTAAAGCGATAAAAGTGTTCATTTCTATCCAAAAGATGGAAATATAATTTTCTCACTATTTTGTGCCATCATTTAGGTATGAACAACCATTAAGTGCCTATAACTTATAGGCGAGGTCAGGTTAATTTAATTACTCGGGGTTGATATATAACCCGTTTCCACATTAGTTTTCGTTTTCTGTATACGTGTTTCGACAATTAAGTTGTCATCATCAGCAAATCATTAAACAGTGACGTATATAATATGTACCGTCTAAAGACAAAACGCGTTTTCGTGCGGATTTTTGCCGTAGTTTTCCAGGTGCGACATCATTTATTTATCTGCTGATAATGATAACTTAGTTGTCGAAGTACATATACAGAATACGAAAATTAATGTAGAAAGGGGTTATATATCAACTTTAAGTGATTAAGTTAATCAACCACCATTGATAAACACTATTATTATGCGAAATATATCTTAATTAGCTAGTTCGCTGCTTAGGCATTACAGCATAATACAATTTCATATCTTTTCTGCTTGAATTCGCAGTGAACTGGAATTATCTTTCTAATTTATTATACTTCTTATACATTTATAAGATGATGCTTTTACTCTATTTTCTGTTCTTAAATTTGTCTTATTATTTCCTTCTATTCTTCATATTTCTATTTATAGTCGTTATCCTACATTAATTTATCTCTACTTTTATTTACACTTTGCTAATTTCTTCTAATCAGATGCTTTGTGTTAGTTATCGTATATTAGAATCATGCCGTCAGCTTATATAAGGGGTTGTAATGTTATTAAATTTAATCTCTTGTGTTCCATTAGTGTTTGCTGGAGCATTCATGTGTATTACATTAATTTAAAATAGCTATTATTATCGTTGTTATTTTCTAATAAAATTTAATAAATGTATAAAAATAATAAAAAATATTAATATCGGAAAATATCCTTATAAAACGTTTAGCTATTTATCAAGAGAATCTAGAATACGTTACTATTACCAGAATTATTTCTTGAGAAGGGTATAATAATCCAATAATACCCCCGCACATTCAATACTTGACATCCATATTAATGAAGACACAAACACTATAACCTTCTTCATTCGATACACATATGTTCATAAAGGAAGAATATCAGAAAATATTGAGAAATAAACATCCGTTAAGAGATAATAAGATAAAACATTGACGTAAAAAGAGAATGTAAAAAACATTAATTGTTATTTACTACTAAAATGTTAAAATAGGAGAAACAAAGTTAGAAAAAAGCACGAAAATACAATAATAAATAAGTGCGCAAAATCACAGGGAACCAGTGAATAGAGAGTGCGTCAGTAAACCTAAGTACTATAGAGTATCTCAGTTTTCCATCGAATTTGAAATGGGATTGATTCAATAGAATCTAAAATAAGAATAAAGGTAACTGAATACGCTACTTTGGAGAATATAAAATTTTAATTTAATTCCTAACTGGCACGATTGACAATTTTAAGATCTTTCGAATGAATTAAGAGTTGATAAAAGACGCCAGCATATTTTAAAGGAAGCATTTTAGAAAGTAAATCCATTAATGTAACTTTATCATTTACATTCGATCAAGGTAAAAGATTTCATTCAGATCAAACGATTTCAGAAACTCACGATAAAATTCCAATTACTGACGCGAAGATTTTGTGTTACCCTCTTATATACAAAATTAAAATTTAATATTTCATAAAAGGAAATCTCAATTTTTATCTTACATTAATCAATGGTTACGGATTCTGCTTTTTGTGTAAATATAAATTAAATAAAAATAACTTGTCTTAAAATTTAGAAAACGATTTTCGTATAATACATATTTTATAATGTAGGTAATAATTTCCGATAAATACTTAATTCATGGCACAATATTTTCTTATCAGCTACGTGTTAATTAATATGTAGACAAACTACCATGGAAAAAGTCTACTTTACAAGCAGATATACTGGCATATGTTTCTAATTTTGATGGAGCTTGTGATTGATTAATTTAATTACTGAAGGTTGATATCAACCTTCGGTGATTAAAATACTGGCATGTAATGGTATGTTACTCTTATGCATTACTTTCCAATATACCATACAATATTTATCCTAATATTTGCTCCAAGGCTAGGTGTCGATACCAACATTGAGGAAATCGACCTCAAGCCTATGAAGTCTTATCATTGCGGTTTAGTCTTTTCTATTAGTTGCCAATCACCTATCCACTAAGTGTTTGTTTAGTTGTCTGAGAATTCGGAAATTTATTAGGTGTCGTTAATAGAATGACCTGTCTAACTAGATCGTTGCTCATTTTAAATATCAATGAAGCTGCTATCTAACTCGCTACACAAATTTTCGTAAGTTTATATTAGCGTCGTAGATCTGAGCAATTTCACAATCAATTTTTTATGGTGAGATGCAATTTCAGAGAATTTAGCTATCAGACAATTGACGTCATTCGTTACATATACTAGGTGTACTGGAAAGTCATTACCGGTTTTTTTAACAGAAGTCACTAAGCTTAAGTATGCAATGTTATGATTTGACACATATGTCGTTTTATTCTACTGACATCAAACTTCAAAGCCATACATGTTATATTTTGCAAAAGTAACACTATCATAGATTTATACCTTTTTAAAGATGTCGAGTTTCGTGCTTGAAAAAGTGTATTTGCAGCACGCATCGCTTTTCTTATTTAATCAAAAGAAAAAAGCCTCTGAAGGTCATCGTTTGCTGGTAGAAACTTACAGTGAGCATGCTCCAACTATAAAAAGATATGAGGCGTGCTTTCGACAATTCAAAATCGGTTATTTCGAAGTACAAGACAAAGAACGTTCTGGTAGACTCAAAATGTTTGAAGATGCGAAACTGCAGGAGTTATTGGATGAAGACCCAATCCGAACTCAAAAACAATTGACAAAAATGTTAAATGTGGCCCAAAAAATGATTAGCGACCGATTACGGGCAATGGGAAAAATCCAAACGATGGTAAAATGGGTGCCTTGTCAATTGCATAACAGGCAAATGGAAAGTCGAAAAATTGTCTGTCAAATGCTGCTTCAAAGGTATGATCAGAAGTCATTTCTGTATCGAATAATGACGGTTAATGAAAAATGGATTAATTTCAAACGCAAGAAATCATGGTCATTACCTAACGAAGCTGGCCCATGAACTCCTAGGCGAAATCGTTTTGGTCCCAAGCCAATGCTCTGTCTTTGGTAGGACAAAAGTAACGTGGTCTATCATAAACTGTTAAAATCTGGTAAAACAGTTAATGCTGATCGCTACTGACAACTAATTATCAATTTGAACCATGCATTGATAGAAAAACGTCCAGAATGCACCCGAAGACAAAGTATAGTGATTTTACAGCACGATAACGCGCCATATCATATAGCAAAATCGGACAAGGAAGCGTTGACTGCACTTAGATGGAACATAATACCGCACTCTCCGTACTCTCCAGACCATGCTCCGTCCGACTATTACCTTTTCATATCAATAGGATACGCGCTTACAGAGCAGCACTTCGCCAATTTCGAAGAAGTTAGAAAATGGCTCGATGAATGGTTTTGCTCAATGGACAAACAGTTTTTTTTGGAATGGCATCCATAAATTGCCCGAAAGATGAGCAAGATGTATAGAATCAAATGGCCAATCCTTTTCGGTAAACCTGGTATAGGAATCTTGTGATACATTTGGAAAAAACGATATATTTTTTGTACTAATGTATTTAACATATTCTTTGCGGTTATATTGAGATATTATGTTAGTTGATATTGAACCAACATGTTACTTACATTAGAAAAACAGCCCGTCACTTTATTAGAAAACGGTGTGTCCCTTAGAAGGGTTACTAGGAAAAAGGGTGGTGTCTGACATATATTTGTAAACTGTGAGAAAAGAATGAACACAGGATTGCAGTATTTCACTCCTTTTATTTAATGCCTACATAGAATGGCACGACGCAATTGAAAAAGTGCAGTTAGAAGAAACGCATCCGATCATTACCTATTTAATCTTAATTTTTAGTTTTAGCACAAGATTCTTATGACATGGAGTTTATGTTTACAAGACTATACTCCAGATATCAAAGGTATAGACTGCAACTTAGTTTAGACAAAAACTAGTATTTTATTATCAATTCGGGTGGAAAATTTGATGTCTTAAAACTGTGGTTGTTACGGATGGGATAGATAAACAGTAAATCAAACACTGAATACAGAATACTTGGAAGGTGGAATAAGTATATAAATATAAAGAATAATAATAATAATAATAATAATAAGTCTTTATTGTCCAACAGATTGTTACAATCCAATAACAGGACAAAAAATATATATATAATAAAAAAATACAAATCATCACATAATCAAACAATAGCAACCTAATTAATGTTCACAGTGCATTAAAAAAAGAAAAAAGAAAAATGAAAATAAAGATATAAATGAATACAAATATAGTCATACGCACGCACCTATAATTAAGAAAAGTAAGAAAATTAAAACAAACGGGCCCTAGCGACAGCCAGTATCCGCCCCAAGGAATCAAAATTTATATCGCAATGATCTGACAAACCGTTGAAGGGCCGACATGCAACTGCTAATGGGGAATTGAAACCAATATTGGTACTAAATGTTTCGATATAAAAGGAATGGCTACGTCTAGCCGACACTCGCGGTACTATAAAATTAAGCTGAGACAGCCAATGAGCACAATCTATATTTCCTCTAACCAAGTTAAATACAAACTTTATACTGTTTAGTTGACGTCTGACTTCCAAGGACTCCATTCCAAACTTATTTAGAAAAAAATGTTCTCGACTCCTCGCGGAGAACACACACCCCCACCCTAAAACACAAAAACCTTAAAAACCTTCTCTGAACTCTTTCAAGTGACAATTTGTGACTCATAATAAGGATGCCAGACTAAAGATGCATACTCCAGCCTTGAACCTACATACGTCATGTACAGCTGCTTAATCGTAGAAATATAAAAACAATGAGAATTCCTTATCACGAAACCCATCACCCTCGGAGGCGCCGCGGTTATGTGATTGATGTGCTTAACAAAGGTAAGCTTGGAATCAAAGTAAACACCCAAGTCTTATATTTCAGTGCATCTAACAAGAGAAAGACCAATAAGTGTATAATTATAGATTACTGTGTTAACCCTCCTCGTATATGTTACAACTCTGCATTTATCCACATTCATCTGCAAATTGTTCAGCGCACACCAATCAGCAGAATAAAAGAAAGATCGGACAGGTCCTTGAAAAAAAATGAGAAACAAAGACTTATAGCTGGAAAAATCAAAGTGGATTGCTCAAAAAGTGCCAGAATTTCGAAAATATAGAGGATATAAGGCGAAGAATGTCAGCAGATGAAACGGTTATCCAGAGAATAGAGAAGAGGGTAGTACATATGGAAAATAAGAGAGGATGGCCACGTAAATCATGGGAAGATGGTATCCAGAAGGCAATACGGGGTAGAAATCTAGAAGAAGGAATGACTCATCATCGAGAGGATTGGAAATTTGAAACAGAAAAGCAACTTCATGTTGTATTAATATTTATTAGCATATAAATAATCCTATAGAAATATGTAAAGCCTGCTTATCTTTATCGAAGCTAACATTTGGGATGGTTGACACTCATACGTTAAATTTTTGATTTAAAATCTTCTTAAATCCACCATAATAACAAAATCGGAAAATGATATTAAATATCTAGAATACTAACGTCCATCACTGGTATTCAGTTTCATAATATTGTTTGTTTCTGGTAAGCTCGTTTGTTCAAGTAGTGACAAATTTATATGCGTTTGTACGTGAACAAGTATAACGAATAAAATGATTTTTTTTTCTCTCATCCAGTATAAGATATGTGTCCAACAAAAAATCCTTGATTGTCATTTGAAAAATGTCGTGTTGGTAAATACTTTTAAGAGACACAAGTAAAAAGCTCGTAAAAGAAAACGTTTTGTAAAATCGACTATATGAAAATTAAATGGACGTGAAGTATGACACTGTGTCGCAACACTTGATGGACATTTATATTGCAATTTTAGAAAAGAATTTACGTCAGAACGCTTTTGTATCATACCCATTATTTAACAACAAAGAAATGACGAATATATATATATATATATATATATATATATATATATATATATAATGTAATTTTTTAAATATATATATACATATATATGTACATGTAATTTTTTCAAATACAAACAACTAAACAAGTTTGTCATATTTTGAAATAATTTAGGGTATATCAAGCATTTCTACTGTAATATTCCTTTAATTACTAATGTTTCTTAATATACTCAAACGAATCGTTTTTATTAAAATAATTTTGACAACCTTTTCAAACAGAAAACAATTCTTTCATGCTAAAATTTTATATTCGAACGTTAATATTATTCGCATTCCTTTATATTTTCTACTTTAATCTTAATTCATTAAACTAAAAATTCAAAGTTTTATTATAATCATTACGTTTGTAAATCCAAAGTATTAATTATGACCTTTCATATTTACATAAACTTTTGACGGTGAATAATATAAAAAATCTATCGAGAAATTATATAATTGTTATTACAGATAATGTAGCAAATCGAACTTTATAATTTATAATTTTGTATGCTGATTCTCCAACGACATGATTCCATAGCTTAAGGAGTGTTACTGAAGCAATTTTATGTTAAAAATATCTAAATAACATATGCACAAAACTCTATTGAAACTGAGCTAGAGGCATTTGTAAGTTATTCTATTAATGCAGACATTATGCATCGCTGCAAAAAAACTCATTGAAACGTATTTAAAAAGAAATCACTTTATTGAATTAGCTCCGCTTAGAATTGAAGACGTAGCTCTGCTAACAGCCTCAGGATCAGCACAGATAATTTTTGCAGCATCCATAATTATAGGAACAAGTTGTTCTCTGTTTTCAAGTTATTTTGCTTCAACCAAATTTTTCAGCCTTCCTCTACAAAAATAGTCTTGGTGATTTAAGTCAGATGACTTTGACAACCAAGCAATTATCGAACCTCTTCCAATCCACCAGTTCGCATAATTTTGATGTCTAGCTCAAGTTTTGGTCAAATACATAAGAACCATTAATGGAATTTAAAACACCCCATTTAATTATAGGATTAATTATATACAAACGACACTAAATTGTTTTTCTATTACAAATGTCAATTCCTCTCGATTGTATGTTATTATATTATTATAATAAGCCGTATATAAAGCGTACAGAAAAGAAAAGAAGACGCAGTTCAAACATGATTATATGCTATTCCTTTAGAGATTTCCACAATTTACGTGTCCATCCTCTCTTATTCTCATTGGAAGATACCGAATAAAAGCGCTTTTCAGTCATATTGTATGCTCCATACGTAGTAAGTATCCAAACCACTTTAAAATTCTCTTCTCTATTCTCTAGTTAACTGTTTCATTTGTTAATATTCTTCGTCTTACTTTCTAATTTATTATTCTCTTAAATCTCGATATTCCTGCACTTCTTCGAAGATAGTCCATCTCTACAGCTATAATAAAAAGCACCTGTAACAATAAAACAATTAAAAATAATAGCAAGGAAAAATCTTTTATCTTCCTAAATTCAAATAAAATCCACCCAACAAAACTATTATAGTTAATGAGACGTAACTAAAAATAATGAGAGAAAAAGATAAAAGGAAATGGTGAGAAAGCATAGACAAACAGTTCCGGCCACATGCTGTCGTTAACTAAAATATTAACAATTCGTGTCTTGAGGAGATTTATTTTAGGGAAAAGAAATATTAGGGGAAAGAACACTTCAAGAACGAAAAATACAATTCGCCAATTAACTTCAAATGGAATGCGCTTGTATGGATTAAGGATGTATGAATAGTATGTTAGCAGACAACTCAACGTGAAAGGTAAATGTCACCGCAATAATAGCTCTTCGAAATATTTCAAGAAGTCCTATGTGAAATACGAAGATCGAGGTGGCAATTTAAAGGAATGAAAGCCCACCTTTCGTGCTACTAAAGTATGAGGTTGAATCATAAAAATTGTAATTTCAGTAAAAGTTGATTTGTAAGTAAAATAAAGAAAGTATCTATCAGAATATCACGTGATTAGAAAAATCATTCAAAATATGCTAGTAATAATCTTATTGGATAAGTCTTCAAATTATATTCTTAAAAATAAACCAGTTCTTAAATCTTCGAATCCATTACTTAATATTTGTTAATAATTAATATTTAAAACACCTTGTAACTCCTTTTAACAAAAATACTAATTGTAGTAATATGTAAACTATTAGAGATATCAAAAGCCAATATGATTATTGTTATTGTAATGTAAAAGATCTCATAGTAAATATACACTAACAAATCAATATAATAGATAATTATATCCTAACATATTCATTATTACTTACATTGCTGCCAATTATCAGGTAATTTGTCAATACCTTGGTATAGACAAGCTAGTTTTGATGAAAAAGAATTTTCAACAAACTTTAGAAATTAGTTGTCTGTCATTACAGACACTCTTTTCCCATAGAAGACAATCTGATGGTGCAAGGTCCGGTGAGTACGGCGGGGAGACTAAAACAGACTAGCTAACCCCTAAAATTTATGTAGTCTTGCGTTGCTATAGAAGGGAAAAACATTTTTTTATAGATGAGTACACGGGGTTTTTTGATCAAGCTTTCCCAAACGCGCTCACGTCGCTTCATTATGATTTAAAAACATAAATAATATCGCAATGTCGATATTTTGCTTTTACGGCGATTAGGTTCTGAGCATGTTATGAGGACTTATCAAAACATTGCCTTTTGAGGTGAATATTTTAGTTCATCACCAATTTTGATCAAGTGTTATGATAATTTTATGAAACGGGTTATTTGTAGTGGAAGAAAACTTATCGATATAACTAAACGATTCGCTTTGTTCTATTCGTCAAGAGTATGTTGAACCCAAGCTTCCAACTTGCTGACTTTCCCTTCTTCTAATTGGAGGCATGTAGTTGACTGGGATATGTTTAATTATTTTAATAAGCCTTGAATATCTTCTCATTTATAGCATCCCAGCAATGATTTTGTAGTTTCAACATCAAAGTCTAACGAACATCCTGTCTTGGATTCATTGTCCAACGACGTATCTACGAATCAAAATTGGCAAATCAATGACGCACTTGGCCGTTAGCTTTCCGTCGCCATAAAAAGGTTCATATGACACATTTCCTTGTTTTTGGCTTTGGTTACAAAAATAATTTAGTCTCGCTTCTAAATTAGTGGCATATCTAATTCTAAAACCCAATGCAAAAAACGGACAGGAAAATAGAAGGGTAGCAAGAGGAATAAAGACAAGTGCTTCAAGTTGTGAAGCCTGTCATGACTTATGCAAGGCAAAACGCACAAAGCCACACAAAAAGGTAAATTGTGGAAATTTAAAAAGGAAAGAAACAGCGGAAGCGAACCTATTCTAAAACCTAAAGCATAATTAGAAACGTAGTTTACTTTTAACCAAGAATTTAGTTAAAAGACATCAGTAATTCTCTTATCGTCCAAGGCAAAGAAATGATAAGTGTTTTCCCCTTGTTCAAACTCTCATAACGTTATGTGTCAAATGTGCACTTGCATCCCTACATATCACCTGAGAAATTTATTATTTAAATTCGATATGTACGCAAACACTGCCGTAATAAGTCCGAGAAATACTTATTTATTGTTAACATATAACATAAAACTTTGATAAACCACTAGGACACAAAAACATCACCACAATTTGTTCTCAAAAGCAAAAATCCAATCTAATAAATTCAAAAGTTAATAAGTTCAGATTTAATGATCGCGAACGTGAAAAATTGATAAAAGTCTAAAGAATTAAGGTCTTTGTTAAGTGCATGCATGTTAGAAGAAATATAACAAAAAATAACTTATAAAGTGAAGGTATAAATTTTAAATCATCAAACCCTGTGTAAAATTCATTTGCAAAAATCTAATGGCGTCTGCGTGTATGTTTATATGTGAATATGAATAAAGAATGTAAATTTTGGGAAAAGCGACTTTTTAGTATAAAGGAAATATATGAGCTTAACAAAAAAGCTAACATTTGAAAAATATAGTGCAAGCAAATACTTTCAAAACATCTAAATGGATTCTAGTACAGTGGATGTTGATAAAAAGAACGTAGTTTTACATTTTCAAACCCTGTGTAAAATTTGTGTCCAAAAATCAAGTAAAGCAGAAAAAACCTCGTTGGGAAATATGCTGACCTTGTAAAACGGACGAATGGGGATTCAAATTTGCTGAAAAGGGTCATCGCATGTAATTTTTCAACATGACTCCGACACGAAAAAGCCATCCACACTGAACATTGCACACATCGTAAGAAGCGAGTAGAACTAACTACAGTCCAGGTTCTTTTATTGATTATAATTTTTTTGAATAAATAAAAAATTTCTGTTCCTAATCTAATAATTTTCTTAACTTCCCTTGTACTAGAATACTCCGTTCGTCTGACGCACTAATTAATTAAGGACGAAATTGCTTCAATTAAATATAAAGCATACATTATCTGTTGTACAGCATTTGTAGTACTAAGCTTGATATTCTTAATAGGATTGTTAGTATTAGTGCCCGTTTATTAAGCATTGCTTTCGGCGATGTAGTCCCAAAACAATAACATTGCTTGTTATATTACACACTCTATACTCACATTGCTCTATTATATTACCCTACTTCTTATTTACTAAATGTACGTATATAACACGTATATATTAACACTGTAAATTTGATGCTTATGTATTTTAATGCAAAAGAAGGATTTGTCAGTGAACTCTTGTGACTAATGTGAACAGTTTCAAAAGCAAAACATTTAATGCAAACACTCAAAACACAGTTGGATTTTATTTCACATGTTTACCATTTCCAAATTGATGGAAATAAACCAGAATTTCTTTTATTCACTATTCCACGATTCTCAATCCGTTATATCCCACGTTCAACTTGCTAATAGTTCAATGGGCTGAACTATTAGCAAGCTGAACGTGGTATTTTAGAAATATTTTCACCAAGGAACTAGTTGACTCTTATTTCTTTATAGACCTAAAAATAGAAATGTGAAAATCTATTGCAATTCTAAAAACATCAACTTCTATGCGTTGTAATTTAATCCTTCAACGTTTTCTTCAGTTGACATTCGTCAATGGGTCTTCAATTACTAGCAAACTCACCCAAAATATCTTTAGGTCGACTTCAATTTGGTTACTCAGATAAATCGAGTGGGTCTCGTCTAAATTTCTTCTTTTTAGTATCTAAAGGCGAATTATTTAGACATATTTATTCAATGTTTTTCTTCTTCTCCTTCTTCTCCTTCCTCTTCTTCTTTATAACTGATTTGCCTAATATCAGACATGAGCCTTCTCTAAGATTCATCATGTGTCTCTTTCTTTTACTCATTACAATTACCTCGAACAATCCTTCCATCTCATTAGTGGGTGGTCTCTGCTTCTTTTTCCAGTAAATGATCTGGACTTGTGAATAATATTATTTCATTTCTTATCTATGAATCTCTCATGGTAGCCTGCTTACTTCCATTCTTATATTTTAACTTTCTCTATTATGCCCTATACTATAATGATATTTCTCATACTTTCATTTGTTATTCGATCTAATAATGTTAACCTAGCATAAGTCCTTCCATTAAGCGTTGTGTTTTCGCCAGTTCGTTTAGGCTTTTATTAATGAATGTCCAAGTTTGTATACCATATGCCAGCATTAGAAGTACGCACATATCAATTACTTTGGCTATAAAGTTTTGCGAAATATTTTTATTTCTCAATGATTCTTTTAATTTTCTGAAAGCTTCTCAACTTAATCGAATACTGCTATCTATTTCCCCGTTTGATTATTTTTATCAAATTTAATTAGTTATCTAGGTGAACAGAGATGAATTTCCATGCTTCTACACTGATTTATCAGGCCGCCTTATCGGTTTTGAAAGACGCAAGAAATTGACTAAAAACTGCAGACTAAACATAAGCTGCAACTTAAAACATTGAAGACAGGGAGACATTAATAAAACTAAAAAATAAATGAAGTAAATGAAGTAGGATATATTAGTACTTTGCTGAATACCAAGAAAAGTTTTCTACAGCAGCCATAATGGTTGGATCTTTTTAAATTCCTACAGTATAACTTGGTTTAATTCAAAGTACCGATTTGGGCGAAGGAATAATAAAAGAAAGTAATTATTGCTCGTCCATGCTGTAGACTTTCTTCTCTTTAGATTAATGTTAACAACATTATGTGTATTATCACTTCTGTTGACCTCAAACAAGTTACAACATACGTACGAGTTTATATAATCATTTAAAAGTACACTGCAATATATATAATGCGAGGGTAGCCGTTTATATTTCGATAACACTGTTAGTGTTGCCTCCGATCTGATGATTACATCGTGAAGTTTGTCATTTTTGACAATGTATTTAGCATGACAGTTTTATTATCCAATCGCTATTTCTATTGTTGACAGTAACTTCAAAATTTGATGTCAGAGAAAAAATTGAATTAACTCGCCAACATTTTCGTGAGATCGAGGCATCTCTAGGTATCTCTAGGTATATACATTTAGCCGTTGGGTATCACATAATTTGACAACAGCTCAAAAAAGGACTCGCGTCGAATGGTGCCAAGAAATGCACAAAAAATACAATGGCGGTGCTTCAAACATTTATAAAGTCATCACATGTGATGAATCTTGGATATATACGTATGAGCCCGATAGTAAACAGCAGTCGTCTGTGAGGGTATTCCAAGGGAAGCCAAAACCAAGAAAAGTTGTTTGCGTTCGAAGCACATCAAAACAAGTGGTCGCCTGTTTTTTCGAAAAAACCGGTCACGTTGCAACTGTCTTTAGAGAGTAGTAGAACGGTCAATTACCAATGATACACTTAAACACTATTTGTTTGCCAAAAGTGTTTAAGGAAATAAAGAAAATAAACCGGAAACGACAGATCATTCTCCACCACGACAATGCGAGCTCTCACAGATCGGTTCAAGCAATTGAATATTTGAGCGGGCAAACATTGAATTGATGAACCATCCGCTGTGCAGCTCTGATCTAGAACCCTGTGATTTCTTTTTGTTTCCACACATGTAAAATAACCTTCGTGGTCAACGGTTTTCTACTCTCTCTCATATTTTGGAGATATCGCCTTCGCAGTGGCAGCAATGCTTTTCGGATTGGTTTAAATGAATGAAAAAGTGCATTGATTTTCAAGGAGTATATTTTGAAAACCAATAAAAGTATTTTCGATAATAAAAAATTTTTTTGTTTGCTATTCCCGAAATATAAACAGCTACTCTCGTTCAATGAAATTTTATGAACTAAATGATTACTTCACGTGTCAGCTGTTTATTTAGTACAAAATCATAAAAAATAATGAATTTAATAATAATAAGTAACACCAAAAAATCATTTTATTAGAAAAAAATTAATAATCATTAATGAATGAATGATGAAGTATTTTTTCTTATAACTAATTTTATTCGTACTTATTATCATAATGCCTATGTTCCTTATAAGTTATAATTGCATAAGTAAATTTTCTTAAATAATTATATTACTGCTTTATTGCAAATATATCGCTAGATGCATTAAAGTCATCGTTCGTTTTTCATCTAATAATGCCGGCGATTGCTTTCACACATAAAGAAAATGGGTGAAAATGAACGATGATTTTAATGCACTTACAGATCTAATTGCAATAAAGAGAACCTCCTTAAAATACGTGGATAAAATATAAAAATCGAGCCGCCTTGAATACTAAGAATTATTCACAAAATGGGTTCTTCGAGTATCCTCGATATTCTGCTTCGGATATATTTTTCTGGCAGTTTTACATATCACGAAATCAAGAGGGACTTGAATACCCACAAAGAACTTTACAAGAACCGCATATCAATTCCTTTCAGGTAAAAGTAAAGAAGGTACTTTACAGAACACAAAAAGAAAATAACATACAAGTTATTTGTCGACATATTTCTAACTGTGAAGGGTATATTATATGTGTAGTAATATTAAATTTACTAAACACTAACTTTTTGTCTACCTTGGAAAAATTGTATTTTGCAAACATAGAGAAAATATAACCATTCTCGACTGACTTAAAGCAACATCAAGTTCAAGAGCCAGACGCTCGCGTTGCTGTGAAATGAACTAAGTGCCAATTTGAGACTTAGTGAAACGTTTCACTTTGTTCAATGTTCTCAATGGCCTTTTATAATGTTTCTTTTTGTAAAGAGCGCATGTATTTCTTTGAACACTTTTTAAATTACGTCAAGTAATTGTCGCACATAAATAATGACGGGGAAAGTTATTTTAACTACTTTCTTTTGTCTTTCAATCAAGTAGCGTTTTACGAGTAACAACATGCTTTCTAAGAGAATTTGAACGTATGTAACCAAACGGTATACTGGCAAATTGTGTAGGAAGCGTTAGTTAATATAATATGCACTTCTAGGACTTAATAAAATGTATATGCTATATAAAGCTCAATCCTGTTATATTAGCTTTGCTATGCTTTTAGCATAAGTTTATTGATAATGAGAATAATAGTTATTTCTGAAAAGCGGTGTTACATACATACATACGAGTACATACATATGTCATAGAGATAAATGATAATTGACTACAATATCTGTGTTCAAATTACATCATAAACTTTCTACCACGAAAGTTTGGATAATAATTCCTACATTCCTGTAATAAAGTAACTTTTGCTTTAGTAATTTACTATACCGCATTTTATCTATTTTAAATATACATGGGATATCTTCTAAGTTTTATATCAAGATTCCCTTTGATGGAAAGCTCCATCCCTTTCAACCTGTTTCTTACATGAAAAGAGAACGCAGAATTGTATGGAACGAGCTCTGAATTACAAAGTGGATATTCTAGCAGCAGTCCAATTCTTGTCAAATATTTGATACCGAGACTAGAGTGATGGACCAAAGCATTATCGACGTGGAGCGAAAAACCAGGTAACTAGTCTCAAGGGAGGACAGACGTTTTCAAGTGCTTTAGCAATTGTGAGCAGACACTCATCGATCTTTCATTTTGTGGTGACTATCGCTTGTATTTTTAACACCATCCGCTCCACAACTCTTCCGCCGATAAAGAAAACGACCAAAACGAATCGAAATTTTGGTATGGGCATGGACGCGTCTTCACCCTCAAAGAGCCGAACTTTGTTATATGCTTTAATGGATGTATTTTAGTAGTAAATCCAGGTTTCGTCATCTGTCAAGAATTAGCAGTACATAAATGCCCAAACCATC
Source organism: Dermolepida albohirtum (assembly GCA_031893035.1). Classification (NCBI taxonomy): domain Eukaryota; kingdom Metazoa; phylum Arthropoda; class Insecta; order Coleoptera; family Scarabaeidae; genus Dermolepida; species Dermolepida albohirtum. The sequence continues at coordinate 237,120 of JAVIWB010005397.1, forward strand.
TATAACGTACATGCCTAGCAGGCTTAAACATCACTCAAACCTGAAGAAGTGGTTCGTTGAAAGGAAATTCACATCGAATACTGAAATCATCTTAGCTGTAATGGATATTTGGAAGGTTGCCTAGTTCTTGTTTTTTAATTGAAATATTTTAAAAGACTTTGATCTAAATGTGAAGAGCTGAAATTAGAGTTTGTAGCAAAATAACGGTTTTCTCCAAATAATTGTTTTTTTTTCTGTGTCATTGTAGAGATTTTTTCAATCGTATTGTGTTATATTGCTTTGTGTTCAACAGGTTTGTATTGAATGAATAAGCTATTATAATATATCTAACGGGTGTTTTTTTAAGAGCTTGAGAACTTTAAATGATAATACAAGACAGAAATATTGTTGGAATGAAATTTTTTTTATTATAATCTGGTAGATAATTCCATAGCATTTATTTTTTAAATACGATTTCCGGCATATGCCCGCCGCGACTATGAGATACACGGTCCGTTCGATCAGTCCAATTTTTGACTACTTTTTCCAATAAATCTGGCCATATGGTGTTAATGGTGGCTTGAATATTGTCTTTTAATGCTTCAAGAGTTATTGGTTTGTCGGCATAAACCAATAACTTAACATAGCCCCATAAAAAATAATCCAGAGGCGTTAAATCGCACGAACGAGGTGGCCAATGAACAAGACTACTTCTGGAAATAAAGTTGTCACCAAATTGATTTTTCAATAAATCGATTGTTAAGCGCGCTGTATGGCAAGTTGCGCAGTCTTGTTGGAACCAAATGTCGTCGATGTTTAGCTGATAAATTCTTGGAAATAAAAATTCAGTCAGCATGGCTCTATAGCGCTCGCCATTTACCTTAACGGCAGTTCCTTCCTTATTTCAAAAGAAATAAGGACCGATGATGTCGCCAGCGTGTAAACCGCACTAAACAGTCGATTTTAATGGATGTAATGGTGGATCGTTAACGGCTTCGCTCCAAATACGACAATTTTGCTTATTGACGTTGCCATTTAACCAGAAATGAGCTGTTCTTTGATAAGAATATTCATCTTCGGCCAGTTTCAAATGCGACCAATCAGCAAAAATGTGACGCAAACGATGGTCGTTTGGCTCCAATTCTTGCACGAGCTGTATTTTATACGCACATAAGCCAAGATCCTTACGTAAAATTTTTCACGTAGTCGAAGGACAAAGGCCAACAAGTTGAGAACGACGACAAATCGACATTTAGGCGTCTTCTTCAATACTTCGCGCTACAGCAACAATATTCTCTTCGGTACGCACATTTCTTTGTCTTGTTGATGGTTTTGAATCGAGAAGAGTAAAATTAGTGCGAAAATGATCAATAACTGCACAAATTGCTTGCTCACTAGGCCGATTATATTGACCGTAAAATGGACAAAGTGCTCTATGAACTTCGCGAACAGATTTATTTTCTTCAAAGTAAATTTCCACAATTAAGAAGCGTTGTTCTGACATTAAACTATTCATGATGACTTATCAAACCTTACTAAACAGAAATGTTAACACAGTTTGAAATTATCAACTGCAAACCATAGTTGTCGATATCAATAGTTCTCATGCAGCTTAAAAAACACCCATTATAAATAATACCAATCGAATACTTACATAAAGAATCAAGAACACAAAAATTTACAAATTTTTAAAAAATATTCAAATTGAAAGCATTCTGCAACTCAATAATGATTCAACCCTTAGACACGTTTCTCTTCAGATTGTATAAATAAATTATACTAATTTTGAAAAACGAAGGTATAAAAGAATTGCGGCTAGTTTCGTCTGTTAGGACATTAACTAGCAAGTGTCCTCACAAACGAATTTAGTCACAGTAAATATACAATATAATGTTAAATTTAGGCAAATTGTTTTATTTATTCCTTAGTGTTTTATTTATTCACAAAGTAACGACCTCAACAATTAACTATTGTATGAAAGAATTGCTTACTGTTTCAAAAAAGGAAAACTAGAAAAAAAGCATCCACTAATAAATAATTATCAACTTTTTACCTTAAATATGTTATGAATACCAATTACATGCTCTTCTTCAAATTAAACCTTAAATGCGATATTGCTGATCTAATACAATACGTAATTCGCATTCCAAAATCTAGTTAAGGCGGTACTTAATATATAATTATATTCGCGCGCGAAGCTATTATGAGATCAAACAAGGATTAATGGAATTAATTTAAATGTCAATATTATACATATATGCATAGCCTATCTCGCAAGTTATTCGAAATATTTAATATTTGTTTATAATCCTCTTGTATAATTTCCCATTATTCTCCTCATATGCAGCCATGAGGAAAATATTCCTAATATAGTTATATTATACGCATATAATTGAAGATGTACTTGTGTTTACTGAATAAATACAGATATTTTACGTTGCTAAACTTCTTGTATATTTATATTATTTATTTGTTATTATATTGTCTCAAATTTTTGACTAAAATCTTCCCATATGCAGGACTCAAAATAAGAATTATTTATGTACATACGAGGGAGCGTTTCTATATTCGCGGAATGAGCGGGTTGTGGAGGGGTGAGTAGGCGTATTGGGGGCGTGGCCTGTGCAGCGACTCATGATTAGTATAAATACGAAGTTTCATTGTTATTAGACAGTTAGTCTTTGAGCTATCGTCAACCAAGTAACATAATCAGGAGTGAAAAGTGAAATATGGAAAAAATCGAATATCGTGCCGTTATAAAGTTCCTTACCAGGCAAGGAAAATCAGTCGCGACCATAATGAATGAGATGTCATTGGTTTGCGGCGACTCTTGTCCAGGAAAAACCATGGTGTACAAGTGGCATAGTTTATTTAAACAAGGAAGGGAATCCCTTGAAGACGACCCGAGGCCGGGCAGGAGCATTGAGGTGACCACGCCAGCACTTATCCAAAAAGTTGAACAAATTGTTCTCGAAGATGCTCGACTAAAGAAGAAACAACTCGCAGAAATGGTTGGAGTATCCGATACAACAATTTTTAAAATCCTACACGATCATCTCGGCATGTCTAAGGTCAGCGCAAGATGAGTGCCGAGAATGTTCACGCCGCCGCAAAAACAACAGCGCGTAGAGTGTTCGCGTGCATTTTTGGACCTCTGTAATGAAGACAAGGATGATGTATCGAGTGGCATTGTTACTGGAGACGAAACTTGGGTTCATCATTATGAACCTGAGTCCAAACAAGACTCCATGCAGTGGCATAAAAAGGGCACAGCACCTCCCAAGAAATTTAAAGTGTCACAATCAGCTGGGAAACTCATGGCAACGGTATTTTGGGACTCGGAAGGAATATTGTTGAGATTATAAAGATAAAGGTGTTTCCATAACCGGAGAATATTACGCTTCAATATTAGAGCGACTAAAAGAAGCCATTAAAGAGAAAAGACGGGGAAAATTGACAAAAGGTGTTCTGCTTTTGCACGACAACGCGCCCGTCCACAAGAGCCGTGTTGCGTTAGCTGCCCTGCATAAGGTGGGCTTCGAAATTGTGAATCACCCACCCTACAGCCCAGACCTGGCCCCGAGTGATTATTACCTGTTTCCGAAAATGAAAAAAGAGCTGCGGGGTAAAAAATTTACTGCCGATGATGAAGTCAAGCAGGCAGTTTCGGCGTATTTTGCAGATAAAGAGAAATCATTTTTTATGAGAGTATAAATAAATTAATTGAAAGATGTGAAAAATGTATCCGTCTTGCAGGTGAATATATTGAAAAAGAAAAATAATTTGGTTCTTTTATTTCCACCCCTTGTCCCCCATTCCGCGAATATAAAAACGCTCCCTCGTACAATTCTTTTAAATTTTGAGATTTAAGCTACCGTAATGAAGATTATCAAATTATCAAGTCATTTCTCAAACACTGCCGTGGTTATCCTCGTATGATAGTCTCTTGCCTACAAAAAACAATTCTTCATCAACAAAACCATGCTCAGATCCAACGTATAAAACAGAAAACCTCTTGCATGATGGATTTCTTAATCCGGTAAATAACCCTTCAATAAATGTTTGTCGTCGATTTTCAAAACTGCTACCAATCAAACGGCTATCAGATTTTTTGTTTAATAAATTAGTCGACCCTCTAAACTCCTTAATTGACGGTAAATATTTTTGTCTCTTCGCAATAATTCCATCTCTGCACATTTGTAGTACATAGCATAAATATGATATTAAAAATGAAACAAAACTATTTACTTGATTCTTCCATTGGATAAGTTGTGTTGGTGAAACAGAAATAGTTGTAACTGACTCTAATGTATAATAAAGTAAAGGAAACAACTAATAAGAAAACTATAAATACATTATAACAAAAACCATGACGAAAGTTCAATAATGGAAAGAATATATAAAGGTTAGTTGTATTTTAAAACTGGAGGTATCATACATATATAACCTGCAAGAGGTTACAACTACGAAAGATTACTGCGTATTATTACTGAGAAAAGAAAATTAGTAGAAAATGAAAGGATCGGTGCTTTGTCTATTGGCATTTCTTGCACCAAAGTGGTACTTTATGATAAACCTTATAAACCTTAGTTCGAGCAGATTAAATTTAAAAAGTATTCGATGAGCGAATGTTGTGAATGGGAACAACAAACGAGATCTGATAAAACAGGGAATTCTAACAACTAGGATATCAATATTGAAGAGTAAGGAAAAGCTGTCGATGCACCATGTACTTTTCTCCTAGAATTTATGGATCACAGTCTACGCTTTTCCGAGCATGATCCAAAATCAATGTTCCTCACCGGAGAAGTTCCAGTAACCCTAAAAGACAAGTATTTAAAGAGGTCTTGTGTCGTTGTGACGAAATAGCACTTCCTTACAATTAATTATCTTTGGCGACTTCTAGATCGTGGTCTCCTTCGAACCGTCCAAATTAGTTGGAATAATAAATTTTGAAACCGCTATAGCTTTACGGTATATACGTAGCTTTGGGACTTTGCTGGCGATAGCAATTATAATTCAATCGGGCATCCAAGAAGATTCCAAGAAGAAATTAAAAGATCTATGAGCAAGCACAAAGCCAGACTCCACCTTCGTATTTATATAGAAGCGCTTCAACTTAAATAGTCAACACTGAGTCTGAAGATTGAGGAGGACCAAATTATGTGCACATTGCTATTAAAAGAATCTAAAGAATTTTCGTGGATTAATTGTGGACAGTAAATATTTAATTTTAAGATTCGTTAAAGCAAAATTAAAAGTTTTTTAGAGTTACAGATTTACAATAGTACGAATACCAGTTTGATGTTCATTAGAAAGGAAAATATTAAAAACCATAATGCAAGTGAAAATTCTGTGTGAAAGAGACATATGCAGAAGACGAACACTTTGGCAGTCAATTAATTGTTATTTGGTATTGATTTGGTATGATTTCCTTCCTCCAAAACTGAGTTGGCACTCAAGACTTCTGCTGTCGGTGTCTACAGTTTCTTCTGGGCTTCCAGATTATACCTTCAGTGCAGCACTGAAAATCAACAGAAGCCCTGAGAATATCCCATGAGAAAGCTGAAGAAACATTGGCAAGTGAAAGATCAGTGCCAGAAAAGCTGTTCCAGCCCAAAAGCCCAGAAGAAACTGAAGAGAAGATACCTTAAAAATATTTGAAAAATCTGCTATGATTTTGATAGTAATTACTAAATTAATTGTCAAATTAGTAATTGTATTTTAAATTGAAATATTTTAACATTTCTATGCCTCTGCATTTTTCAAAATTGAAGGAGAATTATGTTATAATATAATTAAAATCTATGTTTCATTTCCTAACTTGAAAACATTACTGAGTTGACCCAATATTGTAACTAAACTTTAAAAATACTTTTTGGAAACAGTATTTTAGAGTATAGACGAATTCTGGGCAGCAAGTTATCATATTATAATATACATGTACTTCGAAAAGATCAAACCAATAACCACCTTCTGCTACAGAGAATAATAATGCAATATAAGAACTTAACTCTAAACATTTTTCTAAATAATAACGAAACTAAAAAATGAATTAAATTCTTAAATCAACAGCAATTACACGATAAGAATGAACACTACATAATTCGACAAACATTTTCAGCTGGAAATTAATTGTTTGGCAAAGAATGGTCATAAACTATTGAAAACGTTACCATTTAACTTCGTTTTTATATTACCTTTTATATTGCTGTATTGCTATGTTGAAACTGTTTTATATTGCTTCTCCTTTCAAACTGAATACATTCCATAGTAACTTTGGAAGTGACTTAATACATGTGAAATCCGGATTTAGAACCCGGAACGGTCATTGCGGTATCCCATACCGCTGATAAATAAAGTTTCAGAAAAGGACGAACTATAAAACACATATTACATATAAAGCCTATAAAATGGGATAAAATGAAATTGCTTTGTTGTATGTGTAAGACGTTCTTGTGTTGCTTTAGAAATTATTACCGAATATCTTAAAATACATTTTTCAGCAGTGAAAAATGCAATAAATTAGAAAGCGTTCGTACAGGAAAGACGACAATTTAAAAGTCGCTTCTTTCGTTTTTCCCTTCAGTCCGTAACATATCGCCTAGTTTCACAAGGTGAACTGGAAGTCTGATAGAATTGGCTGTCATTTATGACGCAGTAGATTCGGAACTCAAACTCATTTCACGAGATAGGGCTTCTCATTGCACTCACGATTTATAAGTTTTCAACAGAAAATATACAAAGAGTATCTTTGATGAAAAATACACTTTATTTATTATTCAAACTAGTGATTTATGTTTATTTTCCTACAAATTCATACACCATACAAAAAGGAAAAATCTATGATAAAGAAAACAATTTAACTGGAATGGGGTACATACTAACATAGGTCTACGTACTATACCGAAATGATTTGAGAGAAGTGAAACTCGAAATATAACGAACGAGGGCATTAAGTCGTTTATTGTTTTTTCAAGATATTCTCCTGCAACTTCAATGCACTTCAACTTGTAATACTGATCTACCATTATGAAATTTTTGTAATTATCTTTCATAATATCCTCAAAATAATAATCTTGTGTTGCAATAAATTCTTCATCCTACTGATAGCTCGCACACGATCCTGAGAGTATACTTACTGTTGTCAGAATAAAATTTTCAACCTGTGTTCGCGTGTATGATTATTTATCATGGGAAGGTAATATTATGCCACTGCAGTTCTTTCAAAAGGGAAAACTGTTACAAAAGAGTGTATGTATGGGTTCTAAGGAGTATTGTGAAACCATGAATGGAAATTGTAGCAATTTGCAAAGTCATATTCTTTTCAGTAAGACCGTTCACCGGCTCAGACTAGCTAGATTATACAAAATTGACTCAGATAATAACGATATGTTTTGGTCCAAAGATTCTGGCCTCCTAACAACCCAGATTTGAATTCATTAGACTACTCCGTATGGACCACAAACAAATCCTAGACTCGTCCATGACTCTAAGAAAGCTCTAGATGTTGTCAGAATGAAATTTTCGTTCAGTGTTCACGTGCTAGGTGTTATTCAGTAAGGACGATGTTGCGCCATCGAATTTTTGTGGAAAAGGAAAACTTACAAAAGAAGTATACATAGGAGGTTTAGCGAGTGTGCCTCTCCGACAACGTCGATATGTTTTGATCCAATAAATTCTGACTTCCTAAGGTCTCAGATTTGAATTTCTTGAACGAACTACTTCGTATACACTACCAACAAGCCTCTGAGTCTGAAAGTGCCCTCGTTGTTATTAGAGATTTTCGGCCAGTATTTATATGGTAGTTGTTGTATCTAGTGAGGAAGGATGATATGAGTAGAAAAAACTGTTTCAAAGGGAACATGTGTATGCGTTCTCACGAGTATTGTAAGACTTATGGATGAGAATTATAATGGTCTGGAAAGGCATATGCTTTTCATCAAGATAGTGCACAAACACATATGAGACAATTTGTCCAAAATTCGCATAGAGAAAGCATATGTGTTTTGATTCAAGAAATTCTAACTTCCTACAAAATAAAATATATCTTTTTATTCATATATTTAAAATATAAGAACATAGAAACATATATAAACACTAAAAATATAATTATAGGCACAAACATAAAAGAAAAGTATTTTAAATAATAAAAAAACTCATTTAAAGTGCAAAGAATAGGTGACAAACAAGACGCTATTATTATCAGACACTTAACTGCAACTAGAATGTTATAAATTTGTTTGCATTGATACATAGTGCATCCTAGAATTTTAGACAGATGCGTTCTTGAAGTAAATGTGAACATTCTCTGCTTCGAATGCCATGATCATGTGTTAATTTCTGTTTTGAAAAAGCACTATATTTATTTTTAATAAAAATGGTACATTATGGTATGGAAATAGATGATAAAGTGTGTATCTGATTTCTTAAAAATATCGTTACAAGAGGCTCTAACCCTTAAGATTTTAACTAAGTTAAAGATCATCTTTATACAAGACTTTTGTATCCTAAAAATCTGTTCAAGACACACATAATTCCCTAAAAACTGACGCGATAACTAAGTCGAGAATGTACGTATTAGTAGTAACATGATGTTTTTAATATGATCCTAAAACAAACCGACACGGTACGGAATGAAAGTCAAAAATGCACCACAAGCCAAAAAATACTAAAGTTTCATTCAAAATCAAAACCAAGCTCATTTCATTCTCTTAAAAGCTTTTTAGTCCAGAATTTCATCATCGAAAACAGTTGGTGTTCGGTTCACGATAATCTATCTAGCCGCAACTCACTATTGTACGCAGTTTTTTCTGTTGAATCATCCACCATATTCGTCCGATTTAACTCCTTGCGACTTATTTTTATTCTCAAAAATTAAAATGCAATTAAAAGGGTGTTATTTTGATGACGGTTCGAGAATGCAAACAATTTCGTCGTATGCTCTGGAGGCAATTCTATAAAGTGAATTGGTAGAGACATTTAACTCATTATTATCGCCCTATCTTAGCTGTATTAAAGTCGGACATGTCCCTACATTGACTCAGACATGTCTCTACATTGACACTATGAAATATTACTCATAAACTACAATAGAATGTAGAGTTTCAAAGCCAAACAATCAATATAAGCATTCCAGCTTAAAAGTGTATTCATATTCAGCCCCTGAAAGGAGATGCTTTCAGAACAAGTAAATAGAATACTTTTATGTGGTATTTTAAAATCACTCGCGGATTGGTCAAAGTATATTAGCTGCGTCTTGCTAAAATCAATTGCAAATTGTGTGTACCGAACCAATTTTTGAAACAACCCAAATTAGTTTGCAATCTACTGATAATTTCTCGGCAGAATATGCTCGGATCACACATGAAACATCACCAGTAAATAAAACTGTAAGGCAATTAATCCGTTTTGGTAAGGCAATGATGTACAGTACACTACAAAGCTCTTAAGATGGATTCCTATGGGACACAATAAAATATTTCGGATTTGCTTACTATTATGATCATAACTCATTACACACTGCTTTCTACTAGGGAGATGTGACTTAATCCTATTCAGTAGATCACAACCAACCAATAACTACTATCTTACCAAAGCACAATATCATGATCTACGTCGTGGAATGGCTTAGATGAGTCTAAAAAAATGTTGGTTTCAGACGCTTTTGTTTTTATAACATTAGTAACTTCTACCAGTTAAAAAACTGCATGCGCGGTCGTTTTGTTTTTTGTAAATTCATTTTATATGTTGATCAATAAGGTTGATATATAACCCCTTTTCCACAATTAACTATTTGTAAAATTCTGTATACGCATTTCGACAACTAAGTTGTCATCATCAGCAGATAATTTCAAAGTGTCGCACCTGGTAAAACACGGCGAAAAAATTGTACGAAAAATAAACTCCGTACGCGATCCGCACCGATGAAAACCAAGATGTGCACTGAGGAAAAACATTTCTACTTTTACAGCGATTCAAGAAATTTATATCTGCACTTATAAACTTAGCTTTACTATATATCTTGTGAAATGTGTTGTACTCCTTTGACCGGGAAGTCATCTTGTAGTTGAAATTTGATGGAACCTGTGGTTGATTGACTTGATCAATAAGGTTGATATATAACCCCTTTTCCACAATTAACTATTTGTAAAATTCTGTATACGCATTTCGACAACTAAGTTGTCATCATCAGCAGATAATTTCAAAGTGTCGCACCTGGTAAAACACGGCGAAAAAATTGTACGAAAAATAAATTGTGCACATCTTGGTTTTCATCGGTGCGGATCGCGTACGGAGTTTATTTTTCGTGCAATTTTTTCGCCGTGTTTTACCAGGTGCGACACTTGGGGATTATCTGCTGATGATGACAACTTAGTTGTCGAAATGCGTATACAGAATTTTACAAATAGTTAATTGTGGAAAAGGGGTTATATATCAACCTTATTGATCAAGTCAATCAACCACAGGCTCCATCAAATTTCAATTTTATATGTTGTTCAATACACTATTATAACTATCTTTTTATAAATTTTAATACATTTTATTTCAGCGGTATTACTTGATAATTACAAAATTCATAAGTTTTTCCTTTTTAGAGGAAATTCCCTAAATGCCATGAAAAAGAATTTTTTGTAGTATTGAATTCTTCATTAATAAAATTTTGTTTAAAAATAACATTGAATTTTTATGGATTAAGGTGACGCACCCTGTATACTTGTACTAACTGTTTTTTTAATCAAAACGAAATGCTAATATTATTTTCTTCCTTTCAGACTACGTGTCCCTGATAAATCAGCTCTGCACAAGTTAAACGTTAAAAAAAATTCGACTTCCACCAAGATGAAGAAAAAAGAGAAATATCTATGATACCGTGAAAATATACACCAGTAATCGAGTGGAAATGAGTAATGTTACAGTTACAGTTAAATATTGCGACCTAAAAAACTTCGCGTTGTCCTACAGAGAAGTTCACGGTCATCTAAGTATTTTAGTGTGTATTTTTGGCTCTATAGCCAACATATTGAACATATGCGTCTTGACGACGAAAGAAATGAGATGGCCGACTAACCTCATACTTACCAGTCTAGCCATAGCAGATCTCCTAGTTATGCTGGAATACATACCCTTCGCCATCCATGTCTACCTTAACCCGACATCACGTATGAGTGCGGATTACTTTACGTACACCTGGGCGGTATACATGGTGTTTCATGCTTTATTCACTCAAGTTCTGCATTTTATATCCTGTTGTTTAACTGTTATATTAGCTATATGGCGTTATATAGCTATAACACATCCGCAAAATAATAAATTATGGCATATAGTGAATAACGTGCAAAGTACTTTAGTTTCAATTATATTAACGTACATGGTGTGCCCTCTAATGTGTATACCCCTATTTTTATCGCTGAACGTCATAAAGAGGACTCACATAATGGATGAAAAGAATATGTTAATCGATCCGAAGTTGCAGCACAATTTCACGGGTATTTTACATAATGGAACGTTATATACGGCGGAATTAAGTGGTAACTTTATTAATATAAGCTTTTGGGTGTACAGTGTCGTAATTAAACTGGTTCCTTGTGTTTTACTGACAATTCTGTCGATGCGTTTAATATCGGCCCTGTTGGAAACTAAAAAGAGGAGACGTAATCTTTTGAACAGCACCGGCGTTCCTTTACGAGAGAAGAATGCTAAAAAGAATAAAAGGCACTTAGAAAAAGAGCAACAAACAGATCGCACGACGAGGATGCTTTTAGCTGTTCTTTTACTTTTCTTGATAACTGAATTTCCGCAAGCCATCCTCGGACTCTTGAGTGTGGTAATTGGGAAAGAATTTGTCAAACAGTGTTATTCTCCATTAGGTAAGTGTACTATTTTTCTTATACTAATGCAAGAGGTGTTCAAAAGAAAAGAACGCGGTTAATGTAGGTAATGATTCAAAATGAATAATGCGTTGTAATAAAACTAAAACAAAAAGAATCATCAGGAAGTTGCAGAAATAAAACTAAACAATTTCAAATGAGTATCTTACGAGGGTAGCCGTTTATATTTCGGGAACAGCAAACAAACAAAAAAATTTGTTATCGAAAATAATTTTATTCTTTTTCAAAATATTCTCCTTGAAAATCAATGCACCTTTGCATTCGTTCAAACCAATCCGAAAAGCATTGCTGCCACTGTGAAGGCGGTATCTCCAAAATATGAGTTTTGAATGCCTCAATTACCTCTTCCGGCGTAGAAAACCGTTGATCACGAAGTTTATTCTTCACGTGTAGAAACATAAAGAAATCACAGGGCGGTAGATCAGGACTGTATGGCGGATGGCTCATCAATTCAATGTTCTGCCCGATCAAATATTCAATTATTTGAACTGACCTGTGAGAGCTCACATTGTCATGGTGGAGCATGATCTGTCGTTTTCGGTTTGTTTTCCGTATTTCTTCAAAAACTTTTGGCAAACAAATAGCTGCGTAACACTCGAAATTGACTGTTCTACAACTCTCTAAAAACACGTGAGCGGTTTTTCCAAAAAAACAGGCGATCATTTGTTTTGATGTGCTTCGAACGCGAAGAGCTTCTGTTGGTTTTGGCTCATTTTGGAATACCCACACAGTCGACTGCTATTTACTATCGGGCTCATACGTGTAGAACCAAGATTCATCACCTGTGACGACTTTATAAATGTTCTTTGAAACACCGCCATTGTATTTTTTGTGTACTTCTTGGCACCAATCGACGCGAGTCCTTTTTTGAGCAGTTATCAAATTATGTGGTATCCAACGTGAACATAGCTTCATAACGGCTAAATGCTCAAGCAGGATGTTATGCATGCTAGTGTTACTGATACCTACAGATGATTCGATCTCGGGGTATGTCACATGACGGTCTTACATTATCAATTTAGACACAGCATTAATGTTTTCCGACACAACAACATTTGTGGGACGACCTTCACAAAATTTATCGTCCAAAAAACGTCGTCCAAGTTTGAATTCACTATACCAACGATATACTGTAGTTTTCGATGGTGCTTCATCACCATATAAACAATCCAGCTCGTCGATGCATTCTTGTTGAGATAATATACGCCGAGAGTTTTGAAAAATAATTCCACGAAAATGTTTGCGAGTTATTTCCATTTTTTGCTGACATGAAATTTTCAACTTACTGTCAACAATAGAATTTGATAGAAATGGGGGATGGACACATTATTAAATGTTAAATATTGTTCAAATAATTCCACACTGTATGTTGCGTTATTACTGTTTCCTATAGAATATTCAATTTTGTTAAGGTAATTTTAATTCCGAGGTTTAATATTTTAAGTAAAATTTTGACGATATAGCGTTTCATTTTTTTAAATTAATGTCGACCTAGAATGCTTGATGAAGATTATGAAGAACTTTTTAAATTTATGTTAGTTACAGTCAAAATTGTTCTACTAATTTAAAAATCTGAAGTAATACAGTAGTTCGCACTTTCATCAGTTGTACACCAAATCACCACACAACAACACTTATTAAAAATAATTATTATTAAAACACCATACGTCCATTTTGGCGGCAAGCTAGCCTTCCTCTAGTTGTGTGGGAATTTGGTGAAAAATATTTTGTCAAGATGCAAATTAAATGGAACTCGAGTAAAAGCTTTAGATCTAAATAATTATATCATTACATTTACACAAAAACATATACACGTTACTCATAAAATCGTATTATCAGAATAGTTATCTTATAGATTAATTTGAAGTTCTATTTAATTATTAATAAATAAATAAAATCAAAGAAAAGAATTATTCGTATATTGTGTACATTACTATATCTACTGAAATACAAATTTTAATAACTACCTTTCGAAGTAATGTAGCTTTTGTATTATTACGTACGAGGATATGTTATGAATCCCGGCTACCTAAGTTTTGTTTGCATGTTAAGCTGTAGAGACCGTCCCTTATAAACCCGGTAAATATAAGGTCTAGTAAAAAGAAATCCATTATTTTTCCAATAGATGGCTTTAGTAATCTGTATCTCGCGTTGTATAAGTGCGATCGCGTTCGGCTGGATGGCGTTCGAAAGATAAGATTTCGTACTAAACGAACTTCTCAGACAGTTTTGTGATTACTTGACTTAATATTGTTTGAGCGCGCGTCAAAGATAGACACCAGCAAAGTTAAAATACGCCATATTTTACAGTTTTTCTTCGATAAAGGCGAAAACGCAAGCCAGGCTGCTAAAAATGTGAATAGTGTTTATGGTCCTGATACTGTAACAGTCAATCATGCGCAATTTTGGTTTCGTCGATTCCGTTCCGCTAATCTTGATGTCAAAGATGCACCACGCTCTGGAAGGCCAATTGTCGAAAATATCGATAAAATAATGGAAATCGTCGAGTCCGACCGTCATGTAAGCACTGTTTCGATTGCCCAGGAGCTAAACATTGCACAAAAAACCGTTTGGAATCATTTAAATAAGGTTGGATACAAAAAGAAGCTTGATGTATGGGTGCCACACGAGTTAACGCAAAAGAACCTCATGGACCGAATTTACATCTGCGAATCGCTGCTGAATCGCAACAAAATCGATCCGTTTCTGAAGCGGATGGTTACTGGTGATGAAAAGTGGATCACTTATGACAACGTCAAGCGAAAACAGTCGTGGTCGAATCGTAGTAAGCCGGCGCAAACGGTGGCCAAGCCAGGCTTGACGGTCTTGCTGTGTGTTTGGTGGGATTGGCAAGGAATTATCTATTATGAGCTGCTTCCCTACGGCCAAACTCTTAATTCGGACCTGTACTGTCAACAATTGGACCGTCTGAAGGAACCAATCGCCCAGAAGCGGCCAGCTTTGGCCAATAGGAGAGGAATTGTGTTCCATCAGGACAACGCCAGGCCACACACATCGATAGTGACTCGCCAGAAGCTCCGGGAGTTTGGTTGGAGGTTTTTATGCATCCACCTTATAGTCCGGACCTAGCACCAAGTGATTACTACCTGTTCCTGTCTATGGCGAATGATTTTGCTGGTGAAAAATTCGCCTCAATAGAAACTTGTGAAAATCGACTGTCCCAGTTTTTGCCAATAGGGACGAGGGTTTCTATGAGAGAGGCATTATGAAATTACCTTCAAAATGGCAACAAGTTATCGAACAATACGGTGCATACTTGACCTAAGTCGGATCATTCTAACTATGCTAAATAAAACCTTCAATTTAATGCAAAAATAAAGGATTTCTTTTTACTAGACCTTATATATTTTCGTGAACATCGACCTTTACGCAGTAGTATTACACTTCATTTGGTGTATACCGGAGTTGTGGCTTTTGTCAGATCAAAATTTATTGTTGACTAAATAATATTTCAAATTGTTAGGGTTATAATATGCAACCTTATTATTATATAATTTCTTTATTTATTTCCTCATTCGAAGGTCACAAAGACAGTTTTTATTGTTGTTGATATTCAAATTTTGTATAATATTTTATGTATTATGGTCAGCTAGTAACAATTTTTTTTAACAATGCATCTTACTTTATTTAATTTAATCGCTAATAAACCCCAGATTGATAACACCCTTACTTTCCTAGCCTATTTACTGAAGAAGTTCTACCTAAGGACAATCTTTCCTAATAATCTATAAAGTCATTGTTAGTGGTATAAGATAAACTCCTAATCTTAATTAAAATATTTCACCAACAGTCGACAGTATCGATCAATTAATATTTTAATGCATTTAGTTTATATTTGTACATCTAAGGTTATGTATACATTGTAAATGTCAAAAATTCGCAGAGTGCTTAAGTGGTTCAGAGTATGCTTTTGAAACTGAAATTTGAAGTTACTATTAAAACAAATAAGCATCAACTGAAACTAGTGTTCTCGAGGAACTCGAGCTAAACTAAGCAAAGAAGTACGTAGCTAAAGTTCCCCTCAAGGCACCATGCACAATCGCCTTGTATTTAACTTTGCATTAGATTAGATTAGATTTTCTCGAAGAACTCGAGCTAAACTAAGCAAAGAAGTATGTAGCTAAAGGCTCCTTACGCAATCGCCTTGTGTCCAACTTTACATTAGATTAGATTTTCTAATGTAGCTACCTAGACTATTCAACTACCATTTTTCCAAGTCTATTGTGTTCCTCATACCTATCGATACAGTACTTTCTCTAGCCGCATTCTTTTAACAAGACCTAGAACTTTGAAAGTGTTTTTTCTATATAGTTCTTCGCTTCAAGATATTAATTTCATATCTATAGAAAGCACGTGAATCGTGGTTTTCTTTTCTGAAGAATTTATATTAGTCCACCTTTCTGTGGATGCTTCGATATTTTTTTTGTATTGCCACAGGGATGCTACGACTTTTTCATTGGCTCTATATCCTACATGCCCTGAGATTCAGACTAGTATCAATTTAGCCCTTTAGTATGGAAAATGTACGTAGCAAATCTCTATAACAAAAAATAGAAAACAACATGCGAAAGATTATAAAGATACAAGACAGAGACCCTCCATAAGAAAAACATGACAGAAAAATAAGAATGAGCCAGGATCATGTACAAAGATGAAGATGCATACTGTGCGGGGTTAACGCCGTAAAAGAAGTGAATCCGATTTTCAACAGGCAAATGTGTTTCTGTTTTTTCTTTAAAAAATCCAAGCAGATTGATTCCAGGAGAAATATTATATCATGGCTTAAATCTAATTTTGTTCATTTATCATTCGATGTTAAATCTACTTTGAATTTAGCTTTCGAAGTTTCCTGTTAAATTAAGAAGAATTGTTGCTTTGGATTTAAGTTAATCGTCACGAATTTTTATGAATTACATGAGTCATTTGTCTTCTCTTGACATCTGGTCCACAGGCTACCAAACTTTTTAAAGCCATGGCGCCCTTAACATTTAGATTATTTCCGGCGGCGCCCTTCATATGAAGCAAAACTGGAGACCTGATAATTTTAAGTCTGAAATCGTAAATTTGAATAAATTCTCAATTTTTTTTCGTTTTGGCGAGGCTGACACTCTTTGCGGCGCATAATTTGGGAACCCCTGATTTGTGCCATTAAAAAATCTGCGCTCGTGGGAAATTTTAAGCATCTAGGAAACTTCCGCAGTTCTTTTAAAGCTTTTACTACAAAACTTGATTCTTTGTTCTTTGTTGTTTATTTTTCGACCGGGATAAACAAACTGCTATCACTCAAATGGAGCTCGGCTTCTAGTGAACGAAATGAAATATAACAATGCTATGCTTCTGGGTTTTCGGGCTGGAACCGCGTCACTTGTATAACTGCCGACGTTTCGTACCTATTTGTATGAAATATCTTCAGGGCTCAACTACTGCACTGAACACAGTGTTCAGTGCAGTAGTTGAGCCCTGAAGATGTCCTATACAAATGGGCACGAAACGTCAGTTTTCAGTGCAGTAGTTGAGCCCTGAAGATATCCCATACAAATGTGTACGAGACGTCGACAGATAACATGGACCACGACCGCGGAAGTCTACATACCAGATGAAATATAACAATATCGTTAAAATAGACCCATTCTTTTCAGAAAATATATTGTTCTGATAAGTCCGTCACTTACTACTTTCTTTACCCAAAAAACTTTTTACCATTCCGAGAATAAATCGGAGAGCTTTCTTAGTCCCTTGACTTACGATTTCTTGTTTCATAATCTTCTCTCTTGTCTCATCTACCTTATTTCCTCCGAGTCTACTTCTCTTTTTCCACAGCAGTCAGAACTCCCTCGCTCATATTTTCCGGAAAATCCATCATTTACTAATTAAAAATGAAAATGTTTTAGAATTTAATAAAATCCGTTAGTCTGATGTGTTAGCAATATTTTTTAACTTACACATACACCAAACTGTTTTTCTATTCTCATCAATCAAATTTTCACCAAATTTTCATAAATTTAAAAAATTAGAAAATTGGATTACATTTTTATTCATAAAACATGTCTTTTCATTTCATAATGAATTCATTTCCTTAAGTTACTTCTATTTCATTTCAAAGAAAATATACATAATATTTTCATTCCATCGTACTTCATAAAATTCGCAAAAGAAATCCATAATTACTTGTACGCTTGAATAACGTTACTTTATACATGTTTCTCACATATTTTTCTACTTATAAATATTTAGAACGTGACTTGGTCTTTTCTTTCCATTTTTCGCGAGAGATCTGTACGAGATTCGAACAAATGTTGAATTCACATGGCTTTTTTATATATTTGTCAGTACCGGAATTCGGAGAATCTAAGCGCCTTAGCAGAATAAATCCGGCAATTTATAGCAGTTCAAAGAGAATCTGCTGTTTTCAATGTTTCTTTTTTTTGTATATCATTCGAATACTTTACTTCAGGAGACAATGAAAAATCGCGTAATATATAGGATTACTACAATGCTGCCAAAATTGGAAAGTAGACGGCCTACTTCTCAGACTTCATAATCAGATAGTTTTGTATATTTAACAAAATACATACATTAAGAACAAAAGAAGTTGAAGGTAGCTAAGCTTTTTGGTCATTATTTATAACGATTCTAAAACGAGTAAATTTCGTCTTTGGCATTCGTAGGATTAGAGAAATCCTAGAACATTCCAAAATTGCTATGAAAAATAATAACATTCGTTAACTAATGTGACACTTAGATGATAAAAAGCCATAATACAATTTAGTACAAAAACGTAGTTAGATTTTTTTATTTTAAAATAGTATCAATTATTTCACCACCACTGCGACTTCTTGAAGTATATTTGCTTGTTTCATAGATAATAAGAGACACTTAAAGAGTGTTCTCACTTTTATTGACGGATCACCACCAAATATAAGATTTACAACTGAAATAGAAATTAAGACTTTAAACTTTCTGAATTTAACAATATCTAAAAATAATAGTACAGACACTACCATATATATTTGTCCTGTTAGCCGTTTACTCCAAAAATAAGAGCATATAATAATATACACAGACTGCTAACTATTTCCCTTATCACTGGTAATTCTAAGAAAAAAATTAATCATAAAACAAATTGCAGTTAATAATGGTTATAAGAGTGATTTTATTAGAAGTTTACTTAGTAAACAATAACATAAGAAAGCCCTACCAAAACTACTGACTAGTGACTACCCAAAAACCAAAGAAATATAATTTAAGTTACATAGGCTCACAATCTAAGCAATATGTAAGTAAGCCTGCAGAAACGAGTGCTTTCGCAGTAGCGTACGGCTCAGTATACTATCAATATTAAAAACAATAATTGTAATTACTTAGTATTTTAATCTGGTAAGTAAACCGCAGTCGTGGTCCATACTATCTTCTTCTGGGCGGTATGGGACATCTTCAGCGCTCAACTACTGCTACTGTTTGTTGCACTAAAACTGTTTCAGTGCAATAAACAGTAGCAGTAGTTGAACCCTGAAGATGTCCCATACGAAGCCGGTACGAAACTTCGGCAGTTATACCAGTGACGCGGTTCCAGCCCGAAAGCCCAAAAGAAGACTTAGTATTTTAGTTTTCTTTTGTGTTGTTGATGTAGGGTGACGCAAAAATTCGCTGTTGTATTGTGTTATTAGTATGCCTTTCAGTACTGACTCAGTCATATACTTACGGCAAGGTGAAAATATGTTAGTATATTTGGAAAAGGAGCGTCTGCGTCCAATGATGTGATGTATGCGAATTTAAAAAGGAAGTTCGCATACCACCACACTCGCACTCTTGGTTTTCCTTTAAACTCGTGTCTATACTAACTGTCAGATTTCCTAGCGAGGCTTTGAGGTAATATACTATATTTGACTCTTCATGTAATGACAGCTTGGTGTTCTCCAATTTGAAAATAGTAAAATAATTGAATAATTTTCAGAAATTTGCTCTATTTGAGTATGGATTTCGGTATCTGAAACCAGCCGCTCACTTACTGAAATTACTTGAGGATCTTGCAGATTTAAATTTAAGATACAAGGTGAATCTTCTATTAAATTTGATTCAGCGTAACAATAAAATTTTGAAAGATGAACTAAAAATAGTTATCAGGAGAGATGGAAGAACTCCCTAGGTCAGAAATAGGTACAATAATTCCTTGAGGAACTGCTGACCAAATTTACAATAGACCTGCTTAGTATAGTCAATTAGAGTGTTAGCGAGTCTACTAACAAAGTATTCTAAGCTCAAAAAACATATAAATAGTAAAAGCACAACAAAAGACACTGTATATAAATTCTTTCTAGTAGAAGAACAATCCATGACCCACGTAATATGCCAATATGAAGACTTGACAAGGACGCAGTTACTGTAAATGGGAAATAAATATTTTGAAGTAGAGTTTTACAAAAAGAAAACCCCTCGCCTTAATTAAAAGTACGAAGCTATAGCATAACATAAGAACCATAATACGTACATATGTAAAAATTACAATGGGATAGGTTCTATGACGACCTTAAGTTATCTATCTATACATATTTACTTTCATTTACGTTTGAAAAAACACAACGTCGCTTTTCAGAGTTCTTCCAAAAGCAATACTTGTTTAAAAATTCATCTATGTTATATGTAGAATATAAATTCCAGTTAATATGTAAAACATTTGACTAACATAAAAGGAATCTTACAACATTTCATATACACGTATACCCTTTTATATACGACTTCCTACATTTTAATACCTACATTATTTGCCATAGCACTTTAAAAGTTGACTTTTTGCCTGTTCCGATGGCGTTTTTCTAGACATATACAAACTTTCCAATTCCAGTTAGATAGATATCATTCTCGACCCTCGTTATTTAGTTGACGTTAAGGCCGTTAGAAATAGGATTCGATTTTCTATTTTTTTTAAAAGCTTCAAACGGATTATGTTGTTCGATTGACATATCTATCAACGGCGTATAATAGATGTGCGTTGGCGCCGTACTATTTTTTCGTCAAATACTTTACAGAAAGAGTTAAATATTTGTGGAAACAATATGAATCTGCTTCTTGCAGCATAAAAGAATGTAATTTATTGTTAAAATTATATACCCAGTAAAACAGTATTGGAGGAGGAACGGTTCTAGTTAATAAAAGTAGTATTGAGAGTGGGAATAATTTGAACTGGTAATAGTTCCCCGTACCAGGCCTTGAAAGCCCATAGAGTTATAGAGTATGGTATATCGTGTCAATGTACCTTTTTGGTATTCTAGGGCTGTATTGTGAATTAACTGCTTATTATACCTCAGAGTTCGACTTCCAGATATTCATTTATAACAGCATAAATCGAACTAGGGCCGAAGAAACGCCGTCAGTGTTATTAGCTGCACCAGATATTGAACTTGCTTCGTTAAAACTACTCATCAGCCACTAAACCACTGCGATTTTTGAACCGATAATGTAAAAGTCTAAATTTTAGTTTATAAAATAGAGCTTTGTTTAACATTATTTAGATTGCAGTGGAGATAATGTCCAATGTTATTTGGTTAAAGTGTATTTAAAAATATACGAAACAGTATTTTGTTTTTATCCAAATAGTTTGAATGCAAGTAAATTTATCGGTACAATCTTACAAAAACTGATGATGTATCAAATCTGGGTAGATTGTATACAATAAGATAAGATTTAAAATTTCTCAAAGTGACCATAAAGCTCTTTTCACGGCTTTCTTTTCAAATCTATTATGGTTCCCACACCTCTTTAGAGACTGTTGATTTCTCTGCATATACATATTTACAATTGGCCTTCATTATGACTCTCTTCGCCTCTATGTAACCGTAGACCTGTTTCATCAGCTTTAGCCTTAGAAGTTTCAAATCACCTAGCTGATCGAGTCTTGTTGAGCTTCCTTTAAGACATTCTCGCAGTTTTCTTGTCTTTATCTATATAGATCGTGCTAATTCTCCTTGCTTTTTTGTTTCAATTTTCCCATACAGAGTTGTAACAGTTGTAGCTCTCAAATACTTTTCCTACTTTTTTGTTTTTGTGTTTAATTCTTCACTTCTTCTATACTGTTTCCACAAGCAATTAAACAGTTTAAGTGCTGCAACGACTAAGTTCACAGTATCCCTGAGAATATCGCTAATGTGTAAAAACACCTTAGATGTCGACAAGTAGCTATGCTAAAGATTCGGTTGCAGCCCAGAAGCCTACAACAAACTATTGATAAAGACAGCTCTAAACAAATTAAGCGCTTTACACTTCTGGTTATTATTAGTGCTTTTAATAACAATGGACTAGTCCAATACAATCTCTTTACCAAACATATGACAAAAGTTCAGAGGGGCATTTCTTGGGCTATATTAAGATTTTTTTCCTCGGATAATTTTAGGAGATGATATGGTTTGTTTAGATTACAAGTGGAGAAAGAACAGTAATACTTTATCACCTTTTGTTACATGTAAAGCTTCTTAAACCATAAAAGAAAATTAAATAGAAATAAAAACTTTTTGCACAATATTCAGGTTTATAAAAAAGAACTAGAGGAAAGCTTAGATGTTCTAAATGAAATTTTGAAGTTTTAAAAGGCATATGTAACATTAATGAAGAAGAAAGCTTTAGAATATTTCTAATGTAGAGTGTGGAAGCCAAACAGTAGCTAGACACTAACCAGACCACGAACAGAAAAGTTAAACGAACAAAAATTAAGATGTTTAGATACATGATTTGCCTACTGGAAAAAAATCCGGAAAGTAAAAAGGTATGGAAGAAATACAAGAATTAAAATAAGAAAGTAATAAGATCTCAAAGTTATTACAAGAGCAAAGGAAGGCATGAATGAAAGGGAAGATATAATGGGGAATAGGAAACTTCATTAGAAAGTAAAATAGAAAAAATGCTTGACATACTTTGGGTACAGGCAGGCAGATCATATTATTCTCGTATTGGTGATCATTATGATATATTGTTTAGCTCGTTTACTTCATGATCGAAGAAATTATCATGCACCGTGTACTTGAGAAAGAAAATATTTTCTGTATTCAGTTAATTGTTCTTCAGTCAAGTATGTATGTGTTCAGTAGATGCAACACAATATAATATATGAAGATAATACCGGAAAACTTTTTAGAACGAGACAGAAAACAAACAACTTTTTGAGAAAATCGGATATATTTTTCTTCGTATTTTTCTTTCAACTCTACACATTTTGTCTCAATGCTTTTCAAGGCCTCTCAACCCTTCTACAATAATTTTAGTATTCGATGGAATTTCTTTCTAGGAAACCGCTTCTTCATGTTTGGAAAAAGAAAGCAATTCGATGTATCCAAATCTTCAATTCACTGAAGTCGTAATTCAAATAATTGTTTTGGTAGTTTGGTAGTTTCTTCATTAAATCTATCTAATAACGAACACTTAGTCAAAAAGCGTAATCGTCTTGACCTTCTTTTTGAATTGAGTCATCACGTTTTAACTGCTCTTTAGCCTACGAAGTGTAGTGATATATCCACGCTTCATCAACATGCGCAACTGTTTTGACCTGCCAGTACATGGTGCGTTCTCTATGCTTATTCTACTGCATTTACATTCAGCAACCCAGTTTGCAACTGTTGCGAACGAAGGTTAAGGAGTCTGCTCCGTCCTTAGTTATTTAAATTTTAAGGCTTTCAATAAGATTGAACGCAATTTCTTATTATTCATGGTTGAGAAGATTCAACAATTGTTCATTTCGATTGATAGTAACGGTGTGAGTTTATACACAACCTTTTGAAGATTTAACAGCTGTTGGACGAGCACTGGCGTTGTCAAGACAAGTGATCATCTTTTGGTTCCTTCTAGAAACTTTCTAAAATCTCCTCGTACGGCATTACACACTAGAAGGCCTATAGTTTAGCTGCTCGTTAACTACTTACAATTGATTATCATTATTGCCTGAAAAAAGTTTTTCAACTGCTTCTGCCTATTTTATTCGTAGCTATCTTCCTCTCCATTTCATATTTTTGTACACATCTTTCCTGAACTGCATCAAATTCTTCTTTCGCCTTTTAGTTGCTATAACCCTCTTTCATATACAACCATCAGCCTTGTAACTACTCAGTATATTCTAGACTTTGTTTTTTCATATACAACTACAGCTCTTACAACTTGGTATATTTTAAACTTTATTTTTTTTGTTTAATAAAAAACAGTTGCGATATTTACTGCTTTTATGTTTTTATCTTTCTCTTTTCATTCACTTTTTACTTTTACTAGTTAGTACTATTGCGAGGTTATTAAATGGTGGCACTTCATTGACTTCAATAAACAAAACACATTTATTTAATAAATACAATAACTACCGTATTTTACAGTAGTACACTAATACGTCCAAAATTGAAAGCTATACAATTTATCTTGCTATGTGACAAAGTTCAATGAGGCGTACACATTTCGCAAATGTGACACCTGAAGTGTTTCGCGTTTTGCACATGAGATTTAGATGTATTGGAGAAAGTTTTACACGTATCCGGCAGATTTATATTCAGTATTTCATCATTTTACGTTCCAATATGAATATAAATATACTTGTTTGCGAATTGAACAATAAAATATGAGTCAAAAGGTACGAGTTTATACCACTGAAATACATAATTAGTCTTTGTAAGATCTGAACCCGACGAAGTGTAAATAAAAAGGTGAAATTTGGAGTTGCACCTTACTGTCACAAATTTTTATATTTGCTGTATATTAAATTTGATTTTTTAGAGTCTTGTATACGTTTAAATTGAATCAACTTGGATTGTGTATAAAGAAACAGTATTTCTTTGATATATCAGCTCCATACAAAAAATGTTTCGTTCCCTTCAACACGTATACGTGTAATTCGATTTTTACTGGGGTTCAGGCGTGTTAAAAAGAATCGTGTATGTATTTATTTAGTATTTATTAGTCCTCCATTTTCGTTTATGTATAGCGAAGGATATTTACTCCTACATATGTCTAGAAAGATGTAGTTTTATCGTTTAACTAACGGTGAAATAAAAACGTGGCAATTCGAAGTTAATAAGAACAGTTGTTACTTAGAAATACATTTATTAAATTGTCTATAATTTGTCCAATATATAAAGATTTTGAAATGTTTATTTGTTGCTAAAATTCTTGGTAAAAAAATACAATGACCCAAAAGTTATTCTTCAAAAATGAGATCTTGATCTAAATTTTTTCGATTTGCAAAGTTAAGTAACGATGACCCAGACTCAGGCAATCTTTGGAAGCTTAAACTGAAAAAACGATAAGAAATCCAAAAGAATTGATGCTTCAAGATCTTCGATTAAAGGTCTCAGTTCTTCATTAGTCAAACTTGTCCATCCAAAGGTGTCTAGAAAAATTTATCAAAACGATTTAGGTATGAAAAATGAAAGGTTTTCCAATAGAGACATAACAATTTTGTCTTTTAATACGAGCGCACCCTTGAAAGCTTTTCATGATCTGTCAACGTCAGAAAGTCAGTCAAGGTTAACATTTTTGTCGTATTTAAGTTCACGTGCTCCTCCGTGAACTTAAATACACTTGAAAATTATTAAAAATTACTACCGTATTTTATGCAACTTTAAGAGCGCTTACTCCAATTTTCGTCGTAATAATTGTCTCACCAGAGAGGCTGTGCGTTCTACGGTGGATAAATTCGACTCAAGATACTCACTATTGGATGTTCCTGTGCCAGCGAGACAACGCATCAATCGAAATACCGAAAATATCGCAGACGTAAGTGCTGCAGTTCTAAATTGGCTGAAGTCGATTTAACGCCGTTCATAGGATATCGCTCAAACAACATTATGGCGAATTTTGCGTAAAGATCTTGGCTTACACCCTTACAAGATCAAATTAACTCACGAATTGAAGCCTTTTAATCATTTGAAGCGCCGAAACTATTCCGATTGGGCTGTGTAAAGTTGGAGGAAAATCCCAAATTTCATAAAAAAAATCATCTTCAACAATGAAGCTCATTTTTGGCTTTTGCATATCAAACATAATTGTTAAATTAATTTTTTTAAATTAATATGTTCTTCCTTAGCTTCAATACAGAATTTAACACGAAACGATAGTACAAAGTAATGAGAGAAGTATAAGTCCATCTTTCGGACATTAACGAAAGCGCTCGTGTCCTGTCGTTCGTACTCGAATAGAACATATTTTGCCAAGAAATGGTATATGAGTGCTTTCACTAGTGTCCGAAAGATGAACATATAATTCTCTCATTACTTTGCATTATCGTTTCAATAATAACATTAACGAGGTGCATAGAACTGCCGAAAAATGCCAAACCATCTGAACTCTAGATTGAAAGAAACGATCGTCGTAGTTATTGCTTTGTTCAGCAGTAGTTGTTTCCTTGTGATACTTGTCACACAATCAAAAAGAAAATTATTTCTGCTGATCTTCAAAATAAGTATCGATCTCCTCTTTTAACTGACTGTAATCTGCAAAAAAAACTCCTTTAAGGTGTTTTTCAATTTTCCAAATAAGAAGTTAGACGTGGCCAAATTCGGACTATGTGATTTAGTTCAAAGAAGTTACACTCGTACACAATGTGTTTGTTTGATTTTGACCGTCTTGTAAGCTCGTCCATTATCTTAAAGAAGGAGGTCTTCTTTATGACGCAAACCTGATTGTTTTTGATTAATAGCAGTCGTAACGTATTCACGTAGGCAACTATTGTTATCGTAGTCCCCTTTGGCATGTATTCAACAAGAATGATTCCTGTTTAGTCACAAAAGATGGTGACCATGAGCTTTCCAGTTGAAAATTATATAGTGGCATTTTTTGAAGATAGACAACTGCTATGAGGACACGGACTCTACTTTCTTATCGCTTGCCACTAAAATTCAGTATCCGGTTTCAAAAATGCCAAATTATTTTTAAAAATTTGTTTTCTTAACAGTTTTTGTTCTGAAGTGTTCGATTTGGAACGCAACCAGGTGAAACTTTACTCAGGCCTAATTTACCGTGTAGAACTGGTAGAGGCTTTCAAACGTCGATCTTCGAGAATCATTGCTTTAACATCAATGCAAACATTAGGAAGCGTCTTCCGCTTTGAGTCATCTTCGAGACATTCACGACTCCACCAAAACCATTTTGTCTACTATTCCACTTCAAAATATGACCCCATCCCCTTACAAACAATCGTAATCATTCGTTCGGGAATAGTTTTAGGAATATTCTGCACCTTTGTCAAAAATTTTATGACACTATGATGCTCTAATTTGTAATTAGTTATGACACACTTCATAAAGTACAAAATAACGACCGGATTTAAATCAAATTTGACACAGAAAAAAAGTTGTCACTGGACAATTAGCAATAAGTTTATACTATCATGGTTAGGTAGGTTTTATCTAAGATATTTGGTGTACTTTTGTAGTTTAAATTCTATTTTTACCTACTTATTCTAATTTTAGCAGTCTTAATAAATAGTTTACAAGCAACACCTGTATATGTATGTGTACATCCAATACTTTGTAAATTGTAGCCTTATTTAAGCTGTTCGAAGGTGTCCATATAGAGGCCCGCCTACAATATTTTACATAATTGAGATTCTCCAACAATGGCAGGCATGAAAAAACACAGCATTCCAAAGTTTCTAAAATAACGTGGAATGTTTTCAAACTCCGTTCGAGATTATATTCAAATAAAGTGTGCCATACGATAGCTTGATTTTATTCACTTATTTCTTCGTAAGTTGGGACTTCGTAAAGATATTTTTTCAATTTCATGAAGCTTTAATATTAATCTCTCACTTCGAGATTTTTATATTTTACCCAATTCGATTGTTTTCTCTTTGATTTTGTACTACAAGGCATAAAAGCGGGCAAAATAATGAAATAAAGAACTTGGGATCCTGTAACAATTTGTTATAGAAAGCTCTGGCTAGCAAACTGAAATAAATATGCGACTTTACAAACAAACATAAACATGGTCTCTACAAAAATAATTATACTTATGGCGATTCGGATTACGAAGACGGATGTATATATATATATATATATATATATATATATATATATATATATATATATACCACTTTAGTTTGAATATCGGAAGAATCTCATAAAATATTAATACGTTCAGCAATAATCAGAATCACTTTGGAAGAATATTTCTTGCAGCATAAAACATAAAATTAACAGCAATTAAAGAAAATAAATGCCCCATTGTGATCTAAATAATAAAAAACACAACAAAATTAACACTACAATTCACAAATACAATTTTTTACCTTATATTGTCTCTCTATTATATTTTATATGTATAGACACTTATTTCATTATATTCTTTCGCGAATTGCGTTTGATTCGCGCATTTGCTAATTATTAGCTCTTGAATAATACAAAATTATTTAATATAAAGTGAACTATGGACCGACCTCCGCTTAAACGGATATATATATATATATATATATATATATATATATATATATAATTTTCGCAATGCTGGAAACTAATTCTTCTTTGCAGAAATGACTGCCACGCCTAGTGTCAGACGGCACACATGCTGACTGATTATTTGGCAGAATAACCTGGTATAATCCAGATCAAGGCCTGCTCCTAACTAACTCGATTCATTAGAATTCCCTGCCTATTTGTATAAATGCATATTTTATCACATCCTCTGCACACAAAAGAGTTATCCTGTTGTCTGCATACCTTCGTCTCCGCAGATAAATAATTGTTTCAATATATGAACGTGGCCCATAATAACACACACCTGGTTCATTACTTGTAATTGCACTTCGTAAACAGAAACAATATACGTAATAATAAAACTATACTAAAATATAATAAAGGATTATATAAAATAACATAAACGATCATTACATTTTCTTTAAATTAAGCAAACTACAATATCAAAATGAGAAAAACCTGTAATGTAAAGAAAAATGAATATAATAATAATAATAATAATAATATTTATTAAGTTACCGAACAGAGATTATTACTCCAAAACGGATAACAAAAAGAAATACAAAAAAAAAATTAAACAATAGTTACATTGTGAAAATAAAATGTGTATCTTAAAACAAATATATTTTTACAAATAGCGGTCATAGCAAATCGTACTGCAGATTGTTGAAATTCGCCGCCGAATGAACCAAAGCAAAATGTTGGTCCTTGCCGTAGGGACATAAATCAGTTGATTCGCCCTTGATCCCAGGCGTGGAACAATGAAATAAACACGCGACAGTAAATCCGGTGTATCAACCCTCCCAGTAACGACACTCTGCATAAATAAAGCGCTAAGAGTTTTTCTTCTATCAGACAGCGATACGATGTCATGTAGCTCCAACAACTCGTTGTAATTCACTCCACGGGCAGGATATTGACCATTACATTTAAATGAGAGGTATTTCAAAAATTTTCATTGTATCTGTTCCAGGAGGCTAGTTTGAGATTTGTAGATGGGGTACCAGACTATAGATGCATATTCCAGTTTGGAAACGACATGAGCAAAGAAAAGGGTCTTCAAAGTGTCCATATTATGAAAGTATCGGCATGTGCGAATTATAAAACCGAAAGATATGGAAGCCGCAGCCGTCACACCAAGAACATGATCGGAGAAAGTAAATTTCTCGTCGAATATTACCCCAAGATCTCTGATCGACGACTTACGAGAAATCGTAACGCCGCCAATTGAGTAACAGGATTCTATTATAGAAATCCTTCTAGAGTAAGACACCAGGAAACATTTTTCTATGTTTAAACTTAAGCGGTTACACAAGGACCAGTTATAGTTACTGACATTGGCCTGCAACAAATCAACGTCGGACAGCGAGTCAATTCG
Source organism: Dermolepida albohirtum (assembly GCA_031893035.1). Classification (NCBI taxonomy): domain Eukaryota; kingdom Metazoa; phylum Arthropoda; class Insecta; order Coleoptera; family Scarabaeidae; genus Dermolepida; species Dermolepida albohirtum. The sequence continues at coordinate 266,822 of JAVIWB010005397.1, forward strand.
ATGAAAGATTTTAATATCATCGGCGTAAGCCAAGACCGGGCAGTCGATAGACCTAATCAAGTCATCCACAAAAATATTACACAAAAGTGGTTCAAGGTTAGACCCCTGTGGAACACCGGAGGAAGAATGAAAAAACCGAGACTTAAACCCATTGTAATAAACATAATTCATTCTATTGCTCAAATACGATCGAAACAGCTTCAACGGCGATCCACCGATACCAAAGGAACTCAGTCTACACAGAGTCCGTATAAATGACGTCCAATTGACTACCAGCATCGAGAGATTGAGCTATCTCTTGGGATATAATGGCCAAGTTAGTTGTAGTAGACTGTTGAGTCGTAAAGCCATGCTATGCGATGGACAGATATGGTCTGGTGCCAACAGACACACGCCTATAAAGCAGCATTTCAAATACTTTAGCAAAAGTGAAGATCACTACGACAGGTCTATAATTCCGGACATCAGACCTTGTCCCCCCTCTTGAATGCAGGTGATATCCCAGCGACCTTCTAGACATCCGGAAACACGGACGCGCGGATGGCCTGATTAAAAATTTTGCACAATGGATCGGCCAAAACATGGGCACAGTCCCTCACTAGAAAACAGGGAATGCCAACTTCACCAGCGGTCCACTTATTTTTTAACCACTTAATACTCTGGGCAACCTCAGCCGGAGAGAAAGATAATATACTCAGAGGAGGAAGACCAGACACCAAATCAGGCAGAGCAGAATCAGCAGATGCAGGCAGGAAAGTTCCAGAAAAGGCTGTAGCGAATGCGTTAACAATACCCTCTGGGTCAGTATACTCATTAGCAGTATCATGAAGTTTGCCAGGTATTCTGGGAACACCCTGTCTGATTCGAATAAACTGCCAAAATGATTGTGGATCCTCGATCAGGCTACACTCCGTCTTGCGAACGTACGACTCATGGGCCAAACCAATGTCCCTTCTGACCAACCCACGCAATCGCTGGAACTCCACCCGGTAGTAATCATGCTGCGTGGACTTCCACTTTCTATGATAGTACGACTTCAATTTAAGGTTCCTCTTGATAGTAGAAGAGAACCAAGAAGGATGATGATGACCACGAACAGAACGAGACTTAGGGACAGAACAATCCAATATACCATACACCCTACTGTAGAAAGCCTGAAGAGTTTGGTCCACACTCCCACAGCCATCCAGGAAGGACCAATCCGACGCAGAGAAGTCAAGATAGAGCTGCCGGAAGTCAGCCCTGCGAAAATTGTACCTAATGTTATTATCGGTAAGGAAAATGGTTGGTCTGGATGACTTAGCATTAGGTAAAGTAATATCCAAGGCAGGATGATGAGCGTCCTCAGGAAGAAGTGGCAATGAATCGTGTAGAACCTCAATGTTGCTAGTAATATTAGACAGAACCAGGTCGAGCGTTCTATCATTCGAATTAAGAACATTATTGAACTGGCGCAGACCCATAGATCCCACAAAAGACATAAATAAACTAAGCTTTGAACCCGCATCAAAAGCAAAATGAGGAAAATTGAAATCACCGGCCAAGACCACATGCTTATCCGAGACGAAGACCTCAAGTAAATCAAAAACGCATATAAACGCATTCAACATTGTAATTAAAACTTTTCCCAGAATTTAATAATATATCAAGGAAAATACGAATTAAACAACATCTTTATTTAAATGAAATTAAAATATGTATATATTTACACAAAAAATAAAATATTCTTTTTAAACAATTACGAATACATTACATGCTAAAGGAAGTCCGTTACTTGATTTAGTATAGTAATACACAAAATTTAAATTTATGAATTACAAAGCTTCTTTTTAAAAAGACGATGCTTTTGGATAGGAAAGAAATATTTAGATGTGAAACAAAGACAAGGTTATCTGTAAAATGAGGTCTGTAGATAATTTATCCAACAGTTCTTTGGTCTTTTGGCGCTTATCCTTGTCGTTTCATGTTTCCAATTAGGCTTCCGGGCATTGTTTCTTTTTAAGTTCTGCCGACATCAACCCATTCAAAGTATCAACGCCTCATAAATTAGTTTTTCATGAATGCTAAAACCCTTTTGCTTTTGTATTTGGTAATGAAATTGTATTCTCGTCTAAAAAAGAGTTTTATTGAATTAAATTAATCGAAACTTTAAACTTTATTGTTGTTGCATTCTTTTTTTGACAAAAAAAGCAATATTTTTCGATATTCTACATTCGAAGAAGTATGAAAAGTATTTGCTAACAGTTTTTGGTTTTGCAGTGTGCATACGTTGCACACTTGAATTTCTATTGCAACTTTCAATTTTTATTTTATTTTACAGAGATCAGCTATTTGCCTAAGTAAGGCAATAAGCATTTGAAATTACTACTACATAGAGTAATATATCATTGTATAATCTCCTTAACAACTAATACCATTTTGTCAGTATTAAATAATTGAACAGTTTTACTTATCATGTCTTCAGAATACCTATTTCGTTAGTACTGACTAGTCAGTGGGTCGAGATGTTTCGACAGCCTTTCAATGTATTTAATACTATAATGTTGTATCATTTCCTTCACTGATGCAAATAGGATGTCACGTTGAATAACACTATTGGAAACAGTGCAATAACATTAACCATGATTCACTGTATTTTATTATTGGACTTTTCTATGGTGGCTACATTTAAGTTACTAAGAGTACCCCAATGTTAACACCATAATCCCAAATTAGGTTTAGAATGGAGTTCTGAGTCAGAATGTTATTTTCCAAGAAAAGTGGAGATTTACGACCAATGATCAAGCACATTTGAGTAATTTAAGTTCAAGCTGTTTACACTTTGTGGAAATGTATTATCGTCAGATGAATCGTCTGCAAGACACCAATCTAAGAATTTAGTATTATCAAGTGAAATTTCGCAGCTATTCGATTTTCCGAGAAAGTTTCTCTTTTCAGTGTAAAAGTAACGTATGACAATTTAGAATCATTGATTCTGACAGGCTATGTTTTAAATCATTCCTGGATCTTAAATAAGTTTATTTGTAAATTTCTGGAAGCAATTGTGGGATTAGAATGGGACGCTAATAAAGAGTGTCCCAAAATTAATGCAAGATTTGAATTAAATAGAAAACACAATTTGTAGTCTTTTGATTGTAATTTTTTTATTGAATCATAAAGTACATAGGATAGGGTTATTTATGGAATAACACTCGTTTGTCGCAATTTTCCATGACCATTATGCATAAATGTAGCTGAATTTTGTTGATGCAGCGTTGAATCTCCTCATTTAATGCACGGGTGGTTGCGGGTTTGTTGACATAGACCTGTGATTTCAAATATAAATAGAAATCTATTGGTGTTAAATCACACGATCTTGGAGGCCAATTCTGATCACCGAAACGAGAGAGTACGCGACCTGGAAATATCTCATGCAGTAATTGAATTGTTTCACGGGCTGTATGGCATGTGACACCATCTTGTTGAAACCAGCCTCATTTTCAAAAAAGTATGATCCAATTATGCCTCCAGCCCAAAATCCACACCAGACAGTGACATATTGTGGAAGTATTTGTTTTTCGACAATTACATGTGAGTTCTCAGAACCCCAAAAGAGGCAATTTTAGCGATTAACAAAGCCATCAAGGTGAAAATGTGCTTCATCGCTTAGGATTTTTGCTCGAAAAATCAACTTCCGTTTGTTGATGTTCAATAAACCATTCAACGAACTCTATTCGCTGTGCATGGTCATTAGGCTTGAGTTGTTGTGTTAATTGAATTTTGTAAGCATGGAGATACAGATCTTAGTGAGTATACGCTGTAGAGAGCTGCTTGAAGTTTGCAATTCTTCTCCATGACGCCGAATTGTTGTTCCTGGATTGTCACCGACACTCTCACGCGCTGCTTTGATATTGACATTTGAACGGCTTGTTTTTGGACGACCAGTGTGTTTGGCGTCACCAACGGATTCAGTCTCCCTGAATTTTTCAATTAATCTCTTCACAGTTGACGAAGTTAAAACACTATTCCGACCACACTTTGTATCAAATTTTCGAGCTTTCATTATTTTTGAAATATTGTTCAATAATGAAGATACGTTGTTCTATCGTGTAACGCTCCATTTTACTACCCCCTTTAGGTTCGCCAACACTTTACTGCACAAATGGCGACATATTCAATTCTTGCGTTAATTTTGGGACACCCATTACAACGGTATTATCCGCGAAGTCAGCTGCAGTTGTCAAACACCTTTGTAGATCTATTGTAAAGAGTAGATAAAGTGCAGGGTTCCTTGAGAGACACTTGATTTGATACTCAGAATTAAATTGAGCAGTATCATTAATTTTATTGATCATTTCCTGAATGAATTGCTGCAGTTTTTGGTGGCCCTATTAGACTTAAACTTTGATGCTCATATCGCCACGTTTAAATTGCGTAATCCAATGATAAATTATGTCTTTCGAAGAAGAATACTCACCCAAATCTTGTAACATATCAGCCAAACTTTAAGGCGTGTTTAATCTTTTGAAAAATGCCAGTCTATGTGTTTTAGTACTTCAAATAAAATGTTAAAAGTTAGCCAAATTAACTTTCTCCATAAAAAAAGATGGCAAGAATTAGAAACATAGTGAAAAGTGTTGCCAATAGCCGCGTCTCATTTTCCCTCAAGTCATCCTTGTAGCTGCACAGACTACTGCAAAATGTGAAATAATTAACACCTTTCATAAATTTGAGGCTAATTAAAAAATTTCACATGGTTACTAACCTAAAACTCTTGCAATCTGCTTCTGTGTGAAATAGTTTCAGTGCATTTTCAGCTCTGAAGATACCCCTTACAAATGGGTACGAAACGTCGGCAGATATACTAGTGACGCGGTTCCAGCCCGGAAACCCAGAAGCAGACAGCATGGACCACGACCGCGGAAGTCTACGTACCAAATTAAAACTCTTGCAATTGAAAAATTATAATCAATATTAGAATCTTCCGAAAGTGCTACTTTAATTAATTACAATTATAGAAAATATTAAATTTACAGCTTTTCAGACGTGTTTCTAAATTACCTGCTACAATTTCATATTTTAACGGAACTGCATTTACTGAATAACTTGTCATTTCTCACGGAGACTCCATTTATAGCGCAATTATATAAAATTTTAATCAGATTATTTCCCATGTTCAAATATTAACTTTCTAATCTCAGTTATGACTTCCTTCCTCTTAATATTGCATAAATGCGCTTGATTTGCATATAACGTTTTATTCTAGAAAAGTGTATACAAAATGTTGAAACGAAATAGAAGATTCTTAATTCATTTTAATATAGGGGTGATCTGAAAACGCTCTGTTGGCGCAGTTTTTCATGAATGCTAAAACCCTTTTGCTTCTGTATTTGGTAATGAAACTGTATTTTTGTCTAGAAAAGAGTTTTATTGAATTAAATTAATCGAAACTTTATTCTTGTTGCATTCTTTTTTTGCCAAAAAAACACGGTATTTTTCGATATTCTACATGCAAAGAAATATGAAAAGTATTTGCTAACAGTTTTTTGTTTTGCTATGTACATACGTTGTACACTTGAATTCTTGCTTGTTTAGTAAAGTTTTCATTAGTCAATTTGTTTTTACACAAAGAATACAAGGAAAGTTTTGCCATACAGCTTTGTTTATTTAATTTTTATCAAAATAATTTCCTTTACACTCAATACACCTCTCCATTCTCCGAAACCAATCTTTAAACCAGTTCTGCCAAGTTTCACTAGGGAGTAAAGCACACTCGTTGTCCCAAACCCGCAGAAGGTCCTCATCACTGGAAAACCGCCTCCCTTTTAGCTTCATTTTCACATGCGGGAATAGTGCAAAGTCACAGGGAGCAAGATCTGGATTGTAGAGAGGGTGCTCGAGAAGTTTCAATCCTGTCGTGGTCAAATATTCGGTGCAGACTTTGGCGCGGTGAGCTGGAGCATTATCGGGATGGAGAAACCAGGTGTCCATTCGTGACTTTGGCCGCAGGTTCTTCATAGATCCAATGACTTTAGGCAGGCACTGTTCAGTATACCATTTAGCTGTGACTGTCTTGTGTGTGTCCAAAACGACGCGTTCCACAATTCCACTCGATTTGAAAAATACTGCTATTATTTTCTACTTTACAGATCGGGATTTTCTGACAACTACGTGTGTGTTCTCATCATCAAAGACCCAAACTTTGTTTTGAGCTTTGGTCGGCACATCGTAATAGTACAGCCAAGTCTGGTTACCTGTCACGATGTTGTTCACATACCGAGATTGTCCCTTATTAAACTTTTTTAGCATCTCCCAGCACCAAGTCACACGTCGTGTCATCTGCTCTTCAGTCAGTCGATGCGGCACCCAGAGAGAACAAAATTTCTTCACGTGCAAATGATCATGCAGAATCGAACGAATTGCTGGTGCATTTAGGTCTGAAGTACCCTCTATCTGTTGGTAGGTCACTCGCCTTTCCTCACCAAGCATTTTCCGCAAAGTAGTAACGCTTTCCTCCATAACTGACGTTTGTGGCCTTCCCGGCCTCTCAGCATCCTCCACAGTTAAATTTCCCCTTTGAAATTCTCTATACCACCTGAATATCGTTGTGCGATGTGGACAAACATCACCTAGTGCAAGAGTCATTTCTTCGAAGCACTGGCCTATGTTTAAACCACGCACGAAATTATAACACAAAACTGCCCTTATCTCATTTCGTGACCACGATGCCACCGCAAGCACTTTACAGTGTCACTGCTAATGAATAACTGAGCCCATCGACATGGCGCTGCGGCTACTATGCACGTATGAACATGTCTCAACATGCAGCAACAAGCAGCTTCCTACGATTCATTGTTATGTCATATTGCAAAACTTTTCTAGTACCCTTTGTATTATCGTAGCCCTTAGTTTACTAGATAAAATAGAGAAAATTAATCAAATCTGAGAGAATGAAATATGTTTTGACATGAAGTACTGAAAATTGATATATTTTGTCCAAACCAGGGATTAGAAACTATGGTCGGGTCAAAAGGTTCAACATAAAATTAATGGTTCCTAAACTTATAGCAAACGCTTCTCATACATCAATCTCCTTACACAAACAAAGAAACGTGAGTACATTACCTGCGACTTGAATATTTTATAACATGGAGTATACGAGTATAAACCAACCTTATTATAAGCACAACTCTTATCAAATTCTTAACTTCAAAAAGTTAAATTACTCTGAAAAATTACATTTAGGTATTTATATATACGATTACATACATCACTGCATTTAATGAACGGAAAATGTTGCAAAAGATACAATTAATTTTGGATAAAAACGCGCAGAATTCTGCTGTTATATTTTTTTGGGGATTGTTTTGTTAACGCTATGAAACGGCTTTTAATCAGTGTGAACAAGTGCCACTAAAAAAAACATGAACACTTTTGTTTTGTTAAAACAAACGTACACTGAAAATAAAACTTTATAGTACAGTTGCAAATGCAATTTTTATTAAATACGGCTTTCAATTAATTTACATACACAATTTTCCAGTATATTTAACGAAATATTTTGTAAAGTAATTATTATAGTTGCCCACACGAAATGGAGAAATGTATTGCAGGAACAGCCGCCCGATGCAATTAGCAACGGTGAGAATAGCCAGGCCCGGATTATAGTACTATGTAGATTTCACAGATCGGTAACTGTTACACAGTAAATATAATAAATATTAAAGCCACATTATGCCTCATAATGTAGGGATATATTGTATTGTGGGATAACCGACCGAACTCAATAACAGCCGTGAACGACAGTCTGACTTGATGTATTCAATAGTGCAGATGAATGTATAGTACACAACGTGATAATGCCGAAGGAATAACGTGGTAGAACGCAGCATTGGCCAACGAAGTCAACAGTTTGTCGAGAAGTATTTTGAATTTAAATATAATGGTGTTAAATTATTGTATACAGTGTGCAAAAAAAATATAATGTGCGAGATCAACAGAATTCTATGAAACTCGTAAATACTGGAAAAAACGGGTCTTCCAATAAGAGGTTTCATTTTGATATGTAAAAAAAACGAGTATTTTTAAGCGAAATCATTGGATGTTTATTTAATTGTAAAGAGGAGGGTACGCCATCAATAATGAAAAACAATATCAGCCAAATGGCCGCCACGGCTACGCTTGCAGGACCATATTCTTTTCATGAAATTTTCCATCACCAATTCACATATTTGCGGTTGTATGTCCTCGATAACTTCTCGAATTCCATTTTTGAGGTCTTGAATCGATTGTGGGCCATTGACATAGACCTTATCTTTCACGCAGCCCCAAAAAGTCTAAACATGTTAAATCACAAGATCTCGGTGGCCAATTGTGATCGCTTCTTCGAGAAATCACACGGTCAGGAAATTTTTCACGCAAATGAGTGATGGTATCGTTACTTGTATAGCACGTAGCGCCGTCTCGTTAAAAATAAACATCGTCCATATCAATATCTTCCAATTCCGGCCATACAAAATCATTAATCATTGTTCGATAGCGAAATCCATTCACCGTAACAGTTGCTTCAGCTTCATTTTTGTAAAAGTCCAATGACCCCGACAGACCAAAAACCGCACCAAACAGTCACACGTTAAGGATGGAGAGGCTTTTCAAGAATAATTCTTGGGTTTTTCGAGCCCCAAAAGCGACAATTCTGCTTGTTAACGTAGCCTCGGAGGTGAAAATGGTCCTCATCACTCGAGATGATTTTTCGATGAAATTCCAGATCGTTTGATGCATTTCAAGGACCCAATCAACAAAGGCGCGACGTTGTTGATGGTCGGTAGGCGTGAGTTCTTGTGTTAACTGAACTTTAAAAGCCTTAAGACCTAAGTCTTTATGCAAAATACGGTGTAATGTCGTTTGTGGAATGGCCAATTCCAAAGATCGACGAGAAATGGCCAAAAAAATGCTTTAGTTTTGCGAACTGTGACTGTGAAATTTTCACCAAATTTATAGTGAATTTTAATAATTTCAATGCGTTGTTGAAGCGTATATCGTTCCATTTTTATTAATGGCGTAGTTTTTACTTGTCATCTGTGAAGTAGTTACAGGTTGGGTCATGACAACTGTTAAAATGGCGGGTTATTTAAAATGAAATGTTTTATTTCAACAACTTTATATATTACTATCTCTTACCTTTTTGTTTTTTAATCATTTAAAATCAATTGTATATTTTATACATGTAAACACACTATAAATTTCTATATTTTACTATTCCCTTGCACACGAATTCATATCAGACATTGAACCTTCTTTTCTAAAGAGATAATGTTTTCATTATTTTTACTGTGATAATTTTGAAAAATATATTTAGTAACTAAAATTTTTGATATTTCCCTAATTAATTTACCTCGTATTAATTTATACACATTCTCTTGTAGGCTCATTGTCTATTAAGAATTATGTACAAGCATTGCCACCTATTTGAAATTTACAACAATTATTAATTCTTTATAATAATAATTTATAAATACAATTTATTTTATATCGGGACTATGATATATTTTTTATCAACATTTATAAAAAATTGATATATCCCTTAATCTGGTCCATACTATCTACTTCTGGGCTTTCGGGCTGGAACCTCGTCACTGGCATAACTGCCGAAGTTTCATGGTGGCTCAACTACTGCTACTGTCTGTCGCACTGAAACTGGTGCAAGTCGATGGTTCACTGGTTTATATATGGATAATGGGTCATGGGTCGATCGAGCGTTACGGTTGCAGTTGGATTGTTTGGAGATACAGGATTGCCAGGCGTTATGTATGCCATCTTCACGGTTAAGGTTATTGGGGAGCTTAGAGTCTCTAAGTTTCAGTGCGTCAGACAGTAGCAGTAGTTATACCAGTGATGCGGTTCAAGCCCGGAAGCCCAGAAGCAGATATGATATATCCCTTGTTATGCTTTTGCAAGTAGGTGTTTTTGATTCAACATATTATATATATATACATATACAATTTCGATTTGCTTAAATTCAGTCCATATACAGCATGTGAAAAATAAGATAATATATATATACATATATATATATATATATATATATATATATATATATATATATATGTATATACAATAAATAATATATATGTACAATAATATACAATCAGACATATAAAATTTATTTGGAAATTAATTTCAAATGAGTTTATTAAATATTATAGCCGGAAGGTGCATTGACTTTTATATGCTTGTTTTTAACGTCATCAGAGAAGTACGAATCTATCCCAGAGAAAGAGTAAAGTAAATAAATAAGAGATTAACTATATAAAAAAATACCTATGTAGCTACATACGAATAAAGTAAATATTAATTTTTTTTATTAAAAACAATTATACATTATAATTAATAAAATATGAATTTCAATTTAAAAATACGGGAATTAACCAATCATTATTAGTTTTCGGTTTTTGTAATTTTGAGAAAAATTGTTTATTACTCGAATAAGATTAGTAACTAAATTACGTATAAAAAAATTAAGGATTTAAATGTTCTATTTAACGACGAACTCTTCTTTTCGCATTTACAATAGCTTTTCCCAACCGACTTCCAGGCTGCGACTGCTTCAGCACTGGCTCTTCATTTCCAGGACCCTTATTGCCTTACAGTTCTAGCTTAGAAATGGAGAACAAGCTATAACACACTGACCATATTATTATCGTCACTCTACAAAGATTTTTCGAATGTTCTGATTTCAAAAACATTATATTACGGTTTCGTGGGATCTCATTTGGAATATGCTGTCATCGTTTGTAATCTTTATTGTTTAACACATAGAATAGCGTTGGTGCAATGAAGATCTCTGAAATTCATTTGGTTTCGCCTTGAAGATAGATATTCGTAAAGAAATCTGGCTCTTACTGAGCCTTAATTAATCTTCGATTAACTGTTAATCGCTGACCTAATTGTATCATAATAGATTAATTTTATTGTAGACATAATTTGCTGAATACAAATTTATGTTGTGGATTCTAATTAGAAATATTCATTACAAAAGAGAGGAATTTTTCTAAATAATATATATTATCAAATATATAACAAATAGTTTTCCTTTAACAACAAATAAAAAGGTAGCCAATCATTGCTTATGTTACAAGGCATGTTGTTTAATTAATTGCATATAAGTGGAATAGGTGGCATCCTTTTTATTTGTACAAAGGACAACGTAACGGAGTAAATATCTTAAAAGGCAGTCTCAATTATGAAGATAGTACAAATTAAACATAATATCTTATAAGACTTCTTAGTCATGTGTCTGTGCACAACTTCAGACAGTTAAGTTCAACAATAATGTAATTAACTATCAAGTACAGAGAAATAGTAACCCAGTATGTTCTACGCCTGTTTTTAAGTACCAATTTTGCTGACATGTTTCGCTAAAGGTCTTATATTTCTTGTTTATTGTCGGTTGCGTTCGATATAAATCATTAATCAATTAGCTTTTACTACATTGTGCACAAGTAACTAATTGGCAGGTAATGCTAATGTGGACGTGAAATAATGTATATATATACACTGTGCCCAAAAAATAAGTGTATTTTAAGAAAAGAAGTAAATTGTAATCAAGAAATATACGCGTATGGTATTCCACTACCATGAAAAACTTACTAAAAAGTCTTGTAGCATATCATACTGTGGGCAAAAAATAGTATGACTTTTTAATTTAAATTTCGCGCGAAAACCCATTCGTCAAAATATTTTTTTTCTAGGTTGGTATGATTGTCAGTGACATCTGTGCCAAATGTCACATCAAAATAATCATTAGTGTTTAGTATCCGCTTGTCTTTCTGAAGTACAAAAAGTGCATTCGGCGATTTTTACAATGAGTGAAATTATTCAGCAAAGAAGTTCCATTAAATTTTGTATACGGAATCAAATTTCTGGTACCGAAACGTTCAGAATGTTGCAAAAGGCCTTCGGCGATAATTGTTTGTCGCGAACAAGTATTTTTGATTGGTACAAATTATTCAAAGAGGGTCGAGAAAGCGTTGATGACGAACCACGTCCAGGACGGCCACCAACATCAACTGATGATCAACACGTCAATAGAATCAAAGAATTGGTGCTTGAGAATCGACGATTAACAGTCAGAGACCTTACTGGCATCATTGGAATATCGGAAGGATCAGTGAAAACCATTTTGAAAGATCATTTGGGCCTAAGAAAAGTGAAAGCACGATTTGTTCAAAAATCACTCAATTTTTTCGAAAAACAGCGTCGCGTTGACATCTGTGAAACAATGCTTTCCGACTATCAAGACAAAATGAAAGGCATTATAACTGGAGATGAGACTTGGATCTACGCTTATGACCCGGAAACAGACGATCAATCGGCCGAATATCGTATCAAAGGTGAGCCGAAGCCCAAAAAACCACGTCAAAGCAAGTCAAAAATCAATGTTATGTTGACAGTTTTCTTCGATTATCGAGGTGTGGTGCACTCCGAATTCCTTCCGACCGGCCAAACTCTCAACAAAGAATACTATTTGAGTGTTATGCGTCATTTGCGCAATGCTATTCGTAAAAAGAAGCCAGAATTATGGGCCGACAACTCTTGGTTTTTGCAACACGATAATGCACCGTCGCATACTGCATTAATTCTTCGTGAGTTTTTCGCCAAATTTTTAACCAATATCGTGCCGCAACCACCGTATTCGCCTGATTTAGCTCCGTGTAACTTCTGGCTATTCAGTAAACTCAAACGACCGCTCCGGGGAAACCGTTTTGAGTCAATTGAAGACATTAAACGTGAATCGCTACGCGCATTGAAGGCTATTCCTGTAATTGACTTTAACAACTGTTTCGAGAATTGGAAGAAACGTTGGCACAAGTGTATTGGGGCCAGGGGGGGGGATTACTTTGAGGGGGACGAAATAGATTTGGAAGAATAAATTAAGAATTTAAAAATTATGAACAAAGTCTTACTATTTTTTGCCCACAGGTAGTAAGTTATAATAATTACATATTCAATATTAAGTTCTTTGTAAAATCTTTACGAAGAACTTAATATCGATAATATACAGAAAAGGAAAATTCACGGATTACGAGTCTTAGGATAAGGAATTTATCAACAAACTTTGGAATTGCCTATCAGTCATCAATCATTTCAAATCTCCCAACACAATTAGTAAAATGTATAAGTACCAGACAAATTTAATGAAAAGAATTTGTTAGACCACATTACTTCGTCGTCATGAATGTAATTAATTTCTAGACAAAATTGTAGTAACAGATCAAAAATGCATTGTCCTTGACAATGCGATTCAGCTAAAAGATATTTAGCTATTATCCAAGCTGATTTTCAGCAAAACAAAGTAAGATGCTGTTTTATGGAATTCTAAAAGTATAATTTACCTTCGACTTCTTACAGCTGATCAAATGATAAGTGATGATATATATATTGTAACCAACCCATAAAATTACACGGAATCCTAGACCAAAAAACGGCCAATGGAAAAGAAGTAACTTTTCATCAAAATAATCCGAGACCACAAAATTTTAAGAGTTGCTGGAATACAATTGAGAAATTTTTATCCATCCACCATATTCACAGGAAATTAAACCATGAGATTTCCATTTGTTTTAGATCAACAAAATCATCTTGATGGTAAAAGACTTAAAATATTTGATGAACTTCAAACGTTTGTTTGTAACTATTTTCTATCACTGTTAGAGTATACAGCGAAGAAGAAATTCCGTCTTTTATCAAACAGAGCTTCGATTACAATTTGAAAGGAAGACGATGAAATGCTAAACCAAGAAAAACATGGAGGAAAAGAACCTATAAGGGAATTAAAACAGTAAATAGTACTAAAATTATTGGAAGAATGCAAGAACTTTGTAGAAATATAAAATTAATAAAACTCAACTTTAAAAAGCAGTATAAATAGAAAAGCAGAGACACTGAGTAAGGAATCCAATGAAATACCACTGTTATTGTTACCACTACAACTAGGAGTTACCTAACGGAACATTTATCAAGTTAATGCATAAGTTCAGATATTTTATTCATGATATTAATATGGAAATCCACTATAATAGCCAATCCTCGAGCTTTAATTCATGATGATCCACTTTAATCAATGTGGATTATCATAAATTAAAGCATTCAGATGGTCTCCTTGAAGGTTGGGAATCATTTATGTCGATATAGCTCTCTTTAAACCGGAAAAAACATTTCCGTTCTATACTCGCCACAATTATATTTTCTCCGTAAATAGCACAAATGATTTCAGCGCTTTCCGATGCATTAACTGCTTAGTTAAACTTGAAAACAAGAATATGCTACTGTTTTTCTATTTGACATTCTATTTTCTTTTCTTAATAAAGAAAGCAATCTTTCCAAAAGTAACTTTTATATATGCCTAACAATTTCTTTTCAATGTACTCTCATCCTAAAAACCAAAGACAGTACTTATGCATTGATCTGATATGTATAGTACATAGCACATTGTTGTTACCAAGTGATGTACAAGATATATACATACACATATATTTGTCGTTCGACTTTGAAACAGTACTATAGTCTCAATTTGATTAAAATAGAAGTATTTTTAAGGCAATAAACGGCTGACGAAAGGCAAAGGTACATAACACAAGGAGGGCCTTAATACTTCACCAGATCCAGAGGTAAGAAAATATCGCTCCTAGTTGAAAAACAAACGCACGAAAATATTTTTGGAATGCGTCTGCTTGTTGGAAAGACAAAAGCATATTTACATTTTTTGCATAAAATCCTAGAACACGTTATAACAAACATTACAGGTTCATGGCACTACCACAATTTCTGCATATTTCCACCGAACCGTTAACTCATAAACACAAAAGAAAAAAATTTAAATGATTTAATACTATTCGTCAAATTCATCCACTTTCTGTCCAGCTTACAATTGACAGCACTGTTAGTGGTACTTTAATCTGGACTGTCTAGTTGAAACTTGTGTATTTTCAAAGGTGATTGACACGGATACGCCGTCTAGCATCGATCCTTGCTACGATATTCGGTCACTATCAAGACCCTGTGACCGAGTTAAATTAGGGTAGTTAGTTTGAGTGCTTCAATTTAAATAAATGCGTCCCAAATAACCGCTACACACTGATGTCACTCCGTAGCGTAACCCTTAATGACCAGATAATGTTCCTCATATTATTTATTCCAGTTGCTATTAGATAAAAAATCAATAAATTAAGACAACAAACATTTATTTCATTACGGTATATACATAATCCATTTAATATGTATTTGGAAGCTTTATAAATGGAACTGAAACTACTTGCTTTATATCAGTAGCGTGTTAAAGTTGTAAGTAACTTAGTGTCGTTAATTACCATCAACTCGTCTCTAACGGTAAGTAGGTCTTGCTAGTTTTTGTTCCCTTAGCTTTCAGCTATTAATTACTTCGAAAGCTAAAGTAATTTGTATTCTGTCCGGCTGTATTGCATAATGAAAAAGGGAAACAATGCATTCCTTTGAATTGCATCTTTTTAAATTTTAAAATGCAAAAATATTTTTGATAATCCTTTCTTTATATATAAACCTGGTGACGATTTTTCTTAAAAATACAAAATAAAAATAATAATAATAATAATATAAAAATAATTTTTATGGTAATTTCGAAATCTGTTAATACTTTTTTGCCAGTTCTTAACTACTTTTACATATAGAGTTGTTCTAAATTTAACATGTTTAAGTTTTTTAAATATCTTCAGACGTAATAAAAACGTACAAAATTTCTTTAATTCTTTTATTTTTCTATTAAATTGAAGTATACAAATAAGAAAGGAAACGTTATTGTTACGTTATTCTGGTTTGAACAACTTGTATGCTAATAGGGCTAGAAGTTCAGTCACGTAACAGATCTTTTATTCGCGGAAAATGCTATAATTTTGCCTTGTGAAAGTATATTTGGATTCATGAATAAAAGTGGCGTAAAACATTTAGTACATTCATTAAAATAAAATATAAAAATATACAACTAATACAGTTTGCATAACAGAAAATTTAGAACCATGTATATTTATTAATCACTGAAGGTTGATATACAACCTTTTCCACATTAATTTTCGTATTCTGTATACGTATTTCGGCAACTAAGTTGTCATCATTAGCAGATAATTAAACAGTGTCGTACCTGGCAAACTACAGCAAAATACCCATACGAAACAAATCCCGCACACGGTCCATACCGTTGAAAGCGAAAACACACACTCAGTGTGCGGAATTTGTTTCGTTACGGATATTTTGCCGTAGCTTTCCAGGTGCGACACTGTTTAATTATCTGCTGGTGCTGACAACTTAGTTGTCGAAGTACGTATACAGAATATAAAATTAATGTGGAAAGGGGTTATATATCATCCTTAATTGATTAAGTTAATCAACCACAGGCTCCATCAAAATTACCAACCTTGTATATATATATATATATATATATATATATATATATATATAAAATAATCTCTAATTGAATTTTGCCTCTCTACAGTGGGCTACCTGTTTGCCCCGCTTATATATTTTCAATGTATTAAGCGTAGATACTCAAGATCTTTACTTATGCTTATTTATGCGGTAATAACCGATGTCTGCCTGCATTACCTATCTATTTCGTTATCTATTTTGTTCCAGTGCAGTATAAGGAGAATTTAACCTTTTAAGTATGATTCTCCACTCCAATAGCGGATATGTGTTTATATATGGTAGGACGGCTAACTTCATTTATTTTCGCCAGCGCAATTTAAGAAAAATCTCATTGTACTTTCACGTGTAATTTTGTATCTGAACATAAACCTCATGTTTAAGAGACTGCAGTAAAATAATATCAATCACTACTAGAAATATTGGCATACAACTCAAGATCTCTCGACATTCTAAATTTGTTATCAATGTGTCTTACCTTACGTATCACTCCAAATTGCTGACCCTTTGTATATGTGAGAATATCCGACATCGCCTACTGTGCGAAAATAAAGCGGAGCGGTTACGTGTTTTCAACGGTGTGAGGACAGAATTACTCCCACTAACAGTAAATTATGAAGGTTCTGTGGATTGTTTAATGGACATATAATCTAAATTCAAATAGTAATAATGTGAGTATTTTATACAGCAATAATAATGTTACATAATAAATGAATTAAGATAATAAATGAAATATAATTTGTTAATTTTTAAATACAATATATAAATAAATATATGTGTAAATTAACTACTTAAAGTCCATAACAGTTACCATTGCTAAGATAATAAATACTTCGTTTATAGACTACTAGGATCATTACTATACAACACCCAACTATAATCGGCCATGATATTTCAGAAACCTCAACATGGTTTCTCCATTAATTGAATGCCCTGGTGAAAGCGCTCACATTCTCTGCTTCTTGCTCCAAGGTTTTCGAAATGATTAAAATTTCCAGCAAAAATAAGAACATAAAATGGTAGTATGTACACCATTTCTCACTTTATCTGAAATATCCTTTTTTTCTTTCGCTCGAACTCGCAGTAAAAAGCTTTTAAGTAATTACAGCAATTACTGTCGTGTTATATTGAAAAATTGACGACATTCAAAGTGCAGAATACTTTCTGTGTTCTGTTTCAATAATGTAAAATATCCCCCAGTGCATTTTAAATTAAACCCACTGGTGTATAATTTGTTGTAGTGCTTATGAAAATTTGAAGACATGATATTTTTTAAATGTCTGGGAAAAAGTTCGTGGCGTTTTTTCAGTAAAATTCAACTGGTCCCCGCATGGCGCGTGGACGAATTCTTTTAAACCGAATATGCTCCATTATTATCGACAATGTTTCGCCATTTTTTTGGTAGATCCATGATCCCATCGGTGAAAAACTTCTGTGGTTTCTGGTCGAAAAACTGAATCAAGTAGTTTTCACAGGCTTCTTTTGAAACCAACTTAATTCCATTGAGAGAGTTCTGCAGAGATCGAAACAGATGATAGTCAGAGGGTGCTATATCCGGACTGTAAGGTGGGTGCATCAAAACTTCCCAACCAAACTCTCTCAATTTTTGACGGGTCATCAAAGAAGTGTGTGGTCGGGCGTTGTCATGATGGAAGACAACACCTTTCCTATTAATCAATTCGGGCCGTTTTCTTTCAATCGCCTGGCGTAATCTCTCTAGTTGTGCACAGTAGAGTTGAGAATCAATCGTCTGACCAGTTGGAAGTAGCTCGTAGTGACGATTCCCCTCTAGTCCCACCATACACACAGCATCACTTTTTTTGGCGTCAATGTTGGCTTAGCGAACGCTTGTGACGTCTCACCATCCTTTATCCACGATCTTTTACGCTTCCGATTATCGTACGTAATCCATTTTTCATCTCCGGTTATTAAACGTTTCAGAAACGGCTCGATTTCATTCCGTTTCAGCAGCGCATCGCAGATGTTAATTCGGTCCATCATGTTTTTCACGCTCAACTCATGAGGAACCCATACGTCAAGCTTTTTTTTGTAACCAGCTTTGTGTAAATGGTTCAAAATAGTTTTGTGGTCAATGCCTAGCTCCATGCCAATATCGACACTGCTGATATGCTTATCTTGTTGGACTTTTTCAAGAATTTCATCAGATTTTTCAGTGATTGGACGACCGGAGCGTGACTCATCTTTCACATTGAAATTTCCAGAACGAAAGCGAGCGAAAATTTCCGCGCAACAGATTTCGATAAAGTACCTTCACCGTACACAGCACAAATTTTATCACAAATAATAATATTGCAGAATATAGCGAAATTTCTCATTATTCTTCTCCATTTTCAAGTGCGAATAACTTTCCAACCACTGCACCGATTACAATGTTTCTACGCTCAAACTAACGTTCGGAAGGTCACTAAAAAACGAGCCGTCGGTGGTGTCGCTGTGACTTGTTGTTCTTTAGTTATCGGCAACCAATGCCATCTATCGGGAGAAACGCCACGAACTTTTTCCCAGACCCATAATAACGTGTTCCTAATCGTACATGATGTTCATTATATTAAATCCATGTATATGAAACGTCGATTCTAGATTTCAAATGGAAATAATACACAATTCTGTGCTGTGTTTGTGATCAAAAGGAAGTTGTAATATCAACGAGAGAGTCGGTATTTGCACTGGTTCTACAAACTTGTTTTTAATAAAACAAGATGAAAGCAAATGAAGTACGTATTATACCTCTTAGTCAAGTAAATACATTATTAGTATCTCATATAAATTTATACTTGAAATCAAAGTAGTGACCAAAACTCTCAACATGTACTGAATTTATAGTAAGTTTATTATACTTGAACTATACAACGTAGCCTCGTGAAGTTTTATTCAATTATTAGATAAATATGAAACTCCAAAACATGGTCATCTACCGAAGACTATGGAAACAGCTTGCTTGGTAGGATTCACACGATATTATTAATTATTCCTTCTTATCCAACGGTAATGTACAAGATTCTGTAAATATATTCATAAAATGCAGAATAATTTAAAAATGTTGTGCAAAGACAACTCTCATAAACAGGAAAGAGTCTATTCTTTTGTATGAAAATGTAAGATGATTCACATCGACATCTCATTCACAAAGCTAAAAGTAAAAAGGATTACCAGTTCTTTAAACATCTAAGTATCTTCTTCAACAGAAACAAGTAAATTAATGAAAAAATGGTTAAAAGTGCTGTCGTGGCCTTGAAACTTCAAATTTTTAATGATATTTATGCCTATCTTAGTCGCTGGCAGAAATATATTTAAGTAAATAAAATGATTTTGATTAATAAAAATGCGTTTTCTAGAAACTACTTATCTAATTTAGAACGACCTAATACTTCACAGTCGATTAGATTAAAGTTAAGCTTTTAAGTATTCACTTTCAAAACTCTGGAATATTTTTTGTATCCTTAACCTAACTCTTTACTTTCTTTCACTTTCTACTTTTCACTTCTATAACTTCTTTACTTCATCATTCTATACCCTTCTTGGACTTTCCACGTTTCTTTTGCTTTATGTACGTTTTAACTGGTCTGTCATTCGCTACTCTGCTAATATGAGTATACCGTCTTAACTCTTCTTCATGAAACGTTGCCTTCATTGGGGTTATTTAAAATTTTTTTTCTAAATACTACATTTTTTATTTTGTCCTTTCATGATTTCCAATCTTTCTCAGAGATCACATTTCTAATATATAGTATTTACTTTATTTTTCTTTCATCTGTAATATGTTGAAAAATCACACGACTGCTGTATGAATCGTTGACTTTTCCGATATTGTAGCATTTGTCTAGCCGGTTTTTAAAAGGACTGTTCTGGCTTACTCATCTTGTTCTTTTAGCACTAGTTGGGTTTGAAGCAGGTAAATGGTTCGCCTTTGCATATCGTTTCAAAACTTCCACGTCGTATGATACAATCAATCACACCATCGTTCCAAAGGTTTTCTTCTATTTCTCTGTCCCTCAATTTCTCAATCATACCGATACGGATACTTTTTCCAGATCTAGCACTCTTTCTTGTACGTACCTTTTGGTTTGTAGGGTATGTTTAGATATTCTTATTTCAGTCATTCCTTAGACATATCCAAATCATGCCGATCGTTTGTTTTTTATAACATAATTTCTCTAATTCTATCCTTTAATATCCTTTCTATTTTTGATTCCCCTACTTATCTTCTCCAAAAAATTTTCGTAACCGATAACGCATTTTTTTTTCGATTAACCAAACTTTCAAGCCATGTGTTAGCTGCTCTATGATGTTATAAAAACGTTTCTTATTTTATTTAAAGATACCTTTGCTCCATAGAGTACCATTTAACATAGCAATAGCTTTTCTTCCCTGTGTGTTTTGTTCCCGTATTGCATCATCAAGTGTCTCACCATGGGATATCCTTATTCCTAAATATTTATAATCATTGTATTGTTTCATATGTTGTTGTTGAGGTTATGCGACACTCCTATTTCAATTCTTTTTGACTGTAAATCCTTATGTACTTAGATACTTCTAATAGCTTTAAATGTTACTAATAAAAATCTGTCTTCCACTGTTCATTATCCTAGGCAATAACAGCAATTTCATTACAGCCCTTCTCCAGTTTATCGCTTCCTTCCTCTCTTACTTTTCCTCACATAAATGCTAATCGATCCCCATTTTTCCGTCCAATTATAGTCCACATTAGAATTTGTCTTGTTATATCGTTATTACGTCTTCCTACATAGTTCCATTCTCTCCTTTTAATAACATTTCTAATAAGTTTTGATTTCCATTTGTCGGTAGTTCATTTTCTGTGATGATGTTTGAGAAAAATACTCCTCCGAAACTGTTACGTACATCTATTCTTCTTAGATTGTTCTCAGCTGGAACCGCGTTCCATTCCCATACAACAATGCCGTCTTAATATTGCTGTTAAATGTTCGTATTTTTGCGTTTCAATCTAATATGAACTAACGCTTCAGGATTTACTTAGGATTCTAACAGCTTGCTGGGCGCGGTTCAATCAATAATATATATTATGCTAAACACATAATATTTTTTTTAAATAAACAATTAGATTCCACAATTAACATTTATTTAATGAAATATTTTAGATATTTACGAAAATTTTATTGATTTTGATGTATAATCGTTTAAAACTTTTACGAAATATTGCGACAATGTAACGCTTCCTGGGTTTACGTGTTGGAACCGCGTCTCTGGCATTGTTGTTCTATTTGTCAAAGTTTCGTTCATTTTTGAAAAGGACATTCTCAGGTTGCTGTTGATCTCACTGTTGCACTGAATGTATGTCAATATATCTATTGATACGTAAACGGTATGAAATTTGACTATATGAAATAATCCCTTGATACTTAATACTCATAATAATAGTTTATTTACCCAATAGATTTCCAATAAAAAGATATAGATATAAATAGTATACAGACTTGTTCATTCTAGAATTAGATATGCGCTGTCCACAAGTGGAAAGAGTGCAGTTAGGTTAAAGCGCGCGAGAAAGGAGGATAGAATATCTCTCACTGGCAGTTTCGTTTTCTCCCACTTTTGTATTGCAAACAACTTCCCCTACTTTCTCGCGTGTTACGCGTGAGAATGTCTGAAATCAGTCTTCACCAGCGACATGATGTGTGTAGGTCGGGGCTGTAAATCATTATGCATTGACAATACGTACCTACATTTTTGAATTGTATAAATTATTTGATGCATTTTATTTGAATCTTTTAATAAAATGCAACATGGCTATTTTCTTGAAATGTTTTGCCGTTTGGCGTGAAACTAATAAAATATTCTTGAAATAAATGAAATAGAAAATTCTAAAAATTAAAAAGATTTTCAAACATGGCTATTTTCTTGAAATATTTTGCCGTTTGGCGTGAAACTAATAAAATATTCTTGAAATAAATGAAATAGAAAATTCTAAAAATTAAAAAGATTTTCAAACATGGCTATTTTCTTGAAATGTTTTGCCGTTTGGCGTGAAACTAATAAAATATTCTTGAAATAAATGAAATAGAAAATTCTAAAAATTAAAAAGATTTTCAAACAATGAAAAAATTAAAAGAAACTTTTAAAAATCCTAGTGTAGAATACGACGAACTGTTAGGGGTTTTACGTCAACTACTTCAGATATTTGTTTACTAGAATAAGAAGGTTCGATTTCAACAATACTGCACACCTCGATTTCCCTCTGTTCTCGTTCTTCAGGTAACTGACGAATTCTAGCTTGATCTTCGTCAAATAAGTGAATACAGTAGGGGAAGTTGTTTGCAATACAAAAGTGGGAGAAAACGAAACTGCCAGTGAGAGATATTCTATCCTCCTTTCTCGCGCGCTTTAACCTAACTGCACTACATTAAACACTAAAAAGTATAATTACAATTAAAACTAAATCACATTATGAACTTTATCCGGGTTACGACCATAAAAATCTAACTATAAAAAAGCTAACTACCACAAAAGAACAGAACAAAATTAAATAACTCAATAGCAATTGAATTGATGATGCCATCGTAGACTTCAAAATTATGAAATATTCATCAAAACAATGTCCTATTGTTTTATGTTTTTGTATACGAACTACATCTGATATTGTGGAGTATATCGACCCTTATGAAAAGTAACAAAAGAAAAATAACCTGTAGTACTTGCCTCCATATAGCGGTTTATTTTCCTTTTGTTACATGTTATAGTCAATGCAGCAATGAAATTTGAAAACCTATACGTTGTAACACAGGTATAATACTGTATAAATATAGTTCTGTAAAAGTTTTATATGAGAAAAATCGAATATTTTTTAGATAATACTTTCTTACTGTACATTGATAATAATTTAACAATAATATTTATGTTTTTTTGTTACAAATTTTTATTACAAATTACAAATTCATTTCAATTCTCTTCGATTAGTTATGACACATCTTTTTTCCTAATTTTATGTGTTCGTCGTGTATTATATATTCTTCATATATTGACAGTTGATGTATTAGTATAATACGTTCTACTCTATTTGATCTGTTATTGTAATAACCTAAGTATTCATTAATTAATTAACAAACAGTAAGATCTAACTTTCTCACGTAAGAATTCTACATTTAAACAAATCAGATTTTTAATACTTAAAATTTATTATATAGTTTTTCAGTCGCATCATAATTAGTTGCCGAAATACCAAACCACATTTTCCTTTGCTTTCTTTAAGATCTTCCTGTTCTTTACGTTATATTTCTAAATCGTCAAGTGACATTAATTAATATAATTTCTCAGAATATACATATTAAATATATCAGGGCGAAAGGAAATGTTATCAGCCTAGCCAAGAACCTGCAGTTTTATTTCCAAAATTGGTACTTATTTTGCTACATAATCATCTTCCAACAATATATGCTTGAGTATCTTTGTAGCTATATACTGTTCCTTCTAAGAACAGGAACTTTTGAGCACGCAGTTTTTGATTTTCGGAAATGTAAAGGTATCGTTGGGACGTAGGTCCGAACTGTACGGATGATAGTCCAATAATTCGACGTTTTGTTGTGTTAAAAATTCAATTGTCTTGCGCGCTGTGTGTTAACTTGCATTATCTTGGTGGAGGAAGATTCGTCGTTGTATACTAATGTATACAACGATGGTTGTGTGCTAATCAGCAGTAACAGTTCTTTGATCTTGTACAGGAATTGTTGCTACATGACCTGCTTTCGAGACAAATGTCGCGACCATCACGACTTTGTTAAATATGAAGAAGGATTAATTAATTATACCATATATAGTGCAACAAATTTTTATCAGAAATTTCTGTGGGTGGACGTATCTTTAATTTGCTTATTTATTTAACCATTGATCCAAAAGCTTTCTTATGATTGTAGTACCGTAATTGTTTTCTAAAAAATGTAAAAGAAACACACACTTAATTGGTTCAGATTGTTCCTTTACTGAAGCAATTTCCTAACGTTAACTTCCTGTATGGTGCAAAGATGCTGTATATAATACTGTAGTATAAGTTTAATCTGTCTTCACGTCCCCTCGAAATTTAGCTTGGATCTTCTTTCGGTAAAGTCCTTAATTGCTTATTAAAATTTTGAGCTTATACCAAAAAACACTTCAAGTAACTCGTCTTCACTATGAAATCCAAAGCAATCTTGCACAACTTCTTATTGTACATTAAATTCACTAGAAACTATTTATTTTTGGAACTCTAAACCACCGTACTATTTCTAACACTGATAGCCGTTTTATAAAAGGCAATTGATATAAATAATGATTGCGAGAAGTGAGTATCAAGCCTACATTGTATACAAATCAATTAACTCATTTAAATTAAAAAATTTTTATCACAAATATCGCAAGGAATTGCACACACTAAAGAAAGACTCATTTCATATGTATTAACTTACTATATACATCCAGGAGTCTCTATTGTTTCGCTTTAATAAATATCGATATTGGAAAGGACTCATTAATTCTTAAATTGTTATTCAACATGATGTTATGTTGAATAACAATATTAAGACCTAAATACACATATTCTATAACGACACGTTTAAATAATTTTATACCGTTTGTCTTTGCCAACGTTCAATGTCAAGGACTCTTTTGCTGAATTATCATTAATATCTGTCACTTGCAGATGTGATATATTGTCATGTTAGAAACACATATTTCCGTGCAAATTCATTTTACATACGCGTGTGCATGTAATTTGTTTAGTTTCTGTCACGTAATAAAGGGGAAGATCTACATTTTTCAACTTTTTTTTAATCTTAATCACATTGGCATGAACTCGGCGTGCTAATGACTTAATCATTCACTGAAATAAAATTATTTTCTGCTCAAAAATGTCTTCGTAAGTATCTACAAAGTATTATATTAATCATTAGCATAATTTTATCTTCATCTTCGGATAAATAATTAGTATAGTTCAAGCTTGCGTGCATCTATAGCGATCTAAAACCTTATTCTATATAACGTTCTATTAGAACAAATAGAAATTATAAAATATTGACAAAAATGTAATATAAAATCCTTTTCCTAAAAAAAAAAACAAGAACATTAAAACTAAATATACTATAATACACATAATAGAAAACAGCAAAAAACAGAGTACAAACAAAATAAACACTAGAAGATGCAATATTTATTTTTATTTAAATCTCAGGGAAATCTATAAAAGGCGAAAGAAGTGCACCTGCGTCCCTTATAGGTTTAGAAAAAGGTATCAACGGTATAGAAAGGATATATTATCACTATTATTATTATTATAAGTTGTATATAAAGTATACAGAAAAGAACTAAAAATATACAGTCAAAATATGAACAATTTATCGGATTTAAAGAGAAGATATAGTATTCTGAGTGCCAAATCCCACTTTATTCTCATTAGTACTGATTAAAGCAATAAAGGAAATCCAACAAAGAAAATAAGAATGACGAAAATGGATACAGCAAAATGCCGAGAACAGAATGATTAGAGACATGCTGCTAAAATGACATAATAGTAATCGCAAAGGATAAAAAAACCCTGAGTGAAAACCTGGAGATTTACAAGAAGGCATAGATTACGTATAACATGAAGGTAAATTAAAATTTTAATCATTAGAAATAAAGTGAAAGAACGTAATATACAGATCTTTAATGTGAAACTGAATTAGAATATCTTGGAAAGATAACAGCTTTATAACCAGTATAAAATATGCATTCTTAGACAACATAAAAATCACCAAAAAAATGAATTATTTAAAAAGGTAGTGCTAGCAATCACAGCTTGTGAAGATAAGATTTCGAAGCGAATAGAATAAGTATCGACAGAAAATAGTTGAAAATCAAACCTATAGCAAAAACAGAGTCACTCGGAAGATCTAAAAAGCATAGACGAACAAGGAAAGAAACAGAATACACCGATAATTTGGTGAACGAGATTTCAAATAAGGGATCTTCCAATAAGAGGTTTCATTTTGATATGTAAAAAAAGCGAAACCATCGGAAGTTTATTTCATTGTAAAGAGGATGATATGCTATTAATAATGGAAGACAAATCAGCCGAATGGTCGCTACGGTTACGCTTGCAGTACCATATTCTTTTCATGAAATTTTCTATCACCAGTTACATCATTGAGGTTTGAATCGATTGTGGGCCATTGGCATAGATCTTACCTTTCATGTAGCCCCAAAGAAAAAAGTCTAAATGTGTTAGAGCACGTATTGTTGTCTCTTCGAGAAATTACACGGTCAGGAAGTTTTCCACGCAAAAGACCCATGGTATCGTTACTTATGTGACACGTAGCGCCGTCTCTTTGAAACAAATGTCATCCACATCAATATCTTCCAATTCCGACGATACGAAATCATTAATCATCGTTCGATAGCGCAATCCATTCACCATAACAGTTGCTCCAGCCTCATTTTCGAAAAAGTGAGGTCCAATGACCCCGCACCAAGTAGTCACACGTTGAGGATGGAGAGACTTTTCAAGAATAATTCTTAGGTTTTCCGAGCCCCAAATGCGACAATTCTGCTTATTAACGTAGCATCCGAGGTGAAAATTGGCCTCATCACTCTAGATGATTTTTCAATTATATGCCAGATCAGTTTGATGCATTTCAAGGACCCAATCAGCAAAGACACAACGTTGTTGATGGTCGGTAAGCGTGAGTTAACTGAGCTTTAAAAGCCTTAAGACTTAAGTCTTTATGCAAAACACGGTGTAATGTCGTTTGTGGAATGCCAATTCCAAAGATCGACGAGAAATGGACAAACCCGGGTTTTCTTCAACACTGTGGGCTACAACAGTAATATTCTCAGTTGTTCTTGAGCGACGTGCACGAGTTCGATTCATCACATCACTAATTTGCCTCAACAGCTCAAATTTTTCCACCAGTTTCACAATTGCTGGCCGACAAGGTGCTTCACGACGACCCAAAAATGCTTTAGTTTTGCGAACTGTGACCGCTAAATTTTCACCATTTTTTGAGTGAATTTTAATAATTTCAGTGCGTTGTTGAAGGATATATCATTCCATTTTTATTAATGGTGTAGTTTTTACTTATCATCAGTCAAGTAGTTACAGCTTGAGTCATGGCAACTGTTAAAATAGCGGGCTATTGAAAATGAAATGTCTTATTGGAACACCATATAATGTTGGTGCAAGAGTCTCAATAAATTCGGAAATTCTAATTCCAGGAACGAAGGAATAGACTGAAATAAAATAACAAGTAGGAGTAGAAACATACCTGTTTCGTGCAGCAGAAGAAGTTAAATTTGTTTTAAAATCATCATAATAGTTCTTAAATCAATTATACGAGGGAGCGTTTTTATATTCGCGGAATGGGGGACAAGGGGTGGAAATAAAAAAACCAAATTATTTTTCTTTTTCAATATATTCACCTGCAAGACGGATACATTTTTCATATCTTTCAATTAATTTATTTATACCCTCATAAAAAAATTATTTCTCTTTATCTGCAAAATACGCCGAAACTGCCTCCTTGACTTCATCATCGGCAGTAAATTTTTTACCCCGCAGCTCTTTTTTCATTTTCGGAAACAGGTAATAATCACTCGGGGCCAGGTCTGGGCTGTAGGGTGGGTGATTCACAATTTCGAAGCCCACCTTATGCAGGGCAGCTAACGCAACGCGGCTCTTGTGGACGGGCGCGTTGTCGTGCAAAAGCAGAACACCTTTTGTCAATTTTCCCCGTCTTTTCTCTTTAATGGCTTCTTTTAGTTGCTCTAATATTGAAGCGTAATATTCTCCGGTTATAGAAACACCTTTATCTTTATAATCAATCAACAATATTCCTTCCGAGTCCCAAAATACCGTTGCCATGAGTTTCCCAGCTGATTGTGACACTTTAAATTTCTAGGGACGTGCTGTGCCCTTTTTATGCCACTGCATGGAGTCTTGTTTGGACTCAGGTTCATAACGATGAACCCAAGTTTCGTCTCCAGTAACAATTCCACTCAATACACCATCCTTGTCTTCATTACAGAGGTCCAAAAATGCACGCTAACACTCTACGCGCTGTTGTTTTTGCGGCGGCGTGAGCATTCTCGGCACCCATCTTGCGCTGACCTTAGACATGCCGAGATGATCGTGTAGGATTTTAAAAATTGTTGTATCGGATACTCCAACCATTTCTGCGAGTTGTTTCTTCTTTAGTCGAGCATCTTCGAGTACAATTTGTTCAACTTTTTGGATAAGTGCTGGCGTGGTCACCTCAATGCTCCTGCCCGGCCTCGGGTCGTCTTCAAGGGATTCCCTTCCTTGTTTAAATAAACTATGCCACTTGTACACCATGGTTTCCTGGACAAGAGTCGCCGTAAACCAATGACATCTCATTCATTATGGTCGCGACTGATTTTCCTTGCCTGGTAAGGAACTTTATAACGGCACGATATTCGATTTTTTCCATATTTCACTTTTCACTCCTGATTATGTTACTTGGTTGACGATAGCTCAAAGACTAACTGTCTAATAACAATGAAACTTCGTATTTATACTAATTATGAGTCGCTGCACAGGCCACGCCCCCAATACGCCTACTCACCCCTCTACAACCCGCTCATTCCGCGAATATAAAAACGCTCTCTCGTAAATGGTTGAGGATACATTTTTATTTGAATATTATAGATTTCTTAAAAATCTCTGTAAGATAAAATTGTCCAACTGAGACTACTATGTTTCTGTGAAGAAGTAGTAGGTTATAGACGTGATTTGATTCGACGCACTAAATTTAAGTGGTGATCTCATTAAAGATTTATAGAAAAACAGGATCACACAGAACTCCCATGTCTTTAGATGCATCAAGTACTATCATTTCAATCATGTAATGTAAAAAATATACGGTTTTGTTAATTTCTGAAAATACAACATACTGACATTTAAAGAATTTTTATTGGTTATCAATTACACATAGTTTGAAAGTTACTATGAGGTAAAACACAGTCAAAGTACTTACTTCCTTGAAGATTTTTAAGCCAACCACATACACCAATACCTAGATTATAAATAAATAATATAAATATATACATGTAACAGTAAAGGAATAAGCGCAAGTCTCTCTAGCATGCCGGATGCTGGAATAAGTTGTATAAAATGGAATTACTAAAGCGTAGTATAGCATTAGTAAACTCGGAGGAAAACCTAAAATTGTCCAATTTATTTAAAAGTGACAAAGGATCAATGCTGTTAAAAGCCTTTGCCTAAAACAACATATATTATCGAAAGCTTTACATACTTGTTAAATTATTTCAATCAAGTTAATACAGAGTGAGCAGTAGTGATTGACCTGATCTTTTACTACTTTCCGCACTCCCCATATCAGTACTTACTTCCTTTTTTCTATCTGAAGTTAGCAGTTTAGTAATTTCTAGTGAGTTTTTCTACTCTATGTTTCTATCATTAAGCTTTCATTGACGTGCAGTGTACAGAACAAAGTATTTCTTTAATATATATATATATATATATATATATATATATATATATATATATATGCGCATACACTTTAATACATACCAAATGTATTTTGATTAATATTACAGTTTAAAGTAATTTGCACAGTAGTAGCTAGCATATTTTTATTATAATTATTAGAATTGCGTGAGACACTGTTTAATTTCACTTTTAAGAGGAAGTAAATATTGAGGTGATATATATGGAAAGACGTGTAGGATCAGGTCACTCATTGTTGCTCACACGTTATTAATAGAAGTTTTTATCGCTCTTCAAAGAGTAATGATGCTGCTCATAAATTAAACTCCAATAAATCCAGTACACGACACGATTTCAATAAACTTTTGTTTATAAATTCAGTTAACTCTGTAAATATTCAAGATTCTGTAACTAATCTAGAAATCGACCACCGTTCCAGGAATATTATTACGTCTAAAGAGCTTATAATACACTTCTCCTATATGTTTTTGGCCACTTGATCAAAATTTAATTGAATTTGCAATAGATATTGGGAGGGATTTTATTTATTTAAATAATATTCCGTGAACTTCCCAATTTACATTTAATGAATAAAATATGAAACAGGTCTTCCTTTCTTGTGAAGATATAGGTAGTCGCTATTTGAATTTCTAATACTCCTCTTAGGGTCTTGTTATCAATATTCGAAACATTCACGGTTCCATCCAAAATACATAGCGGTTATAAGTTTCGAATGTACGTATATGTAAATATTAAAAGTGTTACCGTAAGATCCTCTAAATTTGTTTAAGAATTTATAAAATATAATTGCTTGGATTTCATTTACGTGACAAGGTCAATTATTAGATTGTTATAGAAGTGGTGTAAACATTAAGATCGCAGTAGACGGTTCTATAATAAGCAGAGAGCTGACGTAAAATAAATCATTCATTACTGCACAAAGAGACCCTCATAAGCGTTCCTTAAATGATTCTACGATACTTGTTTGAAGTAAATAAAGTCTCGGTATACTTCTGTTATATTTAGCTATTTAACTGTTCGGTTTTTACTGTTTAAAATAATATCGTTGTGTCGTAAAACTCAGCTAAGGGTTGCGTTTTACCATACATTCCGGAATCACGGATAAAGTATTTTGTTAATTTAATGTAAATATACTATCTGCCTAACGAAGGACAATAAATATTTTTATTCACAATAAATATAACCTGTATCATATGCCTCCAATGATACGCTGCTTCACAATATTAAGTTTAACGGCTCTTTTTGACACCATGATCTTATATCTAACCTAAGACTAAGCTTAAATATCGAATATGTAACACAGGCCAATCATGAAAAAACTTTTTCTTATAAATTTGAATTAAAAATGAACTTTAAAATACCATAGGACGTAAAGTTTCCTCGCATGTTTACTTTACGTTATTTATCTATTGTAAGCGTACAATAATACCTTGGTCTCTACACATGGATTGAAAAATGTTACCCGGACTCTTGTCCATCAAAAGCAACGATTTGTCGGTGGTTTAAGTACCGACACAAATGACGCGGAACGCTTAGCCGTTACACCGGATGAAGTGACAAAAATTATAATGAAAGATCGTAAAGTGAAGCTCCGTGAGATTGCTGAGATGACACAGATATCATATGGAAGTGTATTTACTATCCTTCATGAAAAATTGAGCATGAAAAAGGTTTTTTCCAAGTGGGTGCCGCGATTGCTCTCGATTGAACAAAAACAGCAACGAGTCGATGATTCAGAAAGCTGTTTATCGCTATTTACTCGCAACAAAAAAGATTTCTTGCGTCGTTACGTGACCATGGACGAAACATGGATACATCACTACACTCCAGAGTCGAAGCAGTAAATGCTTAAAGTGCACTTTTGAGTATCTGCGTTACTAATGCAAAGAAAATCACGAAGGCATATACTTTTTAATCTGCAGGTGCATTTTTTACACCCCCCATATTCTCACATTTAAATTTTTTCTTAAAAAAATGCTCCAGGGAAAAACAATCTCGGAGCTGTAAGTGAGGATAAATTTTTTTATAAACAAGGGGAGTGCTTCCACCAAGATATAAAGGAGATAGAGAAACGGTACCAGGGTCATTGGAATGTCAACATGATGGTAGATTACTGTTGCACCCTTCTACGAGCAACTCCAGAAGCATCATATAAAAGGAAAAGCTACACTCAAACTTTTACCGTGAAGAAGTTGAGGAAATATTTATAAAACTTTAGATTAATAAGTAAAAAACTGTTCATATTCAAACTTATACTACCATTGTAATAATAAAATTTTAAATTTTTCAATTATACTCTGATAATAAATTACGTACCTTTAAATCTTAACTATATATTTTAATACTATCATACCCAACAAAAGATAAAGATTGCGAAAAATTGGTACGTGGTAGAAAAAACTGATTGAAAATTTGGATTCAGCACACCAAAATACATAAGAAACAGGTTGAACTTTGAGAAAAGTTTTTAAAAAATATTTATTGGTTGGCCTGTGTAATTGAATCTGTCCAATAGATCGTTAGGCTTAAATAGTTTTAATCGATACAATCCACCTTTATCTTTTACCAGGGCTCTTGCTTCCTGCTAAGTTTGAATGAGCACTTAACTTTGCACTGTAAACTTCATTTCTTTTTTTGATTTCTCCTTTCTTCGAAGGTATTTTTAGATCATCTTCAATTATGTTATTTGGCTCGTAGCACGATACATTCACCACAGTTCTAAGAACTTCATTTAATACCATTGGAGTATAACACTGTAGGTCCAGATTTAATCTCAAGTTGCTTTTTTTGATGAAAATATGTTTTCCCACGTCAACCTTGTATCCAGGTGCAGACCTATGTATGTACTTTATATCTTGGTTTGAGTCAATTGGCATTCATCAAGCGTGACCGGAGGACACATATCTTTCCCTAAGATAAAGTCACTTGTATTATACCTGTAGATTTTTTGTCTAAATATCTAGTTTAGCATGTCCAAAGAGGACGGCTGTATCTTCAGTAAATGCCGCCACTTACGCTTTCCTAGTAGTTAGTAAGTGTGCAGTTTATAGAACATAGTGTATTGGTCTTAGAACGCTTTGTATGATGGTCTTGGTGTTTGACTTAGAAATGTCTATCCGAGAGAGAATGGTAATTTTCTTTAATATTATAGGGCGTGCTTCGTGTTAAAAGTTTGACTAACTTCTAAAAACACTGCTGAAACTCATCCCTCCTCAAAAGCGTTATTGATTGTATCTACAACTCGGTAGACTTTTTCAATCATACTGTTGTTTCCAGAAGCTAAATGAATGACTAGGGATGAGGTGTTTTCTTCTAATATGGTCGGCAGCCGCTTTGATATGACGGGTAAAAGGTTTACTAAAAGATAATATGTTAATTCGTAAGGCTACTTTCCCAGCCATTTTCCAATGACTTAGAAAGTAGCCAAGCGTAAGAATCGTGTTGAATAGCTATTATAAGGCCTTATATCCTAGTTAATTCTTGTAAAACTTTCCCTATTGTGTGATCGAAACCCGGATCCTTTTTTGAAATGATTTCCTTTCGTATCAGCTTTTTCATTAGAATTTTTTAATAGGAAAATCCAATAGATATTCTCTCGCTCTCGGTGGATAAACTTATATTGATACACTTTTTCAAGTGTTATCAATTTAAAAAATTTTCTTCAACGTCCCGTATCATTTTAAATGCTGACCTTCTACAGCAAAGTGTTCAGCAACAATTAAAGTTCATTAAAATAAACCTTGGAAATTCGGGGACCTCTATTCAATACTTTGAAAATGCAATATTAAAAAAGCGGAGACGTAGCACTTGTTGAATAGATGCATTACAAAATTAAGTAAGTGGAGAAGTTGAAGAACGGTTGCAGTTGCTGTATTTTACTTATGCACCAACTAACAACATGTCAAGGGAAGCTTTTTATTGTTCAAAGATATATTAACTAATTTCACAGAAGATAACATCAAAAAAGTTCTAGTAGTAGTAGCCATCTTTTTCCTTCGTCATGATAAGGTAATATTATGTAATTAATTAAATGTAAGAAGCGTGTATCAGTGAAATACGTAATTGTTTTATACCACCATTAACCAAGATTTGATTGATATCCATAGATGCTTGTTCAAATTTTTATCTAACCTTTAAATGCTCCGGCTATGTCTATTGATGTGTTTAATGCTCTTTTTGCAATAAACCAACTATTCTTGATGACCATTATTCGTGCAGTGTATTAGAAGAGATGCGAAGTATGATAACTCACATACTATAAACAACTTACTTTACGTTCACATTATAATAATAAGCATATATCTAATAATGATAATGCAAAAAGTAAAAATACTAAATATGTTAACCATTACAAGATTAGATTTTATACTTTAGGTTCTTTTAATCAATCAAACTTTAAATTTCATCAGATATTCCTTCAAACCCCTAAAATTTCTTTTTAACAAAATAAAAGTTAAATACAGCCGGTGAAATTTCATAAAATCAAATCCCACAAGCGAGACATAATAAAGTCAAAACGAAATTGCCTGAAAAATTAATATCAATAATGACCAATGCTACTTAAGAAACTTTCTTAAACTTTTTATTATATTTTTTCCGAAGAGGAGTCTCAATATAATCGATTATTAAACAATATACATACAATGTCTAAAAGTAAGTGACTATTAATTCAAATTTTCGCTAGATCTTTGTAATTTGGTACCTTGATTATATTAAATAAAGATTATTATTATTAATGTTATTATTATTATTATACCAACTTATATATACGATGTACTAATCCAAATTTTATGACAGTTTTTTCGTATAAAATGCTGGCAAATAATTACTTTAAAAAATTCAACAAAATATAATTGTTACTATAGTAATTCTGTAACAACAGAAGGGCTATGTTGAACAGAAGAATAAGATAAGAAAGATTTCCAGAAAATCAAAAGATTTCAAGATACAACTACATAAAGCTATAGGCTCTTAATAAATGTAGTCTTGTAAATCTAGAAGAGAAAATTTGGCGCATTCTTCGTAGAAGTGCGAAGGGTTTATAAGATAATAGATGTAAATAAACACTTAGCCTGTCAAGCAGCGTTTTCAGCACGCAGATATACAAAATGGATAAGATCGGTTAAATATTTGCAGCATTTTTCGTTTTAACAGTTTTTCATGTAACCGTGATCGACGTGAAAAATGCATTAATTCTTTCACTCACTAATTACTCCTTTTTAAGTAATATTAAACAGTGCCTATCGATTTTCGCTTGCAGAGGTCAATAATATCGATAATTTTCACAATACTCGAACTAATTCTTCTTTGCGGACGAAATGACGTCTCGTATCAGACCTACCACACACTCTGTACAGAATGCCCTAATAAGGTCAAGAGCTCTAGAAAAATAGAAGAAAGTATGATCCAGATCATGGTCTCTTCTATTCTTCTCGAGTTCTTAGGCTCCTGTCCCTTAATTAAAATTCCCCATTCACATATATATAAACACAAATTTTTATTACCCACTCTATAGACAAAGGGATTATCCTATTTTACGTATACCTTCGTCTCCGCAGACAAATAAATGTTTTATTATATATAGGTGCTCCACAATTACGAGGCACCTGCTTCATTACATATAAGTGCACATCATAAACTGAGTCAATATACAGAATAGATGCAATAAATAAACAAAAAATATAGATTCAGGATTATATCAAATTTCAAATTAAACAGACAATTTGAAAATTGGGAAAACCTATACTATAAAGGAAACGAATATAAATGCATTCCAACAATACAATATATTTGTAACCTTTGTATATTTATAACCTTTTTGAGAATTTAATAATACACTAAGGAAAAGTACACATAAATACACTTACACAAAATTATTTAAATACCACAATGTGCTTATGTTAATTAAAACTTTCGTTCTGAGGAGTAGTATAACATATTCACAATTTTGAAAATACAAATTAAGGAGCATATTTACTCAAATGAAATTAAAAATAAAAAATATAAAGGCTGTTTCAAATTGCGGGGTTTTTTTTAAGAATAAATAAAATATAAATGACGCATTGAATTTCTGTGGGTATGTGGGCATTTAAAAAGTGCTATGTATGACATTTATAAAAATGGCTTCGTACACGGTACAACAACGCGTTCAAATTGTTGAATTATTTTATGATAATCAGCGTTCTGTGAAAAGAGTTTATAGAAAATTACGTGAATTTTATGATTTACATAATCGTCCATCTGAAACCACCATTGGTCGAATTATTAAAAAATTTCAAGAGACCGTTTCCGTGGAAGATCAAAAAAGTGAAAAATACAGTCGTAGTGGTCGTTCACAAGAAAATATTGGTTTGATTCGTGAAAATGTTGCTGAAGATCCTGAAATATCCATTAGACGACGTTCACAACAACTTGGACTTAGTGGATCAACAACATGGCGTATTTTACACAAGGATTTAGCTCTGAAGGCATATAAGGTTCAAATAACACAGGAACTGAAGCCATAAGATCATTTAAAACGTCGTTTATTTGTCAATTTCATTAATGAACAACCAGCTGATTTTTCTCAAAAAATAATGTCTTCCGATGAGGCACATTTTGAACTTGGTGACTATGTTAATAAACAAAATTGCCGTATCTGGAGTGAGGAAACTCCAAGAATTGTTCATGAGAAACCTATGCATCCCAACCGAGGTGTGCATTATGGTCAAGTGGTGTAATTGGACCTTACTTCTTTGAAAATGCTGCTGGTGCAGCTGTAACTGTCAATGGTGATCGATATCGTCAGATATCACCGAATTTTTGTGGCCTGAATTAATGAATATTGATCTAGGGGATATGTGGCTTCAACAGGATGGTGCTACACCTCACCTTGCACACGAATCAATTGATTTATTGAGAGAAAAATATCATTGACGTGTAATATCAAGAAACGTTGATGTTAATTGGCTACCAAGATCATGTAATTCGACACCGTTAGACTATTTTCTTTGGGGTTATGGGAAAAGTCAGGTTTATAAAAACAGTCTACAATTAATTCCTGCTTTGAAAGAGGAGACCATTTGGTAGATATTATTTTTCGCATATAAATGTCATAACTGATCAATTACCAATAAAAAGTTTTTGAAAGCGAATGCAAATTATGTGTTTTATTAATTTGGTACGTAGACTTCCGCGGTCGTGGTCCATGCTATCTGCTTCTGGGTTTCCCTGGAAAATGCAGTAAAAGATGTCCCATACAAATGGGTACGAAAAGCGATATACTAGTGACGCGGTTCCAGCCCGGAAACCCAGAAGCAATTATGTGTTTTATTTATTCTTTAAAAAAACCGCGAAATTTGAAATATCCTTTATATAGAAAATACAAATTTTTATTACGCGTACCATTACAAACGGAGGAAAAACTTAGAAGATATGGAAAAACTGGAATCAACTAGCAATTATGGCAAATAATTGAAACTCATTCAAAGTGCTTTATTGGTGTTTAGCGGATAATAATTGGAAGGCTTTAGGAGACGTACTTGTATTAGGCAAATTAGGAATCAAGACATCGTAGTGCATCCTAATTACCCCTTCGCAGAATCTTCTCGTCAAAATGTCTGTTGTCCATTTGTTGTGTAATTTTGTTCTGGCTGAAAATAATATTATTATCGATTAGTAGAAAATTTGCTTCTAATTCATTCTTGTAGTTAGATATCTGTTATCTTTGAAATGTTCTATTGTTTGCATTGGAAAAGCATGCAAAAACTACTCGCCACTTGTTTTTTGTCTAAATTTACTTGTACTGGAATTATATATGTACTTCTTAGAACTCTGAAATCGTAACTAAAATAAATGCCATCGGAAACCTCATTTATTACAAGAAATTGCTGTACTTTAAATTCACATACCAAACATAAATATACACAATAGGAAACGTGACCACTGTAATGTCAGAAAGGTCGTATATTCCCCTAGTAATCCACAAAAGCTGCAAACACTGATATGCGACAGTCGCATTTTCCCAGGGTAATAGTAATGCTATGATTTCTTATCTTAAACATAAGCTTTGAGTGGTTCTTTCTTTTGTTTCAAAATCCTTAAATGTATATATTATAAAACTCAATATAAAATTGTAATTACAACTACAATTCTATACATAAAATTATAAAATATGTATATCACGCGATTTTACTATTTTTAATTTCTGTTCAGCAGCCGCGTAACGGAAATTAATATACCAAACACATAAAATGAAAACGGTTTAAATAACGTATTCAAATGTGTAAATCATGAATTTATATTAAAAAAATAACCGAAAACAAACCTCTATATACAGCAAAATTCATAGTATGCAGACAGAGAAAGAGAAAGCTATTTAACCAATCTGTGTAGTATTGTGAGCACGTTTTTTTAATATAAAGTACATGAGGAATGTTTTCAAAGTTATAAAAATTTGGTTCTAGTTTAGGTACATAAATATTACAGGTTATACTATTAGTCAGCGGTAAATCTTGTGGACTTATTACGTGTTTAGTTCACTTCAGTTACTTGACTGATACAAAACGTACTTCCGTGCCGCTGTTTTTGCAATTATAGAAGACGCAGTTAAACACCGAAAGCTGTAAATTTTTTTTTGTTTAAAAAGGACGGTAAACCTTTAAATCTGGCAGAACAATAGTCGCAATCTGCCCAGTGGATACCGAAGCATCTTTGTAAATGAAGGAAACGTTGCTCGCGCAGAGAACCTACTCAAAGATAATAACTAATCTTGAAATTATTATCAGTGTAAAAATAGGTGCATAACAGGCTCATGAGGCCTTACACCGACGTTTAAGAGTGAATATGATTTCGGTCCGCAGAATATTATTCTAATCTGTTATCTGACCCATCACGACAAGCGCTTTACAATAAATATTTTGGATAGTCGCATAAGGGTCCATTCCGACAAGACAATACAAAACCTCATACCGCACGACAAACGAAAGATATTTTCAAGGAAATACGCTGGTAATTTCTTCCACATGCACCGTGTTTGTCAGATCTAGTACCTACTCATTATCCTCTGATCCCGAATTTGAAAAAACTACTACGGAGTGTTCGATTCAAAGCTTAAATGAGGTAAATTGAGGAGATCCAGAAAAAAATATTTGTGAACGGTTGAAATGTACATAAAACAATTTTAAAATTTGGCGGTAAAAACAGACACTACTAACACACCATATCATATCTACGCATAGAATGGCGAATAATTAGCTACGAGCAGTATTCCATCATTCAGGTAGTTGGAAGGAAACAATTAGATCAGATACATAAATTTGACGATTTCATCATCAAAAAACAACAATGTGCTTTTTAAGGATAGAGGTGGACTGACTCTGTGAAACTCATAGCTGGATGTTGATACAGTATAGAGAGAATACTCTACAGAAGTGCGACTAAAGAAAGTCGATCAGGCAATTCATTAATATCGTATGCAAAAGAACACGTCTGATATACTCAGGTAGGACAAACACACGACGTTCACGTAAATGTCTGTAATCATGAGCATTATCAATGGGCTTACATAGTCATAGTGCATTATTATTTGGGATATCATAAGGTTTATCTGCGGTCTGTGCCCAAACATTTTATAACTTTGCATAAGCAAGCAGTGCATAGATGTTGCTTTGTGGAATGTATCATGACAAGATGTGAGGTGCAGGTGCACCACTACGATCCTAAAAGTAAGAGGCAAACCATGAAGTGGAAACGTGTGTTTCTGCTTTAAAAAAATTCAAGTAGCAGCTCTTTTGGGTGAAATAATCATCTACGTTATTTAGAAAGGTTAGAGAATCTCCTACAAAGAACTTTTAGATATATGGTGAAACAGAGCAACATAATATGCTCCTCTCCAACTCCACATAGCTCGTCACAAATTATCAAAACTTTTATGCAAGATGTTACTACTCCACAACAATTTATGGCTGTACCAGCAATGCTAAAGATTACACGATGATATAGATTTGAATTATTTAAACATTGTCCTATAATCCCTATCTACAAATCATCGGCTTAGATATAATTCCAATTTAAATGGGGAAGTCCAGCGCAAACCTTACAGACGTAAATTCATGAGAAATTGTAAAACTTCGTTTCGGAAGATATGTATTGGTTCATAGATTAGCTTTCCTTAAATCTGCTATAATTTTCTTCAATTTTGCTGTTAAAAGAAGTCTACTTTCTTTTATGCCTCTTTTACATATGCTCAAATTATAATTTTGTTCTTTTCTTCACTTCTATAAAGTGTGCATATGTCTGTGTATATATGTACTTATGTAGCATGTACGTAGCAAAATATCTTATCTTTCAATTGCATCTCCTTTATAATCTTTTAAATTGTTTTTTAACTTCGAAAAGAATTCGAATGATAGTTCGAGTATTTAATAGATCTACCCGTATTTGTCCTTGGCAACGATAATAAATACTCTGTGATTGGACAGTAGAATCTCAACTACATTGACCTTTTCTCTTCTTTACCTTTTAGATTCGATTACTACCTTTTAGCGTTTTATAGACACTTTTGTTTTTTATTACTTCTTGAGCGCACCCTTTTATACGTGTTAGTTACACTTCCAAATATACC
The DNA here is from genome assembly GCA_031893035.1 of Dermolepida albohirtum. Classification (NCBI taxonomy): domain Eukaryota; kingdom Metazoa; phylum Arthropoda; class Insecta; order Coleoptera; family Scarabaeidae; genus Dermolepida; species Dermolepida albohirtum. The sequence goes on from JAVIWB010005397.1 coordinate 307,345, forward strand.
AGGTTGTTCAATCAGTTTTGTCGTTAGATAAGAAAGACACGATTTATAGTTTAAAGTACATTTTATTGTTCAATATAATCTCCCTGAACTTCAATACACTTATTCCAATGGTATTCTAGAATAATTCATGGATTCCATCTCTGAAGTGAGAATCAGGAAGGCTATCGAAATGCGTTTCCATGGCTGATATTACCTCTTCGTTCGATGGAAATCGTTTTCTACGCATGAATTTTTTGAGATGTGAGAACAGCCAGAAGTCAGAGGGAGCTAAATCTCACGAATAAAGTGGATGTTACAACAATTCGTACTTTAATTCACTGATTTTTGCTATTTTTTTAAGCTGCCAGAGGGTGCTTTATCTTAATAGTTTAATTAATGATTTTAGTCTTCTGTAAACCAAGTCTTTTCTCCCGAATTTTTACGTTTAGCAAGTCCAAAAGGTTACGTTAATAATATGTGTTTATTATTTTACTAGTTTGGAGGTAATCCACCAATAAAATTTCTTTTTCATTCCAACTAACAACTTCTTGGACGATTTCTTGGCCCTAATTCGCTTCAGAGTCGAAGTACTGGGTTCACATCACTCCTTAGCTTCTGGTTTTGATTGAATGTCGTAGTAGTAGACCCAAGTTTCATCCATAGTGATGAAACGATGCACAAAATCGTTTTTATCCTCTCTGAAACAGTTCAAATGTTGCTGACAATGTCGCATTCGAATGTGTCTTTGCTCCATTGTTAACGAATGCGGCACCCATTTTGCACACAGCTTTATGAAACCCAAAACTTCACCCAAAATATTGCTCACACGACCTAATGAGATGCCTAGACTTCTATTAAATCTCTGTTAATCGACGATCTTCCAAAACCACAATGTTTATTTTTGCTACGATTTCTGGTGTTGATGCACTTTTTAGACGTCCTTCACGTGGATCGTCTTCAAAACTTGTACGACCACGTTAAAATTTTAGCAGCCCATATTTTTACTCTTCTAATTGAAGACGCAAAGTCCTTATACACTTTTAACAATCACTCATGAATTTGTTTAGGTGCTACAGCTTCCAAAAATAAGAATTTCATCACTGCACGATATGTATTTTTTCCATTGTAAAAAAATATTGTGATACGTCGATTTCGAACTCCTGTAAATGTACAAATGAGAAAATACAAAATGAGATACTTCACACGTGTTCATAAAAAGGTAGTACAGTTTTTAAAAAAATAAACCGACGAACTTAATAGCGCTATCTCTTATCGCACGACAAAACTTGTCGAACAACCTGGTATATTAGCTTTAACACTATTATTCTAAACTTAGCGAAGAACTAAATATATATGTAAGAGTTGATTTTTAAATAAAAAAAGAGTAACAAACTGAAAATGTATAAGAATTTGTGACCATACATACAATACATGCAAAAATATATTTGTAAAATTCAAATTTTAATGCTGCTACAGTATCACTTCTATATTCCTCATATTATAAACTATAATTTGCTTATTTCGCTTGTCAAATACAGTATATTTAACAAGCGAAACAACTTGTGGGAAGAACCTGGTATGTATACACACCTAAGAAATAAGCAACTCCATAAATAACACTCAAATCCTACCTAACTCTTATTAATGGCATTTTAGACAGGTGCTGTTGCAAACTTTCAGGTGTTGATCTGTTCTAATTTCGAATTTACATTAGAGGTAACTGAAATAACTTCCCATTGAACGTTTAAGTATCTATTTATATACAATAAAATAATTTTCATTGCAGAATTTTTCAACTGAAATTTAATTGAAATAACATTTATATTTGTTAGATACCACTTGGACAGTTTTCGTTTATTTACACTATTTTTAGTACATAGATACAAAAACAAATTTTATTAAAACTATTCAAATTTCGAGGTATGTTGCAAAGATCCTTTTGCACAACGACAAGAAACGTTTTTCTATGAAGGTACGAGGGTGATCCTATAAGTACCCGGCCTGACCTAGTGATCGCAATAGTTTTTTGAAAAATATCACAATACTAGAAAATATACAATCTATAAAGCATATGTTTCAAGTTTGAAGACGCGACGTTGTTGAGTATTTGTTTGGCAGCCATCAATGGTGAACGTTTTCAGTGAATTTGTAAAAATGGAGAAAATTGGTCATCGTTACGTAATACAAGACTTTTATTTAAAAGGCCTTAGCCAAACTGATAGGAAAGCTGAACTGGATTCTACTCTGGGTGAGTCTCCTCCTTCGTTTACAACAGTGAAATATTGGGTAGCAGAGTTTAAACGAGGCCGTACGAGCTGCCAAAAAGAGCTAGGCAGTGGTCGACCAAATGAGGTGGCGACTCCAAAAATGGTGAAGAAACTCCACAAAGCGGTTTTGGATGATCGTCGACTGAAAGTGCGAGAGCTAGCAGTCATAGTAGGCATTTGAAAAAGTGCGGTACATCGCATATTATCTGAAAATTTGGAAATGAGAAAGCAGTGTGCAAGATGGGTGCCGCGTTTGCTCACACTCGAGCAAAACAGTCCCGTGGATATGTTTCTATTGAGTGTTTAGCGAAGTTTCACAGCAACAAAACAGAATTTTTGCGCCGTTTCATAACCATGGATGAAACACGGGTCCATCACTTCACACCCGTGGCAAAAGAACAATCGAGATAATGGAGTCAAAAGGAAGAACCGGCTCCAAAGAAGGCGAAGACCGTTTCATCTGCAGGCAATGTCATGGCATCGGTTTTTTAGGATGCGCATTGACAATGTTGAAAAAGGAAAAACTATCAACAGCGAGTATTATGCGAACTTATTGCACCGTTTGAGCGAAGAAATCAAGCAAAAACGGCCGCATTTGGCTAAGAAGAAAGTGTTGTTTCATCAAGACAATGAACCAGCTCACAAATTCGTTATCGCAATGGCCACAATTAATGAATTAAAGTTTAAGCTGCTACCTTATGCACCCTATTCGCCATATTTACCCCCTCGATTTATTTTCTGTTCCCAGACTTGAAAAAATGTCTCAATGATCAAAGATTTTCCAACGATGAAGTGATATAGACAGTTAATGGCTATTTTGAGGAGCAAAACAGTTGTTATTATAAAAAGTGTACCGAACTTATTGAACATCGCTGGGAAAAGTGTATAGAGCTGAAAGGAGATTATATTAAAAAATAAGTACATTTCTTTCCAAAATGTTGTGTTTTCTTAGTTGGATCAGATACTTCTAGAACCACCCTCGTATTGTATTACTATCGAAACTATAAGGTTTTTCAATAGGGATGATATGATTTTGAAGTGACATTTCGGCCATTTGTAATATGTCATGATCTGTCATTTGTTTTTCATTGTATTCAGTAGTATTTACAATTTCATCATGGAGAGATATACGCAAGAACAACGTTTACAAATTATTCAGTCTTATTATCAAAATAATCGTTCTCCAATTGCAACTTTTCGTGCGCTTTTGCCATTTTATGGTCGTAATAATCGTCCAAATGTGCTCGCTATTCGTCGAATTGTTAAAAATTTTGAGGTTACATTTTCTTTACATAATTTTCAAGTGCCAATAAGACAAAGAACCGCTCGAAGTAATGCAAATATTGCTGCCGTTCAGGCAAGTGTTACTGAAGACCGTAATTTGTCGATTCCAAGACGTTCTCAACAATTGCGACTGTCTCAAACCACAACCTGGCGGATTTTGAGAGGGGATTTGGGTTTGCATCCCTATAAAATTGTTCTCACTCAAGAACTGAAGCCATTGGACCACCATAAACGTCGTGAATTTGCTGATTTTGCCTTGGAACAACTTGAAAACGATAATGATTTTTTAAAGAAAATCATCGTCTCTGATGAGGCTCACTTTCATCTGGATGGTGTGGTAAATAAACAAAACTGTCGATTCTGGTGCAAAGAAAATCCACAAATTATTTATAAAAAAACATTACATTCACCTAAATTGACAGTTTGGTGTGGTTTTTGGTATGGTGGAATCATCGGGCCGTACTTCTTTCAAAATGAAGTTGGTAACACCGTTACTGTCAATGGAGAGCGGTATAGATTAATGATAACCAACTTTTTATGGCGGACATTGGAAGAAGTTGATCTTGACAACATTTGGTTTCAACAAGACGGGGCTACGTGCCACACAGCAAATGCATCAATAGAATTATTGCGAGAAAAGTTTGGAGATTCGACTATTTCAAGAAATTGTGATATTGAATGGCCTCCAAGAAATTGTGATTTAACACCATTAGACTATTTCTTGTGGGGTTATTTGAAGTCATTGGTCTATCAAAATAAACCAGACTCTCTTCAAGCTTTACAAGTCAATATTGAACGTGCCATTCATGACATACGACTAGATTTAGTGGAAAAAGTGCTCGAAAATTGGGTTCATCGAATTCGTTCCTGCAGAAGAAGTCGTGGAGGCCATTTGAATGACGTTTTATTTAGAACTTAATTGTATCGATTGTACTTCACATTAAATAAAAAACTTTTGAATTTTCTTAACAATAAGTGTGTTTTTTTTAAAGAAATCATATCACTCTTATTGGAAAACCCCTTATAAAAGTTGAATACTCAATAATTATCCACAAGTTTCAGGCTGAAAAAAAAGTCTCTTCATGGTTTCGAAGACTTACATGGATATAAAAGAAAAAACCGAAATTTTACAAAAATGTTATATTTTTAGATTTTTTAAATAGATTTCTATTTGAATAAATTCTTATGTGGTAATTAAACAGGAAAAACAGCGAAAAATAATTATATTAATAAGAATATATGAAGCATTAGCCGAAACATTACCAGCATCCCACACATAAGTGAATTCCACTCATTTCGTTAGTATAATTGCTTAAAAGCCATACACACGTACAAAAAGAAAAATAAGTCGATACAAATTTTAAGTTCCTCGTATACGCATATATTTTTTAATTTAAAAATTTTAATCCCAGGGAGAAGTAAAGAAGCGAGCAAGGTATTTTGTGTACCTAATTATTCTCTGTCATAAATAATCCTTCTCTAATAAAATTAAGATTATTCCTACAGGAACAGTATAATTTATAAGAATCAACTGAAAAGCTTAACCCGAATTAGAGTTATTAAATTTTTTTATATCTACTGGGCATTATACGACCTTCGTTCGTATATTATTTTTTTAGCTGTATCTACTGAAAAACATGCTAAAATCTGAGATATTCTCGGGTAATTAATGAAAATGATTACATAATTTTTATTAAAAGTATTTCGTTGTATGTTACATCAAATAAGCATATATTTTATTATCTACATTAAAAGAAACTAAGTTAAAAGTAATGACATTTTACAAAAGCGTTATTATAAAAAGAACGTTGAATATTAAATACCAACATTTAACAATCTAGATCATGAGAACAATAAAGATAAACCGTATTACCTTTTTATATATTAATAAAAGTGTCCGTATTTTTTGTATAATCTGTAATAAACATATAACCCACGTATCAACGAAATGTAGGTACATTACATATACTTTTTATGTATGAATGTATTGGATACAAACTTTTACACCAGCTGGTTATAACTCACAAGTAATCAAAAATACAAATTTGTCACATAATGCAAACGTTGCAGTACGAGTACATGTTTATTTAAGAATTTGCATTTTTGTACAGTATTAAAGAAAGAAAATTCTGCAAGAAAAACATTTAATAATAACACAGGCTATATAAAGGGTTTTCCAATAGGGGCTTGACAACTTTTAATTCAATTTGTGAACGCACCCTTTCACTAATCATCGCACTGTCACTGTCAATTTATTCAGTAAACTTAACATTTTCATCATGATAAAGTACACGAACGAACAACGTCTGCAAATTATAAAAATTTAGTACAGAAATTCGGAGTCGGTGACCGCTACTTTAAGAGCGTTAACTCCAATTTTCGGTCGTAATTCTCGCCCTAGTAGACAGGCACTAACAAGTTTAATGCAAAAATTTGAGTCTACATATTCGTTGTGTGATGTTGCCGTGCCAATGAGACAACGGGTTGGTCGAAGTGTCGAAAATATCGCTGCCGTTGAAACGTCCGTAGCAAATGATCCATATCAGTCAATTCCACGGCGTTCTCAAGAGTTGGGCATCGCCCAGACCACTTTATGGCGAATTTTGCGTAAGGATCTTGGTTTACACCCATACAAGATCAAGCTGACTCAAGAATTGAAGCCGATGGACCATTTGAAGCGACGTACGTTCTCCGATTGGGCTCTGGAAAAGATGCGCCAAGATGATCAATTTCATCGCAAAATCATTTTCAGTGACGAAGTTCATTTTTGGCTCAACGGGTTCGTCAATAAGCAAATTATGCTTATTGGTCGGGTGAAAATCCACATGTGCGTCATGAAACACCATTTCATCCACAAAAAATAACTGTTTGGTGCGGTTTGCATGCCGGCGGCGTCATAGGGCCATATTTTTTCGTCGACGATAATGATCGTCACGTTACTGTGAATGATAATCATTATCGCGCCATAATTACCGATTATTTTTGGCCCGAATTGGAAGATAGGGACTTGGACAACATGTGGTTTCAGCAGCACGGTGCCACAAGTCACACAGCACACGTTACAATCGATTTATTGAAGAGTAAGTTTGATGAGCGTGTTATCTCAAGAAATGAACCAGTCGATTGGCCGCCTCGTTCGTGCGATTTAACGCCTCTAGACTTTTTTCTTTGGGGCTACGTCAAGTCATTGGTCTATGCCAACAAGCCGACAACGTTTAAAGAGCTCAGAGCCAACATTGAACGCGAAATAGCAGCCGTTTCGACCGAATTATGTGGCCGAGTCATCGAAAATTGGGTCCAACGAATCGACCGCTGCAAACGTGCCCGCGGTGGCCAGATGAACGAAGTCGAGTTCCATTCATAAATGTTTTGATTGTACTTCAACCCGATAATAAAGTTTTTGAAATTTCTCAAATGGTCTGCATTTTATTTTGAAAAAAAGTTGTCAAGTCCTTATTGGAAAACCCTTTACATATATCTGACAAATTTGACAGAAATATATTCACTATGCGAAAGTTTTACCTTTTGAAAAATCACTCTACCATCAAATTATTCTCGTAAATATAATTGAACATATTTTTAGCGCCATCTAGGCCCACACGTTTATATAATCTTTTGTGCTTGATTTCCATTATCTGATCTTCCTTCAAATTTACGGAATATCTTTAGCAAACTCCCTGTATAAGTACGCATTTTAGCTTGTTAACAGCAAAGTTATATTGAAACCGTAACTACAAAGCACAAAATAAACTGAATTCTATGAAGTAGTTGATATCATTATTATTAACATTATTATGAAGTTTTACAAATTAACGACCGATGAAAGTAATCCCCTATTTATTTTTCCTTCAAATAAATAATGAAAGGGAACTTGGCGACTTATTCACAAGTTCGGATACATTTTACTTCCACTAGAGTAGTTCTCTCAAACATTTCTTATTTGAAGATAAAATTTAGCCCGCTCAAAGACTTAATGCCTTACGTCTACCATCGATAACTTTATACACACAAAAGAAAAGAATTTCTTGTCTTCCAAATATAACATTATTTTATCTTACATTTACATATATACGCACGTACACTAAAGTCTAATTAAATTAGTAACTTAATGAGTTCGAGCAATTTTCTATACAGTTCAAGGGCATGTTATGTTTTACCTCTTGTTTATAAACTATTTGCACATCATAATAATATTACTAAATTAAAACTTCAAGCAATATGTTGAAGACATATTTTTATCGCAAAAATCGATCTACCTGTTTATATTTAATTATGTATGATATAATGGGGAATTTCATAATAGCAAAGACCTGACATGAATTAGTTTCGTTTACTTTAGACAATATCCCACTGATATGTTTTTCGTGGTTCCTATTTTCAGTGTCGGCCTAACCCTTTAGATAAAATTTCGTGTTTATAAATTTAAGACGACATTCGAGGATAATTAGAAAAATATAAAAGCTTTCCAGATTCAATAATCCACTAGTACGTGGGTTGTCTTTTAAGTTTTGCATATAAAACTGGAATAAAACAGTAAATAGCTTTTAAAGACTTCATTGTTTTTCGAAGGTTAATGCACTTTTGCATGCGCTCGAACCAACTCTGCAAGCAGTTCCATTTGTTTGTTGGCACAGTCAAAATTTCGTTTTTGAAGGCATCGGCTGCTCTTTCTGACGAATGAAACCTTCGACTACGCAGTCTGCTTCTGATTTTCGAAAAGGTAAAGAAATCGCTGGAACGTAGGTCCGGACTGTACGGAGGATGGTCTAATAATTCGACGTTTTGTTGTGTTAAAAATTCAATTGCCTTGCGTGCTGTGTGGGAACTTGCATTGTCTTGGTGGAATTTGATTCATCGTTCGGGGTTGGTTTTTCGAAGCTTAGCGATGACTTGCGGCAAACAAATGGCTGTATACCAATTGGCAGTAACAGTTCTTTGATCTTGTAAAGGAATTGTTAGTACACGTGACAAATGTCGCGACCATCTTTTTGCAATTACCTCGAGAACGGATGACTTTTGTCGGCTTTTCTTCACTTGGAACATCCAAACAGACGACTGGCATTTATTTTCTGGTTCGTACGAGTAAATCGAAGATTCATCACCACCGACAATGTTGTACACGTTTTAAGAGTTTCCGCTAAACTAATTTTTTTACACGCAATTCTTTATGCAAACTTTTTGAATTGAGGACTTTGAAATCCTCAATAATGCTTCAATCTGGCGATATGTCACATGACGAACTTCGTTGATGATCTTGCACACAGCATCGACGTTTTCCTGGGTGACTACCGTTTTTGGTGAACCTACTCTTGGATCGTCGCTAAAACTAATCCGTCCACATTCGATTTCTCTATACCAATGAGAAATTGTTGACTGATGCGGTGCTTCATTGCCCAAAACAGAAGTCAATTCGGCTAGACATTTTCGTCAAGACAATTGTCTTCGAAAATTATAAAAATTATTCCGCGAAAAGGTTCTCGGTTTAATTCTATTTTTGAACAAAATTGTCAATGTTATTTTAGCACTGACATTTGATTAGTGGCTTACCTGGAAAAAGAATGAGAAAATTCATGAATTACTGGGTTTATTTTTATAATTGTTTTCCTAGGATATTATCGTGTTTGATAATGTTATTGTTTTTATCGTTTTATATTTATAAATTCTTGTCTCTTTAAAACCCCAGATTTTGAACAAAATTTTTTAAATGTGTATAATAAATAATAGCTTACTTAAATAATTACAATAACAAGTAATACCGCAAAAATAAAAATTTACTTCATATCTTCGTTATTATTTATATTGTCTCATCATTTACAGCAGCTCCTCTCACATTTTCCTCTTGTAAAATCCTCAGTGAATCAACTGTAAGCATGAATTCTAAAAATTTTTTGAAAAAAGATACATTTTATGATTGGTAATTTAGTTTTTCTCGGAAATTGTAGCGCTTTACTATACAATGACCTCAGTTTTCCCTTAGAGGTAGGTGAAAACCTGTCGATAAAGGAAGAATGGCAAATATTGACCTCTTCTATTCATATAGAGATTGCTGTCTCCAAACAATTTCTAGACACAACCCTCAATTCAAAAGTGTATATACGTTATAGGTATCCTCTGAAATTGAATAATTTAAGAGGCATTTATAAAAATAGAACTTCAAACCGTAAACTCGAAACGGCGACAAAAATAGCGAAATATAATGTAGCGTCAAATTGAGTGATGTTTAATAGTAATATACGAGGTTTGACATTTTAATTTCTGGAGTAACAGCGTAATATTTCCCGCGATATAAGAGTACTGAAATTAGATGGGTATAGGAAACAAATAAAAATATTGAGAAAACCTATATTTACACAAATTTACTTCTAAACCACTTAGATTATGGGGCATTAACAGTAACACTACTAAATCTCACATGACTTTTACGAGGGAGCGTTTTTATATTCGCTGAATGAGCGGGTTGTAGAGGGGTGAGTAGGCGCATTGGAGGCGTGGCCTGTGCAGCGATTCATGATTAGTATAAATACGAAGTTTCATTGTTATTAGACAGTTAGTCTTTGAGCTATCGTCAACCAAGTAACATAATCAGGAGTGAAAAGTGAAATATGGAAAAAATCGAATATCGTGCCGTTATAAAGTTCCTTACCAGGCAAGGAAAATCAGTCGCGACCATAATGAATGAGATGTCATTAGTTTACGGCGACTTTTGTCCAGGAAAAACCATGGTGTACAAGTGGCATAGTTTATTTAAACAAGGAAGGGAATCCCTTGAAGACGACCCGAGGCCGGGCAGGAGCATTGAGGTGACCACGCCAGCACTTATCCAAAAAGTTGAACAAATTGTACTCGAAGATACTCGACTAAAGAAAAAACAACTCGCAGAAATGGTTGGAGTATTCGATACAACAATTTTTAAAATCCTACACGATCATCTCGGCATGTCTAAGGTCAGCGCAAGATGGGTGCCGAGAATGCTCACGCCGCCGCAAAAACAACAGCGCGTAGAGTGTTCGCGTGCATTTTTGGACCTCTGTAATGAAGACAAGGATGGTGTATTGAGTGGAATTGTTACTGGAGACGAAACTTGGGTTCATCGTTATGAACCTGAGTCCAAACAAGACTCCATGCAGTGGCATAAAAAGGGCACAGCACCTCCCAAGAAATTTAAAATGTTACAATCAGCTGGGAAACTCATGGCAACGGTATTTTGGGACTCGGAAGGAATATTGTTGATTGATTATAAAGATAAAGCTGTTTCTATAACCGGAGAATATTAAGCTTCAATATTAGAGCGACTAAAAGAAGCCATTAAAGAGAAAAGACGTTGAAAATTGACAAAAGGTGTTCTGCTTTTGCACGGCAACGCGCCCGTCCACAAGAGCCGCGTTGCGTTAGCTGCCCTGCATAAGGTGGGCTTCGAAATTGTGAATCACCCACCCTACAGCCCAGACCTGGCCCCGAGTGATTATTACCTGTTTCCGAAAATGAAAAAAGAGCTGCGGGGTAAAAAATTTACTGCCGATGATGAAGTCAAGGAGGCAGTTTCGGCGTATTTTGCAGATAAAGAGAAATCATTTTTTTATGAGGGTATAAATAAATTAATTTGAAAGATGTGAAAAATATATCCGTCTTGCAGGTGAATATATTGAAAAATAAAAATAATTTGTTTTTTTTATGTCCACCCCTTGTCCCCCATTCCGCGAATATAAAAACGCTCCCTCGTACGTTCAGACACGTAAACTGCTGTTTTAAGCAGCACTATTTTGGTCACATTCATCGTAAAATATACTACATCTAATTCTTGGATAACTATTAAAAGAAAATATTGCTCTATAAAGCAGTTGAATTTGATGGAGCCTGTGGTTGATTAACTTAATCACTAAGGTTAATATATAACCCCTTTCCACATTAACTTTCGTAATTCTGTATACGTATTTCGACAACTAAGTTCTTATCATCAACAGATAATTAAGCAGTGTTGCACCTGGAGAACTACAGTGTGCGTCTTGGCTTTCAACGGTACGGATCGTGTGCGAGATTAATTGTTTCGTACGGATATTTATCGCCTTAGTTCTCCACTTAAACATGTCTATATGTGAATACGATTTAAGGTATATTATGACAGTTTAGGGATAAAAAATGAAACAAACGAGTTAAATAAAAACAATAAAAGAGGCACAATAAAATATAATACAATTCAGTCCGCTACACTAGCAGTTTACTTGACAGCATTTGAATTGGTTGAAAGAACTCTCTTACAATATGAAAAACAGGAACTCTCTGTAATCGTTTAATTAAAGTGTGCATATATTTTAATACATGCTTACTATATATAGTTCATCCCACTGACAAGTCGAAGTCATTGTTTGAAATAGTATACCACAAGATATTCGAGAAATAAGTGCAATTTCTTCAAGAATTCTCATTAGTTCAATAATATGTATTTTAATGGGTTGAGCAGGAGGAATTCTTTCGTAATGAGAACTCCAATAAATCTAGAATAGGTGTTGCAAAGTAACCGCACGGTTGTTTGCGATCTAATCATGAAAATACATTGTTTGCTAGACTACATGGGTCTTCTAAATAAATAAAAGCGAAAAATTAATGAAAAACGTCTGCTAAATCAAGAGAAAATCATTTTCACCAAGTGCATGAAGTCGCACAAGTGTTGTTGCTAGGGTCCTGATTATTGTAACGGCACGGAGACTGAATCTTCGATTGTCTAATACATATATCGAGATAGAAGAGTATATTGTGAAATAAAAAATTCAAACTGTAAAAGTTTTTCTTTATTTTTATTTCATACTTTTCATCCCACCTTCGTATATACATACGTTATATAGGTAATTCGAAAATAATTATACTACAACGCAGCATAATACTAGGAAATATTCTAAGATGAGGAATATATATATATATATATATATATATATATATATATATACAAGGGGTTTTCCAATAGGGACTTGACAACTTTTAATTCAATTTGTGAACGCACCCTGTCACTAATCATCGAACTGTCACTGTCAATTTATTCAGTAAACTTAACATTTTCATCATGGTAAAGTGCACGAACGAACAACGTCTGCAAATTATAAAAATTTACTACAGAAATTCGGAGTCGGTGACCCCTACTTTAAGAGCGTTAACTCCGATTTTCGGTCGTAATTCTCGCCCTAGTAGACAGGCAGTAACAAGTTTAGTGCAAAAATTTGAGTGTACATATTCGTTGTGTGATGTTGCCGTGCCAGTGAGACAACGGGTTGGTCGAAGTGTCGAAAATATCGCTGGCGTTGAAACATCCGTAGCAAATGATCCAAATCAGTCAATTCCACGGCGTTCTCAAAAGTTGGGCATCGCCCAGACCACTTTATGGCGAATTTTGCGTAAGGATCTTGGTTTTCACCCATCCAAGATCAAGCTGACTCAAGAATTGAAGCCGATGAACCATTTGAAGCGACATACGTTCTCCGATTGGGCTCTGGAAAAGATGCGCCAGGATGATCAAGTTCATCGCAAAATCATTTTCAGTGACGAAGCTCATTTTTGGCTCAATGGGTTCGTCAATAAGCAAAATATGCGTTATTGGTCGGGTGAAAATCCACATGTGCGTCATGAAACACCATTTCATCCACAAAAAATAACTGTTTGGTGCGGTTTGCAAGCCGGCGGCGTCATAGGGCCATATTTTTTCGTCGACGATAATGATCGTCACGTTACTGTGAATGGTAAACGTTATCGCGCCATGATTACCGATTATTTTTGGCCCGAATTGGAAGATATGGACTTGGACAACATGTGGTTTCAGCAGGACGGTGCCACAAGCCACACAGCACACGTTACAATCGATTTATTGAAGAGTAAGTTTGATGAGCGTGTTATCTCAAGAAATGGACCAATCGATTGGCCGCCTCGTTCGTACGATTTAACGCCTCTAGACTTTTTTCTTTGAGGCTACGTCAAGTCATTGGTCTATGCCAACAAGCCGACAACGTTGGAAGAGCTCAGAGCCAACATTGAACGCGAAATAGCAGCCGTTTCGGCCGAATTGTATGGCCGAGTCATCGAAAATTGGGTCCAACGAATCTACCGCTGCAAACGTGCCCGCGGTGGCCATATGAACGAAGTCAAGTTCCATTCATAAATGTTTTGATTGTAATTCAACCCGATAATAAAGTTTTTGAAATATCTCAAATGGTCTGCATTTTATTTTGAAAAAAAGTTGTCAAGTTCTTATTGGAAAACCCTTATATATATATATATATATATATATATATATATATAATAACAGGTTCAACTTTCACTCTTACAATTCGTTAAAAGCAATTGATTTTTTAGGACGTATTTTGCGTTTACTTGGCCAACTAATTGAATTATTTATGGATCAAATTATAGAGCATTAGCGAATAAATCGAAGTTCAATATGTTCAAGTTTATATGACGTCAAAAAAATCTTATTTTTCTTTTATAATGTAATAATGCAAGAGCATAAACTTTAAAAATTATCTATTTATATTTAAATGAAGTGAGCATATTTTAACATCTAAATATGTATGACTTAGAAAGTAATTGAGAATGTATATAGTTGTAAATTAAGTTTCTATTAGCTTATAAATATTTAAACTTTTATTTTAAATAGTCAAGAGATATTCGGTTTTATGATCTCATCAAAAGATTTCGGATGAAATTTATTAAAAGACTCTCATTCAGCTTCTAATGCCGCATTACGTGCTTTACCAAATTTATTACTTGCGTTCGCTTCTGTTTTTAGGGATAAGAAATAAACACTTATTTGAAAAATTAAATTAATCTTTCCTTAATTAAAAATATTTTATATTAAAAAGAATATTTCGAAATTTGCTTGATTAATAACTGAATTAATTAAATGAATTACATAATTGGCTACAATAGAGTATCAACAATTAAATTATTTTTTCATTTATTATTTATTTCGGAAAATAAAATCCTGTGAAATAATAATGAGTACTATTTATAGATAATTTTTTCAAAGTTTCTGGAAAGTATTTATGAATGAAAATTGTACTCGAAACTTTCTGAATCTTTTAAAGGAAAGGAAATAATGAACGACAATGAAAATGGCACTGAAAATCTAATGCATTGTACTATTAGTGGAATATCCTTCAAGTTTTGCATAGTGGGACATAGAGGGCGTCACTAATCAAATGTTAGTATCAAAAACTAACCTCCATCTTTAGCTAACTTAAGTCCAAAGTTTCAGTGCGATACGTGTAGTGTTGTAGCTACAACGAACTGTCAAAGTTGACAAGTTAATTGAAAAATGGAAGTAAACCAAGAACATTTTGGAAAAATTCTTTATAGTTTTCGAAGACAATTATCTCAACAAGAATGCCTCGGCGAGTTGGTTTCTGTTTTCGGCAGTGAAGCATCACGTCAGTCAACAATTTCTCGTTAGTATGGAGAATTCAAACGTGGTAGGATTAGTCTTATCGACGATCCAAGAGCAGGTCCACCAAAAACGGCAGTCACTCAGGAAAACGTCGACGCTGTGCGCAAGATCATCAACTAAGATTGACATGTGGCATATCGCCAGATCGAAGCAATATTGAGGATTTGAAAGCCTCAATTGGAAAAATTTTGCATAAAGAATTGTGTGTAAAAAAATGAGTTCCCGTTGGATAACGCATCTGTTGACCGAAGAACAAAAAGCAGCTAGGGTGAATTGGTGTCAAAAGCTCTACATCGCTTCAACGCTAGAAACTATAAAAACGTGTACAACATTGTCAGTGGTAATGGATCTTGGATTTATTCATACGAGCCAGAAATAAACGCCAGTCGGCTGCTTGGGTGTTCCAAGGCGAAAAAAAGCCGACAAAAGTCATCCATTCTCGAAATGATTCGAAAAAGATGGTCGCGACATTTGTCTCAAAAGCAGGTCATGTAGCAACAATGCCTCTATAAGATCAAAAACTATTACTGCCGATTGGTATACAACCATTTGTTTGCCGCGAGTCATCGCTGAGCTTCGAAAAATCAACCCCGAACAGTGAACTATCCTCCACCAAGCCAATGCAAGTTCGCACACAGCACGCAAGACAATTGAATTTTTAACGCAACAAAACGACGAATTGTTGGACCATTCTCCGTACAGTCCGAACCTAAGTCCCAACGATTTCTTTACCTTTCCGAAAATCAAATTGAAATTGCTGGGGTTGTTCATTATTACTTATAATAATGTTCGCTTCTAGTCAATATCTTGTCGCTCTCCTTGTCAATGCCTTAGATGGCTCAACAAATCAAAGGTATGTAACGGAGAAGAGAAGATAATAATATTAGTCTCTAGAAAACTTCTAAAGAAGCTGAAATATAATCAGCGGAATGTGAAAACATTACACTTCAACCACGGCTACGTTTAGACAAGAAGTTGTTGTAATCTACGTATTTGAAAGAGGGACAGAGAAAGCTCTTTCTACTTCTCGAAGAGCTCTCCGTAACTGGTACAGACAAGAGTAATTATCATTTAATTCTCAGAAAACACAAGCAGTTGCTTTCACAAAAAAGAGTAAAAGAGAGCGCTGTAAGGCTCATAATCGTGTGTATTAAATAAATTCAACAGTCAATTCAAGAAAAAAAATGATAACATGTATCCCATGAAGAATATGACAAATTTATACTAAATACTTCGTTGATTGCTTTAATGAAAAGGGAGCAATTCCTTTGGAATTACAAAGATCAATATTGAAGCAACCGTGAAAAGACGGATTGAAAATAAATCCACAGAAAGATAGATGAACTTGCCAGACGGGAGATAGGCAAAACAGTTTCTTAAGAACCAAGCACTCAAGTTGATAACGAACCTACCAAGTTGAGACACGAACTCCTTCAGGGTGATAATAGGTCTGTTAGCAGATCACTGCGAGCTCAAACATCCATAATATGGACTTGTCAGAAGAAGCCATATGCAGATTAGTAGGCAGAGTGATGATTATGCCAGACAGTCAATTCCTATCTGCAGGGATTTCATTGTTGATAAGGTATGACTCGTGACCGTGTGTCTGTCGTCATCTCAACTATCTCTATTTATTCCAGAGCTGTTCCGAATCTAGTTCTACCTGTTCCAGAGCCGTTCCTACCTATTTGGTATATGTTCCTACCTATTCCATAGCTGTTCGCCTACATCTCAATGACAACAGACATGAGGTTGCGAGTCTCACCTTATCAACGGAGAGGCACTAACATACCGGAAATGGCTGTCTAGTCCAATCATCGCTATACCTACTTAGATTCTGTCAAATAAAAGAGGAAAGCGCGATTTAAATAATATGCCAATATTAGAGCTTGTCAAACATGGAACTCTTAGGTATAATTAAAAGCAGAAAATTTTAAGGAATGGTGAAAGCTACAATAAATATGAAAAAGTTGCCGTAGAATAGGTGTTATCCTGCACCTCAAGGAATCTTTTAGTTTTCCATTGACGATTGTAGGAAATTAAAAGTAAATTTAAAAGTATAATTAATGGAAAAAATTAGTAAATGGCATTCCCTACCACGTTATTTTGCAGAGAAAGAAACGCTTCTTCATCTGGCCGAAAAGTAAGTCATTGAGTGCTGTTGATAAAACAAAGTATACAAAACAAACAAAATACAGTATAATGCTGTAACATTTCAAATAATGTACGGTAATAAAGTAACAAAACCGTAATTGTGCAGCAAGATCGCAGATTAAAATAACTTACTGCGTTAAGATCACTACATTTTACGGTCTGAACATTACATTTTATTATAATTACAGTGGAGCAAATTTTACTTCATCCATGGCAAAGGTCACTTGATAAATTGCCAAGACTCTATTTTCTCACTCTGTATGTATGTAATTGTGCCAGATATGTGAGAATAGTACAATGAAAATTAATTACTTTATATTTTCCGTGATATACCGTCATAAGTGTAAATGTAAACTATAAAATAATAATTAAACGTTAAACAGTATACGAAGACAGTCAAGCCTAATATAGGGACAAGTTATTTTTTTGTCAAATGCATATTTACTTTTTTTATATAGTCTCATTGTCAGTTTATACACTTTTCTCATCCTTTTAGTCTCTTGTTCGAGAAAATAGTTTATGAATGGAATATTTTTCGATAAAAATTTATGTCCTTCGAGAGAAACTTTAAGCCTAGAAAACAGAAAAAAGTCGCCGAGTGCTAGATCTGGTGAATGCAATGGAGCAATGCACGGTCAATCAATTCAAATCCCAATTCGTGAATTTTTGCCATGGCAATCATCGAATTGTGAGACGATGTGTTCGATGGAACAAAACTTTCTTTTTCTTCGAACATGGCCGTTTTTCTGTCTTCAGCTTGTCAAGTTATGACACGTAGTGAACCCCGTTAATGTTTTTCCTTTTTCAAGAAAGTCGATTAACACAACTCAATGATTATCCCAAAAAACTGTCGCCATTCCTTTCCCAGCCGATTGAACAGTCTTCGTCTTTTTCAGGACTGATCCATTCTTCGCAGTCCACTATTTCGACTGTATCTTGGTTTCAAGAGTGTAGCAGTGTATTCAAACTTCATCTACAACTATTAACAAACGCCAAAATTTCAACTTATTTGAACAAACGCGGCTAGCTTCTTCATGCCCAAAGTCAATATATGATAAACGCGAGATGGCCAAAGCCTCTGGCATCTGTCTGGTCTTAATTCGACGGTTATTTGTCACCATTTGGTAAACATTTTTGAAGTTATCGATAGTGGTTGCAGTTTTTGGCTGTCACGAATATTGGTCATGAACCAAACTGATACGACAACGTATCACTGGAGCCAAGAAAGTAGTCCCCTTAAACAGCGTTTATCTCGGCTTTAATTGACATAGGTATGATATATTACCTTTCAAATGCAAGAATTTAATGGCGACTAGATTTTCAATTTTTTCTATTTTTACAGAAAAACTAACACCGGCTGACACAAACGACTGTTAAAAAACTGAGCGTTCAACACGGGTTAAATTTTCAAAAGTATCTTGCAACGCATGCGCAATTACATTACCAGAATATTTTTAACGAGTGCACTCTTTGTGTTGGAATCTTTCAGACTACTCTCGTATATATATATATATATATATATATAAGTCGGTGGGATCTTGTCATAAACGCTTTAAATTTCTACTTCCGTAAAACTTTCCTGCAAAACATTAATATAATAATTTTTAATTTTACAGGCGATCTGATGGACATACTGGCTCTGGTAAATTCAGCTATCAACTTCATCCTGTACTGTTCAATGTCACGTCAGTTTCGTTCAGCTTTCAGCGAAGTGTTCCGGCCAAAATTGCTCAACAGATGGCTTCCTCTACCAGCGCACCCCGTCGAAACAAACGGAGGAATGACTCAAGTCACCCAGGTTTAGCAAAGGAGAAACAACGGCGAATGTTGGGAAGATTTATTGTGATACAATTTTTGTAAAAAAAGAAAGTAGGCTTACATAAAATAATTAAAATATATACACAGCAAAACATCATTATTTCCTGTACTACAGTTTGTATACATTTACATAATAAGAGAATGTGTAAGTTAACGTATAACACGAACTTTGTACATAAATTATACGAATGTTTGCGAAAGTTTCTAATATCGGTCTTCGTTTGTTTCCTTTATATAAACAAGAGGACAACAAGAAACTTCAATAAATATTCTGTCGAAGAAAAATTACGTGCGTTCCTCATTATACCGTCTTTCATTGTCTCTATACAGTATTCACCCTTAAGTTAATCTCTTGCTTTAAGAATTTGAATTTTAGATTTTCTTCGAGTCCCTTTACGTAATTATATAAGACTCCGAAATAAGTAAGATACTCCAGCCTAAGAATTCAATTTTAAGTGTGATTTCTTAAGCAGAAAAATTTGAATAACAAGCGGAAACTTTCCACGTACACGAAATAATAGAATCGTAGAATCAAGTTACAAATCAAAGCTCCTACTTTCTTGCAATAAAGCTACGATAAAATTTTATTGTTGGCTTCAACACATTAACTTATTTAGAATAGAATCTTTTTGTATTTCACTCTTCGATTGTTGTTATCATAAACGTTCTCCATTTATAGTATCAACATCTTTAGGATCTGCTAATCGACTACGCTTTGCTTTAAAAAGAAAAGAGAATGATCAAATTCGTTTCGATAATTTTTCTTAAATACATTCATTGGCCTTCAACAAGATTGGTATACGGAGCTGTATAAATTGGTTGCACTTTATTACCTACTAACTAAATCTTAATTCACTTGGTCTCAGAACTAACTTTATATTATTCATAAAGTCCTATTTAGAGAACAGAGCAGCATATATGTATATTTTGGAATGGTCGTGGTTTTAATAACTACACATTAACCTCCGGAGTCCCTCAGAGATTCAATCTTGGTCCCTTGATGTTTGTTCTTTATATTATAATAATAACTTGTCGATGTATCTGCAAAACCCTGCTTTATCAAATGCAGACGATGTTAAGATATATACACGCATTAGTGATATGAATGACATACTGTTGCTAGAGAATAATTCGGATGATATAAGGCAAATAAAATCTTAATACCGAAAAATGCTGCAAAAAATCTTATCCAACATACTTATAGCATCGATAACGAGCAAGGAACAAATTCGTGATCTTGGCGTCATATTTGATTCTGTTAGTTTTACTCTACATGTAACTGCATTAGACAAGCTTGTAAGACTTTAATCTTCGTTTGTTGAAAACAACATGTTGAAGATTTAGCTAATGAACCCTCAAGTTATGTCTATTTTAAAAAGAATTGCAAAGTTAGTGAACAAAAAAATTGCACTGCCTAGTTATTATGTATGCAGTAATAGTAGAATATAGAATTTTTTATGTCCTTACTTGGTATACCGAAATCGTAATGATTAACTTTCCAATTATGCATGATTTTATTCTTAGTATACGCTGCTTGATGAAGTAATGAAATAGTAGTTAATATTCAGAGATCAGTTGTTGAGAAAGACTGTTTCTTGCGAAACACATTTCTTTCTTTTTTTATTTATAATGGAGTGTATAATATGGATTTTGATCACGTAGTGATCAAAATCCATACTACGAGGATGATCCCAGAAGTACCCGACCCAACAAAGAAAACACAAAAATTTTGGAAAGAAATATATTTATTCTTCAACATAATCTCCTTTCAGCTCTATACACTTTTCCCAGCGATGTTCAATAAGTTCGATACCCTTTTTATAATAAGAACTGTCTTGCTCCTCAAAATAGCCATTAACTGCCGACATTACTTCTTCATCGTTGGAAAATCTTTGACCACTGAGCCATTTTTTCACGTTTGGAAACAAAAAATAATCCGAGGGGGCTAAATCTGGCGAATGTGGTGCATGAGGTAGCAATTTAAACTTTAATTCATTAATTTTGGCCATTGCAATAACGGATTTGTGAGCTGGTACATTGTCTTGATGAAATAACAGTTTCTCCTTAGCCAAATGCAGCCATTTTTTGCTTGATTTCTTCACTCAAACGTTGCAATAAGTTCGAATAATAATCGCCGTTGATAGTTTTTCCTTTTTCAAGATAGTCAATGAAAATTATTCCACGCCTATCCCAAAAAACCGATGCTATGACCTTGCCTGCAGAGGAAAAGGTCTTCGTCTTCTTTGGACCCGGTTCTCCCTTTTGAGTCCATTGTTTTGATTGTTCTTTTGTCTCGGATGTGAAGTGTTGGAATCATGTTTCATCCATGGTTCTGAAACGGCGCAAAAATTCTGCTTTGTTGCTGTGGAACTTCGCTAAACATTCAATTGAAACATCTGCACGACACTGTTTTTTCTCAAGTATAAGCAAACGCGGTACCCATCTTGCACACAGCTTTCTCATGTCCAAATTTTCAGATAATATGCGATGTACCGCACTTATTGAAATGTCTACTATGTCTGCTAGCTCGCGCACTTTCACTTGACGATCATTGCGTACCGCTTTGTGGATTTTCTTCACCATTTCTGGAGTCGTCACCTCATTTCGTCGGTCACTACGATACCCGCCTTGGCAGCTCGTATGGCCTCGTTTAAACACTGCTACCCAATATCTCGCTGTTGTAAACAAATGAGCAGACTCGCCCAAGATAGAATCCAGTTCAGCTTTTATATCGGTTGTGCTGAGGCCTTTCAAATATAAGTATTATATCACGTAACGATGATCAATTTTCTCCATTTTTACGAATTCACTGAAAACGTTCACTATTGATGGCTGCCAAACAAATACTAAACAACATGGCGTCTTCAAACTTGAAGCATATGCTTTATAGATTGTGTACTTTCTAATACAGTGATATTTTTCAAACAACTACCGTCATCTCTAGGTCAGGTGGTATTTATTAGACCATCCTCGTATATATACTATATATACAAATTGTGAGGAATTATCAATATTTGAAATTTCAAACTCAAACCATTCTCAATGAAAGGAAAGAAGAACCTGAAGAAATAAAATGAGTTTTAAAAATACTTAAGAGCAAAAGCTCAGGACGAGAACAGTGAAACTAATAATATTTGATACGTGGTATGGTATAATTATATACATTAAATCTCTCTCGCCAGTCAAAAAAGGCTTCAATAAAGAGTAACAACTTTCAGACTTGATTAATTTGAAGCAAAGGCGTTCTATATTTTAAAAATATTCACACTGATAGATGTCTAAGCCTTACGTCTCGTCATCATCCAAACTATATAATTAATTACATTACTTTTCTAAAAGTTTTTATATCATAAAAGTGTTAATTTAATTTTAATTTATAGACTTAACAACATCGAATTACAAATATCCTTCAAACAATAGATATGTCCCAAATAACATCTCAAATAGCATTCCATCGTCAACAATTTCGCGTCATGTAGCCCATTCACTGATAAAATCCAAAAGGAAACGGATGTGAGAAGCTGATAATTGACTTAAAACATAGCAGGTTTAAGCAACATATAAAAGTTAATTCTTTTCTAACCACTCATGTAATCTCTAATGCGAAGTGGTAGTAATATACAATTCCCATTAAATTTTGTAGACATTGGAATTTTGCTATTTATTTATCAGTGCTTTTATTTGGGA
Organism: Dermolepida albohirtum; assembly: GCA_031893035.1. NCBI lineage: Eukaryota > Metazoa > Arthropoda > Insecta > Coleoptera > Scarabaeidae > Dermolepida > Dermolepida albohirtum. Next base: position 329,959 of record JAVIWB010005397.1, read on the forward strand.
TCTTTTCTTTAGTAATTAATTTTTGTCTGTAAGAATTACTTTCACGTTAACGGTCAGATTAGATCGGAGCCTCATCGAAGCACTAATCTACAATTTTGTCTAATATTCTTAAAACTGACTACTTATCAATGCCCCTACTGATGTCTCTTAGTATCTAAAGTTAATCACGGGTTTGCTAAACGCAGAATTACTACACTTTGCCGTTTCACACTGTACCAATGTAAAAGGTTTCATTTTTTTGAGCCTACTTTTTAAGTTAATGCTATCTGGTAGATACAGCACCTCGATATTGATGTGATTATGGAGTTTTACTTCATGCTTTTCTACATGCATCTTAATTTCTTCTCTGACTGATAAAATTTATAAGTCATCATTATGATTGTACCGCAGCGCATCGAAAATATATTGAAGCAGTTTATTTTGAAAGACATTTATTTTGTTTATGTTGCTTTTAAGTAGCTGATAGCACAGTTATGTCAGTGGCTTTCGCACCGGGGATTTCTAGTTCAAATCCGATGTGTTCCGTGTTGCTCGGAAAGATTTCTCCCTTTCGCATTTAACCAAATGCTGACAGATAAGGATCTTAAGTTGCCCCACGAGCGCTGAAGTTATAATAAGTCATGATCTGCCGAAATCACGTGTAATTGACCTTAAACTGTTGAAGATTGTAAAAGCTTTAATTATTATTCTGATATTTTAGCTGCACAACCCCAAAGCTGGATGCCGCAAGACCAGATCTAAATTAAGATTTATATCTACAAAAGTAGCTTACTACACACAGACAGCTGTGATATGTGATATTCGTCCAATAAGACAGTAATTTTTTTGTATTTGAGAGCAAGTGTTTTTCTTTTTTCTTTATGTTCTTATCACCTAAAACGAATATCCATTACTAAATATTTTGCTGCATTGCAATGCGGGGTGTTAGCATTGATTACTAAGAGACCGTTTCTACAGCTTATAAGCAACATCAATATAGGCCGACTTATTCTTATTAATTGTTATTTTCGATGAACTAGTCCAAGCAGTTTGTCTGTTATATACTTCTTGAAGTTTGTCAATTGCTTCTTCGTTGTCATAACATTTCGAGTCTGAAGAATGTCACAAGTAAAATATATATAGAATAGGACCAAAAACATTGCCTTGGGCTATTTTTGCCTTTGTATTCCTCTTACTAAGATATTCTTTTCTTACTTAACACAAAGCGTTTGTTCTGATAAGTACGATTTAATATTTCCAAGTATTGTTTTAGTAACACGTTTTTTAGTATACATACTTAGCTTACACATTTTGGGCCACATCTGAGAAAATGGCAGAACATAATTTATTTCGTTCGTAAGCTTTTTCGATAAAGTCCAATGAATCCAAATTAGTGGGTACGAATTATGTTCTTGCTTGGTTCTATTGGTTTTAGTCGTTTCAAGTAGTTTTTAAAACAGTTTCAACACTACCGGAAGTACTGAGATCGGTCTATATACATATGATTGGTGTTTGTTCAAAGATTTACGTGGTTCAAGATTATAACCATAATTCTGAATTGTAGTTATTTCAAGGATCACGCGACGAAATTCCAAGGAGTGTATTACCTAACGTCATCTTTATGTACTATAAAATATTTACTTCACTAAACTAATTAATATTTTGTTTACCTCTATTCAAAATGTAGTTATATTAGAACAACAAAAAAGCTACACATGTATGTTTACGGTATATAATTAAATACACATTTTACAAGAAGAATAAAAAAGAAATTATAATTACATTATATACACAAGTGCCTTTAAATAACATTACTTAATACATTTAGTGTACTTATTAACTTTATTTAATGTGATAATATATTATGTAAAAAGCTTTCGCAAGCATTTAGTATACATAAACGTCTTTTATAATTTAGTTAAGAAACATATCCCTTTGCAAGAGCCCGGCATTGAAAGCATTTATAAATATTATTCTTTACCAACACAAAATATTTATGAATGCTGAAGGATATGAGAGTGTTTTTTGTATAATTTTCTACCGTTTGTACATCGATTTCGAGCCTGTGTTTATAGATACTTATATGTAGGTAAATCTCTAGAGTAAGGGTTTATAATGTACTTATTAACATGTATAAGTGTTCTTTGTCATTAAAATAAATATAAATAAGATTGATCGTCGGTTCAATGAGTAAAATAAAAAATAAAAATCAATTGTTAAGGTAAGAAAAACTTTGTTTTGTCTTCTTAATAATAAAAAAAAAATTATTTTCATTTTTGTAAATAACACCACCAACAATGTAACAGGGATACGACTATACTCAATAGAAAAATTACAAGAACCACAGAATGTGCCTCAAACAAAAATTAACCTTTATTCAAAACTTAAATTTTGAAAGACAGAGAATTCTTTATTAAATGCTAATACATGTTAAATCTCATTAGCAAAAGTACGATATTTTATTTTGAAAATTTGATTACACTCTCTTAAAATAATTTCTAATATTAGTGATATAATTTCGCATTCAATGGAGTTTTCGAAATTTTCTTTTTACCTTCCTAGATGTACATATTTTATTTTCCTTTTAACAATATCAATAACTTCAACGAGTTAAGCAAATTAAGTTAGTTTTTACACTGTTTGAGCGCCCGCTTTTGAGCAAACTCTTTTGGTCGACTAATACGAATAACAACACGACAACGCATTAGTAGTCTGTTCAAAATTAACTATACTTTCATTAAGCGCTTCTCCTGTCTTTAAATTTAGATAAAACAAAGTGTGTGAGATATCATCGAAATTTTTTATTCGTTTGAAAGGCCTATCGATTCCATTATGTATGGAATATAACATCGTGCAAATGCGCGCCGCGGTTTCGCTGGACGCTGGCGCATAAATCAGGATGAATATAACCGATGGCATGGCTTATGTTGGTTTTGAGGGCCGCTGTGGTTTTTGGCTTATTTGCATGGACCTGCGACTTAAGAAAACCCCACAAGAAAAAGTCTAACGCGGTCAAATCGCACGATCTCGGTGGCCAGTTCACATCACCTTCACGTGAGATGACCATGCCCTCAAATCGCTCGTGCGTCCAATGTGGCCCGAATAGAACAACCATTTTGATAAAACAATTTTATCATTTGCACGTGTTTGTTGAACGCTAAATCCGTCCATGGTGATTTGGCAAAACAGACTGAATAAATGGCAACCAATTCGACAGATGTAGCTTCAGCAATATGACCGCTATCGACTGTCAAAATTAGGAAGTCCCTATGGGAAGACCCCTTATAATAATTCTGGGCTTCACACGTTAACGGCTTCCTTCACGAACAAATTTTATTGGCCGATCCAAGCTGATGTGCTCCATTTTTTCAGGATACAAAGCGTGTAAGACTTACCAAGTACCAATTGACAATATCCATTTTGTAAATTGGTGTTGATCATACGTACACTTACAAACAAAAGTCTGTATATGGATATATAAAAACCAGAAAAGTATATAAGAAAAGCTGGTAACTGGATAAGTGCATAAAATACAAATTACGTTGTGATGGCGAACATCAGTTATGGTAAAATTAGTAGCAATGAAATTCTATTTCCGTGTGAGAACACAAATATAAACGGATCAGTGCCGTACATCCATGTAAACGATGAAACAAGATCACGGGAAAATAAGGTGAAATCTAGAAGACCTGCAAAATTAAGTAACCGACAGTGTAGAACCATTTTAAGGGAAGTCTCCCACAATTCACGCGTAAGTTCGAAATGATTAGAAAATACATGTGTTGTTGCCTTGCACCCAATCACTATTCGTTGTTGTCTGAATAATTTCGGCTTAAAAGTCGAAGTTAATTAATTAGTGCTGTGAAAATGCAGAAATAGAAAAAGTTCTCAGAAAAGTATTATAACATCCGTCAATAAAATCCAACGTTTTGGAATAAAGTTATTTTTACAGTCAAATGCAAATTTAACGTTTTCTCCAAAGATTGGCGAGTAAAAGTATGGAGGAAATCGAAAGAAGAACTTCAATCTAAACATGTAATGGGAACTGTAAAGAGATCACAATTGATCAGAGTCTGGGATCGCAAGGCGGCGAATGGGGTGGGTTGATTACATTTTATCGACACTATTATCGATAGATGTGGATATCTGGATACCTTAAGAACCAGTTTCATTGTTAATATTGAGCAAATGCGTCTATCAGCCGACTACGTCTTCTATCAAGGAAATGACCCGAAGCATACATTCGGTATTGTCAAGGAATGATTACTCTATCATGTCAAAAAATAGTTGCATTCACCGCCACAACTGCCAGACATGTAATCGAACAATTGTAAGAGGACCTAAAACGCCGCACTCAATCCAGAAGTGCTTTCAATAAAAACATTAAAGGCTTCTGCTAGAAGAAGGGCGAAATATTTCGCCACAAATAAACGAAAAACATGTGTCGTCGATGTCATCCCGATTAGACGATATTGACCTCCACTATAAGTAATTTAAATGTATCATATTTACACTTTTTTGTTCACTTGCATTTTTAATTAATTTCCTTTTTACATGATACAATGAGAGAACGCTATTTTTTGTTTTACATTATATTGTATTGTATTTAAAGTATCTTTTTTTGTACATATTTTGTTAAGAAATATTAATTATGCATTGCGTTCGCTTTCATTTTTACATTTCGCTGCTGGTACCTAGACCTTTGTTTGTAAGTGTATGTGTTGATGGCTTTCATAATACTGCTAATTGACATAAGAGCATTAACACAAACTTTCCGTATCATATTACATACAAATAAAATAAATTACAAATGGGTTCATTGAATTAAATGTGCAAGTACATGAGCTTCAAAAGATTAGCAAGCAACTGTAAAATTTGTATTCAAATGTAATTAAAGTTTATTCAAGAAATAAACTAAATCTATTATAGAACCACACAAATGGAAATACAATTACGTTATAAGTAATGCGACAAATTTAGAATAGTGTAATAAATGTAAGTTTAAGAATTTATACCTGAATAGTAAATAAATTTACTCAAATTAAGTGTTATGATATTCCAACAATATTAAGAACAATTCACATTTAGTAGGTACAATGTATTTTTGTTCATATTAAAAAATTTAAATTTATTACTACAATTTAATAATAAATTGCAGGTAATAATGGAAAATTAAAATAATTATTTTCTGTAGTATATTCTTAATAAAGAATAATATAATGTATTTTCAAGAAAAAATTTAAATAAATTATTGAAAAATTATATATATGTGGCGTCATCTCTGATACAGTGTCCAAACTGTTTTCTTTGACTTTCTATAAAAATAACCAATAGGTTTGAAACTAGAATTGAAGCTCACCAATTTTTATAGTCGATATTAGATAGAGCTACTGAAGTAATGAAAATTGTTTTATAAATACTTAAAAAAATAGAATTATTATTATATTACAGTAAAAATCACATAAAAGTGTTTGATCTTTACATGAAGAACTAGATTCCGAAAACATGATTGGCACATATTTCAAAAATTTAAAACACAGAGAAGATGGTGTATTTGTAGAATTTGTAACAAGTCACAATACATATGTACAAATTTATATAATTTTGGCAACTGAAAGAAAGCTTACTAACAGAAAATATTATTATAGAAATAATAATATAAAACCATTTAAGAAAGAAATTGTTAGTTGAGAAAAACAGAGTTGTCACAATGAAAAAAATTGTATAAATCAGACGGGTAGGACATATTACAGCTAGAAAATATAAAAGTTCATCTCAACTCCAAGTGTATGCTAATAAACAAATAAGTACTTTTCCATCATTCAGAATAATTTACAAAATTCTAATAATTTTTAGTTCAGAGATGTGGAATTAATTTGAAAACAAAGTCTCTTCTTGTTTTAGGCAGAATCTGTAAAAAATGCATCAAAAGAAGCCACTTTAATAAACAATATCAAACTAAAAATAGAAACAACACCAAGTATATTGAAGGAGTACCAGAAAAGATAGATATTATAGTTGATGCTGATGAAAACTTGTATATTGGAGAAGTTCCACAAAGTAGTAATAACTATTGTGGGTATGAAAAACTAGTAGTAATTCAAGAAAAAATCAAATTTAAATTAGATAGTGCAACACCATGTAATGTTATTCCGAAACAGTAGTAGCCAAAATAGATATACCCTTTGATAACTCTAAGAATAAAGATTCACAACATATTGCAATAATAGAATTAATGTATTTGATGAAATAGTTACTGAAATTAGAATTAGAAATGTAATTAGCAGGTGCAGATGATTCTCCTATTTTGAGATTGAAATCTTGCACTGATATAGGACTAAATTGTCACAATCAATCGATAAAAAAGATGATGTACTTCCCAGTGCCTAGATAGTTCATAGAATTTTGTTTATGATCTAGGTCTCAAAACAATTACTATATTTGGTGTAAAATAAACTATACAAATTTGCCCCACAAAAAGATGTAAAAACAAAAATTGTAAATGTAATACAACCAATAGTAGAGTCTACTCAAGTAGAAAGCCCAATAATCATTATTAAAGAACAATAAATTTGGCATTTGCATAGATCCATCATATTAGAGCAACAATATATTAAGCCATTACTTACCACCAGAGTAAGTGGCTTTAAATATTTCACACTACTGAAATGTAGTAAAGAGACTTGGAAAATATGAATCAGAAAAATATCTCCCATTTGATGCTCTTTGAAGTCATTGATATTGTTGCAAATACTTGCATTTTAGATAGACATCAGCACCTGAAGTTTTTTTTAGCAGGCGGTAGGTAGTTTATTATGAAACATTTCAAATTGTAAAGAAGGATTAGCTTTTAAATTAGGTTGTGAGAAATTGTATGAAAACATCATAAGAAAAAAGTTAATTATTGAAGCAGACTATAAACTACAAGAAGCTATTTTCGAAAAATCGAACACTATATGTACTATAATATAAAGTACTCTCATGAATAAATGAATTAATTGAATAAATCTCGGGTTAAAAAGAATTATACTAGACGTACAACAATATAATCCTGTTAGTAACATATATGAAAGCCATAGATATACTGATTGCAGACACATTAGGTCATGATTGAAGGTAAGCTTCTAAATAACTAACAAGATGATGAATTAGAATTATTTGCTATTGTATTCATGTTGATGCCAGCCCAAGAAAGATATTTTTAAGTACAGGTGCTTCGAAATATTATCAAGCAACTGTATGCCTTGTGTTTAGTTGCAGTTGAAGTTCATTCGAGAAATAAACTAAATCCATTTTGGAGCTACTCAAATAAGAATACAATTACATTAGAAGTTATACGACAGATTTAGAATACTGTAATAAATGTAAATATGAGATTTTATAACTGAATAATAATTGAATTTTTTCAATTTAAGTGTTCTGAAATTCCAAATATATCAAGAATAGTTTACATTTAGTAGATATAATGTATTTTTGTTAACATCAAAAAAATTAAAATTTATTACTGCAATACTGTAATAAATTGTAGGTAATAACTTAAAATTAAAATAATTATGTTTTGCAGTATGTTCTTAACACGTATAAAGTATTCTAATGAATAAATTCAAGTCAATTATTGAATAATTAAAAATATGTGGCGCCATCTTTGATACAGCATCCAAACTTTTGCTATTGTCTTTCTATAAAATGATCCCTAGGTTTGAACTAAAATCGAATCTCTAGTTTTTATAATTGATATTAGAGAGTGCCACTGTAGGAATCAAAATTATTTAATAAATATAAGAAAATAGAATTCTTATAATATATAGCAAGAAGTACATTTAAAAAAAATTATTGGTAAATATTTCAAAAATTTAAAATGGAAGGAAGGTTATGCATTTGTAGAATTTATTACAAAAATCAGTATGTAAAAATTTATTTAATTTTTGCAACTGAAAAAAAGTTTACTCATTGAAAATATTATTATAGAGATAATAATATAAAACCATTTATGGAAGAAATTGTTAGTTGAAAAAAACAGAGTTGTCACAAGGAAAAAAATTGTGTAAATGACATGAGTAGGGCACATTACAGCTTGAAAATATAAAGCTTCATCTCAACTCCAATTGTATACTAATAAACAAATAAGTACTTTTCCAACATTCAGAATAATTTACAAAATTGTAATAATTTTTTCTTTCAGAGATGTGAAACAAATTTCAAAGAAAAGCCTTGTCTTGTTTTAGACAGAGTCTGTTAAAAATGCATTAAAAGCGGCCACTTTAATAAACAATATCAAACTAAAATTAAAAACAATGCCAAGTATATTGAAGGAGTATCAGAAAATGTAAATTATACAGTTGATGCTGATAAAAACTTGTATATTGCAAAAGTTCTACAAAGTAGTAATGATTACTGTTGGCGTTAAGAACAACTATTGAATTGATATAATATGTGAAATAGTTGCTGAAACTCGAATTAGAAATGCAGTTAGTAGGTGCAGATGTTTCTCCAATTTTGGTATTGAAATTTTGCACTGATGTGGGACTAAATCGTTGCAATCAAAAGCATTGATAAAAAAGATTATGTATTTCCCAGTGCCTAGACTGTTTATAGAATTTTGTTTATGATCTAGATCTTAAGCCAATTACTATATTTGGTATAAAATAAACTAGGAAAATTTGCCACACAGTCAGATGTAAAAACAAAAATTGACAAAATGGTTAAAATGTAATACGGCCAGTAGTAAGCACAATGATTATTATTAAAGAGCATAATAAATTTGAGATTTGCATAGAGCCATCAGACTAGAGAAAATATGTTGAGTCATTATCCACTAGAATATGTAGTTCTAAATATTTCAGATTACTGAAATGCAGTAAAGAGATTTGGCAAGTGTGAGTCAGAAAATATTTCACATTTAATGCCCTTTGAAGTCATTGATATTGTTGCAAGCATTCGCCTTTTAGATTAGCATCAGTGCCTGAAATTTTTCAACAGGCAGTAAGTAGTTTATTATGAAACATTTCAAACATGAAGAAAGATAATTATTGAAGCAGACCATAAACTACAAGAAGCTATTTTCGAAAAATCAAACACTTCTCGGATTAGAAAGAATTCTACTAGATGTACAAGAATATAATCCCATTAGTAACATATATGAAAGGCATAGATATACCGATTGCAGAAGACACATTAAGTCATGATTGAAGGTAAGCTTGTAAATAACTAACAAGATGATGAATTAGAATTATTTGCTATTGTACTTGTGATGCCAGCCCAAGAAAGATATTTTTAAGTACGGGTGCTTCGAAAAATTATCAAGCAACTGTATTGTTTGTGTTCAGTTGCAATTGAAGTTTATTCAAGAAATAAACTAAATCCATTATGGGGCTACTTAAATAGGAATACAATTAAAATAGAAGTAATACGACAGATTTAGAATACTGAAATAAATTTTCAAATTGGAAAGAAGGATTATCTCTTTAATTAGGTTGTGAAAAAATGTATGGAAACATCATAAGGAAGAAGATAATTATTGAAGCAGGCCATAAACAACTAGAAGTTATTTTCAAAAAATCATGCACTTTTCATGTTAAAAAGAATTATGCTATACAGCAAAATAATCCCATTAGAAGCAGATATGAAAGGTAAAATGGTTTCGTAACCATGTATCTAAGGAAGAAAAAAATATCGCAAAAATCTCTCCTCGATACAGGCACTAGAACTGCTCAATAAGATACCCGCTGTTACACAGAAATAGACAAAAATGAGAGTTTTCTGTTTATTATTCTACAACTTGTTAGAAAAGAATATGTGATTTATTTTACTTTATTAGTTACAAATAAAGCTTTGTCATGCTTGGTAACTATGAATAGAAAATAATTTATCAAAATGTAAAAATAATAAACCCATAGCATAAGTATGTTTTGGCATCACATGATGTGTCTGTTATCTATAAAAACACATGATGAAGTCAATTTTGTTTGTTTTGTTTAGTTGCCAAAAAAATGGATGTAAGCAAACAATTAGATACGGTTGATTTATTTATTTCGAACATGTTTTGTAAAGCTTTAAAATTTCTAAATGAAAAAGGATTTCGGCTTATTTTTAAAATAGTAACAGGTAATAAAATATATACACTACCGCTCACAGAAGTTTCGCCAACTGGAAATACCTTGAAAGACTAAGAATTTATCTCTTCGTTAAATAGGAATATCAAACTTGAAAACAGCTAACACCCCTATACAGAATGGTATTTAATAGTTCTATTCTTAACAAGATGTGATTAGTTTGCAAGTGGTTATACTTAGCATTGACCTGTCTTAAAGTTTTATTATTAGTAATTTAATTTTTAATACTTGTGTTGTAATATCGGATAGAAAAACAATTAGTGTTGAAAAACGACGTGCTATTATTGTATTAAGAGGAAGGCTATACAAGTCGGCAAATTAGTGAAAGACTAAATATCATGCAGTTTCAGTAAGTACGATAAAAAAAGGTTGTAATGGGCACGGCAACATAATGACTGAGCAAAAGGACAATGGAAAAATATCCTTTAGACTGGCGAATCGAATTTTTTGTTGGGCCATTCGATCGACGTCAAGTTTTCGTCAGAAAATTCTCAACTGAAAAATTGCTCCCAATATTTCATTGCATCAATTATAAAGGATGGCAGTGGTTCCATTTTAGTCTAGGGTTAGGAACTAGAAATTTTATGAAAAATATTATTTCAGAAAATACTGCAATTCCATATGATTTGCACTGCTTCGTTGTGGAACGAACTGGACAGGAGTGTCAGAACAGTTTCCCCTACTTCAAAGCAACACCTTTGGAATTCACTCCAAATTAAATGGAATAATATATTGAATGAAACAATTGGAAAATTAATTAGAAGAATGTTACATGTTGTTCAAGTCATACTGAATTCAAAGGAAGGATTTGTCGACGAGTATAATTAATAAAAGCTTATAAATTCATTATTAATTTTGAGTTATTTATCTTTCTTTTTCTACGCATTTGGAATAGTATGTATCATTTTATTGTTTCATTTCATGCGTATTTTTCAATTCTACATTTTTTGCTTTGGTAAAACTTCAGTAAGCAGTAGTGTATACCATCAAGTACATGAAGATAACCTATCACAATTGCTAAGAAACAATGCTCAATGAAAAAAGTTATGCAGGGTAACAGATACAATGATTGGCACTTTAACAGAGGTAATTTACTAATGATTCTTCTGTTAATTTAATATTTCATGTATATGAATTTGGATATCACAACTATGTTGAAAAGCCATTGAATGTTTTAGTATAAAATTAAAGAAATTTGCAAATGCAAACATACCCGAGTTTACGGGTATTAATTCTCTAAAATAAAAAATTTTAAATGGCTTTGCACTTTATTTTTACAACTAAAGAATTTTTTCAATATGTGCAATACTATAATAATTTTGTAATATGCAATTTTACATACGTAGATTTGTGCCAGGAAAATTTAGCTCGTTTTACCTTTATTAAATGTTCAGAAAAACTGTGGCGTACTCGGATTTGTTAGGTAATAGAAAACAGAGGAGTCATTCCCCTGACTCCTCTGTTTTGACAGCAATGTCAGAGTTGGATCTATTCGTACGCAATACTTTGTGTATTAGATAAAGATTACTAAACCTTTATTTTTTTAATAAATATAAAGTGAAATAGAAAGAAAAACGTGGCTACAAGTAATTAGCAAATAGTGATTTGCTTCAGTACTATGAAACTTTGTAAAATGCAGGTATAGTTCGGCAATATACAAATATTCCATAAAATGAAAATAAAAATGGGAATTCCTTTTAAAGAAAAAAACAAATACCTTCAAAAGTAAAATTCTGTGTTAATAAAATGATATTAAAATGTATTAACTTAACATTCCAAAAGATTTCAGACTTTACACCTAGTTCACCGCCGTATTTAGAGGGGGTGCACTGAATTAATATACATTGAAATAGTACAGGTAATATGAACAAAATATCTATGTATGTGTATACTTCTGTATATTATTAATTATTAGAGGTTATCTTGACGTATTTTGTACATACAGAAACTCTAGTGATGAAATAGCTAATATTAAATGTACCATACAAGTAAGAAAAGTGTATTACAATGGCTGAAGCTACTTTAAAGGATTTGAACTATAAAAAATCCTAATTAAATATTAACAAAATGCAAAGTGTGCGAATACCTATAGAAGTGCCAACTGTTTATTACCCCACTCAATTTCAATTTAATCAAGGTTACTAGACAGTAAATGCTTAATGATATGTGACTCAGTACCTTCTAGAAGTAGTGAAAGGTCTGCAAAAAATACACAACTTAATACTTCATCATAATAACACATCTCAACAATTGATTTTTATAAATGATGAAGATATTAAAGTGTTATTTATTTTTTAAAAAATACTTACAGAATAGATTTTCCACTGAAGAAGAAATTCATTCTGAAATTATGTGTCTTCAGAGCCTATATTCAGAGGCCTAGTTGAATGCATTTCGAAGATATATTAACTTTAAAGGAATTTCTTCAAACTCATTTTGTATAATTTTAATCATACATTTATTATTATTGTTATATCTTGAAATTTGTTCAAACATTCTCCTGCGATTGTAAGTTTACTATATTTATTTCACTCATCCTAATATGTTTTCAATGTTATTAAGTTATATATAACTAGATAGTGTTTAATATATAAATATACTATGTACTTAATATATTTTTTTGATCTTAATTCATTTGTTTTATTTGATACCTTTTCCGTTAAATAATGTGTATTAATAAAAATAAAATTGCTATAATAATATAAGTATGCTCCGGATACCTTCTGCTCTCCTGATACAAATTTTGAAAAATCGCAAAAATTTCGTTAAATTTTAATTTTGTGTTAGGATAACAGGAATTCGAGAAGGTATTCAAAGTTAGGCAACCAAATATACATCACTAATGTAAATGAAGTTGCCTATGCTATTAGTTTCATTAATATTTTTATTAAATTGTAAAATTTTCGCTAAATTGAAATTTTGTATCAGGATAACAGGAGTGCAAAGAGGTATCCGGAGTAGGTGTTCGAAGTTAGGCAGCCAAATATACACTACTAATGTAAACTAAGTTGCCTATATTACTACGTTCATTTATATTTTTGTTAAATTGTAAAATTTTCGCTAAATTGAATTTTTGTATCAGGATAACAGGAGTTCGAGAAGGTATTCGAAGCAAGAGGTATTCAAAGCTAGGCAGCCAAATATAAAGTCAGGCAAACAAATTTATGATTATTGTGTATATTAAGTTGTCAGTTAAAAAAAAATTAAAAAAACGCTAGATAGAGTAATTATTATTTATTAAAAAAATATGTTTTACATTTGTTTAATATTGGACTTATTGATGTATTATATATAAATAACATTGACGCTCCTAGATATTTACATAATGTTAAATGAACGAGTACTAGCTTTTATTGTTCCGTCGGTAAATTATTCTCCCATTTGTTTGAAAATCCATTATATTCTACCTTCAGGAATCTGAAATTCAAATACATTAATAAACGAATGTAAATTGAAATAATTTGCAAAGATCTCATTTTTTAATAAAAAACAACTATATTCAAACATCTTCCCAAATTTTTTATTGTTGTTCTAACTAAAACTAATGATTATCAGTTTTTAGATGAAAGTGAGAAATAATTTTATATTAAAATTTTACTTTATGTGAAATGATATGCTTTTAAAGATTTATCTGCAACACTTCGAGACGACTGTATAATAACCATTTCCTCAACATAAAAGATATGTTTTAGGTCCATTTTCAACATAGAATTTAAAAGTTTTTAAAATATCCAATTTTCGAGTACTTTCTTTGAAATTTCACTTTAAAACTTCAAACTATAGCCACTTATTCATAGTAATTTCTATAAATTGTAAATTTCCTAAATCAGTCGCCGACATACACATCCACACCATAACTGATCCTCTTGCATGCTTCACATTAGGTTTTAAATTTTTAATATTTAATTCATTTGGTTTAATCCTTGCCATGATCTTTCCATCTGACAAAAATATATTAAATTTCCTTTTTTCTGTATGAATTACGTCTTTCCGAAAGTTAAAATCCGCAGCAAATTCTAGTCGTTTCAATCATCTTTCTTATTAATGCATGATTTGTTTCATATTATAGGACCATGACACTATTTTTTGTTTCGATACAAGTCTGACTGCTTTAGTATTAATTGCGTTTTCTAAGCTAGTCCCATATGTAAATTTAAGGGCAACTAGAAAAGTATTTATTTTTATTTGTCTTATTATCCATCCCTCATCTTAGAGGCGTATTTTTTTATTTGGAGCCTTGCGCTACCAAGCACTCTTTCAGTTTTATAGCTATTGATATTACATGTATAGTAACACTACTTTTATTAATAGTTTGTCCAATTTCTCAATAGCTATTCCTTAAATTGTGACTGTGTCTAACAATTCGTCGTTCTTCTCTTGTTATTTGCTTTATGTCAATTGATTTTGAATTAAACAGTGTAAAGCAAAATCCACACTGAGTAAGTACACAGAAAATAAATACGTAATAAAATATTAAATAAAAACTTTAGAATCATTACAGAATATGGAGGTAATTCCCAGTGCTGTATGATTTTGGCTCTGATACGAATTGTGTATTAGACATATACTTATTTTAATTTTATTGAAGTTATATTTATTTTATACAAATATATGCAACCAGAATATATAAACTTGTGTTTATTTCTTTTTTACAAAAATGATTATTCAGCAATAGGTGACCAAAATAAATAAACTTGTGTTTATGTCTTTTTTACGAAAATGATTGTTCTGCAATGGGTGTATTTTTTTGGCTGTGATCCACTGTGTGATATATATATATATATATATATATATATATATATATATATATATATAAACTAATTTTGCCGAAATTATTAAATAGACGAAAATATTGATCAAGATACGTGAAATTTCAAAATTCATGAACGATCATTTTTCACAAGGACATGAGGAAATATCTTAGGCGGGAGACAATTATAATACGCATCCTGCATAATTTAAATGCATCATTAAACATGACATTAAAATAACTTGTGTTTTTAAACCTGTGGTGAGAGTAATTAAATATAATTTATTTGTCCTGAAAATTGCAAGTCAGTTTGTAAGCAACATTTTTAAAACAACGTATTTACTACTTTTGTGAAAAATTTAATATGGAAACATTAAACAAGCAAATGAATATAATTTCTTCAACTTGTAACAATACAGTTAACAACTTCATTGACAAATTAGATATAAAAGACAGCCCATGCATTCTTTTATTTGGTGAGTAGTTTTTGCATATGCATAAAATATTCCTCCTTAAATATATCAATATTCACTAAGTACAGATATGATTCTACAAAATAAAATTTAATAGTAAAAGTCTTAAATTAATTTGGTAATATATTTTCTATATTACTGCAATTAAATTTCACAGAAAAACCAAAAAATTTCTAAAGCATTTACAGCAAACAATAGGGGTTGAAAATAGAACTTGTTTCTATTAGATTTTGTATATAATTTTCTGTTCTCTTTAATTAAAATACATACTTAATTCTATGTCCTACAGCTAGATGCTTGACTGTTGGCTGAGTTGAGTTTCTTCCCTCTACAATTCCCTTTCCAGATCTTCCTGTTCTGCATCAGCTGCCTTAGTTGCCTCTACAGTATATCTTTTCTGTACTGCCTTCCTCAATTTCTCTGATCTTTCCTCTCCTATTTCTCCCTTCTTACCTTCCGTGCGAGTTCTCTTAATGGCATACAAGCATATATATCTACATAACTATGCTAATAGTCTTGCACCATAACGTCTTCTAAAGTTTCAGTTCGAATTAGTTTATGGGAAAGGTAGATTTTTGTGTTTTTCTTTGGAGGGTATAGAGAGGGCGCTCTGGAAATGAAATCAACTATGAAAACTTTGAGGCAGAAGGCCCTCATTTGGCAAAAATACCTCCAAATGTAACCATAGGAAATTACTATTGCCTAAAATCAGCTTAATATAACCAAGCCATCCAGCTTAACGTGACAAAGCCTAAGTTAAGCTAACCAATGTATTTCTAAAAAGTATATAACCTGCAAGCTACAGACAATTTTTAAAGATTCTGATTTTAGGAAATCCAAGTAATCTATTTCTTTTACTTTTGATTTCAATCTTCCCAATAAACTTAACTTTAGCCATAGTTTCTTCTCCTAACTGCTTCCTATCTGTCTCATTTTCGATCTTGCCCTGTCTTGTTTTACCTTATATTTTTGCCAAGCCTTTCATATGTGCTTTGTTCAATCTACTTCCAATTTTTTCTATGGCAGTTCATACTTAATGGAAATATAGAAATGTTTGTTATCATTTCTTTGACCACTACCATTTTTGACTTTTTGAAATTTTTTTCTAAAAAATTTTTCATATATAAAGATTCCACTTTCCCTACTCTTTAGTTTATTTATCTGTCTATTTTTCCATTTTATTTCATTCTTGTTATTTATTTCCTTAAATTCTTTGTTAATTATATCTATGTTTTCTGCAACTCTTTTTGTTTTTTTCTCACTATCGCCATGTCATTCACGAACAAGAGTTCCATTATATTTATCTGACTCATTCTTCAGTTTCCTTTTTTAACATCTGTGAATTTGTGTTTTACCTTTTGTATAACCTCATTTAGCACCAGGAGAATAAAAGTGAACTCAGTACACAGCCTCGAATTCTCTATTATGTGACCTAAACACATTTGGATTTTGGTATTTACCACACAATAAGAGCAATTTTGCTCTTATTGTGTTTATGTAGGATTTTCTTATTCTTCTTTTTCTTAGGCATTTCCAGACGTCTTCCTTTGTGTTCCTACCAAATATAGTTTCGATTCTTTGAAACATGTAATTTTGTTGTATCATTCTCAGTATGAAAATTGGGTTACGGTTCTTCCTCTTCTGAATCACTATTTGTCAGTATCCTGTTTCCCCAGTTATACTCTCCAATTCCTCTTTCCTGTCTTTTGAGATCAGAAAATCATTAATTAGAGAATGTCCATATTTGATGTTTCTAAATTCAATTACTGTCAAAATATAGACTGTCACACATTCTGCGATAAGTGATACATCTAAAGTTATATAAAAATGAAAATGGAATAGAATTTATGTTATAATTCGATAATATTATGTAGAAAAAAAATGAAAACCATTTACATACACATACAACAAATTCTTAAAATACAAAAAAAATATAAAATATAAAGAAAATATGTGGCGCTATCTCTGATATAGTTGCCAAACTGAGAACAACACCTTTAGTATTAGAACTTACAGAATTTCATACTATCAGTGACGAAAGTTTGGACGGTAATTGTTAGATGGCGATATATACAAAAATTAATTTAATATAAATTTTAAATTTATGTTTATAATTTAATATAAATTTTAAATTTATGTTTATAATTTAATAGCTATTTGCGTAACAGTTTAAACTAAAATAAATATTAAAAAAAAATAGTATAATAAATTATATTACATGGGAATTATGTAAATATACAAGCGCGTTTTGCCATCTTTTGTGACAGTTTCTAAACTTTTGTCATTTTCATTCGGGGCGTAGATCCATTTGATTTGAAAGTAGAATCATAATAATTAAAGATTTGTATAACAGCTATTAAATGGCACCACAAAATTATATTCAAATTATTTTTCAAATTTTAAAAATTAATCTATTGTATTGCAAAAAAAAACAAATAAATAAGAAGAAAGTACTTTTTTGGTGGATATTGGGACGGAAAGGATTTTTTTTGTACATAACAGCAGTGGGTAACTTTCGTGTTAATAGCCACAGTGTAGAACATTTTTTACTAGAAATTGAAGTGTGGTGTAAAAGTTTTTTTATGAGAAATGCGAAGAATTATTATCTGTGTTGGAGTGGGTCTCTGACTACAACACTATCTTTTGCTATCTACAATAAAATTATAAGACGCTTTGTTTTTGGATCATATTGAAAATACACTGCATAAGGCGTAATATTTTCACCTGTTACAATATTTTCAAGAAGTGTTTAGTCTCTTCGAACTTTTGAACTCTTTCAATCGATCTACAATCTCCGTGGACTTCTCTAACCGACGAATGTTGTTAAAAATCATCAGCACGGAATTTCGCGATCCATCGTAGATATTGTGGTTCTTCCAGAGTACTATCACCATAAACTTTACTCAACTTTTCACAAGCTTTACGCCCGTTCTTTTTTTAACGGAAGCAAATGAGTAAAATATGACGACGACGAAAATGCACACTTTGGTCTTTCATTACTAATTTTTTATAAAATTTTGAACACGTAAATTCACTCAATTTTTTTGCAAAATAGAGTTATAACTACCAATTGTTATATAGCATACCATGAAGATAACTGCAAATGTTTCTAGCCTTGCAAAAATAAACTAGTGCCATTTGTTGCAGAAATGCACCATGATTTTGTTGACGAGCGAATATTTTTGTTTTTTAAATGTAAGTCTGTAATTCAGACATATTATATAATGTTTAAATTAAAGGCATAGAATTAGGTTTGGAGGCAGTTCAGTTTAAGAGCCTTTAATAGCATTAACCTGTAGCTTTTTAGCCACTGTAAAAGTAGGTAAATTTGATGGAGCTTGTGGTTGATTCACTTGATCACTGAAGGTTGATATATAACCCCTTGCCACATTAACTTTCGTAATTCTGTATACGCTTTTCGCTTTTTTATCATCGCTTAATCATTAGTACATACATAAAATGTGGAATCTAGAAAACTCTTATAGTTAAATTATTAATAGAGAAGCTTGTTCTCCGAACTACTTGAGATGTATTTGTGAGATAGTTTTTTTGTGGGATTGTAGATTTTCTTTAAAGTCGTGATCGAATTAATGTGAAATGTAAAAAAATAAATATTTTCTAGTTTTTAATTAAATCAAATATGCAACACAATTTTTATATTTTAATCAATATTTGCTTCATCTAACATTTACACATTAATAACTTCCGGTTATGATTGACAATGTATTGAAATTTTCGTAAAAAGTTTAAAATCCAAGAAAATGAAATGTATTCACTAATGGTGAACGGATTTTTTTTTACCAACGATACCGACCAGCGCGAAGCGTACGAGAATTTCATTTTCTTTTCAATTTATTCGAGAGATTTTTTTACATTTCCAAGAGAGTCATTTTGTAATTACGAATTCTTAAACTAAAAAAGGACCTCTGTTCCTGCTGTTTGTCTACCTTAATTGAGCCTCGTTTTACCACTTCAAAGTTACTTTGAAAATTAAATATACTAGAAAATACTTAGTTATTCAACGAGAGCAAATTGTAAATACGAGGATAGTTTGATAAGTAGTGAGAATGACACATAGGTGGCGCTCTAATTGATAAAACAAATGCACTGTAATTTAGGTTGCCTATTTATAGTTTACATTCTGATATTTAGATAAATCGATTGATTAGTTTATTTTTGACAGCTGATTGAAAAAGAAGCAACACGTTGTTTTGTTAAAATGGAAAAAGCAGAGTATCGTGCGGCGATTAAGTACTTCGTAATTAAGGGTAAGCTACCGAAATAAAAGATGAGTTACGGGAAACATTAGCTGAATCTGCTCCATCATCCGCCACAATAAGTAGATGGATAAATGAATTTAAACGTGGTAGCACAAGCTGTGTTGATGAAGCGCGCTCTGGAGCACGCAAAATCGTGATTTCTAAGGAAATGATTATAAAAATCCATAATATTATTACGCAAGATCGACGACTCAAAGTGAGAGAGATAGCAGACATGGTAAACATGTCAACAGAACGCGTACACCACATTTTAACGAAAGAATTAGGCCTTTCCAAGCTTTCGGCAAGATGGGTGCCGCGATTGCTTACGACTGATCAAAAGTTCACTCGTTTGCGCATTTCCAATGAGTGTTTGGACCTTTATACGCGGAATCTGGTTGATTTTTGTAGGCGATTTGTTACTTGCGATGAAACTTTGGTGCACTACAGTACACCCGAAACTAAACAACAGTCGAAGCAATGGTTAGAACGTGGTTCTGCACCTCCAAAGAAAGCGAAAACCACTTTATCGGCAAACAAGGTGATGGCATCAATTTTTTGGGATTCAAAAGGCACTTTGCTCATTGATTACCTTCAGAAAGGTCTCACAATAAACGGAGAATATTATGCAGAACTTCTACAAAAATTAAATGTTGAGATTCGTGCTAAACGGTCAGGAGTGGCAAAGAAAAAGATTCTGTTTCACCAAGACAATGCTCCCTCGCATACCAGCGCAGTTGCGATGTCCAAAATCCACGAGTTGCATTTCCAATTAGTACCGCATGCGTCTTATTTGCCGGATCTAGCCCCTTCCGATTTCCACCTTTTTCCAAAATTGAAAACGGCACTAGGTGGAAATTTGCGTCTAACGACGAGCTTATTATCTTCGTAAATGAGTATTTTATAAGGCTTCTGGAATAGCATTTTATAGATGGCATAAGGGCATTGGAGCACCGTTGGAATAAATGTAGGAGAATATATTGAAAAATAAAAATTATTTTGTATTTAAAAAATTCGTTTTTCTTTTCCATTCTCATTACTTGTCAAACTACCCTCGTAGTACAACTTAGTTATCATTATTGACTTAAATTGTTACTTAACACTAAAGAAATATATTTTTTTTATTAGAATTATTTTGAAAATTGAAAAACTTTAGATTTTTTATAAAATTGTTTTCAATATACATACATATATGTACATACACATTTTAAAGAATAACACTTCAAATTCAAATAATAATTAAAGATATATCATGTTTAGACCTGTTTAGGCCGTTGCTTATATCTGACATTAAATAATTTTAAATTTATACCTCGATCAATTTTATAGACAAAGCATAAACAATAAAGAATCTCAGAAAGGAGCTGAAATTGCTGTTGACAAATGGTTATATCCTGAATTGTCAAAAGATAAATGTAATTTTAAAAGTGAAAGACGTTCGAAAGAGCTTTATGCAGATAAGGACTTTTGTACGCGATTGCTTTTGTACGAAAGAAAACTTGAAAGCCATTAGAAATTTTTAAAGTGGTGACAAATTTACGCATGCTCCATATATCGCCCTACTTTAAGTGGGAACTTTTCACTGTTTGTATTTATTTGACAAGTTTTAATTGCTTGATTCTACTTTTAAATAAAATGAATGTGTGAAAAATAAATAAATTAAAAATACATTGTAAAACTATACTCACGGGAATAGGAAGGGAAAGATGATTCAATAAACATCTTCGAAAGAAATAGAAATAATATGTTTATGTGTCGAACCATAAACGAAATAGGATTCTTTTGTATTACGGAAATTATCCACGTAGCTAGACCCTAACGATTATGAAAATACTTAGAAGATGTAACTCACGGATAAAAATATGTATATACACTGCTTCCCCCTGGTATACGCGAGGTATGCGTTGCAATAAAAGCTCGCGAATATTGAATTCGCAAAAACCGAAGATCTGGTTCCATATAAATGAGAGGGTTCAGCTTCGTCACTGAGAAAATAACAAAATTGTATTTTGAAGTTAATTATTATACAATAATAGTTAAGTAATGTCTTAAAATCACATGCTTTTTGAGTTTAAAAAGTGCGAAATCTTAAGTTTTTGAGCTTCGTTTCATTTATCATTTAGTAAAATAGGGGTAAGCGAACTTTTTAGTTAGAAGTGCGTTACCAGTAAATAGAATGTAATTGCAGATTCTACAGAACCATGATTGAGTTTTCATAAAAATTTTCCCTCATGAACGTCAAGATGATTCTGGCTTATCATATTCTTGTCAACTAACGGGTCTTCCAATAGGGACTTCCGAACTTTGAAAAATTGAAAGCGACTATATTGTTGATGCTACGTCTGCAGAATTGGTTGTCACTTATTCAGTGTGTTTTGCCATATCACCATGGACGGATACAGCGTTCAATAACGCGTGCAAATGATAAAATTGTTTAATGAAAATGGATGTTGTGTTCGGGCAACGATCCGCGTGCTTCGCCCATTTTACGGTTGCCATAATCGTTCTACCAAGAGAACTATTCGCAGTGCGATGTATAAATTTGTGTCCACTGGTTCAGTAAACAATTAATCAACACCCATATGACGACGAAACGTAAGATCTGCTGAAAACATCGCCGCTGTCGGTGAGAGCGTGCAGGAGAATCCGAGGCAGTCGATTTCGCGTCGCTCACAAGAACTAGGCCTAGGATATGGACACTAACAGCATGTGGTTTCAACAGGACGGCGCTACGTGTCACATTGAACATTCTGTACGAGCGATTTGAGGGCACGGTCATCTCACGTTGAGATGATGTAAACTGGCCACCGAGATCACGCGATTTGACCCAGTTAGACTTTTTCTTGTGGGGTTTTCTTAAGTCGCAGTCTATACGAATAAGCCACAAACCAGAGCGCTCTCAAAGCCAACATAGCCCATGCCATCGGTCAAATTCAACCTGGTTGAAATGGCAAATTGGACATTTCGGATGCGCACCACCCAGCGAAGCCTCGGTGGACATTTGCACGATGTTATATTCCGTACATACACACATACTTTTTTTTTAAATTTAAAGATAGGAAGCGCTTAGTAAATATTAAAAAAAACATTATCGCGCTTTTTCCGTGGCCAATTACAAATAAATATAATGCGAGAAAGTTACGAGTGTAGCATATTCCAGTTTGTGAGTAACGAAATTGAAGAACGACGGTAATACAGTTGTTAATATATGAAGTAAAACTGAAAAGATTAAAACAAACATTACATTTTTAATCATCTCGAAACTCTAGCCATTAATAAAATATGCTAAGCCACTACACTAGATCTTCTTCGTATAGAAAACTAAACATTTCTTTGTTTTCAATTTAATTCGTATGTGTATACAAATATTATATTGGTAGTAAAGCAAACCATTCTATTTCTCGATGAGAGATAAATCTTCAGGTCATTCATATAAGAGTCATTTACAAAGAAAACGAACAATGGAACTCTCAAATAATATGCTTATGGGATCCCCGATGAAGGAGAATATTAAAATAAGTTCTTGCCATTGGAAGCAAGATAATATGATTTATTAGTTAAGTAGGACTTTAGAGGCAGAAGAGAGCAAGAACTTGTATCAAAAGTTGAGTATTTAGTAGTCGAAATTTCATGATATATTATATCAAAAGCAATACTAAAGTCTATGAATGACATCAATTAGGATGTTAATTAAGTTTTATTTCGCACCGCGCTAGGAGTGACTTTAATTGACTATGAATATACAAATATGCAGGCTTATCTATTAGTCGCCCATGACATCGGTGTCAGTCATTTCAGAGCTTCCTTAAAGTACGTTTCATTGGTGTCACAAGTCTTTTTTAAATCTTCTATCTACGTATGGATAGCCAAAGGAAATATTCGCGGCAAGTTATGTTTCATTGCTTTAAAAAAGGTAATAGTGCAAAGGATACTGCAGAAAAGATTTGTATCGTTTATGGAACTGGTGCTACGACTACTACAACCGTTCGCAGTTGGTTTAAAAAGTTTAAAACTGGAAATTTTGACTTGAAGGCAAAACCGCAGCGGCAGCCCAGCAGCGACGGATACGAACCTTATCAAGGCCATGCTCGTTAAAAATCCGGGATTGTGTGTACGAGATAGCGGATACCATTAACATTTCCAGAACAATGGTATATAATCACCTGATTAGGATGAAATATGTCAATTGATGTGGAGTTTGGGTACTACACTTATTGACGGAGACCAGCTTTATGAACCGCGTCAACTGTTGCGAAACTTGGACTTCATCCAAAGAAGCTTCTTGTGTCCATTTGTCGGGATTAGAAAGGTATGTCTACAACCAGGATATTTTTCAAGGTAAAACCATCAATTCTGCCAAATAGTGCAATCAGTTTGATAAATTGAAAGCTGTCATAGCAGAATGTAAAGATCCATGTTGCATAGTAAGAGAAAAGCTGTTACAGCGTTTATATTTTTGGTTTCTCCAGCAAGAATGGATATTTTAGCTCAAGGTTCAATAGCCCATATGACGGAAAATGTAAATAAGTATCAGATTAAACCTTTTAATGAATGAATAAAATAATGTATTTTATTTTTGTGGAGTATTTTGTTTTTCTTTATTACCTGACTTAAATCAGATATTGCAACAAATCAATAATAAGCATCGCAACGTATGTATATTTATAATATCCTATAAGTGAAATTGTATATCTATTAGATAATAATAATAATAATAATAATAATAATAATAATAATAATAATAATAATAATAGCTTTATTGTAATTCGTCGAAAAGAAAGAAATACAAACGTCATCACATAGGTATGTTACATATATAATTTAAAAAAAAAAGTAGTAAATAAAATGTATTATATCTTAAATAAATCTATGATTTATATATTCAGATATGCTATATGGTTCCAGCTCAATTAAGAGATCACGAACCGAGCGGAGTCCACTCTCCACCAAGGCAAGGCGGTGTTTAGGATAGTAGTAATCATTTTTGTGTCTTGTGGAGTAATCGTGAGTAGCGATATGCTCCTCAAACAAATGTTCATGCTTGTAAGCAAAAAGCAGGACCTCAAAAATATATATCCCGAAAACAGTTAGGAGAAAATGTTCTCTGAACACGCCCCTGCACGACTGCTCAAAATTCATGTTGTGCATTATTCTGAGGATTCTTTTCTGAATTATAAATACGCGATCCAATTCACTGCTACTACCCCAAACAGCAATGCCATACCTTACCCTGGAGTAAAAGCATCCAAAATATATCATTCGTAGCGCCTGATCGCTAACGAGTTTCCTCAAGAGACGAATCCCAAAGCACACATTTGCAAGGACTTTACATAAAACATTGATATGATCCTTCCACTTTAGGAACTGATCGACGATACTAAGACTATTAATATTATTATTATTATTATTACTAAGTTTTTTGTCATCATTGTGAAAATTTCTACGTTCATTAAAAAAAGAAACATATCAATGTATTATGAAGTATTCATGTAGCCTCTAATGATACAAGCCAATTTGATCAAGAAATAACCAGAAAATTCCATCGATGTTAAATAAAATGATTTAAAAAAGCCATTCGTCTTACTTTATAAAATGCAAGAGCGCTATCGAAATACTTACCATAAATGAAAAATTATTTTCCAACTTCAATTTTATTAGCAATAATACGATTATTTAAAAAAAAACGTGGTAGGCTTTTAAAAAATTACCCTTTGCGCTACTTAAAAAAGGATCCATATGCTCGTTTCAGATATGTAAACGATATAAAATGAAAGCTGTTTGGGCGAGATACAATGAAAAAGAAACAAGCAGATATTTTTTGGAATACTGTACACATTCTGATCAAAGCTGGAAACGGAATATGAGATGAGCCATTTTTTACATTAATTTTGTACATCTGGTTTCATTAAATTCAGAAGACGGGTGTATACTGCGCATCATTCTAATTCGAAGAGAATAGAAATATAAATATTATGGCTTCTTTTAACAATAATAAAACAAGTAGTAGATCTATGTAAAAACATTTTAGAGAAATAAATATGTATAGTAATCCTCTTAGGTTCCCAAACTTTTTAAAGCCATGGCGCCCTTAGCGTTCTGATTATTTTCGGCGGCACCCTTCATATGTATGAAACAAAACTGGAGACCTGATAATTTTAAGTCTAAAATCATAAATTTAAATAAATTCTATGCTATGATCTCTAAATGTTCACTGTTGTTTAGCAACCAGTTCTTGGAACTAGACGCGCGCGTGCACACACACACTGACATTAAATCTAGAATCCAATATACAAAATGAATAGTATTTATTTTGAGCAAATCATTGTTGATTATATTTACCTAGTCAAGTCATAAATACTGGTACGCAGAAAAATCGATGCTAAATGAAAACGAATTAATATTTAAAAAAATTTCTTTTTGCTTTTATTGGGTTATTCAGTGGCTGCAAATCTTAGAACAACTTATTCGAAATGACTTCCATTTGCCTTCCAGCACGACTTGAGACGATGTGGCCACTCATCGATCACGAGACGCACTTCATGCATAGGGAAATAATCCACTGCACGGACAAGGGCTTGCTTCAACGACTCAATATTTGGGTGTCGAGTAGAGGAAGCCGTACGGACCACAACTTGTAATCCAACGGGTCGAAGCCTGGACTACCAGTTGGCCAATCATCCGTTGATATGATGTCCGGAACGTTGTTTTTGAGCCACAGTTGAGTCGTTTTTGCTTTGTGAGCTGGAGCAGAGTCTTGCTGGAAAGTCCATGGCTTATTGGTGAATTTTGATTGGTTGAGGGGTTTCACAATGGGTTTCAAGACGGTCGATTGATATACCTTGGCCGAGGCTCTCGCGGCTGGAGACTCTTTGGCGCATACTTTGGAAACTCCTGCTTTAAAGTAATGACACGCTTTGTTTGTGTATAGACCTGTAGCAAGCCTAGCTTACATTTGCGTTTGTAAATTCGACCTTTTTGACGTTAGATATGGAATTTCATTTGACGTAGGACTTAGTTTGTTATAGATTTGTAACTTGTGATGTCTATATAAGTAAGATGTCTCATTATTTTAGATGACTACTACTGTACATTTTTATATAATTTTTGGATCTTATAGAAAAATTAATTACACCGGGGAACAATTTTTAACAAGATTTCTGTTAAGTTCGATGTTTAAGCTGATTTAAGTTATATAAACATGCTGATTTCAAAACTATAGTTTGTTTTTTTCTATCACGCCAAGCTGTCTTTACAGAGAACTCTCAACTTACATTAACGTGACCACTCTGTAAGCTGGGTAAGCGGTTCCACCAAGATTTGAAGACCATGGAGGCACGATATCAGGGTAGATGGGATGCACATATGATGGCTGACTATTGTTGGAGCATCAAACGAGATTGTCCAAAGATTGAACACTCCAGGAGGAGCTATAAGAGAAAATTTGTACCATAGTGTGTATGTTTGCTGTTTCGTAAGAGAACTTTATTACTTGTATGAACAAAATTTAATTTACAGAAGCTGTATATAGTCTATGTATAAATAAAATTATTCTCTGTGAACAGTATATTTGGTAATTTGTTTCTTTATTTTCCTTTGTATACACATTTTGTATGACTTTTGAGACAAAGACACGGTATCCTGTAGCTTAAAAATTTGACGCGATAGACAAAAACTCATTTTTGGATTCAGATGCCAAAAGTTAGTTAAAAACAAGTATCAGATCTAGGTCAACGATATTCGTGTTTACTAGTGATACACTACCGGCTTTAAGTGCTAACCCACCTATGTATTGACTTCCTAGCTGACATTTCCTTGGAGCTTTGGAGCCTCTCCCATGTTATTTACCACTTTTTTTTCGGATACGCTCTGTACCTTTTCTATACTGCTCTCACAGGTAACAAGGGAAATGACAGCCCAGCCGATTAGAATCCATTTGGACAAATAAGGCAAGATAGATTCAAGGAGGTTGTGTTTAGAAGAATTCAGAAGAAACATTAGTGTGGTTCTAACGTCGCTACTCACACACCCTAGTTTTCAATATTTTTAAGTTGTTAAAGTCGTTGTTTCGTTTGATATTTTTCCATATCTAATTCTGCCTTTTAAATCTTCTATATTTATATTTCGGACATCTTAACGGTTCTATTACTTCCTAATGTTTTGTGGTTTCGCTGTCCAAATCTTTTTATGACAGTTTCTATTTATAATGTTATGTATTAACCTTGTTAACAGTTTGAATATTCTTCGTCTGTCTATAGATGTTAAAGCAATAAATATAAAATTACAATTTATAATAGCATCAGGTATCAAAATGAAATTTAGCATATTCCACTTAACTATTCCGTCTACTAGAGAATTTAAAATAGACGCGTTACATCAAGAATTACTTCCCCAGAGACAACCGCAAATTTGACGTCGATTCAGTATATATAGCTTAACTTATTGTCTACATGTCTCCCTTAAATTGATGGTAAACATATAAATACATGCGCAAAATATCGTATATCGTCTTGCAAGGTTGATTATGTCACGATGTCGCGCTTTGAATTAATGAGTAAGGAAAATTTATGAGCCTTGGTGGCGTTTGTCTGTGCTGGTGTTAATTATGGTCGCGTTATTTTTTTAAAGAACGAAGGTCATCTCTGGCACTCAGTAGCCCCATGTGACAGCGATTTGCCCTAATTAAAAATGTATTAGTGAGAAAGCCGTTTAAGATTTATTAAAAGTCAAAAAAAAAATATATGAAAGTTTCATTAGAAAAGAGAAAAAAAGTACTGTATTCAATTTTCTTATAAATAAATCAAAATGACTTTTTTGTTGTTCAGTGTAAAGCCTTAGATGCTTTAACATATACGTTTCTACAATAGGTTGTTCGGAAAATTAATAGCTTCCTTTATTGTTACCATTATCACGTAATGTTTCTTTTCTTTTAAGTACAATTATTTATTTTTATTACCTGCAGCGTTTATCTTCGTTAAATGTATCTTGCAGCCAAACAAAAAGGAAAACATCTTCATGGTCAATTTAACTTCATTTCCACTTCTTTTAGAGGTATGTTAGCCAAGTAACTTAAAATTAATCTACATTCTTCTAATTCCCTCTTATAAATGAATATACATTGTATTATATAATTATGTTAAGACAAATGATACCAAAAGCTAGAAGCCTGTGAAATATACACCCATTAAGTAATATACGAGGGAGCGTTTTTATATTCGCGGAATGGGGGACAAGGGGTGGAAATAAAAAAACCAAATTATTTTTCTTTGTCAATATATTCACCTGCAAGACGGATACATTTTTCAAATCTTTCAATTAATTTATTTATACCCTCATAAAAAAATGATTTCTCTTTATCTGCAAAATACGCCGAAACTGCCTCCTTGACTTCATCATCGGCAGTAAATTTTTTACCCCGCAGCTCTTTTTTCATTTTCGGAAACAGGTAATAATCACTCGGGGCCAGGTCTGGGCTGGGGTGGGTGATTCACAATTTCGAAGCCCACCTTATACAGGGCAGCTAACGCAACGCGGCTCTTGTGGACGGGCGCGTTATCGTGCAAAAGCAGAACACCTTTTGTCAATTTTCCCAGTCTTTTCTCTTTAATGGCTTCTTTTAGTCGCTCTAATATTGAAGCGTAATATTCTCCGGTTATAGAAACACCTTTATCTTTATAATCAATCAACAATATTCCTTCCGAGTCCCAACCGTTGCCATGAGTTTCCCAGCTGATTGTGACACTTTAAATTTCTTGGGAGGTGCTGTGCCCTTTTTATGCCACTGCATGGAGTCTTGTTTGGACTCAGGTTCATAATGATGAACCCAAGTTTCGTCTCCAGTAACAATTCCACTCAATACACCATCCTTGTCTTCATTACAGAGGTCCAAAAATGCACACGAACACTCTACGCGCTGTTGTTTTTGCGGCGGCGTGAGCATTCTCGGCACCCATCTTGCGCTGACCTTAGACATACCGAGATGATAGTGTAGGATTTTAAAAATTGTTGTATCGGATACTCCAACCATTTCTGCGAGTTGTTTCTTCTTTAGTCGAGCATCTTCGAGTACAATTGTTCAACTTTTTGGATAAGTGCTGGCGTGGTCACCTCAATGCTCCTGCCCGGCCTCGGGTCGTCTTCAAGGGATTCCCTTCCTTGTTTAAATAAACTATGCCACTTGTACACCATGGTTTTTCCTGGACAAGAGTCGCCGTAAACCAATGACATCTCATTATTATGGTCGCGACTGATTTTCCTTGCCTGGTAAGGAACTTTATAACGGCACGATATTCGATTTTCTCCATATTTCACTTTCACTCCTGATTATGTTACTTGGTTGACGATAGCTCAAAGACTAACTGTCTAATAACAATGAAACTTCGTATTTATACTAGTCATGAGTCGTTGCACAGGCCACGCCCCCAATGCGCCTACTCACCCCTCTACAACCCGCTCATTCCGCGAATATAAAAACGCTCCCTCGTACATGCTATTATCTTTCGCGTATATCAAATAACTTTTTTATTATGTTTTTAATAAATAGATAAATTTTAAAAACTCTCTAAAAATTATTGAATAAGACAGCCTTTGTGATGTTACAAATACGAGGGTATATTACGGCAATAGCAAACATCAAAAAAAAATTTATTATCGAAAATAGTTTTATTGCTTTTCAAAATATTCTCCTTGAAAATCAATGCAGTTTTGCATTCGTTTAAACCAATCCGAAAAGCATTGCTGCCACTGTGAAGGCGGTATCTCCAAAATATGAATTTTGAATGCCTCAACTGCTTCTTCGGGCGTAGAAAACTGTTGACCACGAAGTTTACTCTACACAAGTGGGAACAAAAAGAAATCACAGGGTACTAGATCAGGACTGTACGGCGGATGGCTCATCAATTCAAATATTCAATTGTTTGAACCGACCTGTGAGAAGTCGTATTGTCATGGTGAAGAATAATCTGTCGTTTTCGGTTTGTTTCCCTTATTTCTTCAAAAACTTTTGGCAAACGAATAGTTGTGTACCATTCGGAATTGACCGTTCTACAACTTTCAAAACTCATGGTTGCAACGTGACTGGTTTTTTTCCAAAAAACAGGCGACCATTTGTTTTGATGTGCTTCGAGCGCGAACAACTTTTGTTGGTTTTGGCTTATCTTAAGAAAGGCCGTAACGGAAACGTCAACAACAGAAACGAAATCAGCTAGAGGATAGTCTACCTTACATATCTGGAATCACTGAGAAGGTAGCAAAGAGAGTGATGTGGAAAATGTAAAGGTACGTACTATGGTCTCTAATCAACATAACTTTTCTGAAAACAAGGGCACACTACCTACCAGGAACAAAAGGAGGAGTTTACGGCTTAGAGTGCGGAAAGAGTTACGTCGGATAAACAGGAAAATTGATTGAATAAAGAATATAGGAACATCAAGGCGATATATGAAGCAAACGAATTGGACAATCAGACGTTGCATAACATGTTTTCGAGAATGAACTTAAAGTAAACTTTGAAGAAACAGAAATATTTACTGCTACGATATAGACTCAGCAACACATGGAATAGTCTGAATCCGTCACAACCAGTGGGGTACGATGGTCGCGCACCGGCGGACCAACCATATTTACCATGTAATGGCAACTACAACAGTATGGTGAAACCTGCAGGAAGGTTGTAGTTACTATAAAAAAAATATATTTTCAAATTCGATCATCGAAAATTCTAATTTATGTGATTGACACAAATTTTTACAAACAAATAATTTAACTACAGTTCATTAATCTTGCACATATTAATTTATAATAATATAATATTTCAAATTTAATGCTTTTAGTAAATAACAACCCTGTTTAATAGTCGGTTCCACGGCGTAGTTTCTCCATTCAAAATCATATTAATTAAATCCGATTTCCAATTTTGTTTTACATGCTGAATATGATGGGAAGTAACATCTGACATGTTTAGAGGACTTAATGCATGAATATATTCTATAAGGTTTTTGTTATAAAATATACTTCCCAAAACTAAAACAAGATTTTCTTGACGAAAATAAGAAATATGTATCTATTATATTAAGATAAAAAATACATTGTTGAATCTAAGATTTAGTAACTTCAGTCCGCTTGCTGTTACAAAGCCGGATAATCTTCCTTTTTGCCAGATAAAATGGAAACATGAGTGTCGAAATACTTTTTATAGAAAGCATGAAATAAGAAAAAGCTGTTTCTAATAAAGTATTTATTTAAAAGCTTCTAGAGTTAATGTATTACGAGAAAATACGTGGTTTTAATTTATTAAGAAACATGAAACATGTATATTTTGTATAAGAAAAAATGCGATAGGATCCGCACAAATATTATGAAAACTCAATTCGTCGTAATTTTTTTTTATATCTCACTATAATATCCTCCCAAATCTGTACCACTTTTCCCAACGATGCTGTAGTTTATTAATCCTATCCACATAGCACGATTTATACAGATTTTTATGATAAGCTATAGTTTCGTCGATAACGACATTATTTGATTACAATTTCTTTTCCGCGACGCATTTCTTCATATTTTTTTGGATTTTTACGGAGAAGAATCTCTCTTTCATTTCTGTTGCAAGATATTGTTGATGATTTTGCAGAATATTATGGTAGCGTATATGTATATGACAAATCTGATGTGTGTGATGGTTCGACTGAGAGCCACGTTAGTTAAGCAAATTTTTTTAAATGCTAAAAAGTTAAAAAATAATATTATTATACATACATATGCGTCAGATGGTTTGGTCTATTATAATTAGAGATTTGATTGTGTTGAGTTTTACATACCATAGAAAATATAGCTCAATTTTAAAAATAATGGGATTCTAGACCATTTGGAATTGAAACTACAATGTCTTTGTATTGCACTTTTTCAAGAAGCAAAATCGAATATGTCAGCTTAGTTTGGGGTGTATTCTATAAGTCGCACATATTGATGACTGAAGTGCAAATTTCTAAATAAAATTATCTGTTATAGAATAGAAGGGGTCTATCCCTTGAAAGAAATTGAATTTTCTATGCTATGTTAATAAAATATGTTCGATACCTTTTTATAATCAGAATTGTCTTGCTCCTCAAAATAGCCATTAACTGCCGATATCACTTCTTCATCGATGGAAAATCTTTAGCCACTGGGCCATGTTTTCGAGTTTGTGAACAGAAAATAATCCTAGGGGACTAAATCTGACGAATAGGATGCATGAGGTAGCAATTCAAACTTTAATTCATTAATTTTGGCCATTGCAATAACGGATTTAAGAGCTGGTGCATTGTCTTGGTGCTTTTGCGTGATTTCATCACTCAAACGTTACGATAAGTTCGCGTAATACTCGCCGTTGATAGTTTTTTCTTTTTCAAGATAGTCAATGAAAATTATTTCATGCGCATCCCAAAAAACCGATTACATGACCTTACCTGCAGATGAAACGGTCTTTGCTTTCTTTGGAGCCGGTTCTCCATTTTGAGTCCATAGTTTTAATTGTTCTTTTGTCTAGGGTGTAAAGTGATAGACCCGTGTTTCATCCATGGTTAGAAGCGACGCAAAAATTCTGCTTCGTTGCTGTGAAACTTCGCTAAACACTCAATTGAAACATCTTCGTGACACTGTTTTTGCTCGAGTGTGAGGAAACGCGGCACCCATTTTGCACACAGCTTTCTCATGTCCACTTTTCGAAATGCCTACTATGTCTGCTAGCTCGTGCACTTTTAGTCGACCATCATCCAGTATCGCTTTGTGGATTTTCTTCACCATTTCTGGAGTCGTCACCTCGTTTGGTCGACTACTGCAATGCTTGCCTTGGCAGTTCGTACGGCCTCGTTTAAACTCTGCTTCCCAATATTTCACCCAGAATAGAGTCCAGTTCAGCTTTAATATCGGTTGGGCCGAAGCCTTTCAAATAAAAGTATTGTATCACGTAAGGATGACCAATTTTATCCATTTTTACAAATTCACTATAACCGTTCACTACTGATGTCTGCCAAACAAATACTAAACAATGTGGCGTCTTCAAACTTGAAACATATGCTTTATAGATTGTGTACTTCCTAATACAGTGATATTTTTCAAACAACTATCACCCATCTCTAGGTCAGGTCGGGTACATATGGGACCACCCTCGTATATGATAGGTTACGTATAGCGAATGAATTAATTACTTTTATTATTACATAGCAACGTATTCATTTTTTTGTATTTGCTTATCATTCATTTGGTCTGTTGGATAATAAAAGTAGTAGTATTACTATTATTGATTTAGATTGTAAATCGGAAACTTACTTTTTCAGGACGAAATATAACTGTGAAGAAAATTTATTTCAATTTTCAAATTTCTGTCTGAAATAACGAGATTGAATATTTTATTTTTAATGACATACTCGTAACACTGCGTTGCAGGATGCGTTGTGTAATATTGGTAGGGTAAGCAGTTGCAATAGTCTATACAGCTTGCTACAAAGTAGGCGTCGTTATTTACTATTACGAGTACATTCAAATACTGCATCACATGGAAAATCGTTTGACATTACCGTTCATAAAGAATTCGTTCTAGAGCTTCGGGAAAAACATTAACGCATTTTTATGGTGATGTTCCCGACCGTTTGAGGAAAGCTGTTTTCTATGTAGAGTTTCGTATCGTCTCTTCGTAGACTTTAGTTAATGGCAAAAAGAAACATATTGCGCTTTCGGTAGCAAAGTTTATAGCCAAGAATATAATTCTCGTATTCGCATATATTTCTTGCTATAATTTAAGAAAGAAGTAACCCTTCTTATTTAATAAACAACATTGAAAGCGGTTAATGGAATAAGATTTCAAACATTGCTACTAGAAAAGTTTAAATTCATTAATAATAATTTATTCTAAATCGTAAACAGAATCAACAAGCTACATAGAATTAGATTATTCGCCTAATTTCTGTGATAAATTTAGTCTCTCGAATGTTTCCATTGGCACTAAATTTATTAGATTAGCGCCTCTGTCCTTTCGTTTAAAAACAAGTAATATTTTGTAATATTTGTGATAAAAAATAACCCTATTACAGTACTACTCATGAAAAAGGCGAGGTAAAAAACTTATTTCGTAGAATTTTTTTGTTGGAAACAAGCTGGATAGATTAAATGCACCCTCTTCGCATTTCGTAAACTTTTTCTAATCAGTGCTGTATTATAAAGTGTGTATATGGCCGTGAATGTTATTATCAAGTCATACGAATATATTTTCTCTTGTGAAATAACATTGTGTCCAGACACATTTAAAAGAGATCGTTAGATGTACATGGGATGTCTTTTGAGTTTTGCAGAGCAGGACATAGAGGGAGCACTCAAAATTAATCTCCATCTTTAGTCAACCTAAATCAGTAGTATTGTAGCTACAATGAACTGTCAAAGTTGACAAGTCAGTTTAAAAATGGAATTAAACCCAGAACAATTTCTCAGAATAATTTTTTATAATTTTCGAAGTCAATTATCTCAACAAGAATGCCTCGACGAGTTGGTTTGTTTTCGGCAATGAAGCATCACATCAGTCAACAATTTCTCGTTGGTAAAGAGAATTCAAATGTGAACGGATTAGTCTTACCGACGATCTAAGAGCAGGTTCACCAAAATCGACAGTGACTCAGGAAAACGTCGATGCTGTGCACAAGATCATCGAATAAGATCGACATGCGACGTATCGCCAGATTGAAGCATTATTACGGATTTCGAAGACTCAAAAAATTTTGCATAAAGAATTGTGGGAAAAAAAAATTTGTTTCCCGTTGGATACCGCATCTGTTGACTAAGGAACAGAAAGCAGCTAGGGTGAATTGGTGTCAAAAAACTCTCGATCGCTTCAACGCTGGGACCTCTAAAAACGTGTTCAACATCGTCGACAAGCCGTCAAAAATCATATGTTCTCGAAATATTTTCCAAAAGGTGGTCGCAACATTTGTCTTGAAAGCAGGCCATGTAACAATAATTCTTTTACAAGATCAAAAAACTATTACTGCCGATCGGTATATAATGATTTGTTTGCCACAAGTCATCGCTGAGCTTTAAAAAATCAACCCCGAATGACAAACCATCCTCCACCAGAACAAACAATTTTGCAAACACCAAGCAAGACAATTCAATTTTTAACGCAACAAAACGTAGAGTTGTTATACCATTTTCCGTATAGTCTGAACCTGAGTCCGAACGTTTTCTTTACCTTTACGAGAATCATGTACGAACTGCGTGATCAAAGGTTCCAGTCGTCAAAAGGAGCAGTCAATGCCTTCCAAGCAATTTATGAAGAGACTTCAGGTTGTACCTCGGTTACTCTGTTCATCACATTTAGTTCCCACTTATTTTCAAAACCAAAACATTCCTTGCTGGAAGGAAGTTTGGGTCGGATAAAGCAATAATGAACAGCTTTATGATAATCTTGAGAAATATTGTTTCAAAAAGTAACTTTATGGTATTTCAGTATCGTTGGTGCGTTAAAGGTTAAGGGAAATATGTTGAGCAATAATAAAAATTTAACGCCCTAACTCATTTCTTCTTTTTGTAGCTTCATTTCCCGGCAAATTATCCTCGTATTCAATTTTACATATTTTTATATAATTTATTTTTATTATTTTCCGTTTCTTATAGTTTGGTCATCGATAATATTATTTATTTTATTAGAATGAAATTTAACATTCAATATTCCTACTAGCACAAATAACAGTCTAAATGTAAAAGTGTAATAGAAAGAATGGTTATTTTTATGGTAATCTAATTACATACATCCGATCAACGGATATTGCAGTGCCCTAGTTCGCAATGAAAATTCATTTTCCGTTAAAGAGGAATTTGAGGTTATTCAAATTGGATCCGATAGGGACTTTGTAGATAGTGTCCCAGTTGCTGGTACAGCAAGAGCTTTAAAGTAATGATTTTTCTTTAAGTAGCGACCCGCCTGTTATCTGAAACATTCAATTTCAAGCATTCCTTCGTTATAATATCGTTTTGTTGTTAGACTTTAGTGTCGTATGCTCAGAAATGAAATAAATGCTAAAATAAGAAACCATTTCTATTCTCTTATAATATTACATTCATTTATAAAGATGTTACTAGAAACTGCATCTTAGAATTATAAATGATAAAAACTAGTAATAATGTATAAAGGATGTTTGTTAAATTAATAATAATTGGGTGATATTTAATTCTTATTAATTTATTTCTAGCACTTCAAATAAATAATACGGAAAATATAGAATGCTAACCGTGATTTTGATTTGAATTACCAAACCTTAGAAATTGTATATACAACCATGCTCAAATGTATTAGATACCTTACGAATTTATGTACATACATACATATATAGTTTATATAGTTTAGTCAAAAGAGAGGTGAAGAAAATAAAGCTGTTGTGAAAATTATGTACAAAGTGTTATTTAGTAATATAGTACAATTTATCAATATTTTGTCGCTCAGCCCTTGGCCTTAATGACAGCTCGCACTCGTCGAGGCATACTTGTTACTAAATTGTAACACTCTGCCGGTGGTATTGAAGCCCATATTTCGCGAATTTTTGTTGATAATTCTGCTTTTGACAGGCATTTATGTTCCGTGATCTTAGTTTTTAAGATACGCCACAAATTTTCAATGGGCGACAAATCGGCACTTTGTGGCGGCCAATCCAATACCTCCACTGTGTTTTCCTCGAACCAACGCATTACAGTTCCCGATTTGTGGCAGGGCGCATTATCTTGCTGAAAAATGTATTGTGGAATATCCTAGTCGAATAGTTTTAGCACAGACGGTTCTAATATTTCCTCCAACATGGCTAAATAGCGTTGGCTATTCATCCGTCCATCGCACAGGTACACTTCTCCAACACCGTATGCAGACATACAACCCCAAACCATGATACTACCACCTCCAAATTTTACTGTGGGAATGATACATTGTGGTTCATAAGCTTCCCCTTGCCTACGCCGAACGTTTAGCGTCCCAGGTAGTCCCCAAAGCTACCAGGCAAAAGAAGAAAGTTAGCACTTAGACAGGATTAATTTTGTTTAATGTTACATGTAGACTGAATTGCATATAACGATAAGAATATTAGTCATGAAGATGTACTTACATACCTTGATATTCGATTCATCAGACCAAAGAATCTTCGATCACTTCTAGATTGTCCAATTTTCATGTTGTTTGCCCATAAATACCGCTTCTTTTTATGAGCGTCAGTTAAAAGCGGTTTACGTCGCGCTTTACACCCTCATAAACCAGCACGCTGGAGACGCCTTCTCACTGTTTGCGCAGAAACTGTTACGCGATAACGCTGTTTCAGCTCACTGGCGAGCTGTTTCGACGATTTTTTCCTATCACTGAGAGCCAGTCTTTGTAAAATTCTGTCTTCTCTAATCGAGGTACAGGGTTTTCTACCACTTTTTGGTCTGTTAACAAACGACCCACTTTCCTGATAGCGACTAATGGTTGTACGGACTGCACATCGCGAACATTTTTTTTTGCAATTGCAGCTATTGATAACTTCTGGGAATGCAGTAGCACTATTTGGGCGCGTTCCCCTACCGACAACTCGCGTGTTTTAGGCATTTTTCTTCAACAAACAACTGACACAACGTGAAAAAATAGGATAATATAATTGGTCTCTACCACAAACTCACAAACGCACGTTGCTCACACACTGCTAGAATGACACTAAATTTCTAAAATCCACAATTTCCCCTTTGCACCTATTCTTTTCAATAGGGGACTAACTAGGGTATTCAAAAACGCATTTCTGTAAATACCATTAACTATTTTTAGGGTTAATTTCCGTCAGACTTGGATAATACCGAGAATAAGGGTTTTTACCTGGGGTGTCTAATACATCTGAGCATGGTTGTATGTAAATACACTGTTCAAAAGGATTAACCGATATTATGTAAAATTGATAATTAAAAGCAGTTACAGTTAATATAACACCTGCAATTATATCTATAAACTAGTTTCATCGGCCCTTTTAGAATAGAAAACGAATACTCATACGTATATTGACATGTTTACGCGCTGTAATGTAAAAAAACGAGCTTCAGCACGCTCTTAGATCAGTACACAAATGATCACTTCATTGATTGATAAGAAGCTTTACAATTTTGAGTGTCGATCATAAACATACCTCAATCTGTCAGAGATAAAGATATAGTTCATAGGTCAATTGGAAAGTGTTGCTGAAGTATTTGGAGCGAGACAAAGTGTAATTTCTAGATTTCAAAATGGCTGACGATCGATACCTATCGCAATTGGCACGTAGATATCGTACTTTTAAAGCAACTCAGATTCGAAGTGACTTTGCTGCTGCTTCTGGAAGACTATTATCAATATAAACATTAAGAAATCGTTTGCATATGTCTGACTTATGTGCCCGAAGATCTTTCTGTCGAATAGACTAGAGTTCGTAGAATGTAGGCAAATGAGCATATCAATTAGGATCATAGCGAATGAGGGAGAGTGTTACTCAGTGACAAATACAGATATGAAACATTGCGAATATCGTTTATAAATAACATTTCGAAAAATACATATATTATTGAAATGCAAATTAAATTCTGGTGATAAATTTGATGGAGCTTGTGATTGATAAAGTTAATCACTTATGAGTGATATATAAGCCCTTTCCAAATTAATTTTCGTATTCTGCATACGTATTTCAACAACTAAGTTGTGATTATCAGCATATAATTAAACAGTGTCGCACCAAGAAACTACGGCAAAAACCCGCCCGAAATAAATTCCGTACACGATTTGTACCGTCGAAAGCCAAAACACACACTGTAGATTCGTTTCACATAATTTAAAAAAATTGGTTCTCTAGTTTTAAACTATTCTAAGAAAAGTACCTGCATGCGTTTACTAAACCTTCCCTTGTCAATCGTATAAGAGGTCAAAGAGAGATGAGTTATAGGTAGGGCCCATGTCGGTGTTAAACAAATGGCTCTTGTTTTTCAAAATGTACATGCTTTCATATGCAACTAATTCGCGATAATTATTCACATTCTTTATCAAATGCAAATAATCCGCGGTTAGACTATGATTTCTTTTCAACACATGTTTTACTAAACTAGATTTTTCTGGCCAACTGAATTTGATGTGCGCAACATGTTCTTTATATCGGATTTCTATAAATCGTGTTGTTTGGCCGATGTATTGTTTACTGCAATCTAGACATTTAATTCCGTAAATTTTCG
Source organism: Dermolepida albohirtum (assembly GCA_031893035.1). Classification (NCBI taxonomy): domain Eukaryota; kingdom Metazoa; phylum Arthropoda; class Insecta; order Coleoptera; family Scarabaeidae; genus Dermolepida; species Dermolepida albohirtum. The sequence goes on from JAVIWB010005397.1 coordinate 369,752, forward strand.
ATTTTTTGTCGTCCTCTACTTTATCTTTCGCATTTCTTAAGAGGAATTTCATGGAGTTTGTGGACCGAAACGTAACTTGAAAGCGCTCTTTAAAAACACAAATTTTTCGTTAAGGGGTGAAAAGGTAAACATAAAAATTGCTTGTTTTGATTGGTTTAAAGTGACAGACATGTGGTATCCTGAATTGGTTTTCTTATGTTAGCCTTCCTAATTAGTCTATTGATTACTTCCGAACCAAAACCATTGTGTTTCGCGATGTTCTTAATAAAGTTCAACTCTTTTTCGTATATCACTTTTGTTAGTGGAAAACCAAGCAAACGATTGATAAGAAAACTATCGTAAATTTAACCGTCGAGAATTTTGAATTTAATTGCTTGACAAAATCGTCTAAGTCATATTTACGTGTATTAAAAATAGCCAAAATATCATCTACATACCTGATCCAAATTTTTGGAAAATATTTAGCCTTATGTTTAAATTCAACTTCAAAATTACTAATGAGTAAGTCCGCTATAAATGGAGAAAGACAATTGCCCATTGCAGTTCCCTGATTTTGTTTATAGAACTTACCTTCGAATTGGAAACAATTTTGGGACGTACAAAGGGTTGTCGAACGCACATATTCCTCTACTTCTTCCGGTTCGATCTTATTTTTATAAAGAAATTCTTCTAAATATTTTAAAGTTTCTGAAATCAGTACCGAAGGAAACAACGACTTTACATCGAACGATACTAAATTGTCCCCGTCTTCTAATTTACAATCTTTAATTCTTTGAATAAGGAAGGAAATAGGAGGACAACAAAAAAATCGGGAATTTGCGGAATTAAATTAAATTCTATTTTATGAAATTCTTCATTGAAAAACATGTCTTTTAGAATGATTTGTTTATAATTTGTGTCAGGCATTTTAATATAAAATTTTGAATATATGTATAAAAATTAGATATATAGACATATACAGTGTGAGCAACATTGAGTGACCTGATCCTACACTTCTTTCCATACATATCACCTCAATATTTATTTCCTCTTAAAAGTGAAATTAGGCAGGTTCTCACGCAATTCTAATAATTATAATAAAAATATGCTAGCTACTATGTAAACAACAAATACTACTGTGCAAATTACTTTAAACTATAATATTAATAAAAATACATTTGGTATGTATTAAAGTGTATGCCTATATATAAATATTAAAGAAATACTTTGATGGAGTTGATCGATACTTGATGAAAACCCATATTAACAATAAAACACAAAAATTGTTAGATTTTCACTTAAATATATTAAATTTTTTTTTTAATTATTAAAGAAATACATGTATGTAAATCTATAATAATTGTTCAAAATGTGAACCACCACAATCTAAACAGGCGTCGAACCTCCTCTTCTTATTATTAAATACATTGACCAGCTGATCAGCAGTTATGTTTTTTATTTACAACCTAATTGCATCTTTCAATTCCTCAATTGTATTAGGTGCGCAACTAAGTTCTCGCTGTTTTTCAAGAGATGGCTCCAGTAGTAAGTGCTGGTCGATTGTGACATAACCAAAACGTCATAAACCAAGCTTAGACATATGGTAAACAAACCGCTTTGACACACTAGTGATTTTGTTTTTGCGACATACACTTTTGTTGTGTGAAAATGTCTGATTTTGTGCCAAATAATCGGCATTTGCGGGAAGTGTTGCTTTTCTTCTTTCATTCGAAGAAAACGGCGGCTGAAGCGCATCGAGAACTCCAAAAAGTTTACGGAGATGCTGCTCAAAGTGAAACAACGTGCTGTGATTGGTTCTGTTGCTTCAAAGACGGTGATTTCGATGCTGACGATCGTTCGCGTGAAGGAAGACCAAAAACCTTCGAAGACGCTGAATTGGAGGCATTGCTCGATGAGGATCCGTGCCAAACGAAAAAAGAGTTTGCTTCAGCATTAGGAGTTACCCGCCAAGCCACTTCCTAGCGATTGCACGCGTTGGGAATGATTTAAAAACAAGGAACTTGGGTTCCTTACGATTTGAAGCTAAGAGACGTTGAGCGTCGTTTTTTCGCCTGTGAACAACTGCTCCAGCGGCAAAAAAGGAAGGTTTTTCTTCATCACATCGTTACGGGTGATGAAAAATGGATTCATTAGAGCAACTCAAAGAGAACAAAATCATGGGGACTGCCCGGTCATGCTTCTACGTCGTCGGTTCGGCCGAATATTCACGCTGCGAAGGTTTTGCTGTGTATTTGGTGGAACCAGGGCGGTGTTATTTATTATGAGCTGTTGAAACCGAACGAAACCATTACTGGGGAACGGTATCGAACTCAATTGATGTGATTGAGCCCAGCACTGCGCGAAAAGCGGCCACAATACGAGCAGAGGCACGAAAAAGTGATTCTACAGCATAACAACGCTCGGCTTCACGTTGCCAAACTCGTTAAAACCTTCTTAGAAACGGTCAAATGGGAGGTCCTACCCTACCCGCCATATTCCCCAGATATTGCGCCATCCGATTATTACTTGTTCCGTTCGATGGCACATGGTCTGGCTAATCAGTAGTGCCGCTCATATGAAGACATCTCAAAATGGCTTGATTCTTGGATAGCCTCAAAAGACGAACACTTCTACCGTGACGGCATTCGAGCTCTACCAGAAAGATGGCAAAAAGTCATCGCTAGCGATGGGCAATATTTTGAATTATTCATTTGTAAACATTTTTTTACAACAAAGTTGCATTTTCATAAAAAAAGCAGCGAGAACTTAGTTGCGCACCTAATATGTAAACGGTTACGATATATGGTATTTTTTAAATGAACAAAGAGTTAGACTACTAACGGCGTTAAATCTGGTGATCTTGGAGGCCATGTCCCTAAATAAATAACTCGGTCAGGAAGATATTGTTCACAAAACAAGTTCTGTACACTGCACGTCAATGAAAGGTTAATGACATAAACATAGAGTAGGGAAACTCACTAGAAATTACTAAACTGCTAACTTCAGATAGAAAAAAGGAAGTAAGTACTGATATGGGGCGTGCGGAAAGTAGTAAAAGATCAAGTCTATCATTGTTGCTCACTCTGTATATATACGCACACACACACACACACACACACATATATATATATATATATATATATATATACGTATATTTACAGTAATTTTAGAACTTCGATTGAACTTACGTGAATGTACATATGTACATATCTTTAATGCACACGCTGCACATAATCAATAGAAAAGCTTTAGGGTGTAAAAGAAAATGAGATTGGAATGTGTTTTATAGGTTCTTTGTAATTTTATTATCTAGAAATAGATGTCTTATTATGGAGCTTTATAGAAAATTTTATAGGATACAATACGTATCTCCTGTAATATAAAATTAAAATGACTTTCGACGATGTTGAGGTCTTGTACATACTGAAAATAAATAAGTTTCCTAGTTTGTAAACTTTAGACGTTCATCTCTGTAACGTAGATAATGGCGAAAAGACAGGGAAGTAATTAAATGATAATGAAACAAGATTTTCAAAAAATTAAGCGAAAACTTAGGAAAAGTAATATCAGAAAAATCAATAGAAAATAAAGACAAAAACAACTTTCACTCTAGTAACAAAGGCAGCTGATAATAATAGAACAAATACGGAGATGGGATATTGCAGACTAAAAAAGAAATTATTCGACAATGAAGGCAAAAAACACCTAACATTACTTGAAAGAAAGAAAAGCAACGGAAAGAAGTAGTATAAAAGATGACGAGATATTCAAATTTATCAAGTATACGTGCAAGAACATATCGAAAGTGTCTGATCCAAGCTTCGCATAACTCGACACCAACAGGAAAAACTGTATGAATCTATATAAAGAAAAGAATAGAAATTTAATGGGGAGCTTTTCCGTCTTAGAGTGACAGTGTGTTTCCAAGGCACTATAGCGATTTGAATTACTGTGTATTGCCTCAATATTATCTGTGCCTAGTACAGGAAAGGAGATATTAAATGGCATCCTTTGACTTATACTAGTCCATACAAGTCAAGGAATAATATATGCACAATTTTTGCCTAGGATGGTTATTGAAATGGCGTCCAGGGAGGTATTTGGAAACCCATTAAGTGTTTGCTGAATTGAAGAAGGAATTCAGTGCTATGTCTAGAAATAAAGTGTTTGAGATGTCACAAGTCAAAATTATATGCAAATGATAAAAGACTACTATACTAATAGAACATCAAGTTAAATTAAATTATCTCACTGCACAAGAAAATTTCGTGCAATTCAGATTCAAATAAATGACTCTTATGTATCTGTACACGTTACTATTCCATGACGACTAAATTGTTATCGCAGAAGACAAAAGATAAGGCCAAATATATGAATAGAAAGCCAAAAACATGATGGAAATTGAGATAAGCTTGGAATTATAAATTTATAAGGACTATATGCAAAAGTGCAATTTAAATACACGATATTTGTATCTAATGGATATATTAAAATGGCCGATTGTGACGCAGCTACGACTTGAGAATTTTAGTTCAGTCTATTTGATGTTCTGTATATTATTTATCTTGCACTGTCAGTAGTCCTATTTGATTTATATTTCGCATTGGATTTGTTAATATTTTTTGTAAAATTTCGAACACTTCCTTTATGAACTTGCTGATAAGTTTAGATTAGACGGTGTTTATATTAGAATAAGAAACCTCTACTTTGATGGCTCATTTTCGTGCGTAACACAGAACGCTTGATGGAACATGAGTTTATTCACTGCAACCACATTTCGATCAATTCACTGATCAATTTCCTGATGTAAATACTGACTATGATATGTTTGTTTAAGATAAATGGTGAATTATACAGTGTTATGAGAAGACACATTGCATTTGCGAAGTCGATAATATTGAAGTCCCTGTTGTTCAACAAAATCTTCACGGAAATTGTCAGTATAAACAGGTAGCATTAACAAAACTATATGACTATTTTCGTAAATTTGATTATTTATAGAGATATATTATACGAGCTGTTCAAGCTTAAAAAGAAACCTGAAAGGTACCCGAACAAAATGAAGTCAAACCAAGAATGTGCACACATGGTAATTGGTCAAGTAATCATTTAAATGACAACGAATGTTAAATTTAAGCTTTTGCACCGATGAATCCTGATTTTATTCATCAATGTTTGTTAATAGCCAAGTAATAGAAGTTGAACAACTGAAAATTCTTGCAACTTTATTAAAACTGAGTTGCATCCAATTAAAATTTGTGTGTGAGTGGCAATATCAGGAGGAAATATTGTAAGTTCTATACCTTTCAATGAAATAATTCTTGCCAAAACGCATCGTACTTTTATTTTAGAAGAATTCATTGCGGATAGAAATAAACTAAAGAATAAATAACCGATGAGGCCTATACTTGATAATAATCCATAATAAAATTGAACACAAGAACTCAGTTATGTGATTTTCACAAAATATATTTACTGCAAAATAGTGACAATTGTTTCGCCAGCACTGTGACTTCTTTAGAATAAAATGTAAATCCAACGGGATATATTCTAGTCAACTGAACTACAATATTTTCAGGTTGGGGGTGACATACAATTACAATGAAATAAGTCTACTTGTACTTGGTCATTAATAAATTATTACATTTTCTTATGTGTGCTTATTTTTATAGTTACAAATAATAATAACTTTGTTCCTTTATTTTCCGAATGTAGAATGGTGAAATCTAAATTAAAAGAATAATTACAAGTATTTAAATGTACTGTATAGTAGCAATCATTTTTGTATGATTAAAACCTCTTTTGTATTCTGATATCCTTGTTTCCATAGATCTTTCAGTTTGACAGATACTTATCTTAAAGCAATCAATCAACAAGAAGGCTTCCGATTTATTGGATAACAAAGACAAAATAAATAAATCGTAAGTCTATAAGCTTCGTTGTTGTAATTGCTCTAAGATATACACTACCGGTCATATTTATTTGCCCACCCCAATTTTATGTGTTTCCTGAAATATGGATTATCTTTCGAAAAATCTGTATTATAATTATTCAACAATATTATCAGTGGAAGTAATTCCATATGAATTTCTACGAAAATCTTAAATTGTTTATGATATATCGTAAAGGTGTCATAAAATGGAAAAATACCATAAATATTATATAGGCTAATCCCTATAGTATTAACAGTTTTACCTGTATTTTCGAAAGGTATTACCAATATTGTGTTATTGTACTAACTAATTACAATATTAGGATGTGTTATTCAAAAAGGAAAATAAATTTTATGTCAGTCATTGTTCATCTTTTGTTGCGAAAACAGTGAAATAGAGAGTTATTGTGAATACTTTAATACAATGCCGAAGACGAAGGAATTATCTGTTGAAGTGCGTGCTATGATAATTGCTTAACATCGTACGGGTAAAAGTGATCGCGAAATTGCAAAAGAATTACGATTAAATCGCAGAACCGTTGATTATAACGTTAAAAAATTTGAAGAAAGTGGTACATTTTCCAACAAAAGAAGATCTGGACGACGCAAAGCGATGACATCTGCAGATGACCGGCATCTAATATGGATAAGTAGACGCGATAGACGAAAAACGGCACCAGAAATTGCTGCTGAAATGAATAGAGCGCGTGCTAAACCAATTAGTGTGTTCACGGTACAGACAAGGTTAAGGCAAGCGGGTGTATACGGAAGAATTGCTCTGCGAAAACTACTACTACGAAAGCAAAACAAGATAAAACGACTAAATTGGGCTAAAGAACATAAGAATTGGACGATTGATCAGTGGAATAATGTGTTGTGGACAGACGAATCGAAGTTTGAACTTTTCGGTAGTAAAAGGCGAATATTCGTAAGAAGATCCGCAGGAGAAAGAGTACAGCCAGAATGTATTGCGCCTACCGTAAAACAGGGGGGAGGTTCAATAATGATTTTGGGGTGTTTTGGTGGAAGATCTGTAGGCGATCTCGCCAAAATTGAGGGAATCCTAAGAAAAGAAGGCTACAAGGAAATTTTAGAAAATAACGCTGTTCCTTCTGGACTAAGGATTCTTGGCGAAAACTTTGTATTTCAACAGGACAACTATCCGAAACACACTTCTAGATTGTGTGGCGATTACTTGCGTCAACTAGAAGAGCAAGGGCAAATCTCTATAATGGTATGGCCAGCTCAAAGTCCTGATCTGAACCCAATAGAGCTTCTTTGGGAAGAATTGGACCGGAAGGTTCGAGAACGTGCTCTATCATCCACCACTGTACTGTGGGAACAACTTCAAGAAGCCTGGGCACAAATTACAGAAGACACACTGCAAAAATTAATTGAAAGGATGCCGCGGTTATGTGCCGCAATTATCAAAAACAAAGGTGGGCACATTGATGAGAGCAAAATTTAATAATAATTAATGATAAAGTTTTTATATAAGAAAAATATAACTATTTTATGTTTATTTTACACAATTGTATTGGTACAATAAATACATTTTCAGTACACATTTGATAGTTTAATAATTTTGGCTAAAACTAAGGGTGGGCAAATAAATATGACCGGTAGTGTATATCGTATATGCATCTTTGTTTGCATAGATCTTTAAGTTTGACTGGTATATATCTTAGAGCAATTACCACAAGAAAGCTTATTATAGACTCGCGATTTGTTGGATTTATTTATTTTGTCTTTGTTATCCAGCAAATCAGGAGCTTACTTGTGGTGATTACTTTAAGATATATATCGGTCAAACTGGAAGATCTATGAACACAAGGATATCAGAACACAAAAGAAGTTTTAATCATCACAAAAATGATTCAAACTATGCAGTACATTTAACAAAGGGATAAAGTTATCATTACTTGAAGTTATAGAAATAAAGAAACATAAAAAAATGTAATAATTTATTAAATGACAAAGTAAATTTGAATAATTCTCGCCTGTTAAACTTATTTCTTTGTAATTGTACATATGTATATAACACTACCTTCCATAAGTTTAATCGCATTACAGATAATTTTAATTGCAGAAGTTAATATATTGAAATTTTATCCAAACTAAAATTATTTTACATATTTGTATGTTATTTAACCGAAGAATTTTGTATGGATGAATGAACGCTTTATTTTCTGTTTCATGAAATAATATTCAGGTAAGAAAAATAATGAGGATGTCATTATTCCTTACTCGGACTTGTTTATTGTATGGTTTATTACGTGGACGTAATAGCCAGTCTTTACCTTATATTTGTGCTCTTGTAAGGGTATGTATATACTCAGTTTTCACGTTGTTAATGAAGAGTCAGCAAGTGTTATCGAGTGAGCGTATTTTTTTTAATTGTGTTTAAAACATGGAAAGGAGCAAGCAACTAACTCCTGCAGAAAGGGCAAGAATTATTGCTTTGCACGAAACAAAGCTTCCTAATAGAACAATCGCCCGAAAACTAAAAATTTCCGAGGATTGTGTTCGTCAAACTATAAAGAGAAAGGCAGAAACTAACCAACTCGGGGACCGAAAACGCAGTGAACGGCCGAGGCTAACTACTAAAAGAGAAGATGAATTTCTGAAATTAATGTGCTTGCGCAATCGTCGCCTTACAGCTCCGGGAATAACAGCACAATATAACGTACACCACGAAGCCACGGTTAGCGTAATAACAACCAAACGCCGTTTAGCTGAAGCTGGACTAAGAGGTCGAGAAGCAGTAAAAAAAACACGTTTGCCTGCACAACATAAACAAAAAAGATTGGCCTAGGCCAGAACGCACAGGTACTGGACTGTCGAAGAATGGAAACAAGTCTTATCGACAGATGTATCCAAATTTGAAATTTTTGGAAATAAACGGCGTACTTTTGTTCGTCGTCATGTCGGGGAAAGAATGTTAGATGAATGTGTGGTTATGACAGTGAAACATGGTGGTGGAAATGTGATGGTTTGGGGGTGCTTTGGAGGTGGACATATCGGAAAATTGGCGCAAATCATAGAAAGAATGCCAAAAGAAGTCTATTTGGGTATATTGCAATAGCATGCTCTTCCCTCAGCGATGGAGCTAATGGGTCCGGGGTTTGTTTATCAGCAAGATAACGAGGCCAAATACACAGCAAAGATTGGAAAAAGGTTTATCACCGATCAAACTGAAAGAGGAATCCTTACATTAATGACATGGCCGCCCCAAAGTCCGAACTACAATCCGATAAAGTTGTTATGGGACTGTTTGGATCGTGAAGTGCAGAAAATATCTCCTACTAGCAAGACAGATCTTTGGAGTAAGTTGCGGAATGCATGGATCTCGACCGACTCGTTGAAAGAATGCCACGTGTTTGTGAAGCCGTGATCGCAGCTAGGGGTGGTTATTTTTACAAAAGTAAAATTTAAGCTAACTTATTATAATATTGCTTAGATTAATAATGTCAGTTGCTTGAATTGTATGTTAATTTAGTATTTTATAAATAAATTTGATATGAAAATAAACAGTCTTTTTAATATCATTGTGCAATTAAAATTATCTGTAGTGCGATTAAATTTATAGACAGTAGTATATCACCCCCCCTCTGAAAATACTTTAGTTTACTAGAATATATTCTGTTTGTGTTAAAAAGGAATCATTCTATTATTAATAACACCCTATCAACTACATATGTTTCATCGAATTCACGAATCGCCAGGTTGATTTGTGTTATTAATGAACGATTCCTTCAGAGTGCTTATCATATCATTTCGATACAGAAAATAATGAATAATATCATATCTCCCTCTCTCGACCAATACATAAATGTATTGACCGACAAAGCAAGAACGCTTCTATCTTACAGATCGGAGACTATGTTTCCAGTGTATAATAGACAGAAACTTACATCTAGGCTTTATGCCAATTAAAGAATGTTAAAAAGGAATCATTCTATTATTAATAACACCCTATCAACTACATATGTTTCATCGAATTCACGAATCGTCACGTATCGAAATGATATGATAAGCACTCTGAAGGAATCGTTCATTAATAACACAAATCAACCTGACGATTCGTGAATTCGATGAAACATATGTAGTTGATAGGGTGTTATTAATAATAGAATGATTCCTTTTTAACATTCTTTAATTGGCATAAAGCCTAGATGTAAGTTTCTGTCTATTATACACTGGAAACATAGTCTCCGATCTGTAAGATAGATTAGCGAAATGATATGATTCTTGTTCATTAATAACACAAATTGTCGGTCAATACATTTATGTATTGGTCGAGAGAGGGAGATATGATATTATTCATTATTCTGTTTGTGTTTATCTTTTAGTCTGAAGAAGTCACAGTGCTGGCGAAACTATTGTTACTATTTTGCAGTAAAGATATTTTGTGAAAATCACACAGTTGAGTTTTTGTGTTTAATAAATTAATGAGATGAGATGAACTGATATTGCTGCGAGAATTGAATTCTCCAAAACATACTCCATCTGTTGTGTCTTATTATAACCGAAATATCATGGTCAGCATCGAAATGTAAACACTCGGTATAATAATACATTAGTATATACGCCCTCTGTTCTTCTCCACTTACGTTTCATTTCAAAGCAGAATCCAATTTATTCTATTACATAGGTATAGTATTTGCATTGTACTGACAGGACAATATACACACAATTAACAACTGATTGTTTTGAATTCGTTCCAATTAACAATTCTCAATTAATTTCTTTTGTAGTCATTTTAACTACAATAATTCACTTTAAATATATCGATTAGTCCCCCACAAAGTGCATGTATAATTCAAATTAGAAAGTAGATCTAAACAGATAATTACAAACAGTACCAAACGTATTGATTTGTTAACGCAGTACGTTTTTTACTGTAATGACACGTGTGTGGATTTAGGTTTCAAACTATGTAGTTGTAATAATTACATTTCGAATTAAGTGCCATGATGTATTCCACGTTATATAATCAAACTTTAATTACATGATTTTGGAGAAGTATATCGAAATTCAAGAAATATTATTCTACACGTGTTAACTCGGGAATATCTTTGTATATTGAATTTATACAAAAATTGACCACACAATTTCATAAATTTAATTGATTAAAAATAATTATCCATGCCTTGACATGCCCAACAGCTTAACGACAATTACAGGGAGCTTTGGCAGGCCATAAGTTATTATTTCGACCTCACTCGTGGTGTGTTTTAAGATATTTGTCTGCCAGCATTCGCTTAAACGGGAAAGAGGTACCACGAAAAACTTTCCAAACCCAAGAGTTCCAGCATGATAAGCCAGTGGATTACCATTATTAGCTACTCAATTAAATACATATTAGTTCAGAATTATTTAAATGAACTTAACTTCCCTCAATGCCATCGACAATTTCTCAATTCAAAAAGAAATAGTTTAACGTTTTACTAATAAATTTATAGAATATCAAAGATAACATTTTTCGTGTTTTGAAATTAATTTTAGATTTCTAAACACCATACACATCAAACTATTCTTGAATTTTTTACGAGCCGTCCGTACATCAGTAGAGGGTTGTTCGGGTACTGTTCAAGTGCTGTCGATACAGACTGACGTCTTACTAGTTACAGTTAGTTCAGTTACTTATGCTTTTCGTTATCTGTCAAAAGGGTTAACAAACACTTTAAACGCTTGGGAATTTTTGATTTTTCTCTATGAAGTCGAGAGCTAGTTTTATTTACTATGCAGAAGCGTTATAAGTGTCCCAGGAATTAGATTAAAAAAATGTAAAATGTAAATCAAAAATTTACAATAAAAATATGAATTTTTATTAATATCGTGTTACTTTTTCGGGATACATTATTGTATTTAACAAGAAGTAAAAGAAATTTATTAATTTTGCGTGTGATAAATCTTGAAGCGAAGTTCTACAAAAATCAACATTGCAATCCTTGCATTACACGTTTTTGTCTCTTTCCTTAGTTTATTTTTATTTTTTTTCTTTTTGGAACAGCATAGAATGCACCTTGTGTGAGATTCTATTTGGATTTGGAGGAATACGTGAGATGAAGTGGTGTGTTATCTATCTTGTTATACTTGTATTGGCATTTCCGTGAATTTGTCCCCTTGTGGTTGGTATATACTTTACAATAATTCCTTTAATAATTTACATTTTAATTTCCAAAAAGAATTCTATAATTTTATTAAGTTTTTTGAAATCGATTATATAGAGATTAATCCAAAACACTTTCTAATAATACTTCTTTTATTGTTTTCTTGTTCTGTCCTAATAAGAAACTTCTTAGTTAGCTCAACGAGCGTCTCTCATGACGTCATTGTAGTCAACAATCAGTTTGGATTTAATTTTTCTGCCACCTTTCCATGATTTTACAATACATAACGATGTGTAACCATTTTGAGGATCTAACTATATTTCTTTGATAGACTTTTATTTCTCTTTTTCAAGTTTTACATTTGCAAAACTCGTCGGCAGATGCTTTCTATTGAGGAGGAGAGTTTCTCAAAGTCTGCTTTTATGTTACAATAAGTAAGCAATAAGCTCAGGAGATATATAAAAATTATCGTCAGCAATACAATAGTCTTGGTTTAAAAAAAGAAATCAGTAAATGTAAGCAAGGTTTCATTGATATCGGATACTTGTAGTAGTTCTTTAAGAATAGAGCACTTTTACTAACATAACATAAAAAGTTTCAAACGCAAACCTAATTTCGAATTATATAAAAGTAACAAACTCTTTCACTTATCTTTCGTTTCAATATGGGTACGAGGCGATCTATCGTCGTTCCGTGCAAGCAGGTTGAGTATTCACATCTGTTGGTTAACCACAGATTCCAGTACGGAAGAATTCGTTCGTGTTTACGTCTATCCGTGCGTATTTAAAATGCCTCAGACAAAAGAAAATTCCGCCGATTGTGAATTAAGCGCTGTGATTCGCTTTCTGCGTGTAAAAGGCGTGAAAACCGGTCGAAATTCATGAGTAGAATTGTATGGAGAAAACATTACGAGTGAGGGAATTATATGAAAATGTGTGAAAGCATTTAAAGATGACCGCACTAACGTTCAAGATGAGGAGCGTAGTGGTCGATCTCGGTCATTACTAAAGATTTAGTGCATAATGTTAGGTTTCCCCAAGTATCAAGAAATATTCTTTAGGAAATTGCTGCAGTGGTTGGAAACTCCTGCGGTAGATTTCTCTGAGGATGAAATTCAGAAGTTGGTTGTACGAAATAATAACTGACTTAACATTGGTGGTAATTATGTTGAAAAGTAGATTAAGGTACAGGCTTTTTTACCTACTAAAAAACACGCTCGTAACTGTTATAACCGAATATTTTTATGTAGTGTAATACTTCCATATTCAATTTGTTAACTTCTTATATTTATTTTAATAAATTTACAACATAATGGTGTCCCTTTTCATTATTGACGATAACTTAGAACGATGATTATTTTATATTTCTTGGGACATTGTAATAACATATATAAATTCAACAGATATTAAAAGCACTAAAGTTAATCTATTTCATAAGGAGCAATCAATTGAATAGTTTAAATGTATACGAGTAATTGACCTATTCATATATACATTTTCGGGTTACAATTTTGACAATCAGCTGATATCTAATCTATTCATTAGAAGTATGTGTATATTTGGCAACCGAGTATAAATGTCATTGATGACCTGCACCAATTCTTAGGGTATATAATTCAAACTGAAGAGAATGAGTTTTACTTTAACAAACGTATCTGTTAATGCTTTCAAAAGAGAGAGAAATGGTGTATTTCCGGAGAAATTTTGAAAATGTTTTCAACACTGCTCTCCTCGAATTTAAAAATATTGTATATTGACCGAAATGAAGACTACGTGGGCAATTCAAATTTGACCTGCATTTTTTTTCACATAATTTAAAAGATACTTCAAAGCCGATTTATATAATAATAATAATAATAATAAGTCTTTATTGTCCAACAGATTGTTACAATCCAATAACAGGACAAAAAAATATATAAAAAAAATACAAATCATCAGATAATCAAACAATAGTAACCTAATTAATGTTCACAGTGCATTAAAAAAAAGACAAATGAAAATATAGATATAAATGAATACAAATATAGTCATACACACACACACTCATAATTAAGAAAATTAAGAAAATTAAGAAAAACGTGCCCTAGCGACAGCCAGTATGCGCCCCAAGGAATGCAACTACTAATGGTGAGTTGAAACCAATATTGGTACTAAATGTTTCGATATAAAAGCAATGGCTATGTCTAGCCGACACCCGCGGTACCATAAAATTAAGCTGAGACAGCAAATGAGCACAACCTATATTTCCTCTAACCAAATTAAATACAAACTTTATACTGTTTAGTTGACGTCTGACTTCCTAGGACTCCATTCCAAACTTATTTAGAAGAAAAGAGTTCTCGATTTCTCGCGGAGGACACACACCCCCCACCCTAAAACACAAAAACCTTAAAAACCTTCTCTATCTATATCGAAGTAGACATGTTAATTAACGCCATAAACAGCTAATACTTGATTATGTTAAGTTGTATTGACAACGTCGTACAACAAATTCTGTTACACAACGTGTAATATTAAGTTTCTTTTCAATACATGTTCAAAAACGACTGATATTCATTAAAGACTTCATACAGAGTTTGGAGAAAAATATGTATATGTCACTCAGAACAGTGTTTTGGTGATGTAAACTCTTCCAGGATGGTCGTGAACGCTTGTAGAACTGGTCACATGCTGCCTGTTCAGCGTATGCTGTGAGCTTGGGAAGTTGACCAGCTGATCTGGTGTAATAGATGGATAACTGTGAATGAAATTTCTAGGATTGTAAACATTAGTGTAGACAATAGTGCTCACACTATTGTCCACGACAAACTTAAATTTAATTAAGTTAAAGTCAGGTGGGTTCCAAGATAACTTTCTGCGGAACGAGAGCAGAAAACACTTTGCAGAACACTCCGACTTCGCAACGAGTATGAAGGTAATGACTTTTTGTCTCATTTGATAACAACTGATAAGACCTGGGCACGCTATTATATTCCAGAAAGCAAGAATGTCTACATGGAATGGCGTCACTCAAGCTCACCTCCGCCCAAAAAATTTAAAACACAACCATCGACTAGCAAGACGATGGCGACCGTATTCTGATATACTATTGGACCAATTTCCGTTGATTTTCTTGATAAAGAAAAACGATTAATTCAGCTTATTACAGTGAACTTCTTGAATAGTTTAAGCTTACTATACGAATAAAAAGACGCAGTCTCTTAATCAAGAGCGTTACTCTTCTAGACGAAAATACTCGTCCCCTAACAAATAATAAATAGGCTAAACTGGATTCGGAAATACTGCCTTGTCCTCCGTATAGTACTGAGTGATTCTCTGTGCCACTTAGAAAGTTCTTGAGAGATAAACGATTTCCCTCTAAGCTATAAGTGAAGGATGCCGTTCAAAATTAGCTACATATGTCATCAAGCGAATATTTATTTTTGACCTGTATATAGATGCTATCGAAACAATGGGACGAGTGTGGTTTAAAGGGTGAGTTGAGATTTTAATCAACTTCGATTTAGAAAAAATGCAAACAAGTGTATTAGGCTCGACATTATAACAATCCTCGTTGATAACTTATTACATTAGTCTATTAAAATACAAATTATTTACAGAAGCTTCCAGGCCTGTTACAGATAGCTGTCAAGTAAATAAATAACGGCATGAATAATTATTTAATCCTTTGTGTCAATAACCATACGCAATCCTGGAAATACAATTCCCTCCGAATAATATTTTGCTTTGAGAGAGAATTTAAATAAGCAAATTCAATAATCCGCCTGATAAAGCACAACACGTAAAGTAATTAATATTAGCGCATAACCTTATTAAAACTCTCTGCAAATAATTTAAATAAATGATAAGTTTTAATGAGATCCTTACTCGGGTAAGTGCAATGACGGAAGTTGATAGAAAATGTTTAGGAAACTTACGTAAGATGTTTTAGAAGTCGATTACGTAATTAATTTTTTTTATCGCATATTTTCGTTACTTTCTGATTTTGTTACATAATCTTGTATTTAGTATTAATTATGCTTGAGCTATCATTGTTTAATTGAACTGACTTTTATTTCTTCGTGACTGAGTTTACAGAAAAACTTTATACTATTATTTTAGTTCTATCAGGTTGTTACATATGAAATGTCCGATTTTGTAAGGAATAAAAAAAAAGTCTAAATTTAAAAAAACATAAATATTTATTCAGCAAAATAGTCTCCATTTACATCAATAGTTTGTTGCCAACGGCCTGGAAGCTGAAAAAATCCCTTTGATAAGAAATCTAGGTTTTGACGGCTCACATATTGCTCATACACTGCTATTACAGACTCCCGGTCAGGGAAGTCCCTATTTTTTAAGTGATTGTCTAAACTTCGGAAAAAATCAAAAACCAGTCGGCGAAAGGTCAGGTGAATAAGGTGGGTGAGGGAGAATTTTGTAACCAAATTCCGAAAGTTTTTGGATTGTCTGTCGTGCAACATGATGTCTTGTATTATCATGAAGAAGTATGGGTCCATGTCTATTGACTAGTGAGGGCTGCAAGCGGCTCAATTTTCCATGCATAGTTTCCAGTTCGGCACAATAGGACGCTGCCGTGATGGTTTCACCAGTTTGCAAAAATGAATAGTGAATAATACCCTTACTGGTCCACCACACAGTCACCATAATCTTTCGCGGGTGAAGTGATGCTCGTGCATGCTGTCTTGGTGCATCACCTCGATCTAACCATTGTCCTGACCGTCTCCGATTGTCATAAAGTATCCACTTTTCGTCACACATTACCACTCGATGAAGAAACGGTTCAACTTTCTGTCGATTAGCCAAAGAGGTAGCCACCTCTAATCGACGGAGTTTATTGGTTTCCGTTAATTGGTGCGGCACCCATCGATCGAGTTTCTTCACTTTGCCAATCGAAAAAAGGTGACGACTAATGGTGGCAATGGACACTTGAAATATTTCTGCAAGGCTACGCACTGTTGTCGACGGATTACTTTCAACTTCTACACGCAGCTCGTCGACATTAACGGTGCTACGCGCACATCCGCGAGGCTCATTTTCCAAATCAAAATTTCCCTCGCTGATTTTTTTAAACCATCGCCGTAATGTGCGTTCATTACACGTGGTTTCACCGAACGTCTGATTAATTTCTCGCGTTGCTGCAGCTGCATTTAAGCCCTTTTTAAATTGAAAGAGGTAAATTGCCCGAATATCTCTTGCCGACAGCATTTCCATAGGCGAGATAAGGACAGGTGTATTAATCTTTCCAAGAAATGGAACAGGTACACACTTCAAAATAAATACCCTTTTCTACAAATACAATAATAATTTTCACCAAAAACATACACGTCTTCACACAGGTGCGATTCAGTTCAGACTGAAGGAAAAAACGGGCATTACATTTGTAACAACCTGATATTTCCTATCCTTTCTTGTTAGTAGTTTTTGACTTCTTAACGTTTGTGGCGTAATTATTTATTCTTTTTTATTAATGAAAGTATTAGTTTCCCCTTAATGAAATTAAATTGTACAAAGTCAGTCGAAAGTCACCAAAATTCAAATATGTCAAGGTCAGTCAAATGTTACCACAGCCCAATTTCTTCTTTTGCATTTTTTGTGCGAATAAAGCATATTATTTTTCTCTAACGGCTTTTGTGTAGTACCTGAATTGTTGTCAAATCCCATTTTTCCCTGTTATTAAGAATTTTTTAATGTTTTTGACAGTTTTAAAATAAAAATAAAAAGGCCTGTTCAAAATGAAAGGTGAATTTTGAATTTTCGCGCGCTGTGTACATTCGATTATCGAAATTTCTTATTGTTATGTTGGTACACATGTGTTAGTCATATGTTGGCATTATCGGCCAATTTGGATTAGTAGTTTGTTGTTGACAACTAAAAAGCTTAGTCACGTTTGTGTGTGTTCTTCGATTTTTGACTTTTGAAAAAAATGGATCAAAGAATATGTATTAAATTGTGCGTTAAAATGGAATAAAGTGCTCCAAGGGACTTGAAATGTTGACTATGGCATTCGGCGAGTCCACTTTGTCTCAAAAAAGTGTTTATAAGTGGTACAAGCGCTTTACAGAAGGCCGAGAAAATGCACGCCAAGTTCGATCAAATGTGAAGGTTTTGCTCACTATTTTCTTCGATTACAATGGCATGGTGCATCATGAGTTCTTACCAACAGGTCGTACGGTTAATAAGGAATACTACATGGAAGTTATGCAACGTTTGCGTGAAGCAATACGACTCAAACGATCGGAATTATGGAAAAAAAGTCATGGATTCTGCATCACGATAATGCACCAGCTCACACGTCAATGCTTGTTCGTGATTTTTTGGCCAAAAACAACACCCTAATCATGCCTCAACCACCTTATTCACCAGATTTGGCTCCGTGCGTTTTGTCACAATTGATGAGATAAAGTCAGAATCGAAGAACGAGCTGATGGCCATACCGAAAAGCGCATTTCAGAAGTGCTTCGAGGATTGGAAGAAGCGCTGGCATAAGTGCATTATATTAGAGGGGGATTACTTTGAAGGGGACAAAATGGATATTGATGAATAAATAAATACTTTTCAAAAAAATTCAAAATTCACCTTTCTTTTTGAACAAACCTCGTATCACGTAAGATCATTTTTCTCGGGACTTAAACTTTTGAAGAACACTATGTAAAATAACATAAGTCAAAGTTAAACTTATATTCAGTAATTTGTATCTGTGTCTAAAATAGTAATAATAATTCATGACTTTACATCCCCCAACAGCTTAACGCAAATTACAGGGGGCTTTAGCAGACAATGAGTTATTATTACGTTTGCGACTTAAATTTCTTTTACTTTTGGCTTTAAAAAAAAAACAACTTTATTGTTACATGCAATTTTATTACAATAATAAATTACACTTAACAATTTATTCTGAAAAGTCTTATTTAGATTACTTGATCATGTAGCTAAAAAGTTTTATTTAGACTAAAGTTATTTATGCAAATGCACATGCCCTTCTATATGCTTTCTTATCTAGTTTATACTTTCTAATCATTAGTGATAATGGGTTTGGCTTTTGGTTGCCTCTTCTCCTGGAATGTATATCTAACTCGCGCTCGTGGGACGATTTAAGATCTTTGTCTGTTGAACGTAAAAACTTCCCGATTAGCAGACTATCGGACTCGAACCCGAGACCTATGATATAATTAGCCAATAACTTACTATTGAGCTATTAGCTGACTATATCTTTTTAAATCGTCCTTATATGAAAAGTGATTTGTGATTTGACATTTAGGTTATAGTAATTTGTTCTGTAATCTTGTTGTGTTGCGTTTACTAAGCTTGATAGAGTGAATTTCAATACAAAACCAAAGAGCACTTAATATACTCGTATCTCCTTGAAATTATACTTCGCTTTATTGTTATTTCTGTTATTTGCAGTGTATGTGTTTTAATTAGGGTATGATTAATAAGGATTTTGTGTCATGCCAGGATATATCTATGCTTTCGGTACTATATTCTTCATGTTATTTTATTTTCCTCTAATTATAGGGCTTGTTCTACATTTATTCAACTCTAACTTTATTTTGATGTCGGAGCTGAATCTACGAGTATTCTATAACCTTGTTGTGTTGTGTTTAGTACACGTATGTTATTATTATTATTATTATTATTATTATATTATTGTTGTTAATTGTAACTCTTTCATTGTGAGGTTCGACTGGTAGCTGCGAAGTACGTCAGTATTATTGCATACAATTTAAAAAACGTACTTAATATTTTTACTGTAATATATCCAATGTATCACTACCAAACATAGTCCTTTTCCTTTCTGAATAATTATGTTGTTCACACTAAAACGTAAAACGGTGTAATGTTTAACAACGGTAGGAAAATATTAATTTAAACTGAAACTAAAAACGGAATTGATGACATCTTTTTAAATATTATTTGTGATTGAAATGAATTTTATAACTTCTATAAAAAGAAGATAATCCTTTCCAAAAGCAAATTTTAAGTCCAGTCAAAAAATGCGTATTGGAAAAAGTTGAGAGCTTCCCTCGATTTAGCGTGTCCACGAGAAAACTCCGAATTGCCATGACAGAAATTTAATTTAAATCGTTTTATATCTCCGATTATTTATGGAAATAGTTATTTAAATATTTGTAAGGTTCAACATTCGAACTCCCATTTCAGACGAGATCGAACACGTATTTTCTTTCTACTTAATATTGCATGAGAGTTTATTCGAAGTTATCGGAGTGTTAAAGAAGTCGTAAATAATTTTTGCATCGGAGATGAATGTATTTGTAAGATTTCATCGTACGAATTTAAAGAAGGAGATATATAAAATCGAGCAGAACAAGTTCTTCAAGTTTTCATAAGAAAACGGAATTTTTTTATAACGAAGTATTCTTGTAAAAGTTTGATGTTTGACCAACTGCCTGGACGTACAAAAAAGTTAAGATGTAAAAGTTAGATCTTCTGTTTGGGATGACTGTCCTTGAAAGTTTTCTATTTATATTACGGTTAATCTATGCAAAGTGTTCTCTTATAAATTGACAGATAAGATACACAAGTTAGCTATTTATTTTAATATGAAGTTGTCTCATCAATATTTTTTTTTTGTTGTAAGCTATAAAAGTAAGTTTAAACTTTGACAAACATCATATATTCTTAAACATCTGGCAAGTCCTTAACATATAGCATTAGTCGAAATTTAAGTATGTTCTTATTCCAGCTGTTTTAACATACGCAACGTTACAAAATATGGCATGTAGTACCATAGTGTGGTTGATAATGAAAAATACTATTTTCCACGGAAACTGGTGTCGATATTTATTTGTAATATTATGAGAGAACATAGTTACTCATCGCTTTCATTATTTAATATTAGGAAAACCATAGAACGAGGAAGAGTTCCGTCCGCAATTGATTCAGGTGGCCAGGAGGCCTATATATGAAGAAGGCAACTGTATGATACATACAATGCATGAATCAACGGAAAAATTTGATACAACAAAAGAAGTTAGACAACAATGTCCTGTTCATTCTCGTTACTGACGAATTATTGAAAGACAAGAAAGGTCTAATTGACTACTTTATCGGTTATTAAAATTTAGAAGCGGCAGTAATGAACGAAATGGCTCTTGTAGATACTATGATTCTATTAGCAAAATCGGAGAAAGTCTTGAAATATCTATGCCAAAGGAATGGAAAAGGAGGGCATGAGGGGCCAAAATAAAAATCATGATAATATCTAAGGGAAAAGAACAATAAATCTGTATGCGAGAGACAAGGATGGGACAAGTAGGAGTGTAAAGATACGAAAGAGTTATAATAAACAAAGAGAATAAAATAGGAAAGGAAATCAACGAGAGAACAGAAGCAGTGGGAAGATCTCTTAACAAGATCAACATTTTTAACGAAAAAAGAGGTACCAGAAAATACCAAGACAAAACTTACAAAAAGGTAGCTCTATCGATCGTATTATATGGATGCGAGAGTAGGACATTAGATAAAAAAATAAAGAGCAAAACAAAGGTTGTCTAAATGAGATCTTTTAAGTAAATTGTTAGCAACATGAGCAAAGATAGAATAAGAAACATCGTGATCAGAGAACAACTTAATATAGTACCAGCACTTAACAAAATTGAAGAGAAATATCTAGGATGGCATGGGGTAATTGATTCGTGTGACTGATAGAATAACTAAGAGAGTATATGTAACAAGGTACACAATGAAAAGAGGAAGAGGATGACCAAGATGATCATGGGAAGCAGAAATCCAGAGTCATCTGCAAAACAAACGTATCAGATGGATGAATGCGGTGCTTTTGGCAATAGGCAAAAAATGGATGGAAGTATATGAATACGTGCAATGAAAATTCAGTTGAAATAGATTTACGCCTAACAGCAGAAACATTTCAAGTTTGAGCAAGCAATATTGGTATGTTATTCTTGACTATATTGGAGAAACAATTTTATTTTTTAACGCAGTCTTACAAATGGTTAATAGCTTGACATGAGCTTGAGAAGCTGTAATGCCTTTGGGAAATATTCCTTTTCTTGCTTTATCCGGTACTCATTTACAGCAGCATGTTTACTAGTTTCGAAAGAAAACTAAGTTTATCGCAAATGATCTTTCAGATAGAAGAATGAAAAATAATCTCTAGGGGATGTATCTGAAGAATAAAGTGATTCAATCAAATGTTCAAAGCCAGTGTTATGAATGGTAACTACTGAAGGGTAACTTTTTTGACTTCGGTGTTATCTTAGTAAAATAAAACACCGCGGCTAAATTTTCCTTTTCTCTTACTGTGTCGAAAACATTTTGTACAAGGTTTTCCAATAGGAGTGACATGATTTCTTTAAAAAAAAACACACTTATTGTTAAGAAAATTCAAAAGTTTTTTATTTAATGTGAAGTACAATTGATACAATTAAGTTCTAAATAAAACGTCATTCAAATGGCCTCCACGACTTCTTCTGCAGGAACGAATTCGATGAACCCAATTTTCGAGCACCTTTTCCACTAAATCTAGTCGTATGTCATGAATCGTTCAATATTGTCTTGTAAAGCTTGAAGAGAGTCTGGTTTATTTCGATAGACCAATGACTTCAAATAACCCCACAAGAAATAGTCTAATGGTGTTAAATCACAACTTCTTGGAGGCCATTCAATATCACAATTTCTTGAAATAATCGAATCTCCAAACTTTTCTCGCAATAATTCTATTGTTGCATTTGCTGTGTGGCACGTAGCCCCATCTTGTTGGAACAAAATGTTGTCAAAATCAACTTTTTCCAATGTCGGCCATAAGAAGTTGGTTATCATCAATCTATACCGCTCTCCATTGACAGTAACGGTGTTACCAGCTTCATTTTGAAAGAAGTACGGACCGATGATTCCACCATACCAAAAACCACACCAAACTGTCAATTTAGGTGAATGTAATGGTTTTTCATAAATATTTTGTGGATTTTCTTCGCACCAGAATCGACAGTTTTGTTTATTTACCACACCATCCAGATGAAAGTGAGCCTCATCAGAGAAGATGATTTTCTTAAAAAAATCGTTATCGTTTTCAAGTTGTTCCAAGGCAAAATCAGCAAATTCACGACGTTTATGGTGGTCCAATGGCTTCAGTTCTTGAGTGAGAATAATTTTATAGGGATGTAAACCCAAATCCTTTCTCAGAATCCGCCAGGTTGTGGTTTGAGACAGTCGCAATTGTTGAGAACGTCTTGGAATCGACAAATTACGGTCTTCAGTAACACTTGCCTGAACGGCAGCAATATTTGCATTACTTTGAGCGGTCTTTGTCTTATTGGCACTTGAAAATTATGTAAAGAAAATGTAACCTCAAAATTTTTAACAATTCGACGAATAGTGAGCACACTTGGACGATTATTACGCCCATAAAATGGCAAAAGCGCACGAAGAGTTGCAATTGGAGAACGATTATTTTGATAATAAAACTGAATAATTTGTAAACGTTGTTCTTGCGTATATCTCTCCATGATGAAATTGTAAACACTACTGAATACAATGAAAAACAAATGACAGATCATGACATATGTCACTTCAAAATCATATCATCCCTATTGGAAAACCTTATATAATATCTGTATTATGAGATGGCGACTAATATTTTAATGGTAAGTTCTGGTTGATAACGGCAGAATGTCGACTTCGGATGGATATTTCATGGATACTGACAACCGAAGATCTTAAGTCATTCCAAGAGTACTGACGTATCAATAACCTTTAGTTTGCCAATGCTCTCTGTAATTGTTGTTATTCCATTGCAGCGGTATTATCTTGGTAAAATAAAACATCGCGGCTAAATTTTCCTTTTCTCTTACTGTTTCAAAAACATTTTGTATAAGATCTGTATTATAAAATGGGAACTAATAGTTTAATGGTAAGTTCTGATTGATAACGGCAGAACGTCGACTTCGAATGGATTTTTCGTGGATATCGACAACCAAAGATCTTATGTCATTCCAAGAGTACGGGCTTATTAATAATCTTTAGTTTGCTAATGTTCTCTGTAATTGTTGTTATTCCATATACATATTTCCAGACAATTCACAAAATGCTGTTTACTTTCGAGTAAAAAGAGTTTATTTCGGAGATATTCCATTGAATTATCAATCAAAGATGTTAACGAAGGGTTTCCGTATCAATAACTTGATTTCGACAATTTAAGCCTCTGTATTAATAAAGTAGTAGTTCATTTTCGAGAAGCGGGAAGTGTTTGTAAAACGAATTATCTGGTCGGTGAACAGTCCTTAATGAGGAAGTTGCGGAAATTCGCAAACAAACCTTGATCCCAAGACTGCTATAAATAATTACGACAGTTGACGCAGTAAACAAGTGTGTATATTTTTATATGTAATTTCTCATTGAGGTTACTTATGCTGATAAAAACCTATAAAAGGAAATTTATATTTGTCTGCTTTTAAGATTTCTATTATACGATGTAAAGGATCCTTGCCAATAAATTCTAAGATTAAGAGTAATTTAAGAAGCAATGAGGCAATTTGCTTTTATTAATTACATTACATTCATTCATAAAGCTATTACGTAAATTCTACTAGAAATCCTGTACTATCCTAAAGAATTTATTTCTATTAAAAGTAAAATATAGTTGCGTTATTAGCATTTTAATTAAACCCATTATGTCGTTAATTCTGCTTGGAAAAATTAACGTCATTCAATATAATAAGGTAAATAGCTTTGATTACTTGGGAGTAACTGAAACTGATACTGTAGATGAAAGTTTAGAAATCCAAAAGCGAATGGCAAAGGGTAGCAGGGCGGTGGATGCTATCAACTATATATTCAAGTTAAAAGAGATCTTGAGGACTGCGAAATTGAGAATATATAAAGCAATTGTTCGACCAACGGTAACATACTCGAGCGAATTATGAACATTGATAAAACAGATGGAAGTAGAATTGGAGGTATGGAAGAGGAGAGTGCTTCGTAAGATACTGGGAGGAGTGAAGACAGAGGAAGGTGAGTGGAGGCGAAGAACGAACAAGGAAGTTCAGGAAATTTATAGTAACCCATCTATAACAGCCGTAAGAGCACAGAGAGTACGATGGCACGCCAGCCGTATGTCGGGAGAAAGACACACGAAGAGGATGATAGAGGAGGGGACTGGTAGGAAGAAGAGGAAGGGACGCCTAAAGAAGATATGTCTGAATGCGGTAGTGAGTGATGTGGGGAGAGTGGGAGTGAAAGATTGGAGAAACAGGGCGAGAGATAGAGACGAATGGAAGAAAATTGTTGAAAGGCTTAAGAAAGTGTAATAGATTAAATGTAATATGAGATAAGCCATGGGCCTAAAGGCCTGTTGAGCTTAAATATATATAATTTGTTTTTATTCAAGATATAATAACAAACTTGTTTGTTCATTCAAAATACTTTTGTATTTGTTTTAACGTAAGAATTAATACTTTTGTGTAAGTTTGTGCATTTTTGAAATGCTCGGTAAACATACTCAGTACGTTGTTAAGAGGTGACTAAACACGGTATGCATTTGGCATTGATCCAAGATATTATTTCTGCAAATTCACCTTTAAAATCCCACTACAATGATAACATGTGCATATGTACATATATGTATCTACTATTATCAAAGAATAATGGTAGGGTATACCGACATAATACTGTCAGAGTAATCTGAGAAACAAATGAAACGAAACAAGTATTTTATTTTTATTTATATTAATCGTTCGAGTAGTACTGCGGTATATGAACGAAAGTTATTATAATTTAGAATAATTCGTCTTTTTGCTCACGGGTTTTTTGAAAAACTTCGAACAAGCGCACCATAATGTGCCATTCAAAATTAATATTACCATAATTATTCAAGATTACAGTTCTAGTAACGTGCTTAATGCCATTAAAAATTTTAACGATCGTCTTGTTACGACTTTTTCAGTCTTGAAAAGTCTTGAAAAAACAGACCTAACCAACTAATTGCCATATGAATAAACTTTCGTAGTAAATTAATTACAAACTAAGAGAAAGTATCCGCAGGCAAAGCGAGGGAGAATAGCTTTATACCAATGGGCTTGTCTTTTAGGTTGATGTTAAGCTGTGTATACTGAATCGATTACTTTCATAGTTAGTCTAAATATACTTGAAATGATTTAACGGTAACATGGCAATCTTCTTCTATCACAGTGGATATACGCGATGGTATTCTTTGTTCCTTAGTACGAAATTAATTCACGGGTAAAACGAAGTTCGTTCGGATAGTGTTTTACGATAGCTAATAGATTGTTATTATTAAATATATTTAGCTCATTGAAATATTATCGCAAATTAAATTTCATGAATTTTCATTGAAATGTCTAGTTCAAATTGTTCAAATTGTACCTTTTCGATCTTTAACTTTTATTAAATTTAAAACGAATAAAATTAAAATATTGCAATGATATTTATTGAAACATATCATTGTCTATTAGTTAGGCTTTGCACTAAGGTAACATTTTACAATAATTTAGACTATTACGAGTATTACTAACATAGTTACATAACAGTTATACGTACAGTATCACATACTGAGTTCATGGTTTATACACAGTCTGTCGCAGAGAAAATGGAACTTTTTTAAAATAAAAACTTTTTATTTTGATAAAATTCATTTATTTTATTCAACGTGGTCGCCTTCGGCTTCAATATAACGTCTTACATGGTCCATTAGCAGGTCGAATGAATTTTTAAGTTGATCTTTAAAGATGTCCTTCAATATCGCTGTCGACGCCTTTTTAATGATTTCGACGTCGGCATAAAGCTGTCCTTTCATCGGCAAATGTAGTTTGGAAAATAGATAGAAATTACAGGGGGCAAAATCCGGTGAATAAGGTGAGTGGTTGATGGTTAAAATGGCATTTGTTGTTAGAAAATCAGTAGTAAACGACGAGCGATGAGATGGTGCATTATCATGTAACAAACGCCAGCTACCATTTTCACGATATTGAGGGCGCATACGACGAATATGCGCCTAAAGACGCTTCACCAAGATAATATATAGCATTAATTGTTTGACTACTTGGTACGAACTCTTTGTGCACAATGCCTTTCGTATCATAAAAACAAATCAACATTGTCTTCACTTTTGACTTATCCGAAAGGCTTTTTCTCGGTCTTTCTTCGCTTGGATGCTTCCATTCAGAGCTTTGAGGCTTAGTCTCTGGATCACATTGAAAATATCACGTCACGTTGCTAGTTACAATAGAATACCTGAAGTTTTCTCCTTTTTTGAGCCTTTCGTCAAGTCTGTACAATATGGAATTCAGTTAGCTTATGTGGCACAAACCTTGCACATATCTTTCTTAGTCATAAATGCTGTGTCAAAATGCGATGAATTGAATCTTTGAAATTTCATTCCATTCCCACGTATCACAATGAGAATTTCGGCTCATTTCTGATAAATTTACGCCCAAATTCGATGTTACTTTCCGTAACCACAGATTTTTTGCACCAGGATGTTCGTCGTCATTTATGTCTGTACGACCGTCTTTAAATCGTTTATATTACTCATACACACTCGTACGTTATAAACACGCATCACCATACAGTTGTCTCATCAAATTAAACGTTTCAGTACACGATTTACCGAGTTTAGAACAGAATTTCATATTTGCTCTTCTTTCAAAATTAATTTTTCGACCAATGCCAAATACACACTGTTACTTTATGCGCAATTTATTTGTTTATAATGATGCAAATGTCTTGATATTTTGACATAACGTTAGTGAATGATCTACCTTATTGACATATATTTTTAATAGATGGCGCCACTGAGAATTACTATTTTAAAAAAGCACGGTTTTCTCTGCGACAGGCTGTATATGTGTAAACATATAGATATTATTCCATATTCCATCAACATCGATTTTTTAATAAAAAAATGAATTTTCTTTTTTGAAAGAAAATCTATTACATCACGAAACAGTATGTGGATATTGAATTGCAGAGTGTTTATTTTCCAGTTTCGTAAATTATAAATTCACAAAAAATATTTTAAATCCATTAAGAGCGCCGATCGAATTACAAGGTCCTTTACAAACATTCGTTCGTTTTCCCAATAAAATGTAATAGTATTATATTAAGATATATGTATATATATATATATATATATACATATTTATATATATATATATATATATATATATATATATATATATATATATGGGGTGAAACGCGGAAAATTTCTTTTTGAAGGAAAAAAAAGGGGTATTGTTGATAGACAATGTTTTGTTAATTAAAGAACATAATTTGAAGTTTTAAATCATGTACAATAGTTTTAAATACAATATCTTAAAGATGATAATTCCGTTCCCTATGCACTAATGCAACCGATTTCCAAACTCTCTTTGTATATATTTCAATATATCCCCCGAAATTCAAGCTATTTCCTGCTGAATAAAGCTCTTCAACTCAAGCGGGTTTATGGGCCTGTTTAGAACCTCTACTACTACCTTATTTTCTGTTTTTCGCCTGGATCTCTTTCTCCAAGATACTATGGCTTTCAGAATTTTATGTCAAATCCCCAAACTATTTCAAAGGATCAAATTTTCGAGTTTTTAATATTTCGATTACCCCAGACTCATTATTTTCATGATTACATCCCAGAATCAGAATCAGAAAATTGTGCCATTCCAACCACAGTCAGTCAATGTCCAATTCTATTAAATAATATCAAAAATATATAAGATGTTGCTAGTTTAATTTTTAATCTGATGTAGATATTTTTTTCACAGAGTACCTTTTTCGTTTCAAAGAAAGTGATTCCTGATTTTTCTAAACACAACTTTAGCTTGTAATTCAGATTCAAATTCATGATTTGATAAGTCAAATATGTAACATCAGTGCTTTTTCTAATGGAACAGGACATATCATGAGCGCTGGTTCATTAATCATGTACTAGATCTTTGCGTTATAACGGGTCTTCCAATAAGAGGTTTCATTTTGTTATGTAAAAAAAAACAGTATTTTAAAGCGAAGTCATCGAATGTTTATTTAATTGTAAAGAGGAGGATATGCCATTAATAATGGAAAACAATATCAGATAAATGGCTGCCACAGCTACGCTTGTAGGACCATATTCTTTTCATGGAATTTTCCATCACCAATTCGCACGTTTGCGGCTGTATGTCGTCGATAACTTCTCGAATTTCATCTTTGAGGTCTTGAATCGATTGTGGGTCTTTAGCATAGACCTTATCTTTCACGTAGCCCCAAAGAAAGAAGTCTAAAGGTGTTAAATCACAAGACCTCGGTGGCCAATTGTGATCGCCTCTTCGAGAAATCACACAGTCAGGAAACTTTTCACGCAAAAGAGCGATGGTATCGTTACTTGTATGGCACGTAGCGCCGTCTTGTTGAAAATAAACGTCATCCACATCAATACTTTCCAATTCCGGCCATACAAAATCTTTAATCATCGTTCGATAGCGCAATCCATTCACCGTAATAGTTGCTCCAGCTTCATTTTCGAAAAAGTCCAATGACCCCGCCACACCAAAAACCGCACCAAACAGTCACATGTTGACGATGGAGAGGCTCTTTAATAATAATTATTGGGTTTTCCCAGCCCCAAATGCGGCAATTCTTCTTGTTAACGCAACCACTCAAGATGACTTTTCGATGAAATTCCGAATAAGTTTGATACATTTCAAGGATCCAATTAGCAAAGACACGACATTGTTGATGGTGGATAGGCGTGAGTTCTTATGTTAGCTGAACTTTTAAAGCCTTAAGACCTAAGCATTTATGCAAAATACGGTATAATGTCGTTTGTGGAATGCCCCATTCCAAAGATCGACGACAAATGGACAAACCTGGGTTTTCCTCAACACAATGGGCTGTAACAGCAATATTCTCAGTTGTTCTTGAGCGACGTGCACGAGTTCGATTATTCACATCACTCAACAGCTCAAATTTTTGCACCAGTTGCACAATCGCTGGCCGAGAAAGTGCTTCGCGACGACCCAAAAATGCTTTAGTTTTGCGAACTGTGACCGCGAAATTTTCACCATTTTTGTAGTGAATTTTAATAATTTCACTGCGCTGTAGAAGCGTATATCGTTTCATTTTTATTAATGACATAGTTTTTACTTGTCATCTGTCAAGTAGTTGCAGGTTGAGTCTTGACAACTGTTAAAATAGCGGGCTATTGAAGATGAAATGTCTTATTGGAACACCTTTTACAACTTCTATACTAATCTGTACTTGTCACATGCTTTTGTAAAGCTCTTGATAAGAATTTGGATTTCTTCAAGTCTAATAACCAGAATGATAACTTATGCACATTTTATATGTATTTAAGGATGTGTGTGTAAAAGCAACACTTCTATACACCACGTATTTGTGATACATTTCAATAAACCTTAATGAGATTTTATATCGAAAAATGTGTTTTATGTGTTTACTTTGTGATTTATTATTATTACATGACCGGTCGTAATTCTTTCGGACATAAATTTTGTCTCATTTTCACACATATCACACAGCATGTGGGTCATATTTTATTCAGGGAACTAAACGCAGTTCGATGTTCGGAAATTTGCGAAGTCTCCAATGTAAATAATGTAAGTAAGAATTTGAGAAAAGACTCGTCGGCATTTTATAACACTAATAATGTATAATATGTAAATATATAGTACGGCAGGATAGGGTGAAGTTTTCTCCACTTCCAGTGTTGACATAGTTATTAATTCATTTCCCTCAGGATAAAAGTTGTAATACGGGTTTATGTAAATTACTGTACCCCTGTTGAACTAAGTTTTCTTACTTCCCTAAGATAATTTCAGTTTCGTTTAGTACGTTGTACAGCTATGGATCGTAATATTCCTGATAAACGCTTCGAATTAGAGAGACCGAATTTTACGTGTTTGTACATTACGATTAGATTTGACTTACATGGTTTATAACGTGCATGTTTATTTAATATTAATGACATTTGTCACTCGTCTCTTATAAATTTCGGATTAAAATTCGGTCGCACCCTTTTACTCTGTTATGTTTCATTTATATTAAAGAAGTAATTATGGAATTTTTAATGGATTATTAATTATGCATGGACTTTAAAAATTTTACATAAATTGTATAGAATTTCCATTTATTTTCTAAATTCCTCTGTTGACTTTTTATAATCTCTAAAATAAAAAAAGCATACTAGGAAAGTTTTGCAATACAGCTTTGTTTATTTAATTTTTTGAAAGTAATTTCCTCTACACTCAATACACCTCTCCATCCTCCGAAATTAATCTTTAATCCAGTTCTGCCAAGTTTCACTAGGGAGCAAAGCACACTCGTTGTCCCAAGCCCGCAGAAGATCCTCATCACTGGAAAAACGCTTCCCTTTTAGCTTCATTTTCACATGCGGGAACAGTGCAACGTCGCAGGGAGCAAGATCTGAACTGTAGGGAGGGTGCTCGAGAAGTTTCAAACTTGTCGTGGTCAAATATTCGGTGCAGGATTTAGCGCGGTGAGCTGGTGCATTATTGTGATGGAGGAACCAGGTGTCCATTCTTGACTTTGGCCGCAGGTTCTTCATAGATCCAATGACTTTAGGTAGGTACCGTTCAGTATACCACTTAGCTGTGACTGTCTTCTGTGTGTCCAAAATGACGCGTTCCACAATTACAGCTATCGTCTTCTTCTTTACAGATCGGGATTTTCTGACAACTACGGGTGTGCCCTCATCATCAAAGACCCAAACTTTGTTTTGAGCTTTGGCCGGCACATCGTAATAGTATAGCCAAGTCTCGTCACCTGTCACGATATTGTTCACATACCGAGATTGCCCCTTATTAAGCTTTTTTAGCATCTCCCGGCACAAAGTCACACGTCGTGTCATCTGCTCTTCAGTCAGTCGATGCAGCACCCAGAGAGAACAAAGTTTCTTGACGTGCAAATGATCATGGAGAATCTAATTTCGAATTTCTGGTGCATTTAGGCCTGAAGTACCCTTTATCTGTTGATAGGTCACTCGCCTGTCTCCCCAAACATTTTCCTCACAGTAGTAACGTTTTCCTCCG
Organism: Dermolepida albohirtum; assembly: GCA_031893035.1. Lineage (NCBI taxonomy): Eukaryota > Metazoa > Arthropoda > Insecta > Coleoptera > Scarabaeidae > Dermolepida > Dermolepida albohirtum. The sequence continues at coordinate 401,814 of JAVIWB010005397.1, forward strand.
TAACTGACGTTCGTGGCCTTCCCGGCCTCTCAGCATCCTCCACAGTTAAATGTCCCCTTTGGAATTCTCTATACCACTCACTCGATTTGAAAAATACAGCTATCATTTTCTTCTTTACAGATCGGGATTTTCTGACACTACGGGTGTATTTTTAGTTTTTAATTTTATAAAAATGAGAATTTTAGAATAAATAAAATGTTTTTTTTTGATGATAAAAAAGTGTTTTATTTAATCCTACTTAAAATTTTCCGATATCTTGTTTCATTTAAAAGTTATATCGATTATATCTTTTTTAAAGAGGATGGTTGGAATAAGCTGTGATCCACTGTATATTTGTTACAAACAGATTTCTATTGTATTTATATCTCTTACAAGCAATTATATTCTAAATAATATTATATATGAAATAAATATAACCAGATTATATAGCGTGACTGTTATTGGTTCAGCACCGAAGTACGCATTTCTCGATCTCCGCTTCAAATTACCTGACTATTTATTTTCGTGTACTTTTAACAAGTGATAAATGTTTAAAAGCTTCGGATTTCCAAAAAAAGGGAATAGGTACATATCTTGAATTAATATTTTAGAATCTACGCTTTTAATTTACAATTTTAAAGAATTTAAATGTAGATGTAATGTCGATATGAATAAATGATAATACTGCCAAACGCATACAAAAATACTTGGTTTTAATTGTAAGGTTAAAGCACGCTTTGGAAATTATATGAAAATATTTAGACTTTTGTTCATCCGAAATGTGTATTCTACACAAAGAAAATGAAGGAGCAAGAGTCAATGACTTGTTAACTCACTCGTACCCTACAACAGGAAATTAAACTTTGATTCCTGGAAATTATTTCCATGAAATGGATGAATCTTTGAAATTAAATTATATATATATTTATTTATATGTTTATAATAAAATTAAACCAAGAAATATAATAATTAATTGACGATATAAGAATTATTTTCTTGAGAAGTACATTTGTATAAATGCATTAATATGTAAATAAAAATCTAAATGTATATATTTTTTAAATTTAACTGAAGTATAGAATTTGAAAAGCCGTATGATTACCTAAAACTTTAATAATATATAGAATGTTTTAACATCGATGTGGTAGTATAAGTTTATTGTTTTAATTCCAAGATTACTATAAATAAATTAATTGTATCAGTTGATATTCTTACTGACAGAGATAATACAAAGGTATCAAACCTGTTTCTATTTTGTAATATTTTTGGTACCCAAAATGTGGGACAATTTACAGTTTCCAATAAACTACGAGGATAGTTTGAACAGTAGTGAGAATGACACATATGTGGCGCTCTAATTGGTAAAACAAATGCACTGTAATTTAGGTTGCCTATTTATATGTTTACATTCCGATATTTAAATAAATCTGTTGATTAGTTTATTTTTGACAGCTGATTGAAAAAGAAGCAACACGTCGTTTTGTTAAAATGGAAAAAGCAGAGTATCGTGCGATGATTAAATACTTCGCAAATTAAGGGTATGAAAGCTACCGAAATAAAATATGAGTTACGGGAAACATTAGGTGAATCTGCTCCATCATCCGCCACAATAAGTAGATGGATAAATGAATTTAAACGTGGTAGAACAAGCCGTGTTGATGAAGCGTGCTCTGGAGCACCCATAATCGTGACTTCTAAAGAAATGATTATAAAAATCCATAATATTATTACGCAAGATCGACGACTCAAACTGAGAGAGATAGCAGATATGGTAAACATTTCAACAGAACGCGTACACCACATTTTAGCGAAAGAATTAGGCCTTTCCAAGCTTTCGGCAAGATGGGTGCCGCGATTGCTTACGACTGATCAAAAGTTCACTCGTTAGCGCATTTCCAATGAGTGTTTGGACGTTTATAAGTGGAAGCCGGTTGATTTTTGTAGGCGATTCGTTGCTTGCGATGAAATTTGGATACACTACAGTACACCCGAAACTGAACGACAGTCGAAACAATGGTTAGAACGTAGTTCTGTACCTCCAAAGAAAGCGAAAACCACTTTATCGGCAAACAAGGCCCATCAATTTTTTGCGATTCAAAGGGCATTTCGTTCATTGATTACCTTCAGAAAGGTGCCACAATGAACGGACAATATTATGCAGAACTTCTACAAAAATTAAATGTTGAGATTCGTGCTAAACGGCCAGGAATGGCAAAGAAAAAGATTCTGTTTCACCAAAACAACGCTCCCTCGCATACCGGCACAGTTGCGATGTCCAAAATCCACGAGTTGCATTTCCAATTAGTACCGCATGCGTCTTATTCGCCGGATCTAGACCCTTCCGACTTTCACCTTTTTCCAAAATTGAAAACGGCACTAGGTGGAAAGAAATTTTCGTCTAACGACGATGAGTATTTTGCAAGCCTTCCGTAATCGCATTTTAGAGATGGCATAAGGGCATTGGAGCACCGTTGGAATAAATGTCTTGCTCTTTTAAGAGAATATATTGAAAAATAAAAATTATTTTGTATTTAAAAAATTCGTTTTTCTTTTCCATTCTTACTACTTGCCAAACTACCCTCGTAAACATGACCTTATTTATTTTTACATCGGATTGTTAAATAGGTTCCTTCAGTTATACAACATTTATTCTACGAAATACGTATTCTATTTTCCATTATTCTTACTTTGGTCCAATGTTTAGGCAATTTTATAATGCCATCTCTACAAAAGGTTTCATCTCCGATCTCGAAAAATCTGCCAAAATAAATTTTGGTGACTTCCAAAGGGAATTTAAATAGCTTATAGTAGAGTATGCCTCTAAAATACCACCAAATGCACATTACTTTCTTTGGATGAAGGCTAATCTTTGACGATGTCCAGGGAGCACTGCACAATGTTGTTATAGTCAATCCATTTTTCATCTCCACTAACCATACTCCAAAAAAAAAGGTTTTTACTTCCTTTTAATGAGCTAATCACAAATGAGTATACGTTGCAATAACTGGTGTTCATTAAGATTATGTGGAACCCACACATCAGCACGATTCTCAGATTTTTCTTAATCATTTCTAACCATCTTTCTCTGCGACATCCTCATCTTTTCATATACCCTCTTCTTACCAATAGAACCCATTCATTTTCACACATTCACACATATTCTGACCATCTGCCTCTTTCCGTCCTCGACATTGGATATTTCTTCTTGAGAAGTTCCTCTACTTCCATATTCGCCTTGTGTACACTCCACTATGTTTTGTTTTTTCAATTTATGTGTTTCTTGTTGTTTGTTTTCAGGTTTTGCAGGCAGAGGTAATCATGAGTTTTACCGTTTAGTAGTGTTTCACGTCTTGATATACTCTTTTTACAGCGACTTTGATTGTTTTTGCTAATTGATTTCCTATATTTTCCTTTCATCACCACATTTTAGTATTACATTCAGATATTCTGAAAAGTATTTGGAAAGTATTGCGACAACGAATTAAATAAGTATTTATCCCTTTAATCCAAAATCAAAGTCACAAAGTATATACTGATAGCATAGCTCACTGCTGTTAGAAAAACTAAGAGGTTATTTTTGTTAATTATTTAGGCGAGCTCATGAAGACAGGTCAGTATTATGGAGATTCTAAACTGAAAATTCGTGAAGTAATAAAAGAAAAGAAATGGAATCGAGAAATTTTGGTTCACAGGATCAATGTCCTCGCTCATAAGAGTTGCGTATCAATAACAGATATCTAACAAGATTTATATAATGACCCTCAGTAAAGGAGTATTTTTTGCGTATCTATTTTTCTGGTAGTGAAGATGTAATTGTTACCGTGAACAAATAACTAATAAAAGGAGGGAGGGATTTTTTTCAATCTCCAAAATTCTTTTGTAATAAATGTACCAAACGCATTAACCTTTTAGAAGATTACGTTGAAAAACGAAATGTTTCTGATGATGTCCCGGTATTCAAGACAATAATTCAGAAGCTTTCCTTGTATACGTCGGTTAAGTATTTGTGTGATTGCTGAAACTGTAGGAATTGATAAAGAATCCGTACGGCAAATTTTACATAACAATTTTAACATGCAAAAAGTGTGTGCCAAAATGGTGCCTAAAATTCTCACGTTTGAACAACAAAAAACTCGCAAAAATGTTTGTACTGACACTTTGAATGCCATTATTGGAAAGGATAATAACATGTGACGAATCGTGGTTCTCTACTTATGATCCTGAAATTAAGCACCAATCCATGCACTGGAAGAGCCCATCTTCACCGAGAGCCAAAAAAAGCTCGAATGACTAAATCCAAATTCAAAGCAATGATTGTTTTTTTCGTTAGGCATGGGATTGTGTGTACCTTCACTGGGTTCCTGAAGGTCAAACTATTAATCAACATTACTACCTTCACGTTCTTGCTCAACTCCGTGAAAGAATAAGAAAAAAACGACCCGAATTATTGAAGGACAAATCATAAGTTCTACACCAAGACAATGCACCGGCTCATTCCGTACTGTCAGTGAAGAGGTTTCTAGCCAAGTACAGCATCCCAGTGTTAGACCATCCGGCTTATTCACCGAATCTTGCGCCGTGCGAATTCTCTCTGTTTCCTAAGGTGAAATCTGAATTAAAGGGAACAAAATTTGAGTCCGTTGAAGCTGTGAAAGCGAAAGCGGCACGCGTCCTGGAGGAACTGACAGAAGAAGACTGCCAGAACTGTTTCGAACAATGGAAGATTCGCATGGAGCGTTGTAGGGCTGGAGGAGGGGTGTATATTGAAGGTAATAATAAGTAAATATGTATGAAATCAAAATAAAATGTTTTACAGCATCAGTCTCGCTACTTAATAGCCACATCTCGTATATGTACGTAGTAACCATATATTTTTCATGTTACTTCTCTTGTTGAGTTAATTATGTTAGGACTAATGTATTTTTTACACGAAACTAAATTCCAAATATATTTATTGCACTATCGGTCGAGTTTTGGTCAAACAAAATATAGTTTCACTAAGCCAAAAAAAAAAACAAATAAGAACAATACTGCCCGAAGAAAGGAATTATAAATAAATAATACTGTCGTTTGTGTATATTCGTGTTCTAATTTAGACACTCTTTGCAAATTAACGCACAACTTACGTCTTAATATATCATTGTAAGGATATTCCATAGAATATTAAGAGATTTTAAAGTGCTTTGAGTATACACACACAACGTTTAATGTTTACATTTGAAATATTAAACACTTTTAGCAATTCACAACAGTTCTACTTAAAGTTTGGCATTTGTAAGTAGTTGTAAAAAGAAAGCCCTCTATAATAAATTTGTAACCACTATATTTTACTATATTTCTTTTGTTATATAACATGCGGAAAGTTCGTGTTCTGACAATTATGTTCAGTAATCTGAAACGTGTTTTAAAGTTATACCTTCTTTCGTATAATTACATCTCCAGTATTAAGAGAGAGAGAGAATTCTATTCTTAGTGTTTTTTTATGGACGTCAACCTTCACTATATTTAAAAATCTATTCAATAACTTGGGAGAATTTGGGAAATTTACAAAACCACATGCTAAACCAGACATTGGCGAGATTACAGAGAAAGATGTCCTTGCTTACACTCTTTATAATCCATCCACTTCAACCTGTGAATTTGCAGTAGAAGCTGGTGTTTCTCAAAGCAATGAAGTAAAAGTATTGAAGTAAAATGCATTTCGCTTATTATATAAATTATTCGTGGCGCAAATGTTGCATTCCGGAGACAACAAGAAATGCACAGTGTTTTGTATATGGTACAGAAACATGTGCAAACCGGACCCTTAGTTCCAATTTAAAGTACCAACAAAACTCCTGTAACAAACTGTGAAATGTTAACCCCTACGGGTGCAGCAAAATCCCTTTAGTCAAATTGAGATTCAACGATTGGTATAATGGACACTAAAGTTCTCGGACCCAATGTGAAACTTTAGCTGGGCCGTATCCATTTCCTAGAAATTGGGTCACAGAATATATTAGATGAGGTAGACTTGGAGATCAGAACAATGTTAGAATGATGGGGCTCTCCCTACCCTACCCCGTTCGCTGAATTAAACAATTTTTGATTTCTTCATGTAGGGATAAATAAACTATACAAAGGAACCTACGATGTGCCAAATGATCTGAAACAAGCACTACAATATGATATTTCAAGAATTGATCTATTACAAATTTGCAAAGCATCAAATTCTATTTGAAAAGGATGAAATCTTTGCGTAAGCAATAATGGTGGTCATTTTGAACACTTATAAATAGTAGTATTTTTTACTCATGCATTTTAAATAGCTTATTTTGGATTTAGTTCGAGAAATGCATTTTTGTGTTAAATTTTGTCATTCAATTTGTGGAATGTGGTTGATTACACAGGCCAACCATGAAAAAACTTTTTTTATAAATTCGGCTTCCCTTTATGTTTTTCGACGTGCTGAATCCGAAAAAGAACATGTTTACTTTACGTTATTTGTGTATTGCAAGCGTATAATAATACCTTGGTCTCTACACCTAATTAGTAGTAAATGCTCAAAGTGCACTTTTGAGTATCTGCGTGACTAATACAAAGAAAATCACGAAGGCATATACTTTATAATTTGCGGATGCATTTTTTACACTCACATTTTCTCCCTGACAATCTTGAAGCTGTAAGTGAGAAACAAGGGGAGCGTTTCCACCAAAATATAAAGGAGATGGAGAAACGGTATCAGGGTGGTTGGAATGTCAATATGATGGGAGATTACTGTTGGAACCTTCTACGAGCGACTCCAGAAGCATCATATAAAAGGAAAAGCTACACTCGAACTTTTACCGTGAAGAGGTTGAGGAAATACAAAACTTTACACTATTACCTCCTCCTTTGAAGAAGATGAAAATGAATATAAAAATGAATGACTGTTAATTCAATGTGTGGTTGGATGTGGATGATCTGACTGATTGAGACAATTTATTACCTCCTTTGTTTTAATAAATAATAATAGGGATATTATTTAACAGAGACTCGGCATTATATGAGCGCTCGTATTCGTATCAGATTGCTAAGGTCTACAATGCTGTGCCTAGTAAATTTAAGTGCTTCTCCCTTCCACGTTTTAGATTTCTCTTGAAGCAGGAGTTGTTGTCCAGATAGCTGTGTGTTGTCTTCGCTTCATCTTGACTTAATTATTTGAGTTCAATTTGTTGTGTATCATTGAAAAGTTTTTTTTTATTTTTCTATATATTACTTATATTTACTTACAGAATTTTAGGTTAAGTTAGTTTCTAGGCATTTTCTTTTTGTCAATTTGTTGTTAGTCTCAGGGTGCCATAGGAAGAACAACTTTGTTTGAAGTTGATATGCACCCTGTGATTTTCAGGGGGGGAAGAGGGAAAGAAAAATTATGGAAATTGTATTTTTGACTTATTGTAAGGTTAAATTTATATACTTCTTTCTTTTCTTTTTGGAAATAAACTATTATTATTATTATTATTATTATTTATTTGCACGTGTTGGTTAGTCAATTTAGTACGAGCGCGTATTCGGCTAGCTAAAGCACTGTAATAAATGCAAATAAAAGAAAAGAAAGTAATATAATTGAATGTAATGTGAGGAGTTAATAATTAGTAGTTGTGTACAATGAGCATCAAAAGTCCAGGACGTGTGCTAAGCTGAAAGAAAGATTATTAGTGGAATAAAACGACAGGATTGTCTTTAAAATTTTATTCATAAGTTAAATTAATTCTTAAAGCTTGAATGTGTTGAATAGAGATAGTTAACAACGAGAGCAACAAATAAAATATGATGTAATAGCAAAGCTGTAATAAAAGATAAGTCTAACGATATATAGCTGTTTAATAAAATATACAAAGAGTTAGATTAAAATACTTGTACTTGCGTCTTTGTGTATATGTATATATCCTGGATCAGGAAGCTGTGTATTTTCCGCGAACGCGAACTTAAACACATTAACACAACAAACGCGGGAAAACAACTTCACGATCACGCCAAAGGAATGCGTGTGTCCTTTGTCATGGTCTGAGAAGAAGTCTCTGTGTCTTACACGCGGCTGCTCTTAAGACACCCCGTATGCTAAAGGGTTAGGATACTGGTCATGTTTGAACCACCCAATAGCAAACGAGAATATTGGCGCGCTATATTCGACTTCCTAGAAAAGGGCGGGTAGACGTTGCTTTATTACAGTTGGACAGTACGTGACGAATACAAAAGATTCCTGCATTTGTATACATATATCACAAAAAGGTCAGGATAAATAATAATTTATGACTTGAAACTCGAACTATTTTTAAATTTAAATAACTTAATTTAAAAAAAACATAATATAGAGAATTATTATTTGTATGCGAAGCGTAACAACACTAATAAGTAAAAAACTGTTCATGTTCAAACTTACACTACCATTGTAATAATAAAACGTTAAATTTTTCAATTATACTCTGGTAATAAATTACGCACCTTTAAATCTTAACTATATACATATTTTAATACTATCATACCCAACAATAGGTAAAGATTGCGAAAAATTGGTACGTGGTAGAAAAAACTAACTGAAAATTTGGATTCAGCACATCAAAATACATATGAAACAGGTTGAACTTTGAAAAAGTTTTTAAAAAATATTTATTGGTTGGCCTGTGTTATTTTTACAATAAACTGAGGCACTTTGTGTCGTGTTCAAATATCTGTTCAATTTACTCAAAAACCACCTCTGCTTTCAGTCACAAGGAAACCAAATTGTTGTAATTCATTTTTTTAGCATAATAACCACATGAAATGGTATATTTTTTTAAAAAAACTCTAATGAAGTCACAGCCAACTGTAGGAGCCATTTAAAAAGACAACGTTTGGATCACAACATAAAAAGGACAAGTTCAATAAAAATTAGTCAATACCAATTGATAGAAAGTTTAGTTACCTCAGAATGTTTTCTTTTCAACTCTAAATTCAATAGTAAAGTAATTATACGAGGTTAAAGGAAATGGAGCAATTTAGGTTTCTGCAAAATTAACTTTTGTTGAAATACAAGAGCAGCCCTAAGTCAAGTTCGTCGAACTACATTTCTTTCCTCTATTTAATCAAATCTGTGTCTGTAGTAATTTCTGAAATCTCCATGCAAAAAATGAGAAAAAAACGGTATCTGCTTCCATATATTAAACCCGTGTTAATGATTTTTTTCCTGAAAATAGCCTCTCGCACTATATTGTAGAACATTGTGGATATTGATTTTCATTGTCTCAATTCTTTTGAATTCCTCTGATACTCCTCATTCTGATGTTATATCATTTTCCTTTTCATTAGAGGTCGTATTCAATAGCTTCCGGTGATATTTCCAAATCTTTCTTCTAAGAAAATCATTCATTTATCTGGCACGTAGACTTCAGTGCAGTAGTTCAGCCCTGAAGATGTATCATACAAATGAATACGAAACGTCGGCAGATATACAAGTTACGCGGTTTCAGCCCGGTAGCCCAAAAGCAGATATCATTCATTTGTTTCAATCGGTATCAAATACAAATTTATTCCTTTTTCGATACATAATAATTTTATATTTATTCGGGAAGGTAATATCTCAATAACTTCAGGATGAGCCTTGTATATATTTAAATTGTCCAAGATTATCTTTTTGTTGCCCAAAATAATTTTTCTAATTTGTCGGTAAATTAAATACTGAACAGAAATGCTTTTTCTTTTAGAAAATCAACGATGTATAGTTACCATCCATTTACAATAAGTCAGCTATATATATATAATAGTATCGAGTAAGGGATTTTTTTTCTCTAGTAAAAGAAATAATTGAACATGATTGGCTGAAATAACTTGAGTGTATTCAATGACCGTAAGGCAATTTTCTTTGGAGAAAAAAGAACTTCACAACGAAACAACGGCGAACTCCGTTTAACTAAGATTAATGACTGTTTTCCCGTGGGAAATTGTATAATATACATACATATTGTTATCTCTACTTTTTCTTTACCCATTCGAATTCATTAAACGCACTCGAATAAAATTTTGATTAATCCACAGAGGGTGTTCGACCTACTTGAAGTTTTACCTTTTCCTGCAGAGATTTTTAAGTGATTCTTTCACCAAAAGTAATTCATTGATTGACGCAGTAAATGAAAGGAAAACGGATTGAATTAAAATTTCTAAACATTATGTACAGGTACAGTACACGAGCAGCTACTGTGACTATCTGACAGCACGGTCGGGGTGTGTATGACTAATGAAGTAAATACAGTGAAACCCGTTTATTGGAAACCCTCTTAATAGAATACATCGGTTAAAGGAATTAAAATCTCAAATACAAGACCATTTCCCTTTAAGTATTAACAAAATTTTTGGATTATAAGAATATCTTTTAATAGAATATATTGAGTAAAGGAATGGCTTTTCTAAGAACATTAATGCGATTTTAAAAGAATAAATTTCTCTACTAATGGTGGGGGGTGGGGGTTAAAAGCAGGAAATTTCTATATTTCCGGTCAGTTTGTTATTTGACATTGCACTCGAAAGTGAGTGAAAGTGAATGAAAAATGGCTTCTTCGACAAACTTGAAAAGAAAAGACCTTGAGTTTTTAGAAGAAACAACTTGCAGTCAGTCGGATGTTGCCAAAAAATTTGGTGTGTCTCAAGCACAAGTGAGTAAATTGTTAAAAAGAAAAGACAGTATTCTAAGTGATTGGTATGATAATTTTAAATCTACTCAAAAACAAAGACGCAACGGGAAGAATGCTGACGTAGAAAATACATATTCAAAGGATACTCCATCAACCGCATCATCTCAAGAAGTGAAATTAGCATGTGACACTATCCGTAGTGATTGCAATTTTGCACATTTCTATGCATTAAATAACCAAATCAGCGATATTTTGTGTAAAGAAAGAAAACAAAATAAAATTACAGATTATTTTCTTAAGGATGTGTAGAGTTTGAAATAAAAAAAAATAATATCGATTAAAAAATATATATTACGCTGAAATGTGTTTTATTTCTTTTGTATGTATTCTTAAATACCTACATTTTATGAAAATCACAACATACGAGAATAGTTTGACAAGTAGTAAGAATGACACATAGGTGGCGCTCTATTTGGTAAAACAAATGCACTGTAATTTAGGTTGCCTATTTATATGTTTACATTCCGATATTTAGATAAATCGGTTGATAAATTTATTTTTGATAGCTGATTGACAAAGAAGCAACACGTCGTTTTGTTAAAATGGAAAAAGCAGAGTATCGTGCGATGATTAAATACTTCGTAATTAAGGGTATGAAAGCTACCGAAATAAAAGATGAGTTACGGGAAACATTAGGTGAATCTGCTCCATCATCCGCCACAATAAGTAGATGGGTAAATGAATTTAAACGTGGTAGAACAAGCTGTGTTGATGAAGCGCGCTCTGGAGCACCCAAAATCGTGACTTCTAAGGAAATGATTATAAAAATCCGTAATATTATTACGCAAGATCGATGACTCAAAGTGAGAGAGATAGCAGACATGGTAAACATTTCAACAGATGCGTGCACCACATTCTAACAAAAGAATTGGGCCTTTCCCAGCTTTCGGCAAGATGGATGCCGCGATTACTTACGACTGATCATTTGCGCATTTCCAATGAGTGTTTGGCCCTTTATAAGCGGAATTCGGTTGATTTTTGTAGGCGATTTGTTACTTGCGATGAAACTTGGATACACTACAGTACACCCGAAACTAAACAACAGTCGAAACAATAGTTAGAACATGGTTCTGCACCTCCAAAGAAAGCGAAAACTACTTTATCGGCGAACGAGATGATGGCATCAATTTTTTGGGATTCAAAGGGCATTTTGCTCATTGATTACCTTCAGAAAGGTGCCACAATAAACGGATAATGTTATGCAGAACTTCTACAAAAATTAAATGTTGAGATTCGTGCTAAACGGCCAGGAATGGCAAGGAAAAAGAATCTGTTTCACCAAGACAACGCTCCCTCGCATACCAGCACAGTTGCGATGTCCAAAATCCACGAGTTGCATTTCCAATTAGTACCGCATGCGCCTTATTCGCCGGATCTAGCATTTTAGAGATGGCATAATAGCATTGGAGCACCGTTGGAATAAATGTATTGCTCTTTCCGATTTGACAATTCTGGCCGTTTTTCTTTGATTGCTTTATCCAGTTTTATTAATTGTTGACAGTAAACATCAGAACTGATAGTTTAGTTCCTTGGAAGCAGCTCAAAAAACACAACACCTTTGTAATCCCACCAAACTGACAGCATGATCTTTTTTGGATGCAATTCAGCTTTCCATGTGGTTTGAGCTAGTTTATCGTGTTTGCTCCATGATCGTTTTCGAACTATGTACAGGACCCATTTTTCATCACCAGTGATGATTCTTTTTAAGAAAGAGTCGGTTTCATTTCGTCTAAGGTGCATATCGCAAAAGTTGATTCTTTGTGTTAAATGAATTTCTTTCAATTCTTGAGGTACCCAAATATAAAACTTCTTAACTAGCCCAAGACATTTTAAATGTTTTCAATTGTTGTGTGCGATACATGTAGCCTCTCCGCAACCTCTCGAACAGTTATATGACGATCCTCTTCAATTATGACTTTGGTTTGGTCATCATCAACTTCAATAGGCCGACCAGAACATTGCTCATCTTTGAGGGAAAAATCTCCAGAACGGAATTTTTTATACCAATTCTGACACATGCGCTCTGTTAAACAATTAGCACCATAAACTTCACATATCTTTTTGTGAGCCGCAGCAGCTTTTTTCCTTTACGGAAATAAAATAGTAAAATATGTCGAAAATGTTCGTTTCTGCACTCCATTTAAAATTAACCCACAACTAATAGCTTTAATAAAAATCACGCACTACTTGCTTCTGAAGTTACGTCAATGTGACTAGTATCACGCGACAAACGGTAAAGTACAGCACTAATATACGTTATACAAAAAATAAAGCAACGCTCTCTATCAGTAAAAACCGAAACTACGTAGTTGCCAAACCAATAGTTTCATCTTCGAAATATAGATGGCACTATTTTTATGTTCGTAAAGAAGTTTCAATTTTTTGAATGCGCTCTGTATACATTAAAGTAGCTGCTATATTCTGCCCAACTTAACATAAAAAAGTATAAAATTGATTATGGTAATATAGTTTACGATAAAGTTATGGTCAATTTCGCATAGAATATATTTTGTTTTGTTAAAATTTTCTAAGAATTGTGTGAAATGTATTATAATAATTATATTAATGACGTTGTTATTTTATAAAATGTAACTTGATTTGCCAAATTTCAATGCGACGATGCTATAAAATGTCTAGCTACACCGTGCTTAAAACTAATGTTTTTCGATGGAATAAATAAACTCCTTTCTACGTAGTATAGTCTTGATGTCTCCTTTTGGCAAACGCAAGTTTTATATTTGAATAACAAAGATCATTTCTTCCCTGATGATTGATGGAAATTTCTGAATATTATTATTTGGCTTGAAGATGTGTGCGTTTAATGTAAACACATTTTGTAGCACGAACGTAACAAACTGTTTATGCTTCATATATACAAATGCTTCGTATACACAAATACGTATAGAAGGTAAACTGCTAATACCCACAAACTTTTAAATATTACTGCATCGAAAAATTTATTTCAATAAAAACTAAATTTATTTAAACACACTTTTATGTGGTTTTATTTATATCTAACGATTTCGTTGTCAGAAATAAATTTATGAAATGCGAAAAATGGATGATATACATACGTAATATAATGGTTTATAACGTTGTTCGTCTCAGTCAGGTAACATAAAACTGGGCAATAAATATGTGATTAGCTTCATATATTTTATTTAAACACATGATTTAATACCTTCTTGTCACCATTTAATAGCAAGTAGTAGTGCCAACTTTTCATTATTCCCAAATGAACAAGCAGAAATAGGCGAATGTTATACGAGGGTGGTATCAGAAGGACCCGACTCAACAAAGAAAACACAAAAATTTTGGAAAGAAATATATTTATTTTTCAACATATTCCCCTTTCAGCTTTGTACACTTTTCCCAGCGATGATGAATAAGTTCGACACCCTTTTTATAATAAGAATCGTCTTGCTCCTCACAATAAGCATTAACAACCGACATCACTTCTTCATCGTTGGAAAATCTTTGACCACTGAGCCATTTAATTAAGTTCGGGGAACAGAAAATAATCCAAGGGGGCTAAATGCAATTCAAACTTTAATTCATTAATTTTGGCCATTGAAAGAACGGATTTGTGAGCTGGTGCATTGTCGTGATGAAACAACACTTTCTTCTTAGCCAAATGCGACCGTTTTGCTTGATTTCTTCACTCAAACGTTGCAATAAGTTCGTATAATACTTGCCGTTGATAGTTTTTCCATTTTAAAGATAGTCAATTAAATTATCCCACGCGCATCCCAAAAAACTGATGCCATTACCTTGCTTGCAGATGAAACGGTCTTCGCCTTCTTTGGAGCCGGTTCTCCGTTTTGAGTCCATTGTTTTGATTGTTCTTTTGTCTCGGGTGTGAAGTGCTCGACCCATGTTTCATCCATGGTTATGAAACAGTACAAAAATTCCGCTTTGTTGCTGTTAAACTGCGCTAAACGCTTTCACAACACCGACTTTGCTTGAGCGTGAGCAAACGCGGCACCCATCTTGCACACAGCATTCTCATGTCAAAATTTTCAGAGAATATGCGATGTACCGCACTTTTTGAAATGCCTACAGTGTCTGCTAGCTCGTGCACTTGCAGTTGATGATCATCCGGTAGCGCTTTGTGGATTTTCTTCACCATTTCTGGAGTCGTCACCTCATTTGGTCGACCACTGCAATGCTCGTCCGGGCAGTTCGCACGGCCTCGTTTAAACTCTACTACCCAAGGGTCATTTCACTATTGTAAACGAAGGAGCAGACTCACCCAGAATAGAATTCAGTTCAACTTTTATATCGGTTGAGCTGAGGCCTTTCAAAAAAAAGTATTGTGTCACGTAACGATTACCAATTTTCTCCTTTTTTACAAATTCGCTGAAAACGTCAACATTGATGATTTCCAAACAAATACTAAATAACGTGGCGTCTTCAAACTTGAAACATATGCTTTATAGATTATGTACTTTCTAATACTATGATATTTTCCAAACAATTACCGCCATCTCTAGGTCAGGCTGGGTACTTATGAGTGAAAAATACAGTCGTAGTGGTCGTTCACAAGAAAATATTGGTTTGGTTCGTGAAACTGTTGCTGAAGATTCCGAAATGTCCATTAGACGAGGTTAAAAACAGCTTGGACTTAGTGGACCCACAACATGGCGTATTTTACACAAGGATTTAGCTCTGAAGGCATATAACGTTCAAATAACACAGGAACTGAAGCCATTAGATCATTTAAAACGTCGTTCTATGCATCCTCAATGAGTTACTGTTTGGTGTGCATTATGGTCAAGTGGTGTAATTGGACCTTACTTCTTTGAAAATGCTGCTTGTGAAGCTGTAGCTGTCAATGGTGATTGATATCGTCGGAATTTTTGTGGCCTGAATTAATGAATATTGATCTAGAGGATACGTGGTTTCAACAGAATGGCGCTACACCTTACTTTGCACACGAATCAATTGATTTATTGAGAGAAAGATTTCCTGGACGTGTAATCTCAAGAAACGGTTATGTTAATTGGCCACCAAGATCATGTGATTTGACACCGTTAGACTATCTTCTTTGGGGTTATATGAAAAGTCAGGTTTATGAAAACAATCCACAATCAATTCCTGCTTTGAAAAATGAAATTATTCGTGTCCTTGGTGAGATAGAGCCTCAATAATGTCAAAATGTAATTGAAAATTTTAACAAAAGAGTGGACGTCTGTGCGGCTGCATTTGGCAGATATTATTTTTCGCATATAAATATCATAACTGATACTTCAATTACAAATAAAAAGTTTTTGAAAGTTAATGTAAATCATGTGTTTTATTTATTCTTTAAAAAAACCACGAAATTTGAAACACTCTTTAGATTTTACATTAATTTATTAGTGTAGGTTCTTCGTATTTGTTCTGCGAACAGAAGAAATTACTGACTGCAAAGGATAAAGAAATATCAAAAATGAGTACCCTGGCATTGGGGAATAAGTTTGGGGGTTGATTGAAAACGTCGAAAAACATAGTTACAACATTTACTAATGTTGTATTTACTTTCTAAAACAAAATATGACTGCTTATAAAACTCGATAATTGCAAGTTTTAAAGTTAAGCATAAAGAAAATATATTTTTCAAAAATTTACGAAATTAAAACCATTAGGTTTAAAAGACAAATGTGTTCAATTATGAGCAGACACTCCAATTATATTATACAGAGTGTATCAATTTCATAGGAGTTATTTCAAATAAAATCTTGTCTCATCTTATCAAGCATCTAAACACCTTTTTAGAAGGAAAAACACTTTCTTATTGAAGAAAAGATTAAGCACCTTCGAAATATTTATTAAATCTAGAGGTTAAGATTCCTTGTGTGATAGTTGCTTCGCTAACAAAATTGCGCTCAAACAGGTTTTCGGAAACTAAATAGTTTTAAATTTGCATCGTCGTATCTCTTTCATATACAATTAGACCAGTTTAAATTGGAATTTTAAATTAAATTGTTTTTGATTTTAATCATATAAGCAAAGAGACGGGATGTAGTAAATATATTGACTCATTTTCAAGCTTTTGTGAAGTTATGTATGTACCCACAATCTTGTTTATAATTCACCTAAATGAAATAAGTCGTGTAATTCATAAATGAAAGGGTCTTTGAATATTTCCGCGAGTATTAAAAATAAGGAAGTAAATCTGTAACTTGTAATATGATTACCTCCTTTAATAAATATTATCGAAACGGAAAATGAATAACATCCTTTATTACATACTTAATGGATGTTTATGAGAGTTTCTTTCACAAAAAGGACATTTATTATATCATTATAGGATTCGTTTTCTCGCAAATTAATATAATACATCTTATATACACCGCATGCGCAACTTCGATATTATTATTTGTACGAGCATCTCGACGCTCAGCGGCAATGCGTCTGCCTCATGTGCAACATTACAGTTTACCCGTTTCGGCTATCTAGACGCAAACTATTTACGCGTCAATCTCAATATTGCGAAGTTCGTTCATGAGCATCTGTGCCTAATGATAATATAATCTCGACGGACTTAACAATTTTATACTTCGCATGTTCTTTCCCGAAACTACTTTGTGAGTGTATGTGCAAAAACTTTTATGAAAGTTTGAAGAAGTTTAAGATGGCATAAGGTAACTGTTTGTCAGTTATTGATGTTTCCAATTGATGCCGCCTTTTTTCCTGAATTATTCAGTAAAATTTCTGTTATTTAGTATGACTTTTTCCAATTGTTTTGTTCGAATGCCATATCTAATTATTAAAACAAAATATATATAAAAGTTAATTCAAATTCTTGTGAAAATTTTAGTTAAATTAAAAGTTTTAGAAATAATATAGAAATAGCGGTTATTTATTTTATTTCTTATTTCTTTAATATTATATTATATCCAAAATATAAAGTTGATTTCAAAATAAATAATGTAATTCAAATTTATATTTGAATTTAAATTTTGTTGAAGATAACCATAGTTTTTATAATAACAATAATTATGTCTCAAGCAATATAGAACAAATACAGTATAAATAAAATTAAAAAAGTCAAAGGGATTCATAAAAAGCAATTTAATCACTGAAAGTTGATATATAACCCCTTTCCACATCAATTTTCGTGTTCTGTATACGTATTTCGACAACTAAGTTATCATCATCAGTAGATCATTAAACAGTGTCGCACCTGGAAAACTACAGCAAAAATACCCGTACGAAAATAACTTCAGCACTCGATCTGTACCGTTGAAAGACAAAACGCACACCCGTGTGCGTATACGGAACACGACAATTAATGTGGAAAAGGGTTTGAATCAACCTTCAGTGATTAAGTTAATCAACCACAAGCTTCAACAAAATTACCAAAAGGCAATTTATTTAAACTGTGTATAACAAATATTTTCTAAAAAATATAACAATGAATTCATGTTTTAAATATTATTTATATATTAAAAACAAGGCAACCTCTATACTCAAGAGTTTTTCATAAATATTAAATAGGACAAAATCTAATTACTTTACCTGTGATTGAAATTATGATATATACAATTTTTTAAAACGAGCGATAGTCTTTAAGTATAAAATCAAAGACCTCTAAGAGGTCTTAGACGCCTTTGGGGGTTCCTTTTAAGAACATAGTGTTTGTATACATGACCAAAAACAGGAACGAATATTTTACGTCATTTTTGCAAGGATTTCCTAGGTATTTTCATAGTGCCATCGCTATGGTAATAACTCATAAATTGAGATTTGAATTAATACTCCATTCGCTTTATTTATTGGCTTCCAGGGATTATAATTTGAAAATTGAAAAAATAGTTAAGGGGAAAGAGATTTCAGTCCAATTCCGAGATAATCGTTGCCTATTATAAATAGCTATTCGGAAAGATTTGGATTCATGAATCTAGAATTTGAGTGAGTAGGTGATTAGATTAAAAAATAAAATACTTTTTTTTTATAAAAGCTTGCGTTTTTATTATTAGTCCACGTAGCTATTGAACAATCCTCATACTTACGTAGTTCAGTGTCAACGTAAGATTGCCTTTACTGCTTACTTTTTAAAGTATATTGTTATATTGTAAAAGCCAGTGCACTAAGATCATTACTAAAAGAGATAATTAACCGAAACTTAAATAAAAGCGATTAATAATTATAAACAAAAAAATACAGAAAGAACATAAACACGAAAAAGTGTCACCAATGTATGAATATCAAAATGTTTCAATCTAGAGATTTTTAGACTACCAACTACATACATACATACAGATGACATTACTCACTTTCGTTTATTGTTCTATGGATGAAAAAGAATCTAATGAACATTTATTGTATGTCGAAAGAAAATATATCAAGGTATGTTTGTAAATGCAAAAACATACTGAAATACATATTAAGAAACCATTTTAATAAAAATATTTATGCGGTTTTTTCAAGTGGTGATATAGCAATATCCAATCTGCAAAATCGAATTTTGAAAATAGCTTTCGTTCAAAAACACAATTATAAATTTCCAGTGAATACGAAAAAAACATGACACGCAGTCATTCTAAAATTCTCGAATATGATAGTGGACGGTAGAACCTACAAATACAACCAATACCTCTAAGAGGTCTTACACGCCTTAGGGGGTTCTTTTTAAGGACGTAATGTTTGCATACATGACAAAAAATAGGAATGAACATATTTGACCAACCCCTGTAATTTTGAACACTCTTTGAAAACGAATAATCCATACTAAATATAATTAAACTCATAATGGATTGAAATATCGTACAATAAGCAATAGAAATGATTTAGAGAAGTATTAATACAAAGAAATCTAATTAAGAAAGTTTTTTAACTTTATTTCATGTACAGTTATATAAAATATAAGACCTTTAAAACGCATAGTGTTTGCATACATCACAAAAAATAGGAAAGAACATCTTACATCAATTCTGCATGAATTTTCAAGATGTTTTTATAGTGAAGACAAGCCCTACAACTTAAATAACTTTTCATATTTGTCAATAGTAGTAAACATTCTACGCTAGTAGACAAAATATTTGAAGTAAATTATAGTGCAATACCCTGTAATCTCGCCAAGCTTTAAACACTGTAAATGAGTGGCGTGTCTGCATATTAAGTATAATTAAACTCATAAATTTTATTTTTTTCCTTGACTTATTAAAGAAGTGTTAAATAAAACACTGCTTTATCACGACGTCTTGTAGAGTGATTTACCCAAAAGTCTACGAACTTTTGCATCCTAAACTATCTTGAGAAAACAATTATTAAGCATACGACGAAGTTATTTATATATTAATGTAAGGCTACTATTCAATTGAATACTTTTCGAATTTTTGAATCTGTGAACAGATTGTTTTGTTAATTGACTAAAGAAAATGTAATGTCGAATAGAAAAAAAAGCATTTCCGACATTCCTTTTGTTCGATTTCAACAGATATGTTAACGCATCGGACGCGGCTAGAACTATTTGTGCAGTTTACGGAGTAAACTTAATTAAAGACAGTACAGCACGGGAATGGTTTTCGCGATTTAAAGAAGGTTACTTTGAAGGGGCGGGAAAATGAAAAATTGCGAGATCGTTGGAAGGTAATTGTAAATAATGGAAGTGAATATATTCTTGATTATTTCATGTATTTTGTTTGTTAAATAATTAACAAATTTTGAGTTCAATACATTAACCTGATGATTGTTTTATATATATATATATATATAATCTATGAGCCCCGTCTACCATTCGGTGTAGGGTTTGTCTATTTTTCTATTTTTCATTCACAAATATGAGCCACTGCTTTTTCTCTTGAGCTAAAGTCTTGGCCTCCACCGACGACGTACATCTTTCAATCAGAATCTTGATCTGATAATTGTTACGTTTTTAAAATTTTCTAATTAAAATAAGATTTTGTTTTATCCCGTCCGTAGTATTTCGTAATTGTTCCAACTTGCCGGCTGATGCCGGTTCTTGAAAAGATGACTTCCACACTATCTGCTTCTGGGCTTCCGGACTGGAACCGCGTTACTTGTATTACTGCCGACGTTTCGTACACACTGATATGGGACATCTTCAGGACTCAACTACTGCTACTGTCTGTCGCACTGAAACGTTTCAGTGCACATAGTATGGACCACAACCGCGGGAGTCTACGTACCAGAGATGACTCCCATTTTCTTTTGACTAGATTCATTGACAAACTCCCGAGAAATAACTTTAAATTGGATTGTCATTAAAGTTAGTTTTGTGGTTATTTATTTAAAAGAAATACCACAAAGCCGCGGTTCTGTATACTAAGTGGATTTTTAATATTTTTTTACAGTCACAAGATATTGGTTGTATTTGGAGGTTCTACCGTCCACTGCCATATCCTGAATTTTAGAATGACTGAATGTCACGATTTCTTCGTTGTAGATTCACTAGAAATTTGTAATTGTGTTTTTGTACAAAAGATATTTTTAAAATTCGATTTTGCAGATTGGATGTTGCTACTGCATAGATACTTTTATTAAATTGGTCCCTCATTATGTATTTCAGTATGTTTTTGCATTTACAAACGCACTTTAATATATTTCCTTTCTATATACAATAAATGATCATCAGATTATTTTTTATCCATAGAATAATAAACGAAAGTGAGTAATGTCATCTGTATGTAGTTGGTAGTCTAAAAATCTCTAGATCGGAATATTTTTTTCTTCGTACATAAGTGACACTCTTTCGTGTTTATGTTCTTTTTGTATTTTTTTTGTTTGTAATTATTGATCGTTCGTTTTTATTTAAGTTTCCGTTAAATATCTCTTAGTAATGATCTTAGTGCACTGTCGTTTACTATATAACAATATACTTTAAAGAGTAAGCAGTAAAGGTAATTTTACATTGACACCGAACTATGTAAGTACGACGATGGTTCGATAGCTACCTGGCCTACTATTAAAAATGCAAGCTTTTCGTAAAAAAAGTATCTTATTTTTTAATCTAATCATCTACTCACTCAAATTGTAGATTCATGAATCTAAATATTTCTAAATATGTAGGTATATACTATAAGCAGCGATTACCTCGGAGTTGGGCTAAAATCTCTTTCCCTTTAACCATTTTTTTCAATTTTGAAACAGATTATAATCACTGGGAGCCAATAAATAAGGCGAATGAAATACTATTTCAATTCTCAATTTATGAGTTATTGCAATGGCGATCGCGTGTCGCTAAATTATTGCAACAAATTGGCATATTATCCATTTACTGTTTTCGTCTTTTCTAAGTAGTCGATGAAGGTAGTTCCATGAGTATCCTATAACACAATTGCCATAACTTTCTCTGTTGACAAAACCGTTTTTGCCTTCTTCTGCATGTCTAAAACTCCGAAGTTCAGTTTTTAACTATTGAAGAAAGAACGGACTGTAATACTGTCGAAGCTTTTCCATAATGTTATTATATTCCTTACATAACTTTAAGTTTTTAAGTTTCTTCATTATGTGTGTAAATTTATTCCTACTACGAGTGTAGTTTGACAAGTAGTGAGAATGGAAAAGAAAAACGAATTTTTTAAATACAAAATAATTCTTATTTTTCAATATATTCTCCTAAAAGAGCAATACATTTATTCCAACGGTGCTCCAATGCTCTTATGTCATCACTAAAATGCGATTCCGGAAGGCTTGAAAAATACTCATTTATGAAGATGATAAGCTCGTCGTTAGACGAAAATTTCTTTCCACCTAGTGCCGTTTTCAATTTTGGAAAAAGGTGGAAGTAGAAAGGGGCTAAATCCGAATAAGGTGCATGCGGTACTAATTGGAAATGCAACTTGTGGATTTTGGACATCGCAACTGTGCTGGTATGCGAGGGAGCGTTGTCTTGGTGAAACAGAATCTTTTTCTTTGCCATTCCTGGCCGTTTAGCACGAATCTCAACATTTGAAGAAGTTCTGCATAATATCGTCCGTTCATTGTGGCACCTTTCTGAAAGTAATCGATGAGCAAGATGCCCTTTGAATACCAAAAAATTGATGCCATCAACTTGTTTGCCGATAAAGTGGTTTTTGCTTTCTTTGGAGGTGCAGAATCACGTTCTAACCATTGTTTCGACTGTTGTTTAGCTTCGGGTGTACTGTAATGTATCCAAGTTTCATCGCAAGTAACAAATCGCCTAGAAAAATCAATCGGATTCCGTTTATAAAGGTCCAAACGCTCAATGGAAATGCGCAAACCAGTGAACTTTTGATCAGTCGTAAGCAATTGCGGCACCCATCTTCCCAAAAGCTGAGAAAGCCCCAATTCTTTCGTTAAAATGGGGTGTACGCGTTCTGTTGAAATGTTTACCATGTCTGCTATCTCTCCCACTTTGAGTCGTCGATCTTGCGTAATAATATTATGGATTTTTATAATCATTTCCTTAGAAGTCACGATTTTGGATGCTCCAGTGTGCGCTTCATCAACACAGCTTGTTCTACCACGTTTAAATTCATTTACTCATCTACTTATTGTAGCGGATGATGGAGCAGATTCACCTAATGTTCCCCGTAACTCATCTTTTATTTCGGTAGCTTTCATACCCTTAATTACGAAGTATTTAATCACTGCACGATACTCTGCTTTTTCCATTTTAACAAAACGACGTGTTGCTTCTTTTTCAATCAGCTGTCTAAAATAAACTAATTAACCGATTTATCTAAATATAGGAATGTAAACATATAAATAGGCAACCTAAATTATAGTGCATTTGTTTTACCAATTAGAGTGCCACCTATGTGTCATTCTCACTACTTGTCAAACTATCCTCGTATACTTTTTTGACTGTTAAATTACTAAACCAAAAGGCCAAAAAATAGTAATTTAACGATCAAGAATGTAGAAAAACACAAAACGTGAGTTTAAGAAGAACGATTGTTATTTATAAACTGTCTTCTGTTGAATAACGAAAAGCACACAAGTTTCAAAATGATCAAAAAATTTATACCGAATGAGTTTGTTAATTAATATTTGATGATTGACACGATCAAAAGCCTTCATCAGACAGTATGGCATAGTTATAGCGTAAATATATAATTAGAACAATAAAAATTTTGTAAACTATCCAAAACAATCCCTGTTTTCTAGTGCCCATGTTTTGGCCGGTCCATTGTGCAAAATTTTTAATCAGGCCATCCGCGCGTCCGTGTTTCCAGATGTCTGGAAGATCGCTAGGATATCACATGTATTCAAGAGGGGGGACAGGTCTGATGTCCGGAATTATAGACCTGTCGCAGTGATCTCCACTTTTGCTAAAGTATTTGAAATGCTGCTTTATAGGCGTGTGTCTATTGGCACCAGACCATATCTGTCCATCGCACAGCATGGCTTTACGACTCAACGGTCTACTACAACAAACTTGACCATTATATCCCAGGAGATCGCTCAATCTTTCGATGCTGGTAGTCAATTGGACGTCATTTATACGGACTTTTCCCGTGCGTTTGACTTAATTGATCATCGACTTCTGTTGTGTAGACTGAGATCCTTTGGTATCGGTGGATCGCTGTTGAAGTTGTTCCAATCGTGTTTGAGCAATAGAATGAATTATGTATATTACAATGGGTTTAAGTCTCGGTTTTTTCATTCTTCCTCCGGTGTTCCACAGGGGTCTAGCCTTGGACCACTTTTGTTTAATATTTTTGTGGATGACTTGATTAGGTCTATCGACTGCCCGGTCTTGGCTTACGCCGATGATATTAAAATCTTTCATCGAATTGACTCGCTGTCCGACATTGATTTGTTGCAGGCCAATGCCAGCAAAATCTATAGCTGGTCCTTATGTAACCGCTTAAGTTTAAACATTGAGAAGTGTTTCCTGGTGTTTTACTCTAGAAGGATTTCTAGAATAGAATCCTGTTACTCAATTGGCGGCGTTACGATTTCTCATAAGTCCTCGATCAGAGATCTTGGGGTAATATTTGACGAGAAATTTACTTTCTCCGATCATGTTCTTGGTGTGACGGCTGCGCCTTCCAGATCTCTCGGTTTTATAATTCGCACATGCCGATACTTTCATAATATGGACACTTCGAAGACCCTTTTTTTGCTCATGTCGTTTCCAAACTGGAATATGCATCTATAGTCTGGTACCCCACCTACAAATCTCAAACTAACCTCCTGGAACAGATACAACGCAAATTTTTGAAATACCTCTCATTTAAATGTGATGGTCAATATCCTGTCTGTGGAGTGAATTACAACGAGTTGTTGGAGCGACATGACATCGTATCGCTGTCCGACAGTCGAAGATAGGTATAGGACACTGTACATGAAATATGTCTGGAATTTTCTAGAGAATCCAAAAATTTAATATATAATATTAATATAATTAATAATGACAGGGTGTTGTATTTAAAATAAGAAAGTTGGTATTGACCACTTTTACATGACACACCCTGTATATAAATTTTTTTTTAAGAAATTACGCAACTAAAAATCCCAATCGACGTGTCGGAGCGTTTTCTCGAACACCCTTCCATTTAATTATTATCGAATTTATTCCATTTGGCTGATACACACTGTATGATTTACTCAAAGACCTAAAAGCGAAACAAATTTTGCATAATTTATTATATTTATTATTATTAATAACATTTTTCAATCAATGTTTTGTGTTATTCATAAAATCCAAAATAGCCCAATTATTGAGTATCAAGCAATTAAAAGTAAAGTATAAATAATTATAGTCAGTGTTCTTTTGGTTTGAAGATAGTATACGTGTATTTATTCAATTCGCTATTAATAGCTGCTATCTTTGAATATGCGTGAGAAATCATTATCGAATGCTGGAAATAACGTTGGTCCAAGGACTGAACCTTGAGGCATGCCAACATTTCTTATAGTCAAGTCCGAAAATGCAACTTTTATAATCTTTTATTGTCTGTTAGATAAATAAATTTCAATTTAGTTATGCCTAAACGTCCATGTTTTTGAATTTATGTAGGTAACTAAGTTGATGAATAATCCCCAAAAATTTGTGATCGTTTAACGCATTATAAATATAAGATACAAGGTCGTAAATACATAGTAACTTCCGAATTTTTGCTACCAAATATAAGGGCATATTGGTCCTTTATAAGCGGATTCCGGTTGATTTTTGTAGGCGATTTGTTACTTGCGATAAAACTTGGACACACTACAGTACATCCGAAACTAAACAACAGTCGAAACAATGGTTAGAACATGGTTCTGCACCTCTAAAGAAAGCGAAAACCACTTTATCGGCAAACAAGGTGATGGTATTAATTTTTTGGGATTCAAAGGGCATTTTGTTCATTGATTACCTTCAGAAAGGTGCCGCAATAAACGGACAATATTATGCAGAACTTATACAAAAATTAAATGTTGAGATTCGTGCTAAACGGCCAGGAATAGCAAAGAAAAAGATTCTGTTTCACCAAGACAACGCTCCCTCGCATATCAGCACAGTTGCGATGTCCAAAATCCACGAGTTGCATTTCCAATTAGTACCGCATGCGCCTTATTCGCCGGATCTAGCCCCTTCCTACTTCCACCTTTTTCCAAAATTGAAAACGGCACTAGGTGAAAAGAAATTTTCGTCTAACGACGAGCTTATCATCTTCGTAAATGAGTATTTTGCAATCGCATTTTGGGGATGGCATAAGGGCATTGGAGTACCGTTGGAATAAATGCTCTTTTAGGAGAATATATTGAAAAATAAAAATTATTTTGTATTTAAAAAATTCGTTTTTCTTTTCCATTCTCACTACTTGTCAAACTACCCTTGTAAGTAGATAAGGATTATCGACCACAATGAATGGATCATTCTGTCTTCCATATCAACCAAATATCGAAAAATTTCTGCGGCTCATTAAATTTTAATAAAACTATGATTTGCTCTTAGCTATCATTCGGCATATAATTATGCTTGAGCGGAGCTTCAATTCACAACGTACGTATTCTAATAGAATGGCTTAATATCAATTTGTATGGAAGGTGGCTAGACCATAATAGTCAAATAATGCTGTGACATCTAACATCACGAAACCTCAATCCCGAGGATTCTATTTCATCAAAAATTATGGTCACGTTGCAACATCTGCAGATATCAATTATTTGTCAAACAGTATAAACATTGCCTTGCATTTAATTATATCTCAAAAGATACAAGATTCCATTTCTGTACAGTATGTACAATGCGTAGAGATGCAGATTGTTTCCATTTTGATTATTTTTTGTGAGTAATTCTTTGTTTTTAAGTTATATATGTTATGGATCCAAGGCCCCTCAAAGATAAAAGGAGTTTTTAAAAAAGAAGAACATGTTGCACTGTAGCATTACAAAAAATAATTCGATACATTTGACTTTTAATAAATTGACAAGGAACTTAAATTTACGCAACGATTAGATGAGGATTGTATCATGGAATGACACTGTTGCTATTGTAAAATACACGATGTTATGATGTTGTGAAACTATAAATTTATAAATTAGTGTTAAAAGAAAGTAATTAAGCATAAATTAGTATTTATTAATAAAATTTTACTTTGAATAGCATGAAGAAGGATGCCACGTATGGATTTTTCATCAATTTCCACACATTCTGTATATAAAACTTGCAAAGAATAATTTCAAAAAATTTATAGAAACAATAATAAAATAATATATTTAAAATCAGCATTACTGTAAGAGACATGGCAACCAAAAGAACGTGCAACATTGTTAGTTCATCAACATGAATTAATAATGTACATATTTGCTCATACAACCCACAGTTTGAAATTATTTGCTAATCCAATACAAACTACTGAATCACGACATACATAAATGAGATTCCGCTATATACCTCATTACACGTAGTTAATTTCCATTTATCATCCGATGTGAGTACTATTATCGTTCAAAAGCAATTACTAGCGTTTTATTGCAAACTAAAAAAAAAACTTTGGTCGAATTCTGAAATATTTAAAAAAAAGTGAAATAAAACGTTAATTACAAAAAGCTTCCATTCAGCACGCTCCGTGCAAAGTGATCTGATTAATTCACCTGCGAAATTCGAGCTTAAAGTATTTTTTCAAACATCTGGGAATTTTACGAGTTTTAAGGACAACAGATGCCGTAATTAATTAGGATTGGTAACACTGTGCGAATGCTTTGACTCAAAACGTAAGAGAAGTAGAATTTCCTAGTTTTCTTTATTAGGTATAAAAAGGTAAACTGTACCCACCAGTTATCAATATTATTAAGATACAAAATTCACTTTCGATGTTGATACATTTTGCAATATTTTAAAAATTCTTTAATACAGTAATACGCGTGTTGTCTTTTAGGTTTTGCATATTAAGCTGGAATGAAACAGTAGATAGCTTTTAAAGATATTGTTTTCCGAAATGTTATCCGTGCAGATTAATGCACTTTTGCACGCGTTCGGACCAACTCTGGAAGCAGTTGTTCCACTCGTTTGTTGGTACAGTCAAAATTGCGTTTTTGAAGGCATCGACTGCTTCTTCTGACGAATGGACCACGCATTCTGTTCTTGATTTTCGGAATGGAAAAGAAACCGTTGGGACTTAGATCCGAACTGTACGGAGGATAGTCTAGCAATTCAGTGTTTTGTTGCGTTAAAAATTCTGGTGTGCTATGTGCAAATTTGCATTGTCTTGGTGGAGGATGATTCGTCATTTGGAATTGGTTTTGCGATGACTAGCGGCAAACAAATGGTTGCATTCCAATCAGCAGCAATCTTGTAGAGGAATTGTTGCTACATAACCTGTTTTCAAGACAAATATTGCGACTATCTTTTTGGGGACATTTCGAGAACGGTTAACTTTTGTCGACTTTTCGTCGCCTTGGAACATCCAAGATTCATCAGCACTGACAATGTTGTACACGTTTTTAAAGTTTCTGTCGTTAAGGCGATCTACAATTTTTTGACCGCAATTCATCGTAGCTGCTTCCTGTTCTTCGGTTAACAGATGCGGTAACGAACGTGCAACTAATTTTTTTACAATTCTTTACGCAAAATTTTTTGAATTGAAATCTTTGAAGTCCCCAATAATGCTTCAATCTGGTGATATGTCACATGTCCATCTTCGCTGATGATTTTGCGCACAGCATTGACGTCTTCCTGAGTGACTGCCGTTTTTTGTAAACCTGCTCTTGGGATCGTCGCTGAGACTAATCCGTCCACGTTGGATTTCTCCATACCAACGAGAAATTGTTGACTGATGTGGTGCTTCATTTCAGCATTGACATTTGATTAGTGGCGTCTTCTATGTATCACTATGCAAAACTTACAAAACATCTCACATATTAGGGATATGTCTTCTGCACTTGCCCGACAAGATGACGAGAATTGGAGAAGAGTTAATAACTGAAGATTATGGTGTAATTAATCTTACCTTCGTCTTTATTCATCAAATTTTAATTTGTTTTTTTCAATTTAATGTTTTAATTTAGAGTTTTATATTTTATACGACAGCTTTACTACCTTTATTAATCGATAATATGCTAAACATATTATTATATTTTATATTATTCGCATCCGGGCGGGGTAGTTATTGCACGCAACGATCCTTTAATGAAATTAATATGACTGACGCTGAAAACCCCTGGTTTATATAGATTTATATAGGTTAAGCTTTTAATTAATTTTATCTTACTTTTCCATTTGAAAGATATTTCATTAGTAAGGTAGATTGACAATCCACTCATTAAAAGATAGTTTTATCCTGAAAAGTGCATATAATGTTTTGTCAAGTATTTATAAAAAATCTAAACTCATATTACTTTAATTTGGTACGTAGACTTCCGCGGTTGTGGTCCATACTATCTGCTTCTGAGTTTCCGGGCCGGAACCGCGTCACTAGTATATCTGCCGACGCTGCACTGAAACTGTTTGAAACAGTTTCAGTGCAGTAGTTCAGCCTTGAAGATGTCCCATACAAATGGGTACGAAACGTCGGCAGATATACTAGTGACGCGGTTCCAGCCCGGAAACCCAGAAGCAGATAGCATCATATTACTTTAGTTCAAAATGTTAGAAACGAACACTATTTCAAAAAAATACTGTGACGGTGAAAATAAACAGCATAACATAATAATAATAATAATAACATATTCTTTGTTTTTTAATATGTTAGTCGTTTTATTCTAATTATAGATTGTATTCTTTTGAATTCGAGTTTTTGACTATTAGACATTAAAACATTTAGTTTATATTAACGATGTTTCAGGGGGTTTTTGCCATTTTTTCAAGTTATTTTTATTGTCGAAAATTATAAATTTATAAAAACACAAACGTATTTTAAATTAACAAAATTATATGGTTCAACATATTAATATGGTACAACAAAACGGGATTCACTGTAATGATACCGCTTATAAATAAACGAGGCACAATAAAAGAGGAATAAAAGTAAAAGTGTTTTTTTTTGGAGCCGAACTTTAAATTGAAATAAAACAGAAAAATGTTTTTAATATCCATGAAATAGGCATTATTTAAAAGATCATTTTATGGCATTAATGTATGTATGATTTCGGGCATGTGGCCGTCGCGGCTGGCACGCGCATGGTGTAATCTGGAGGTCCAATTTTTACACACTCTTCGCAGTAAATCGGTCTGTAACGGGTCAAATGTTGGCTTCCAAGTGCTCATTTGTTTTGGGTTTATCGGCGTAGACATGTGGCTTTACATATCCCCAGAGAAAATATTCTAATGGCTTCAAATCCCACGAACGAGGTGGTCAGTTAACAGGTCAATTTCGTAAAATTAATCGTTCGTCAAATGTTTCTTTCAGTAAATTAACTGTATCGCGCGCAGTGTGGCATGTGACGTCGTCTTGCTGAAACTACATGTCTGCAACATTAATGCTTTGCCATTGAGGCATGAAAAAGTTAGTAATCATGTCGTTGACTGTAATGTTTTGACCGTCATCATTTTTGAAGACATATAGACCAATGATTCCATCGGCCCATAAAGCGTACCAAACGGTGGCTTGTACTGGTGTTTCGACAATGGCTTGTAGATTGTCATCGCTCCAAATGAAACAATTCTACTTATTGACATAGCCATTTAATCAAAAGTGTGCTTCATTAGCGCATTTGTTTTAGGAAACTACAGAAGCCAATTTTTTAATTTTAAGTAGTGATAAAAAAGAATTTCCAATTCCAAATCTGAAGCTAGTAATTTTAATTACTTACTATTTTCAACAAGACCTACTACACAATATAATGCCTCTATTGATATTTCTGTAACATTTTTATTATGTCAAGGTATTATGAAATGAGGTAGCCTTGTAGTTTGTTCAATGTTATTGATTTTCATCCAGATTAAAATATATTCTTTGAAATTATATCTCCTTCACCTATATGTATAATTTTCTATGTTATTTCATCTTGTTGATTTTTACATACTGTTTCAATGCAATCTAGTTTGAGTTTCATCGTAAAAATAATATTAAATATACAAGAACTGGATATACCATACCTAAACTTTCTTATTTGAATTTATTTTTTAATTACTGGCAACTTCAAAAATGTGTGATGTAAAATAGAATTTTCGTAAAATATTCTCCTGTAATATACAGCACATTATTTTGGATAAAAATCAGTAAAATTACTATACGGAGTATTTTTATTGATTAATTTCAACTGATAAACGCCGTTGTCGAATAATATGTCAATTGGAATTTAAAATATTCCGTAGGGGGTACTAATTAACATGTGTTTCGCATTAGTACCAATGCTCTTCAGTTAATTTGACCCCTGATCGACAAGTTATACAAACCTCACGATTGGCATGTCTCAACGATAATACAATATAGTAACAACTATATTTCCATCTTTTGAATAGAAATGAAATTATCCGATAGAACGACATAGTCTCTTGAAGAAAAATATTAAGTTTTACGTATAGTATATCGTTAATAATAAAGAGCTATATTTTGAGAGACACTGAAGTAATTATGCACTAAAATAATTATTCAATAATGGCTTCCAATATCTGTGCATAGTAGTATTCGCTAGTTTCAAGAATTATAGCACGAGGTGATATTTACATTTCTGCTATTCTAGATCTATATTATTATATATTTCTACCTATTGTTGCATTTACTCAACTGCTTGAATTTCTTATCCAAGAACAATTGTCTTCACATGTTCTGACAAGTAATAATCGATCAGGGGGTTATCGATTTTGAAAATTCTGAAATACATATTGTCTCATATACATCACAAGCTTCTATGGTTGTCCAGCACTACACAATTCCAATTCCAATTCACATGTCCAATAAAGAAAATGTAACCCTTAAAAACTAAATTGAATATGCGTTAGTACAATAATATTAAACTATACATTAAAGTATAGTAATTGTTAATATTTTTAATTAAAAATTAAATATTGGACGAAAAATCAAAAGTTTTAATCAAAATCATTCAGCTCCATACGTAGAATGCAACTATTGCTATTAGAAACGTTATCCATCTGATGTAACACATTAACGATACATAATCATTAGGTGTAATCTGGTAGGTAGACTTCCGCGGTCGTGGTCCATACTATCTTCTTTTGGGCTTCCGGGCTGGAACCGCGTCACTGGTATAACTACCGACGTTTCGTATCCACTCATATGGGACATCTTCAGGGCTCAACTGCTACTGTTTGTTGCCCTGAAACTATTTCAGTGTCCCATACGAGTGGGTACGAAACGTCGGCAGTTATACCAGTGACGCGGTTCCAGCCCGGAAGCCCAGAAGAAGATAATCATTAGGTGTGTTTGTTGACTGTCTAATCATTAAGGTAAAATACATCAAACGATTTAAAATTATAGTTAATATCTCTTACTTTGAAGCAAATATGAATGACATAAATATTAGAGTTAATAGAAAGAAGGAAAGTATGCAAAAAGGCAATAAATGTGTCGAAGTATTGTTCAAAGTATTAGAAGATAAATCAGTATATACAAGAGCTGAGGAATACATCTACAAGTTAGTTGTAAGACATATGATTCTATAGAGACGTTAGCCATTGACTCTAAATAAGACGGAACAAAGCAAAATAGAGATCAATAGAAAAACCACAAGAAGAAATTATGGTTGAAAGAAAAAAATATCAATACTTAGAACTAATTAGAAGCTGATACGTATTTATAAGTGTTCTAGTATTACCGTAACAATCGAAATAATGACCAAATGTATAAGGCAGATGATTGGAGGTTTTAGAAGACGACTTGAATATATATAAATATAATTAATGATTGGTGCGAGAGTAACTGTTTACAGTTGAATTTATCTAAATATAGGATTATGTCAATACACAAGGAAGCTCAACCCAATTAGGTACGACTATTCATTGCGTGCTACTTCATTAACAAGGACTAATCTAGTCAAAGACCTTGGCGTTTTATTTGATAAGAAACCCACATTTGTCAAGTACATCGAAAATGTCGCCTTATCTGCGAAGGAGTCATTGGGTTTTGTTGTACGCGACTGCAGAGCGTGTACTTCTATACAAGCTATGAAGTCTCTGTATTTTTTGCTCGTTAGATCGAAACTTGAATATGCGATTTTGGTATGGTATCCTTACTATCATGTCCATAAGAACTATTTGAAAGTTGTGAAATGATAGTTTTTAAAATATCTCTCCTTTCGAGTTGTTAGCTTTTATCCAGCACACGGTATTGACCAGTTGGAACTACGGAACTGCTGCAACGGTTGAATGTCACCTCGCTAAAAGACAGACACCTTCCTACTGGTTTAATACTTTTGACGTCGATTGTCCTTCGCTCCTTCAAGAATTTAATTTTCACATTCCTCGATTGCCGATTCGTTATCACACTACAATTTCCTATCCAACTAATGTAATATTACAGTTGCCTCTATATGTAATGTGCAATTATTTTAATAAAATATTTTGTGCAGGAGATATTCATAATGACTCCATGGGAGCATCACTCAGACTAGCAGTTGAGGACAAGTAGGGGAAATTGCTAAGTTTTCATTTTTTCTCTGCTTGTTTCTGTACTTTATATATATATATATATATATATATATATATTTTTTTCTTAGGTCAGGAATTTACATGTAAAGAATTATTAGGTTTAGTTATGATTTAGGAAATTTTACTTTTTGTTCTTCTTGAACGCATTTGTGTGTATGTACGATTGGTTTTGTCCTATTAATGGAAGAAATTCTGTTGGGCAAAACATAAATATAAAAATAGAAATATAAATAAATATAAATATAGGTTGGGGAGTGGAGGAAAAATGCAAGAGAGAAAAAATGCACACTTAGTCTTACACCTACACATTCTGTGGTGTGTTAAGAACAATGTGAGAATCCTGTTTTGCAAGAATCGCATTCGTTGTCAGACAGTCAAAAGTACTTAGTGTTTTTAGATGGCTTTTCACGAAAAGTACTTATTTAAATGTTCAATGAGAAGTTCATTTACAAAATCTATTGAAAATTTGTATGGCGAACAGCAAAAGGTTTTCAACAGTCTAAATTCACAAATTATAAAAATTGCTCTGACACCACAATTTTATCAGTAGTATCATAACATATACAATATATTTCCATCTACGATATGATTTGCTGCAATGTTATTTTCTACTGTAAATTTTGATTGAAACACAACAGTTTTTTTCTCTTAAAATTACCAAATAGTCTAGGTTAAAATTAACTTTTATTGTAATCGTAAAATTTAACGAGGATTTCTTTTTATACATGTAAAATATGGGTGTTCCTGAATGAATATCGCGTTCACCTTAATGTTTATGTATACCATTGTCGCATTGTTCAATTGACAAATATTCTTTCATCAGAATGAATCTCATTCGGGTAACGGAAAGCGTAATTTGGAGCAGCTTCGGCGAAATTTGCAGCGTGTCGCATGGATTAATTCATTAATTTATTGTCCGAATAAACATACGTCATTTTAAAATAAATTACACAATGAAATTGAACAAAACTACACAGAAATGAATAAAAGAAGAAACTGTTGAATTAGAGCGAAAACTAAACATACATTAGTGTGAAAATTATATTACTTTTTTGCTATTCCATCGTTAATTAAATACACAGAAATTAATTAAAAATTTCTGCGCTAGAGAAGGACTCGAACCCCTATCTGCCGTTTTCTAAATGACTGCTTTACGCTATTTTTAAATTAATTTCTGCGTATTCAATTAACGATGGAATAGCAGCAAATAATATAATTTTCATTAAATTTCCCATCGCGAAAACTTAATTATATGTTTATATATAATTATTGACATCATAATAACCTGACTGCGGGTTTTAAATAAATATTAGATCTGTTCCATAATGCAATTTATGGCGTGTTAAAGGACTCAAAGCTACACTGCCTGGTAGCTTAATTGGTAAAGCAGTCGTCTAGAAAACGGCAGATAGAGATTCGAGTCCTTCTCCAGCGCAGAAATTTTTAATTAATTTCTGTGTATTTAATTAACTATGGAATAGCAGAAAAATAATATAATTTTCATTAAATTTCCCATTGTGAAAACTTAATTATATGTTTATATGTAATTATTGACATACGAGGGAGCGTTTTTATATTCGCGGAATGGGGGACAAGGGGTGGAAATAAAAAAGACCAAATTATTTTTCTTTTTCAATATATTCACCTGCAAGACGGATACATTTTTCACATCTTTCAATTAATTTATTTATACCCTCATAAAAAAATGATTTCTCTTTATCTGCAAAATACGCCGAAACTGCCTCCTTGACTTCATCATCGGCAGTAAATTTTTTACCCCGCAGCTCTTTTTTCATTTTCGGAAACAGGTAATAATCACTCGGGGCCAGGTCTGGGCTGTAGGGTGGGTGATTCACAATTTCGAAGCCCACCTTATGCAGGGCAGCTAACGCAACGCGGCTCTTGTGGACGGGCGCGTTGTCGTGCAAAAGCAGAACACCTTTTGTCAATTTTCCCCGTCTTTTCTCTTTAATGGCTTCTTTTAGTCGCTCTAATATTGAAGCGTAATATTTTCCGGTTATAGAAACACCTTTATCTTTATAATCAATCAACAATATTCCTTCCGAGTCCCAAACTACCGTTGCCATGAGTTTCCCAGCTGATTGTGACACTTTAAATTTCTTGGGAGGTGCTGTGCCCTTTTTATGCCACTGCATGGAGTCTTGTTTGGACTCAGGTTCATAATATGATGAACCCAAGTTTCGTCTCCAGTAACAATTCCACTCAATACACCATCCTTGTCTTCATTACAGAGGTCCAAAAATGCACGCGAACACTCTACGCGCTGTTGTTTATGCGGCGGCGTGAGCATTCTCGGCACCCATCTTGCGCTGACCTTAGACATGCCGAGATGATCGTGTAGGATTTTAAAAATTGTTGTATCGGATACTCCAACCATTTCTGCGAGTTGTTTCTTCTTTAGTCGAGCATCTTCTAGTACAATTTGTTCAACTTTTTGGATAAGTGCTGGCGTGGCCACCTCAATGCTCCTGCCCGGCCTCCAGTCGTCTTCAAGGGATTCCCTTCCTTGTTTAAATAAACTATGCCACTTGTATACCATAGTTTTTCCTGGACAAGAGTCGCCGTAAACCAATGACATCGGCACGATATTCGATTTTTTCCATATTTCACTTTTAACTCCTGATTATGTTACTTGGTTGACGATAGCTCAAAGCCTAACTGTCTAATAACAATGAAACTTCGTATTTATACTAATCATGAGTCGCTGCACAGGCCACGCCCTCAATGCGCCTACTCACCCCTCTACAACCCGCTCATTCCGCGAATATAAAAACGCTCCCTCGTACATTAGTGTCTTGAAAAAAAAATTGTTAGGCATGTGTATGTCAAAGTTATTTTAATGTTGTATAATTGTTTAATTAAATAGTTTTTGGATTTGTGAATTTCAGATTGTTTTATTTATTGACTTCAGCTTTAGTTTCATTGTTACGAAATAAATATCGGAAGTGTATTCAAATTACCTTGTAAGCACAGAAAATAATATGGTCAATAATACAAAACAGTTCGGATATGTCTAACAAAAAAGAAGAAGAAGATAGTTGTTTCACAGGTCGAACGAGTATATTTGTATATGATGAAACTTATGAAATGCCGCAATATATTGTTACAGAATTTTCAAAAGTCTTCAAAAGCATTTTCACTTTCTCATCAACTACCACCAATTTATGCCACAACGCTAGATATGCTAACAGTATTTTTTAAACAACTCAGTTTTCTAGATAGTGAAGTTATTCAAGCAATAAGAACACATACATCTGGATATGACAGAATACCTAGTTTATAGACTGCAGATGTAGTTGCCACCCAAACAGTCGATTTAGTCAGATCATCTTGTACCTTCCCAGGTGTATGGAAAATTGAAAGGTTATTCATATTTTGAAGGCCAGCAAGTTTTCAGATATCTCCAACTACTGTTCAGTATAAATATTATCAAACATTTCCGTTTTCGCACACTGCCTTTACTCTAGACTAACGTGTTTAAACCCTCTTGGGTCGCGCTGAAATTCTTATGGCTCGAGAAATGATACGACAAGCTATATAAAAACATAAAATTAGTATGAATGCAAACAGCACTATTTTATTGTAATTAACTATATCTTCTTAGATCGTGAAATATAACGGGCTTCCCAATAGGGACTTCCGAACTTTGACAGTTGGTAGCGGCCATATTGTCGAAGCTACATCTATTGAGTTGGCAGTCATTTATTCAGTCTGTTTTGCCCAATCACCATGGACGGATATAGCGTTCAACAACATGTGCAAATGATAAAATTGTTTTATCAAAATGGGTGTTCTGTTCGGACAACGTCTGTCCG
This sequence comes from Dermolepida albohirtum, assembly GCA_031893035.1. Taxonomy (NCBI): domain Eukaryota; kingdom Metazoa; phylum Arthropoda; class Insecta; order Coleoptera; family Scarabaeidae; genus Dermolepida; species Dermolepida albohirtum. The sequence goes on from JAVIWB010005397.1 coordinate 439,271, forward strand.
TGAGAGTGTGCAGGAGAATCCGAAGCATTCGATTTCGCGTCGTTCATAAGAATTCGGCCTTTCGCAGACCATAACTTGGCGAATTTTGCGTTGTGACTTAGGCCTGTGCCCGTACAAAATTCAACTGACCCAGGAGCTGAAAGTAAACGATCATTGACAACGACGTGTGTTCACTGAATGGACTTGGCGCAGTTGGAAACTGACCCTAATTTTTATCAAAAAGCCATCTTCAGCGATGAGGCCCATTTATGGATGAATGGGTACGTTGATAAACAAAATTGTAGAATTTGGGACCACACCTATCCACATGATATCCAGCAGCGTCCAATGCATCCCGAAAAAATCACTGTTCGGTGTGAATTTTGGGCTGGCAGCGTTATCGGTCTATATTTCTTTGAGAACGACGTAGGTCAGGCCATTAATGTCAACGGCGAGCGTTATAGGTCGACGATTACCAACTTCTTTTGGCCTGAACTTGATGATATGCACACTAATGATATATGGTTTCAACAGGATGGCGCTACGTGCCAAATAGTTCATGCCACATTGGACATTCTGCACGAGCGATTTGAGGGCACGTCATCGTACGTGGAGGTGATGTGAATTGGCCACCGAAATCGTGCGATTTGACCCCGTCAGACTTTTTCTTGTGGGGTTTTCTTAAGTCGCAGATATATGCGAATAAGCCACAAAATACAGCGACCCTCAAAGCCAACATAACCTATGCCAGCGGTCAAATTCAGCTTGATTTATGTGGCAAAGTCATGGAATATTGGACATTTCGGATGCACGCCACCCAGCGAAGTTGCGGCGGATATATGCACGATGTTATATTCCATACATGATGGCATCGATATGCCTTTTAAACAAATAAAAAATTTCGACGATATATCACACACACTTTGTTTTATTTAAATTTAAAGATAGGAAGCGCTTAATGAAAGACCCTTTATATTTGGATAGTGGTACCAGCACAAAAAGAATTTTTTGGACGACTGTATAAAAACGTTGAGAAACGCTACTCTAGAATATATACATTAGTTAAAACTCAACTATCACCCTATTAATTACAGATTAATTATAACACAAGGTCTGCATTTTGAATGTTTATGTGTATATGTGAATTTATGTCTAAGGATTTTATTATTATTATTTCTGCTAAGAATCTATTGAAATTTATTATTATTAGGTAGTGCTGTTGCAAATATTTTATTTTAAACATATATACAATAAAACGTGCAGCATGTTCTATTCTTTTATATGTCTTTCTATAAGAAATCTTTTATTCAACAGCTCACGTGAAACTCTAGTAATTTCGCTCGAAGTGTATTAACTTTTGCGTGATTGTCATCAGAGAATTCCCGGTTGTTTCTTTAAGTGCAAATGTACATAAATAAACTCGTGAACGACGTGTTGTGACAACAAATCTTACGCTTTTTTACTTATACTGTAATTATTCCCTGGTTCCTTTTTAGTTTAAGTGTCTTTGCTAATGATGTGTATTATTCCGCTACGTACATAATAGCTTCTCCATATACACACCTGACCTAATAATGAACTCACTGCGAACCTAATAGCGTATACGATATACCGTATTTAACCATGAACAATGTGTAGGTTCTGTCATAAATTCCCTACTTAACTAGTATATAAATTTCAATATACCCATTCACAGCTTTTCATTATATAAGTCATGTATGTCGTTATATCGTACAGCTCTGATGTAGGTTTTTGTTGGAATAAATACTTTTATTAGAAGGTGGCGCCTCCACGAGTTAAATAAGGCTTGTCGCATGTAACATAACTTCATATATTATAGAATGACAAATTTGACGGCATAAGATTTCCAGTCTGTGTTATATTACAATTTTAAACATAGAATGAGTACGTTGTGATGAAATAATATCTGTATTTGAAATGAATTATCCAGTGAGCGTTCCTTTCTTCATGATTAACTTTGTTTTGGCCTTTATCTGGAAGTCACAACTAATGAGAATAAGGCTCCTGTTTTTAAAGCCAGCAAACAGATCGATGAATTACATATCGATAGTTAGAAGAATAATTAAACATTTTTATTTTCGATCGCCTTCCCATTCAGAAGTTGTACACATTATAAGCTCCTCAATCATTACACGAAGATAAGGGAAACGTCGTGCTGAATGGTGTCATACTATACTTAATTAGTTTCAATTTGGCTAATCAAAACAAGTTGCATTTATCGTTATAGGTGATGAGGCTTTAATATCACGATGTTCTCATAAAGTCCCAAAGTAGAGTTTGGGTATTTGAAGATGAGAAGCAACTAGTTCAAGTATAACAGTCGAAATCAGTAGAGAGGGGGATATTAATCTTTCTTTGGAAAGGAAACCCATCAAGAACGGTTATGTCCAAGTGGTATACAGAGATCTGTTAGCCTCAAGATTTAGAAACAATTGCGATGGGCTCCGAAAGTCCAGATTGAACTCGTGTTTCTTCAGTATAACAATGCGCCGACACGTAGAAATACTATTACCTTACTCTATGAATTGGAAGTTGAAAGGACGCAGATTTACGACTGATGAAGAACTGTTGAGGAGTTTTAAGGATGTACCTAATTTAATTTAATTTAAATTTATGGAAAAACAGGTATAACGTCTGTTATGTATTCCATCGTTTTATAAAAATTGTCTTCAAATTAAGCATCATCGAGCTACGTACTGGCTATGTTATCGTCATACTTTATGTTAAAATTTGCGAGTTGTCTATCTGAATAAAGTCACGGTCCTCCAATGGGCTCGTTTGTATAAATTGGTGTATTGTCATAAAGAAGTTGCAAGCTTTTGAACAGCTTCCACATTTCTCTTTGACGATATTCCCCAATTAAGCAGAATTATTTTGAGTTGTTGGGAAAGCGATATTATTTTTTCTGGCGAGACCTATTAGTTATATTTTGGATCAGACAATTCCTTTCTAAAGCCTACTGTCGTTACATATTTTAACAACTCACATTTAAAAGTTTATTTATAAAGAAATGATCGTGATTTCAAAAGTGGAAGTTAAAAAGAAGCATTCTCAGAATATTTTGCTTTTTTATTACTGAAAACATAAAAACGAAGTTCAAGCAAAAGTTGTATGAAATGTATGGAAGAGACATCTTAATAGAACGCTTTGGTAATATCGATGTCAATGATACACCTAGTGCTGTAAGACCAGTTAAAGTTGATGAGAAGAAAATAAGGGTATTGATGGATTCAAACCACCCAAGAATAATACCTGAAAGTGCTACAAGATTAAATTTGTCGATGTTTGCCGTTAATGATCATGTGAAAGGACTTGATTTTAGATCAAAGCTGGATATTTAGATTTCACATGTCTTAAAGAAAGCAATTTACTTTCAGATTATCTTTCATGCATACGTTTCAATAAACAAATTGACAAGGCTCAATGTAGTTGACTAATCGACTCAAAAAAATATAATATTATAGTAATAGCTTTTATTTCCTACTGCATAAGGAAATACTAACCCAAATAATAACAATAACAAAGGGTACCCTGCATTTCTAGTACAGAGAAATTCAAAAGGTTGAACAGAAAACATTGAATAATTGGATTTTTGTCTTAAACCCGACTTCTTCGAATTGTACTACAATAAAACATCTTAATACCAAAGTCCCACAACTCAATACAGAGCATACATCATCTTTCCCCCTGTCTAAAACCTATCTACCCTATATACAAGGTGTTACTGACCGCATCAGTAGGGTACTTCTCAAAAACACCATCAAAACAATCTTCAAACTCCATTCCAAATTATCTGACCCTTTTTCCGTAAAAGATCGTGTTTCTTTAGAATCACCTGGTGTGGACAGGATTCCTTGCTCGCGGCAGTGTATATATTGTGAAACAAAGCGGTCTGTCGGCACTCGTGTTTCAGAGCATGAGCGTTGTACTAGGTTACTGCGCGTAGCTGGTTCTGCACTTGCCGAGCATAGTCTGGAAACCGGGCACCTTATCTAAATTCTACCAAGATCTTATCCCGTACTGACCATTACTATGGTCGTAAAATCCGTGAATCTAAAGAGATTTCTAAGCACCCCAATAACCTTAACCGTGATGATGGCTAACCTCTACACAACGCCTGGCAATCTTGCATCTCCAAACAACTCAACCGCAACCGCAACCGCAACGCTCCATTGACCCATGACCCCGTATACAAACCCGTCCACCATCGACTTACATCAGTTTCAGTGCAACAAACAGTAGCAGTAGTTGAGCCCTGAAGATGTCCCATACGAGTGGGTACGAAACCTCGGCCGTTATACCTATGACACGGTCAAACCCGGAAGCCCAGAAGAAGGCTAAGCGAAGTATAACAAATTAATACAAGAAAGAAATTATGAAGAGTCAATGTAACCATGCACGGTTCTATAAAAATCTTGCTCAATGAATTTCTCGACGATTTTATCAATTAACTACAGTCCGCGCTACGTTCTGAATATCGTTGATCTTAAAACTTAATTATTTAGAAAAACATCGTATTTTCTATACAGGCAATTGTAAATGAATACAATACAGTGACCATGCGACTGGAGCATATTTGCTAACAATAAAACTGGAAAATAGGACTTTTACCACAGGCAATTTTTCGAAAAATTTTCTGGTGCCCAGTAAAAAACCTTAGGCTTTTAACGAAATAGTGAAAATGTTAATACATGAAACAAAACTTAGGCATGAATAGTGAAACAGAAAAGATTTTTACACAATTAACTTTCGTGTGGTAGTAGTAATTAGTAGAATATTGAGTCAAAACTAACCTTTTTCATATAAGAAGTAGAGAAGCATTATTGTAGTGTTTATCTTTAGCTTACGAGTATAATACCATTGGGTAATTTTAACAATGTTATATTGCAAATGAAGCACGTTACCCCAAATCTTGAGACATTGGAGACAAAAATTCAGGTTACCCGTGTATCTAACTACAAGACATGATAAATGTATCAGTAAGTAATTAATGAAGGAAGCAATCGACAGTGGTATCAAACGAAATTCTTGTGCAACCCCTGACAAAAACAAATATTTGCTTCTGTAATAAGCATAATGCGATCTATTAGTTAAATACGATCTCGTAAAAGAAAAAAGCAAAAATTTAATTCAAACACAGTTTAGCAAGTAAATTTAAGTATTAAAAAAGAAACAAAATTCTTCATAAACAATAGGTAAATTTAGCTTGATAAGAGGAAGCTCTTTTTCGTTAAAATTTTTCAAATTTATTTTATTTTATTGTGCTAGTGCATGTAGATACAACCATTACAATAACTACTAAAGTTATCGCTCTTATAGCTTCACTCAGGTATGCTGAAGGGGTTGTCTGGTGTTCATGTAAATTAAGCCGGGGATTTATAGTGCATCCTGCGTATGTAACTGGATTGGAATTGAGTAAATAATAAAAGCATGAATAATACGTATTTATTTAAAGCAATAAACATGCGAATACATAAAAGCAAATATTCCCTTCATGAAATTATAAAATCAGTAACTCACATAAACACAATATTGCTGAATTTTCATGTTTTTATGTCAGGATTTCAGTATTTAGGTGTACAAAAAAAATTACAGTTTCTTTGTCGTGTCTTTCTGGAAATAACGTTTTCGATGTCAGGTAAAATATCAAAAACAGAATCACACGCACGTCCTGTTTTTTTCACGCTCACTGTTATTGTCAGGGGAATTTCAGAAGTGATCAACTTATTTGTTACTCTTTAAAGCAAACAAAGCAGTTACAGTTGGCGTTTTATAAATTGTTATATGATGGCAAGTATTTTGGCACAGTTTATTTAAAGATTTTTTCGAGAAAGTTTGTTTAAAAAATGTGTTATGCGAAATATTGGAAGAATTCAACATAACAGATAAATAATTGGTATACGTATATGTTATTGTTTCTATAGAATAGGTAGCTGCAACTGCAAAAATCTGAACAATTTAGAATAATGAACATTCTACTCTGGTTATCTCCTGTTCATGCAGTTAAGAGATTTATATGTATATATTACATGAGCGAAAATAAAAAATTTTAAAAACTTGGCTTTGCCAAACAAAACCCTTGCATTAAAAGGTTCGGGTGGCAAAGTTGCTAAGGAATAGTTAACTATTCTCTTGTGTGCGAATATGGTTGGAGAAAAAGAAAGACCTTTAATCATTGGGAAAAGTAAGAATCCACGATGCTTTAGAGGAGCAAACGTTGAGAAGTTGCCAGTGGAGTGGTATTCTAATAAAAAAGCGTGGATGACGAGGGAAATTATGACAATTTGGTTAGCCAAATTTGATAGAAAAATGCAACAGCGGAATAGAAAAGTTCTTTTATTTTTAGACAACGCCACATCACACCCAAAACTTGAGTTACAAAATGTTAAACTAATATTTTTGCCCCTAAACACTACCGCTCATTATCAACCACTTGATCAAGGGATTATCAATAATTTTAAAATCAACTAGAGAAAGCTTTTAGTTAAGACACTTTTATCGTCTATGGATCATTGTAAATCTAACGAACATATAGAAAAATTCATTAATATTCTCAGTGCTCTAATATGGATCATTACTGCTTGGAAAACTGTAAGCGCTGAAACTATCAACAAATGTTTCCTTAAAGCTAGATTTGGTGAGTGGAATGCCGAAGATATTTGCGACGACATAGACTTCAGTGCTGAAGACGATGTGCCACCATCAGAACTTTGTAAACCCTATTCTATATTATCGTATGCATAAATTGATGATAATTTACATACCGAGAATCCCGATATTAGCGTACAAGAGTGTGTGTGTAAATTTCAAAACAGTACCAATATACGTGATAGCGACAGTGATGATGATGATGATGATGATGATGATATTATTTCAGAAACTAAAAACATTAACGATGCTTATGAAAATGTAAGGAATATTTAAAACTTCTTTTTCTTGCCGGGCGACATTATTCAAGGAGAAAACGTCGCGGAGATAGTATGCTATGTAGAAACACAAATTGTAGAAAGAAGAATGGAAAATCTAAAACAAACTAAAACTTCAGATTCTTTAAAATAAGTTATTTTCAAGTATGTTGTAAGAATAAATTATTTAAAAATTATTTATACTCTTTCTTTTCTCCAACCAATATACAAATCTAAACGATGGACAATTTTATATACACCGCTACTGTCCATTATACAAAGAACCTATTGTACTAGTAAAAACTATAAGGAGCTAATTTGGTACGTAGACTTCCGCGGTCGTGGTCCATGCTATCTGCTTCTGGGTTTCCGGGTTGGAACCGCGTCACTAGTATATCTGCCGACGTTTCGTACCCATTTGTATAGGACATCTTCAGGGCTGAACTACTGCACTGGTATAAAGAGCTTTCCTAAAATTTTGAATTATAATCCTGCACACCTTATAGAAAAGGTGTTCCAATAAGACATTCCATTTTCAATAGCCCACCATTTTAATAGTTGTCATGACTCAACATGTAACTACTTGACAGATGACAAGTACAAACTACGCCATTAATGAAAATGGAACGATATACGCTTCAAAAACGCATTGAAATGATTAAAATTCACAATAAAAATTGTGAAAATTTCGCGGTCACAGTTCGCAATACTAAAGCATTTTTGAGTCGTATTGAAGCACCTTCTCGGCCGGCACTGAAACTGGTGAAAAAATGTGAGCTGTTGGGACAAGTTAGTGATGTGAAGAATCGAACTCGGGTAAGAACAACTTAGAATATTGCTGTTGTAGCCCATAGTGTTGAGGAAAACTCAGGTCTGTCCATTTCTCGTCGATCTTTGAAATTATGCATTCCACTAACGACATTACTCCGTATTTCGCATAAAGACTTAGGTCTTAAGGCTTTTAAGGTTCAGTTAACATAAGAACTCACGCCTACCGATCATCAACAACGTCGTGTCTTTGCTGATTGGGTTTTGAAATGCATGAAACTAATCTGAAATTTTATAAAAAAATCATCTTGAGTAATGAGGCCCACTTTCACCTCGGAGGCTACGTTAACAAGCAGAATTGTCGCATTTGGGACTCGGAAAACCCAAGAATTATTGTTGAAAAGCCTCTCCAACCTCAACCTGTGACAGTTTGGTGCAGTTTTTCTTCTGGCGGGGCCATTGGACCTTACTTTTTCAAAAATAAGGCTGGAGCAACTGTTACGGTGAATGTATTGCGCTATCGAACGATGATTAATGATTTTGTATCGCCGGAATTGGAAGATATTGATGTGGACGACGTTTATTTTCAACAAGACGGCGCTACGTGCCACACAAGTAACGATACCATCGCTCTTTTGCGTGAAAAGTTTTCTGACCGTGTGATTTCTCGAAGAGGTGATCACAATTGGCCACCGAGATCTTGTGATTTAACACCTTTAGACTTTTTTCTTTGAGGCTTCGTGACAGATAAGGTCTATACCAATGGTCCACAATCGATTCAAGACCTCAAAAAAATCGTGAAGTTATAGAGCTTATACAGCCTAAATGTGCGAATTGGTGATGAAAAATTTCATGAAAAGAATATGGTCCTGCAAGCCTAGCTGTAGCGACCATTTGGCTGATATTATTTTCCATTATTAATGGCTTACCCACCTCTTTACAATTTAATAAACATCCGATAATTTCGCGTAAAAATACTCGTCTTTTTTACATATCAAAATGAAACCTCTTATTGGAAGACCCGTTGCAATTCAAATACGTTTGTAATATCAGTGTTTATTTCATTTGTTACTTTAATTCAAAATGAACATCCCGTTATAAAAAAGCTAATACAAATAGATCTGGGGTATGCAGAAGCCAATAACTAAAGTAGCTAATACCTGTAATTACTTAAAGAGGTTACTGTAAAATATATAACAGTATCAAACGCGAAGCGTCGCAGGAGAATGACGACCCATTAAATACAATGTTGGTTCTCATTCTATTATCTATAAAGGCTTTTTGTTTACAAATTAGTGTTAGCTGTGTTATTAATTCTCTAAAAAAAAGCATTACGTGTGTAAAACGTTTTCATTAACAATATTCCTTGTTTTATGTAGACAATGTTATTGTTAGGCATGTTTAAAGTTCACCACAATTTGACAAGTAAACACGTTAGTCGTAACAAGCTTAACTTTGTAAATTAGACTTCATTGAATGATCTTAATACTCCGTCTAAAACACTTCATAAATATTTCAAAGAAACTTTGAAATAAACAGAGTTGAGCTTAAAAGATGTTTTATAATTTTCCAATGTATGTGCGTTCTTTTTGTATTATAAACGCTGTCATATATGTATTTACTTTACTTTTCAAAGTTAATCGTGTCGTTTTATTTATCGCCTAAAGGTAGGTATATATACATATATAAAAGCAAATTCGGAAATTGTAAGTTTACGAAGGTGGTAAAATTGGGGCAATGTCGTCAAGTTCATCTATATTCTGTGCGCAAAGCGGATGGCATCGGTATTATGCTACACTCACATGTCCCGAGTTCGGTTTTTGAAGTGGCACTCGTGTATTTTTAACAATTGATAGTTTTCGCCCTCAGAGACGTTTTCGAACCAAGGTTATCCGATAAGCACAAATAAAATTCGTATTACGATGTTTTACAGAAGGTCTAACGCATATAAATTGCACAATTGTATGATTTTGGTTTCAAATAGAAACACGTGTAAGTCCCTTTTTATATGAAAAGGGATTAAGACGTATTTTTAAAAATGTACGTATTTTCGCATTATTTTAGCTTTAGTTAATTTAAAAACTTTCTCTCGACATTTATAATTTCGTATTTGAGGCGTACAAATGCAAAATACGGTATTGCCATCCGATTACATTTTTAGAAAATCACGAAAAGCCGATTATACCTTAGTTTTTTAAAATTGTATGTTCTACGAAAACATTAAAATCAATAAGTTACAGCTGTTGCAAAATAAATGAATATTTAATACGAAAAAATGGGAAAAAAACTATACTTTCATCTCTTGGATAGAATGAAAACCACTCGAGAGGTAAACGTTCTTTTTTTTTTCCTCAAGTTTTATAAATTATAAAAATATAAATTTTAGCCACATGGTCATTTTGACGATCCCCTCCTATATTATCTGGAGCAAGTAATATCTGTCATTGTTCATTATTACGTCTTGAGGTTGTTATAAAAGTTGCAAGAGCGAGGATTATTCAGTTTGAACACAGTATGAACACTAAAATGGAGCAACGTTTTAACGTGTTTTGTATTGAACTCAACAGAATCGCAACAGAAACTTACGAATTATTACAGGAGGCTTATGATGAAGTGTATTTGTCTCGCACTCAAGTGTTCAAATGGTTTAGAAGGCTCAAAGAAGTCAGGAAAGAAGATGATGAGGAGCGTTCCGATTTGCCAGTGGTGCAGAAATCTTGCGTAAACGTTGCCAAAATTCTGAAAGATCGTCCCTTGAGCATTCTAGTTGTTGTTGAGTATATCAACATTCACAAAGAGATTGTCCATCAAATTCTTCAAGACAAATCCAACATGAGCAAAGCGTGCGCAAAAATGGTGCCGAAGCTGATAACCCCAGAAAGGAAGGAGAATCAAATGAGAATTTGTGCTGATATCTCTAAAATCATCAAAAACAACCCACAACTTTTTAGAGGATGTTGTCACCTGTGATGAGTCGTGGTTTTTCCAATACAATTCAAAAACAAAACGACAATGGAGGCATTGAAAGGGCTCATTGTTTTTTGTACTCAAGTCGATTAACAGATGAATTCATGATTTGATTCATTCATTCATTCATAGGTCTATGTCGAGTACTAGATGGAAAGACCTTTATCCAATTTTACTACAAAGAGGTTTTGGAGACTCTTTGTGAACGGGTTAGAAAAAAAACAGAGATGTGGAGAAACAATTAATGTATTTATCCGTACACCGTATCCACCCGACACTTCCAAAGGCCAAGTCTGCGACAAAGGCAACGTGCTTTGAATCAGTAGATGCCGTGAAGATAGGAGCGGCGGAAGTCATGCAAGGATTAAGAGACATGGAAACAGGGCTGTTTCAAACAGTGAAATATCCGACTGTAGCGTTATATGGCTCAAGGAGGAGAATATATTAAACCAATATGTAACCATTTGAATAAAAAAATTATCAAACCAGTTCGGCTATTTCCTAGCCACACCTTGTATATGAATCTAATCTCATTTAAAATATGTTTCAGCTATCGCTTAATCCGTAAGAAACTCATATAAAAACACCATTTATCTCCATTTTTCAGTTATAAAAAGTAAAAAGCAAAAGATTTTGCTTGAGCGAAACGATCGCATAATATTTTCAATTAAGTTAGCACCAGTTATATTGACTATTCATAAGGTCGATACTTAATTCAGTTGTAAAAAGTTTTCCAACTAAAACCAATAGTAATTTTAAATTTCCACAATTTGTCAAACTGATTAGAGTTGTGAGCTTTTCATTGGATTTTTTAATTAAAAATTGAATTTCAGATCATATTTAAACACGCTTTAATGTATGTATATGCACTCTCTTCGCATCGATTCAATTTTGATTAAAAATCGAACCATCTGACTCTTTTCCACTTACTTAAATAATAACTTCTTGTAGTAAATTCTGCATGGAACGAGAGTTAGAAGTGAATTTTAAATAGTTTCATATTAGCAGTTCGCGAAACATAAAAATCTTCATTTTAAATTGGAAATTATATTTTTTTTTAAATTCCTTTTTCCTTCCGTCGCTCAACCGAATAACGTTTAGTTACTTTTCCATTAGCTGCAAGTAAGTCCGTCAAATTAAATATTGTAAATTGAATTTCTTTTTAATCCAGGTACGATCTTTAATTTAAATATACATTTTAATTCAATCCTGTACTTTTGGTATTTAATAATTTAATTCTCTTTTCTTTATTTATATGGAGTCAAATCTTTATATATCGATTTTCCATACAATGGCGAATTGGTAGTTAAAAATGATGTCGTATTGAAATGTCAATTTACATAATTGTAGTCGAACTAGGAAAAATTCCACAAAGTTACGCAAATGTATGGATCCATTCGAATATCTTTGATATGGCTACTTAGATTTTAATAAAATTCGATGAGCATATTTCAAATTCGAATCAGGCTTCTAGTTTAGTCGAAAGTGATGTTAATTTCTTTACTTTAAATGAAACCTCCTGTATATTACAATAGATCTCGCTTTAGGAGTAACTGCCTACGTAACTGGCCGATACTCAGTGCTAAACTACTTTATCATATTGGAGGTCTTGGGACCAAGCTCGATGGCCTGGTGTTTCTCTTTCTCGTTTAGGCGAAGCCATAACGTTTCTCGATTACAAGAGAATAGTACAAACGCATGGAATTTCGCACGGCACTATACTAACCACCAATTGTTATAAAGAAATTCTCTGTCAGTTAATGAAGGATTTGAAGGGTAAAAATGTCATGCCTATGTCGCCCCGGCTGATACTCAGTGCTAAACTACTTATCATGTCGGAGGTCTTGGGACCAAGCCCGACAGCCTGGCGTTTCCCTTTTTTGTTTAAGCGAAGCCATAACGTTCCTTGATTACAAGAGAAAAGTACAAATGCATGGAATTTCGCATGGCACTATACTAACCATCAATTATTATAAAGAAATTCTCCGGCAGTTAATGAAGGATTTAAAGAGTAAAAATGTCAAGCCTATCTCATACACTCGACATAGCTTTGATGTAGCTCCACGTGACTTCTATCTATATCATCAAATTGAAAAAAAACATTGAAAAATGATACTTTCAAACTTCAAATAGAATTGCATGCTATTAGAAAGTCTTCATTTCCTTACTCTTTTCAACATTGCTTACGACAGACTTTAATTTCTACATTTTTTGTCAAATCTTATACAATTTATTATACATATAAGATAAACTATATATAGTATAATATATAAAAATGAATGATTGTCTGTATGTCCTTTATAGAATCGTAAACTATGCATTTGATGTGATGATCTTTAGCAAAGTTGTTGTGCATGAGCCCACGAAGGTTTCTAAGTTGGTACGACCAATTTTCAACAGATGGCGCCACTGCCATTCCAATTGGAAATTTTGCAAAACAGTTAATGGATATTGGAAATGGGCGAATGCAAATTGATGAATCTCAGCAATGTATCACCTTGCCAGCAAACTTCTGTAAGATCACAGAAAGCATAGACGAATTGGTGCAAAAAGTTTTCCCAAACACACACAGAACTACAAAAATCATCAGTGGCTCAGTTCGCGTGCTATATTAGCGGCCAAAAACATCGATGTCAATACCATCAACTTCACCATTCAGAATGGAATACCCGGCGAAACGACGTTCTTACATTGAAAATTGGCGTATCTATCATTCTTCTTCGAAACATAAATCCACCACGACTTTACAACGGAACCAGACTCTCAGTCAAGAAAATGATTAACAATGTTATCGAGGCAACAATTTTGACTGGAAAATTCAAAGGTGAAGACGTACTGTTGCCAAGTATTCCAATAATCCCGACAGATACGCTATTCGAATTCAAACGATTGCAGTTCCCGGTACGACTCGCTTTCGCAATGACTATCAACAAAGCACAAGGACAATCGTTGCAAGTGTATAGATTAAATTTGGAGAATCCATGCTTCTCACATGGGCAGCTCTATGTGACCTGCTCACGCGTCGGAAAACCTTCTGATTTATTCGTTTACGCACCAGATGAAAAAACAAGAAATATTGTGTATCCCACAGCACTTCAATAAATATCGAATTGAAACGAAACGCTGCAATGTCACAATTTTTTCAAAATGAACAAAATCAATAAAATGACTCAAAATGAATTGAATATTTGTGTAATGTCTTCCCTTCAAATTTATTTTAGTTGGTGGCGTAGCAACGCGCGCAGGGTACAGCTAGTATATTATATATTAATTAACACGATTGCTTTAAAAAAAATATTACATTTAGATATCAAGAAAAATAGCACATCCTTGCATGTTTTTTGACAAAAAGTTGTAAATAATTAGATTTTGATGAAGGAAAGAAAACCAATTACATAGTTCATTTGAATTGATTGTTAATGTCATCAAAGAAGAGCAGCTAATTATTTTTTAAGTGATTTAATGGGGAGTTTTCTTTTTCTGAATTCAGAAAACCATCATATAGTCTACTTTGCGAGATTCCTTCATTATTAGCGAACGTGACAGTTGTACAAAAGGGGGTCTAATGAAAGACCATAAAAACGTATTGCCGTTCTAAATAAGTCTTCATTGAATAAATGTTTACAGAATCGTGTTTGAATATGATACGTAATTACTAAATATTGCAGTCTTGAATCGATTATATGTATGTATATCATAGAATTGAAACAAGTAACATAATTCAGGTTGATTAAAGTTTAAAACATTAATTAAGCGGGAAATATTGTCTTTTCTTAATTCTATAATTCTCTGAAAAATCAAAAAAAAAGTATTTGACCAAAATAAAACTTTGATCTATGAAATTTTCAAATTCTAATTCCCACAAATTAATTAAATATACGAGTTTTGAATTCTAGTTAGGTTGAAAAGTTTTTAAAGAAAAAAGTCTAAAGATGTTAAATCACATGATCTCGGTGGCCAATTATGATCGCCTCTTCGAGAAATTACACGGTCAGAAAACTTTTCACACAAAAGAGCGATGATATCGTTACTTGTGTGGCACGTAGCGCCGTCTTGTTGAAAATAAACGTCGTCTACATCAATATCTTCCAATTTCGGCCATAGAAAATCATTAATCATCGTTCGATAGCTCAATCTATTCACCGTAACAGTTGCTTCAGACTCATTTTCGAAAAAGCAAGGACCAATGGCTCCGCCAGAATAAAAACCGCACCAGTTACATATTGAGGATGGAGAGGCTTTTCAACAATAATTATTGTGTTTTCCGAGCCCCGAATGCGACAATTCTGCTTGTTAACGTAGCTTCCGAGGTGAAAATGAGCCTCATCACTCAAGATGATTTTTCGATGAAATTCCGGATCAGCATTTCAAGGACCCAATCAGCAAAGACACGACGTTATTGATCGTCAATAGGCATAAGTTCTTGTGTTAACTGAACTTTAAAAGCCTTTATGCAAAATACGTTATAATGCCGTTTGTGGAATGCCCAATTCGACGGCTACAACAGTAATATTCTCAGTTGTTTTGGAGCGTCTTTGAGCGTGCGCGAGAACGATTCTTCACATCACTAACTTGTCCCGACGGCTCAAATTTTTCCACCTGTTTTCCAATTGCAGGCCGAGAAGGTGCTTCGCGACGACCCGAAAATGCTTTAGTTTTTCGAACTGTGACCGCGAAATTTCCACTATTTTCGTAGTGAATTTTAATAATTTCAATGCGTTGTTGAAGCGTATATCGTTCCATTTTTATTAATGGCGTAGTTTTTATTTGCCATTTGTCAAGTAGTTACAGGTTGAGTCATGACAACTGTTAAAACGGCGGCCTATTGAAAATGAAATGTCTTATTAGAACATCTTTTACTACATGAATTTACTGATAATCAATGTTATGGATCTAGTTAGAATTGTAGTTACTTTAGCCAAAAATATTCTACAGTCTTTTTTTTTAGATGATACGACAGTACAGAAATTATAGTTTGAAATAAATTTGTCAAATAATACAATGGAATGACAATAAACTAAATCGTAAACTATATTTGCACAGACTAAAATACTTCATTGCCGACTGAAGTGTGTTTTAAGTAATTTACATTTAACTAAAATAACCTTACCAAATTCGTTTTTATTATTTTACGTTTCCTTTCAATATTAATTGTATAGCTTTCACAAATAGCTATTTCATGTGTTTGTTATTACCAAAGTAAAAACACCGCGCGGGTGGAGGAATTTTAAGCAAATATTTACGATTTAACCAATTTCCTGCGATAAAACCCTCATAAATTCCTAGTATACTCATCTTCCGAATTTAATTTTTGATAGATGTTTGCCATTCTCTGCAAATAGCCTGGCAAATAGACAAATATACGTAATAACACGTGGTTTTATGTAACATCAAAGAGAATAATTTATATACCTTCCGTTGAGAAATTTAATGTAATTTTTGTTTACATTAGAAGAAGAAAAACCGAGTAACAAACTAAAAGATACATTTTGTGTAGACACCATTGTGTACCATTTCGATTTACGACAACATTAGCGTGAAGTTAAGTTAATAACGTTAATTTTTTATTTAAGATATAGTACTACGACTTCCTTTTTCATATATGCATGTTCCTTGTGAAAACATTACGAGATGACGTTTCTTCGTCTTATTTCATTTTTTAATATTTATACCCCTTTACAATGAATTTTTATTATTATAGCCTTTCTAACGACTTATCTTCTATTTATTTTTGTTTGTCTCACAAATACTATTTCATACTCGATCTTTTGTCTCAAATGTGTAATGCTGTACCTATGTTTCGTCGCATGTTGAAATAAGCGCAAGACATGCTTCACTCATTGCACCACATTTTAATAATGGATTGCAAAGTGCAAATTTTAATGAGTTTCTGAAGCTATAAATCTTTTCACAGACTCCACTGAACACCTCCGTAACACATTCTGGTCTGTTGGAGAATCTCGTGTTAGTACGTCGGTTACTTTGAATGACTTCACGAATTTGCCAAAAAGTGGCCGATATTATGCTGAAACTTAGTTGACCATTGTGTGGCAAATTTGACACATTTGAAAGTATTTGTGCCATCAATACACTTGCTATTACTACAGTGTTTCTCTGTCAATTCGTACATCCAGTTCTTTCAAAGTTTTTGTTGATGCAACACTTCAGATCTATTGAACCTTTAAAAGGGGAGCCGCAAAAATTTGGTTATAGAACTTCCATAATCCTTCAAAATAATTTCTACCACATTTTATATTTTTGTCCATTCTTCGAAGTTAGTCGTCGAATAAATTTTTATCACACCCATTGTACGGCGCCCCACGAACATCTTCATCATTGGAAAGTTTCTTACCTTTTAGCTTTTTCTCAAGACGGGAAACAGCGCAGGGTCGCATGGAACATTTTGTGGTAATTATCTCTTCTTTCTCCGCCGATATTCATTAAAAAAAGATACTCTCTGTTTGGTGGGATTTCAGAAGCTCAGAAAGCAATTTGGGTCATTTTCAGATAACCCCATGATTGATTTGGAAGTGCACTGCTATCAATTGGATATGATTCCATGAAACAGAAACGGCATGCCTACCATATTTATCAAATCCGACATCCTTTGATAATCATTGATCTTTACAGCATCCTTTAGATAAAAAAGCAATTCCAATGAGGATGACAAAAATCATTTGGTTCAATTTTTTTTAAGTAAACAGAAATTTTGTAAGTGTATAATCATGCTAGTAACGGAAAAATGACAAAATGTACTGTACCAAAATGGTTAATATGTAATTGAATAAACAAAAGAAAATTATATACTATAAAAGAATTGTTGATCATGTCCCTGAAAACAAGAAGAAAATTACTTTCTGAACAACCCATAGATTTACTAGTACTCTAGTACTCTAGTATTAGTAACTTTTCCGTTAGAGTTCTTCTTATATTAGTTTTTAACTTCGGCAATTCCGTCTTCACTTTTCGTATCCGTTGTACGAAATCCACTATTCTGACTTCCGAATCCTCCTTAGATACAGAGGCAGAATTTGTTGATGGAGCTGTTAGTTTACATACATAACCTCTGAATCCTTTATTCGCCTTTAGGAAACTTGTCAGAGATATATATTTAATAAGCCTAAAGTAAGGGTGATGACCTTCTCTCACGTTATATTAATATTACACAATGCATTAGAGAAGTGAAAGAGTAAATGTAGCAAAATGGCTCTTACGTTCTACTAACGGATGTTAAGTAGTAGCGTAGGACGACGAATAAGATGTATTTATGTACATCATTAGAAAATTAATAGCAAAATACAACAGGTGAAATTTGATAATAAAAAAGGAATACAACTTTCAGCAACCTATTACTTTACTTTTAATATAACATTAGAAAATTTAAAGACATGATTTAGAAGTGCGAATTTGATCAAAAATGAAATTTCGACCCGATTCGAGTTCCGGGAAAATTTTCGAAACAAGTTCGAAATCTGACTCGCCCTCGCGCTTTGAATTCGACATCCGATTCGATCCAATGTGAATTTAGAGCTATACAAAAGTTGTAATTATTTAGATAAATATGCGTATTAGACTTTGATTGCAAATATAATTAAATAGAGATAGAGAATGATCAAGATATAATAAACCCAATATTAAAAATAACAAACTATAACTGTTGTAAAAAAGCAATTTATGTTAAAGTAATTGTATACATATGTATATTTTAGGTATTATAAAATAGAGTTACTATAATAACTGCTATTCAACCAAAAAGGTTTCTTTTTAATTCATGAGAACATAATGATGCGATCACTTATTTAAATATGCATTATAAATATGTAATATTTAGTATGAAAATATTGTACCGAAAAAGTTACTAAACACCAAAATTTTAAAGGGATATTATAGTAGTCAACGCATAGTGGTATTTTCTTGTCATTGCTGTAAGTATATAAAGTTTCAAAGTTGATTTATTACGATTTCTCGATAAATGTTTGGCTTTCCTTAATTTATTACTAGAAGAGAAACAGTTTTTAGAATTTGTTTACGATGGCGTTTGTGTATGCATAATTTGCCTATGACTGCACATGATAACATTAATATTTGGAATCTACGATATTTATGGTACTGAAACTTATTAACATTGCACTTATAACGGGACATCGCTGCTAATATAAAATCTATTCTGTTGTCGTTATTATTCAAAAAATATTTTTAGTCTCATATTATATTATGCATATATTTTTGTCTTCTTAATACTATTTATTAACAATTTTCGGTTCAAGATAACTACAAGATATTATTATTTTCTTATATACGAGGGTGGTCACAGAAGTAGCCGACCCAACAAAGAAAACACAAACGTTTCGGAAAGAAGTATATTTATTTTTCAACATAATCTTTTGTCAGCTCTATACACTTTTCGCAGCGATGTTCAATAAGTTCGATCCCCTTTTTATAATAATTGTCTTGCTCCTCAAAATAGACATTAACTGCCGACATCACTTCTTTATCGTTGGAAAATCTTTGACGACTGAGCCATTTTTTCAAGTTTCGGAACAGAAAATAATCCGAGTAGGCTAAATCTGGCGAATAGAGTGCATGATGTAGCAATTCATTAATTTTGACCATTGCAATCACGGATTTGTGAGCTGGTGCATTGTTTTGATGAAACAACACTTTCTTCTTAGCCAAATGCGGCCGTTTTGCTTGATTTCGTCGCTCAAATGTTGCAATAAGTTCGCATAATAATCGCCGTTGATAGTTATTTTTTTCAAGGTAGTCATGGAAAATTATTCCACGCACATCCCAAAAAACCGATGCCATGACCCTGCTTGCAGATGAAACGGTCTTCGCCTTCTTTGGAGCCGGTTCTCCCTTTTGAGTCCATTGTTTTGATTATTCTTTTGTCTCGGGTGTGAAGTGATGGACTCATATTTGATCCATGGTTATGGAACGGCGCAAAAATTCTGCTTCGTTGCTGTGAAACTTCACTAAACACTCAATTGAAACATCTTCATGACACTGTTTTTGCTCTAGTTTGAGTTTCAGATAATATGCGATGTACCGCACTTTTTTAAATACCTAATATGTCTGCTAGCTGGCGCACTTTCAGTCGACGATCATCCAGTACCGCTTTGTGGATTTTCTTTACCATTTCTGGAGTCGTCACCTCATTTGGTCGACTACTGCGATGCTCGTCTTGGCTGCTTGTGCGGCCTCGTTTAAACTCTGCTAACCAATATTTCACTGTTGTAAACGAAGGAGCAGACTCGCCCAGAGCAGAATCCAGTTCAGTTTTTGTACCGGTTGGGCTGAAGTCTTTCAAATAAAAGTTTGTATCAGGTAACGATTACCAATTTTCTCCATTTTTACTGAAAACGTTCACTATTGATGGCTGACAAACAAATACTAAACAAGGTGGCGTCTTCGAACTTCAAACATATGCTTTATAGATTGTGTACTTTCTAATACAGTGATATTTTTCAAACAAATACCGCCATATCTAGATCAGGCCGGGTACTTATGGGACCAGCCTCGTATATACATAGAAAAATATATATACATACATACACGTATAGAATTTAGTTTTAGCATGAAATAAATGCTGTAACTGTCCAAATAAACGCTACACTCCTTTTTAACTGTTGTCGTTCATTAAGCAACGATGAATTTGAAAACATTAATTAATAATAGGCAATGTTATGTTCTTGAATATAATTTTCAGTGGATACTGATCTTAAAAAGGAACCGTTCGAAATATAAACTGGGTTCAAAACTCGGTCAAATCCAAGTAATCTACAAAAAATTCGAAATATAGTCTCAGGTCAGATCGGATCGGACAACCGACTCGGATCTAGTGAAGAAATTTGTATTAGCACATACGGGATGTTTGCAACATATGAGAATCCAATGAAAAATAAGTACAAAACGTTAAAATTTGAATTACAGAATACGATTGACAGTTATGACACACAAAATATACGCTTTTCTTAGATCATTACCATATTTGTTTTAATTTCTTAAATGTATTACATATTCTGTATTTTATAAAATAAAAACGTATATTTTACTTTATAAATAATAACAATTAAAATTAGGGATGTTTATACATCTAATTTAAGTTTAATTTTTTTAAGAAATATTGTGTTTGACTTTTGTCTGCTCTTAGTATCATCTTGAAATTTTATGCACTTGTCTTAACATTACATTTTTTAAATTCAAGACAAGATACAAGGCTAGTTCTTGAAATGATTAGAGAATAAAATATATCAGACAACCGCATAATGGTACGCTGGAATTTTATGTGATGAATTGGTGAAGTTATGAACTAGAATGTGATGATGGTTCACAGTGATGAACCGCCGATTTAATGCACGAAGTTTTCGTGATGGAAAGCCGCGCTAAATAAAAAAAAATAGTTTCTAGAAAATATTTTCTTAATCGAATTACAATCTGCTTGGAAGAACTATTATAATGTAACAAAGATACAGACATCACTTCGAATGACAATCAATCTTTGTAATAAATGCTACTATGAAGGCGGAGATTGATATATAGTATAAGGTCTCCAACAACATTGTGCGAGTAGTAGGAATATAAATAAGTTATAGTCTAATTTATATTATAATATAATAATATAATTATATATTATAATATAATAATATAAGTTAATTATAATATTATAATATAATTTCGAGTACGTCGTCTTACCATGCCGTCGTTGTGTGACAGTGTCACTTATTATGAGTTTGATTTTTGAGATGCATATCAAGTAACGATCCAGGATAAAATGTTTAACGCTGAAAAATTGCGCACTCTTTGAAATTTAGAGGCGCTTGAAAGCTGTTTTATGGCAATGATTGCATGAATGTGAAGAATGTTCTCCGGTGGGTTCGATCTGCAAAATTCTGTCATAAAGGTGAAATGAAGATATTTGACGAAAAGCCATCAGGTCGACCAGTATCAGTATCGCATAAGGACAACCAAAGACAATGAATACATTAATTCAAGGAAATCGTCGGATTATTTACAAAAAAATTGGTTGGTAATTAGGCATTAATAAAGAAAGAGTCAAGTATATTACTCGGACGGTGAATTACAGAAAAATTTTCACCAGATGGGTCCCGCGACAATTAGCGGATATGAAAAAGCACAGAAATAATATTTGTTAAACACTTTTGAAACATTATCGACATGAACGAGATGATTTTCTCATGAACATTACCACGGCAGATGAATCTTGGGTATCATTATGACGACGAAAACAAGTGACAGTCAATAGAATATCGTCGTCACGGTTCTCCAAATGTACAAAAATTCAGAAGAGTTCTGTCAGGGCAAAAAGTCATGCTCGTCATTTTCTGGGATACAAAAGGAGTCATCGAATATTTACCGAAAAGAACAATGATTAATTCAATAAGATACTGCATAACTTCACGATTACTAGAAAATGGTATTCGTAGAGACAGACTGCATTGTAGCAACGAAACGTTGAAGACAGTGATGAGCCAAAATTCACGGTTGTTTCCGCACCCTCCGTACAATACAGATTTGACCTCCTCAGATTTCTGTCTGTTTCCAAAGTTGAAGGAGATATTGAAAGGTTTTGCATCAGACACTGAAGTTCAGGATGTTGTTCGCAATTGGATCAATAATCAACAAGAAGGTCTTTTCATGGATGGAATGAAGAAATGGGTTCAGCGTTTGGAGAAATGTGCACAAAATGGTAATTAAGTGAAAGTGAGAGTTTGGGACCTTATAATACATCAATTGCCAAGTATAAATATTTGCTTACAGTCTTAAAACATCACATGCCAGTTAACGACATTGAAAGTATGTATAAAGTCAAACCGTCATAAAGTTTGTTGCTAGCAAATGGTTAGTGAAAACTTATCATCATTTTGACCATAAAAATATTAAAACTGATTCTGGTATTTACTCTTCAAAAGTAAAAATCTTGAAGAGTTTAGAGATATTTGGGAAAAAATCATCATGTACGACCGTGGAAAATTTATGACTAACAATAAGTTTAAAAGCAGTCATACAAACATTGACGGTGAATATCGTTTTGAGTTGCTCAAGAAGTGTTACTGCGATAGAAATTAACACGAAAGTCAACAATGTGTTATGAGCAAAAAAACCATTAAACTTGAGTAAAATAATTATGATTTCGAAACAGCTATTTTGAGATATTACAATATCTGAACGTAAGGATTGTCATCTTATCCATAAAACTTCCTAAATTTTTATCCACTTCTTTATTTTTCACATTTGTTTGGCAGCTTATACATTTTCCACTTTAGGATTTGTATATAATGCGGATGCATTTCTGGCATTCTGATAATTCTTTCCACAAAAATTAATAGCTCAGAATCAAATACCAAAAACGTATATGAATAAAGTCCGTACTAGTCGCTTATATTCGTTTAAAACATGTTCAAATATTGATTAGCTTAACGTATTGTTATGAAATTTGTTAAAAGTAAAAAAGAAATTAACGACTTTTGAAAAACTAGACTAAGCTGAACTATAAAATTTAATTGCTATAGAAAAAGAATATCTAGATTTAATTTAGTGGCCGTAAACCAATCCGTTAGCACAAAGAATTGCTTTAAATTTCAGTTTAATCCAATTAAATTTTATTACAATATCGGAAGCAGGCACATTCATACAATATTAAATTTCTATTGCTTAAAATGATAAAATTTTATAGAACTTTATGCATAGAATAATGGTTAATAAATATTCCCCATTGGGATGAAACGACTTTCATCAGATCTGACAAATATGATTAAAATAATTGCCAATAATATAAATATTTAATGATCTTTTCCTCTAACACATATTTAGTTCATTTTAATGGGTCTACGAACACTTATGTAATCGAATGATTATTATTAAATTACGAAAATAGTATGCATCGTCGTCGTTTCCTTAATTTCATTACGAGAATTTTAGTAATTCGTCGTTGTCAACATTATCCAGCATGAAATAGAAAAATGCAAAGGAAGCTAAGAAGATCATTTTTAAGTCACACGTATTGATTTTATGTGCCTTAGAATCCGATTAGTAAATTAAAAACGGTGCAATTCATATAAACTTAGTTTTCATTTTATTGCACGATTTTTGGTGGCATACACATTCTTAAATACACCTTTACTTTTGATGGAATTACATTTTGCTATTTTGTCAAAGAAACATACAAGGAATGCTTCCAAAGTTCTAATATTGGGTTGGCAACTAAGTACTTTCGGTTTTTCTAATATAAAATAAAACACTTCTTTTTTTAAACGAAGAGTAGTTTTTAATCAATTATATATTTTCCATTTTGCCCAATGACCTTTTGCCATCTTTCTTTCAGCTGCATGATTTCGCGCTCATAAAATTTCTGGTCCTTATCAGCAAAAAACTAGCTGACCCTGTTCTACTGTCGTCTCTATTGGGATTATGTTTAAATTTTCCCTAAATACCTGGTTCCTAATTTTATCCATCCTCGTTTTCCCCTCTATTTTTCTCAGGAATCTCATCTCTGTGCTTGTAAGTCTACTCCTCTGCCTCTGTGTTGTTGTCCAAGATTCGCACGCGTATGTCATTGTCGGTTTTACAACTTTTCTAACTTTTTTTTCCGCTTTTACCTGGCTTGGTATTTCTTTCTTGCTTAGGAAGCTGTTCTTTATGCTGTTATATAACCTACCGGTCTTTGCTATTCTTTCATTTATTTCGTCGTCCAGGGTTCCTTCCTTGTTTATTACCACGCCTAAGTATGTGAATCTATCCACCAGCTCTATTATCTCGCTATCTATCTGTATCATGTGCTTCTATTTCCGTGCTCCAATTATCATTGTTTTAGTTTTCTGTTTATTTATTTTCATATTTAGTTTCTTCAGTTCTTCGTTAATAATAGTAACATTTCTTTGCAGCTGTTTCTCTGTTCTCCCTATTATCACCATGTCATCCGCATAACATAGTTCCGTCAACCGTACACATTTTAATCTCCAGTATCCAACTGGATATACTTCCAGTCTACTTCTACTCTGCTTAATTGCTTCATCTAGAACCAAGTTAAAAAGTAATGGGCTCAGAATGCATCCCTGTCTCAGTCCAATTTTGTTAGCAAATGATTTGGATTTTTTATTTCTTATTCTTATGTAACTCTCAGTTTTTTCGTAGAGGCTTTTTATGTTTTGTATTAGCCCCCTTTCTATTCCTCTACTCCTTAATATTCTCCAAACATCTTCTCTTCTCACTCTGTCAAATGCCTTCTCCATGTCAATAAAATAGGCATGTATCCGTCCTCCAGATCTAACCACCCTCTCTGACAGTAGCCTGAGAACAAATATCTGGTCGTTTGTTCCTCTTTCCTTTCTAAATCCACTTTGGCTCTCCTCCAGCTCGTTTTCTAAACTACTTCTAAGTCTATGCTCCAATATTCTGGCATATATTTTTCCGACCACGCTACCAAGCGTTATACCTCTAATACCTTTTTGTATATCGGTGTTATAATGCCTATCTGCCAATCTGAAGGCACTTTATGTTCCATTCTTGCCTGATTCATAATTTCCAAAAGTTCTTGTCTTCTCTCCGGGTTCATATATTTTATCATCTCTGTCGTGATTTCATCATGTCCCGGTGCTGTACCCATCTTCATCCTCCGTATTGCTTCTATTAATTCTTCCTCCCTTATTCTTTCTGTCTGTCCACTCTCTTCCTGTGTCATCTTTTGCTGTTCCTTATTTTGGTAATCTCTCAGAACGTCTGTTTCGTCCTCCTCCAATAATTCCTCGAAGTATTCTCTCCATCTTCCCATAATATCCTCTTATTTAGTAAGTACTTTTCCACTTCTATCCCTCACATTCCTCAATATATTCGCTCTCGGCCTTCTCATTTGTTTAAGTGCATTGTAAAACAGCTTGTGATTTTCTTTAAACGCTTTTGTTAGTTTGTTGCCGAAGTCTATCCATATTTTTTCTTTACTCTCCTTTATCGCCTTTTTAGCTTCTATCCGTTTCCGCTTGTATTCGTCATAGTTTTTCTGCGATCCATCTGTCAGGTATCTCTTCCACATCTGTTTCTTATCTTTCACAATTCTTTGTATTTCTTCTGTCCACCAGGTTGTTCTTTTTCTCGGACCATTAGTTATTTTTGAAGCCCCACAGCTTTCCTTCGCTGCCCTTATTAAACTTTGTTTGTATTCTAACCATCTCTCTTCTATCTGTTGATATCCTGTTCCCTTTCCTCCATGTATCCTCAATTGTCTCTGGTATTCCTCTTTAACCTTTTCCTCTCTTAATCTGTAGCTTCTAATCTTTTCCTTGCTTATTCTCCTCTTATCCCCTCCTTGCTCTTCATAACCCATTTTCATATCCATTCTGACCATATAGTGGTCGCTACCTATTTCTGCATCTCTCTTCACTTTTATGTCCTTTACCAGGCTCCACATCCTCTTACTGACCAGATAGAAGTCTATAATTGAGCGTTCCCCTCTGCTTCTGACTTCCCTTGTGTATTTGTGCACATCTTTATGTTTAAATTTAGAATTTCCTATTATTAGATCATTTTCCATACTCAAGTTAATGATTCGTGTCCCATTACCATTCAGTATATCTTCCCCCTCCCGACCCAGCCACCTTTCTATTCCTTGATTATTTCTTCCCACTCTACCATTTAGGTCTCCCATTACTACTATATTATTATTCTCTGTGTTATCTATTGTCTCTTGTAGTTTTTCAAAAAATAAGTTTTTCTCTTCATTTAATGCATTTCCGCTTGGTGCATAAGTTACTATAAAATAGCACTTTTCTTGTTTGTGTAACATTTCCAGTTCCATAATTCTTTCATTCACCATTTTAACATCTATAATGCTGTTTTTATAGTTTGGGCTTACTATTATTGCTACTCCCGCTTGTGCTACTGTCGTTTCATCCACTCCTGACCACCACATCCAGTAGCCCTCATTTATCTCTTCCATACCCCTTTCCTTCTTCTTCGTTTCTGTTGCCCCCAATATATCAACTTTCATTTTCCTCATCTCTCCCCCCATCTCTATATCCTTATCCGCAATACCCCCAACATTCCATATCCCTAACGACGTTCCCTCTCTTCTTTTCAGTTTCCCTTCCATCATCTTTTCTCGTGTCATGTTATCTCTCTTCATTCCACCTCCATTCGTTCTGCTTATTCGTCCCATATTCCCCGTTACCGTGTTCGTCATAGCTAATGATACAATAGTGATAAAAACCTTGGCAAGTTTACCAAATTATAAATTCCAATATAACTACTTATAAAAGTTGTCCCAAAATTAACGCAAGATTTGAATTATATAGAAAACACAGTTTTTAGTCTTTTGATTGTTATTTTTTTATTGAATCATAAAGTACATGGGATAGGGTTATTTATGGAATAACACATCGGGCAAATGGCCTCCACGGCTTTGCATGCACATACGCACTCGTTTGTCGAAATTTTCCATGACCATTATGCATAAATGTGGCTAAATTTCGTTGATGCAGCGTTGAACCTCCTCTTTTAATGCACGGGCGGTTGTGGGTTTGTTGACATAGACCTGTGATTTCAAATAACCCCATGAAAAGAAATCTAATGGTGTCAAATCACACGATCTAGGGCGCCAATTCTGATCACCGAAATGAGAAAATACACGATCTGGAAATGTCTCATGCAGTAATTGAATTGTTTGACGGACTGTATGGCATGTGGCACCGTCTTGTTGAAACCACATATTGGCCACATTAATGTTATCCAATTTCGGCAGAAAGGACTGTGTTATCATGTCGCGACATCGAGCTCCAGTAACAGTCAGTGCTTGACCAGCCTCATTTTCAAAAAAGTATAATCCAATTATGCCTCCAGCCCAAAATCCTCACCAAACAGTGATATGTTGTGGATGTATTTGTTTTTCGACAATCATATGTGGGTTCTCAGAACCCCAAAAGCGGCAATTTTGGCAATTAAAAAGCCATCAAGGGGAAAATGTGCTTTATCGCTTAGGATGATTTTGCTCGAAAAATCAGCATCCATTTGTTGAGGTTCAATAATCCATTCAACGAACTCTCTTCGCTGTGCATGATCATTAGGCTTCAGCTGTTGTGTTAATTGAATTTTGTAAGCATGGAGACACAGATCTTTAGGGAGCGTACGCTGTAGAGAACTTCTTGAAATTTGCAATTCTTATCCACGACGTCGAATTGAGGTTCCTGAATTGTCACCGACACTCTCACGCACTGATTCGTTATTGACATTTTAACGACTTGTTTTGGGACGACCAGTGTATTTGGCGTCTCCAACGGATCCAGTTTCCCTGAATTTTTCAATTAATCTCTTCACAGTTGACGAAGTTAAAACATTATTCCGACCATATTTTGTATGAACTTTTCGAACTGCGGCCGCCAAACTTTCGTTATTTTGGAAATATTGTTCAATAATGAAGACAGGTTGTTCTATCGTGTAACGCTCCATTTTTACTAACACTAAACTGTCAGCTGTCGAATTGTTTTTTTATATTTACCAACATTTTACTGCACAAATGGCGACAAATTCAAATCTTGCGTTAATTTTGAGACACTCATTAAATACCAGTTGCTTTTTTATATCATCGGAAAAATATTTTCGTAAATTATTAAAGACTAAAAAATGAGATTTTTAAAGAAAATGGAAATTAAAATTAATAAGGAACGAAGCAAAGTGCTATTTATACATTGCAATAAATGATATTTTATACTAGAAATGAATGTTAGATCCTAGGCGATATGATATTATTTTGTTATCACGCAAAACTTACATATATTTAACTCTAAGATTTATTATAAAATTTTAACATATTATTAAATTTATATTTTTAATGTTTAATAGCTGATTGATAGCTCAGAGGTAAGTTAATGCTTTATTACAGGTTTTTCATGATCTTACTTTTAATTTAAGATAAATACTGGTTATCAAAGATCTTAAGTCACATCCCGAGCACGGACAACATAATAACTCATGACATGACAGTGCCATAATAGGTAACAAAGGATTATGTTGACGCTTGAATGCCTTTCTTTTTTGATAATCTTTCTGATTCTCCGATAGTAGTTCTTTGTAGTGTCTAATAAACTGTTTATTCAAAGTCCGTCCTCCTGAGTATGCGCTATATCGTATTCGAAGTATCTGCTTGAACCTATGGGATATAAAATAATTACAAGAGCTTATTGAATATATTTACATTTTGGGAAAACATTTCGTTACAAATACCAGCAACATGCTGGTATTTATTAAAAGAAAACACGCAAAGTTCTGATTAATACAGAATACATCTCTGTTTTAGTTTGGGTTTCGTGTTTATCTTTCTTGTTAAAATTTTACCGCTCCAACCAAAATTTCCAGCCGAAATTGGAAAGTATATTACTTCATCTAACATCTTTCATTTGACTTTAAAAGAGTTCGTCAAACTTTTTATTCTCTCTAACTGAAAAGATAAAAAACAAAATTTAAATTCATATCTCGTACAGAGTAACGTAATTTTACTTCGGTTTTTAAAAATATGTTTTTAAGTAATTCTTAGAAAATGGTTATACATTTAAATAAGATTTCTGTAAGTCGACAAGTTAGAAATACCAATTTGTAAAGAAAAAATCTGTTTTAGATTAAGTTGATGTTTACCATTATAGGTGAAGTTATTATATTAAACTAATATTGCCTTTAAAATTGAAAATTTCTCCATTAAATTGTAAAACTTCAAGAGTTAATCGCAATTATATGTTATCTAAATTCTCACAAACAGTAATAACATTTATTTAGTTCAAATAAATTATTATTATTAATGGTTATAAATAGAATATGTTACCAGGTGTACCGAAAAGTCATTACCAGTTTTTTCTTAAAAAAACTACATAATTTTCAAGAAAATGGAAAAATTTATTTACTCAAAGTATTGGCCATTTGATTCTATACACCTTGCCCATCTTTCAGGCAATTTATGGATGCCACCCCAAAAAAACTATTAATCCTTTCAGCAAAACCATTCATCGAGCCATTTTCTAACTTCTTCGAAATTGGTGAAGTGCTGCTCTGCAAACGCGTGTCCCAGTGATTAGAAAATGTGATAGTCGGACGGGGCAAGACTTGGAGACTACAGCGGGTGCAATATTATGTCCCATCCAAGTACTTTTAACGCTTCCTTGACCGGTTTTGCTGTATAAGGCGGCGCGTTATCGTGCTGTAAAATCACTCTACCGTGTCTTCGGGCATATTCTGAACGTTCTTCTATTAATGCATGGTTAAAATTGATAATTTGTTGTCGGTAGCGGTCAGTATTAAATAATACCAGATTTCAACAGTTCGAAATACATCATAATACTCTGGTCCCATCGAATGAAAAGCGTTGTCTTGCGACCAAAACGATTTGGCCTTGGAGTGGATGGGTCGGTTTCGCCAGGTGATAACAATGATTTTTGGCGCTTAGAGTTTTCGAAATAAATCCATTTTTCACGACCCGTCGCTATTGGATACAGAAATGACTTCCGATCATACCTTTGAAGCAGCATTTCATAGACGACTTTTCTATTTTCCATTTTTCCCATCTTTTGGATTATTCCCATTGCTCGTATTTGGTCGTTAGTCGTTTCTTGGGCAACATTTAACGCTTCTGCCAATTGTTCTTGAGTTTGGATTGGGTCTTCATCTAATAATTCTTGCAGTTTCACGTCTTCAAGCTTTTTCTGTCTACCAGAAGGTGCTTTGTCTTGCACATTGAAATCACCATTTCTGAATTGTCGAAACCAGGCTTCATATGTTCTTATGGTTGGAGTATGCTCACCATAAGTTTCCACTAGCAAACGATGACTTTCAGCAGGTTTTTTCTTTTGATTAAATAAGAATAGTAATATGTGCCGCAAATTCACTTTTTTAGGCACGAAACTCAACATTTTCAAAGAGGTATAAATCTATAACTGTGTTACTTTCACAAAATATAACATGTATATCTTTAAAGCTTAATATCAGTAGAATAAAATGACATATCTGTCAAATCATAGCACTGCATGCTTAGGCCTAGCGACATCTGTTAGGCAAACCGGTAATTATTTTCCTGTAGACTTGGTATACAATAGAAAGACGTCTGTCAGAAGTAATATAGGAGCATCTGCTCTATTGTTAATGGTAGAAGTAGTAGCCAATGATATACTATGTTTTTCACACCATTCACCTAAAACTGTAAATGCATAACTTCCCGGTAGACAAATGAACTCAATGTATCTTTCAGGATAAACACTATCCAATTTAAAATTTAATAACTTTAGAAATTTTGGACATTATAAATCGAATAATATATGCTGAAAGCAAAAAATTACAGTTTAAAAACAGTCAAATTAACGAAGTGTTAAGTAATTTAAATATTTATATATGTATTTTCCACGATTTATATTAAGATCATTAATTTCACATATGTATATTTTCTTTTGTATTTTAATTCACTGTTGTATATGTATGTACATATCTAATATGTTAACATTTATTCAACTGAACATGTTAATAGCGTCTTTGAGTAATGTAGTGGTTTGTAACATTACAAGGCGTGTGTCCGACGATTCATATATTACCTTTGCGAACATGTATAATCATTAACAATACTGCAGTATATCAACAAAATACGCAGTGACAAATAGTTCCCCTTATATACTGGGTTTGCAGTCCAAGCATTAATAGAAGACGAATAGAACTGACATTTTTAAAGAATAACTTACACAAGGAAGATTCATAATTTATGGCTAAGAGGAAACAGATCTTTGATTAAATTAAATGTGTGCGTTAGTAATAGAAACGCATTACAAACATTCACATAGATTGGATAGGCCTTATACTATCACTAGAATTGTATATAAAGTGCATACGAGCATGTTAAGACGTCTTCTTGGGGCCAAAATGTTTATCCGTAAATAAGCGCCAAACCTATATACATTTAGCGGCACAAGCAAGCAGATTCTTGTTAAGAATCTATATATACATACATATATATATATATATATATATATATATATATAAATCTAAATATATACCGGTTTGCATACCATTACGCAGATGATATTGATACCCATTTATAATATTAATATATAAAACAAGTAAAAAACTGTCCAAACAATCCAAGGATATAATGATATAATTAAAGTGTGAATTGAAGTAAATATAACTGCATCTGTCGGATCAATAAGATTTCATTAATTAAAGCAAGACTTTATTAAGACCAAAAGAAGAGAGTTTATAAAGTACAATGCGCAATGCTATCAAAGTCACGACTAAAATCAGTATAAATAACGTCTCGTCAACATTATTCCACTCTTTTTAAGGTGTAATCATCTGAATCATGCAATGCAAATTGGCTATATAAACTGCTTGGAAATAAATTCATCTTGGAAAGGAGAAATCCATCAACGAGCCGAATTCTATAATACATATCGAAGAAAGAAATAAAAAATATATAAAACTAAGACAAGCTTACACAACATCAGCTTCTAGAAACTTCTCCAAGAAGCTAATTTGAGATGTCAAGAACAAGTACAAGACCACGAAAATACCGAGAAAGTTAATGTACTGCACAAAAGACAACGATCGTGAAAGCCTCTACTGAAAACAGGATATTTTCTAAAATTGTATGCAGTATAGAAATATAGTACAAATTGTAATTGTTTAGATTACTTTTTATTGCTACAGTTTACATACATATTGATGCTCCTTCCTTGATAATTATACTGGCATAAAAGTTATAAAATGCTTGTTTAAAAAAAGAAATATCTTTAATAATTAAAAAGGAATTCAGCGACTTGTTTCTATTATATTCAGTAGTTTACCCTGTGTAGTATATACAAAAAATTACATTTCATCGAAAAATCTAGGAAAAATCAATGTTTTCGATCCAGGGCACTCGATAGGTTCGTATGTATGCTGTAGCCCAAATTAGTTTCAGTAGAAAATCCAAAGTCATCGTTATATAAACAGGGTTGTTCACGAGTTGGGAAATTGAAAAAAGTTTCTTCTCTTTGTAAAGATAATTCATTTTATTGTGGATATCTTCAGATGTAATTACGATCGAAAAAGATACACACACAAATATACTACATATATATATATATATATATATATATATATATATATATATATATATATATATATATTTATAGTGGTATCCCAGACATATTGAAAAAAAAACCTGTCTAGTAGTTTACGGAAAATCAAATCAAACCTAAGCACTAAATTTCGTGATGGCTTTTTTTGTAGAGTAAGCATTTTCGAGGATCCTAAAGTCACACAACTTTTTAAAATTCCTACTTCGAATTTTCACCGCAAGAAGAAAAAATACTTTTCCCCAATAAAGTAAAGATGGCAAAAGTAAAAAAAGAACCTCTCGCGTATTATTTGCTTGAATTCAATTTAATCCCAAAATGACTTCTTAATATATATATATTTAGTTTTTATACCATTGAACTCTTTAGCCACCTTTTTAATATTAATCTGCAGCATTTGTATTTAGAGCCTTTTCTTGGTTCGCGAATGCTATTACATTAATGAGGGTAGGAGCAAAAGCTCTAAAGGCATTCTTTGCAAATGAGGACGAACTATTTATACTAACACAATCAAGGACTCCATAAACTAACGAGAAGCTATGCTTTACACGCGTTTATGACACCGATATTGTTTGTATTACATTAACATATGTACGGGGAAAGCTTCATATGGTTGCATAGTTAAAGACTCATAGTTTCAAGGTGCTACAAAATCACAGCCTTTCACTTTTCCCATTCTCCGCTTTTGCGTTCAAATTCCTTTCTGTTATTTGCCTCAAAAGCCCCACTAATAGATTCTGTCCACTTTCACCCACATCTACTTTCTTCTACGTCTTTTTGCATCACGAAACGCCTTTTTGCTCGTCTATTTATTTGCATAATCTGACCATCTTTTACACTATATTTATTCGGTAATTGTGGTGTTTGAAAGAGCTCCAATGTTTCTTTAATTTTCTTATTTGGTTTTCTGAGTTATTGTCCTGGATTATAACTAACGCCTCTATACATTTTTTTTGAACCATTGCCTTCCTATCTATTTATTTATTTGTTTTTTTGTATTTGGGATATATACTATAACTTGATATCTTTTGCTTAGATTATTTTAGTTTCTCAGAGTTTTAATGACCTTCAACTCTCTCTACTCTTTTTTCAATTTTCACTTTTATAGATAATAATTATACTCAAATATTCAAATAATTGTTCTGTATAACTCGATTTTCATTCATGTTTATGCTTTTGGGTTTTATAATATTGCGATTATGTTGGAGACTGTGTTTGAATATTTATTCAACCACACAGGTAATAAAAGCCTCATACCATGCTAATATTTGTATCCTAGACACATCTTTCAACAATTAAGTTGGCAATCTCTGCTAAGAAGTAAACGCCCGCTCACAATAAAGCTATAACAAACGGCGAGACACCTTATTAGATCTCCACACAAATACTGACTGTAGATTCACGTTTATGTTATTTACGAGTACTTAAAACTAACATTTCTTTCCACTATACACCCCCACGTTAATCGCTTGTCTCGTTTATTGGTTGTAACTATTTTAAAAAAATATATAACCAGTAGAATCGAATCCTTATTCATGTTGAAATAATTATTTTTGTTTGACTATAGAAACACTTTCATAATCATCTTATTCTCTCAAATTATTTACATTTTTAATTAATCTCAAACAATCTGCCGTTATATTATGGTCTGTTTGTCACTCGACATTAGATTTTTCCGATCTATTGAATTTTATATGCGATCCATGTTCTTTACAAAAAGTTATTATTGAACGTTTCGTTTGACCCACATATTGTATTTTGCTTTACAACTACGTTCAGTTCTTATATGCCAAATTTTGTATCTACATCGCCTTTATCTTTCACGTGTGTTAAAGGTATTTGATTGAATTATCGGACCGAAAAGTACCTCTGGTCCATGTTTTTTAAAAACTCGTACTGTATGAACTGTTGGAACTCTAAGAAATATACTAGATAATTGCTTGTCAAGATTTAGTTGAAGTAACAAACAACTGGCGTTATGGGTTGTCTTTTCTACGATAACTTTTCTGAAGAATTGAACAATATTCTTAATTAAGAGTAATACTGTCTCATCTTTCCTTTGTTAATAGAAAACCTAGCAAGCTATTGATAAGAAAGTTGAACAAAGCGATCAACTTTCAACTTTTTTATCAATTGCTTGCTTAATTGATTATGTGAAAGTCTAATAGAATGTTTCACAGTTCGTTCTGTGTAGCTTTACTGTGGTCTTATCTAAAACACTGTGTTTATTTCCTAGCGTAGAAAATGATAAAAATAAATTAAACATCGAAACACCTCGTTACACTCAATAAGCCATCTACTCTACATGGACGATATGAACCTATTTACTGCAAATAAAACACAAATGCTTTTAAAAATAACAGAAGGGTTTACCAAAAACATTGGCATAGAACTTGGAATAGCCAAATGTAAAATGTTGTACATCCGAAGAGGAAAATTTAAGACATGTGAAAGTAATAAAATACTTAACAACGAATCTTTCGAAATTATGTAGTCAATGGACGCTTATAAGGACTTGGAATTTGAACAAATACAAAAATGAATTTCATATGCAAAGCAACAAATTAAAAGAAAATGTGAACAAAGACTAACATCTGTATTGAAGCTAAAGTCCAGAAACATATATATTTAAAGCGATTAATACATAAGCAATGCCAGTTCTCGTGTACTCTTTCGGCATAATTAAATGGTCCAGCACAGAACTGGAAAGGTTGAATCCTCTTACTAGAACGAAGTCAACAAAATCGAATGCTACATCCCAACTCTCATATAGAGCATATTACTGGATTCTAATATACTGGCTTGTGCAGGTGATATGATCATCTACTACAATGTAGCTTCTCAGTTAGACTGCGTACTTTTACAGAAAATTTTGAATTTAGTTAATGCCTGGTGCAAACACATCAAAATTCTTATAAATCTAAAGTCGCTACATTTTTCAGTATCTGTGGATCAACCTATTATTTCAAGACAAATAGTAATGACGGACTTGGGGGTATGGTTTGATTCAGCCTTGTCATTTGCAGATGACATATATTCCATTAGAAATTCTGCTACACAAATTTTAAATTACTTGATATGATACTATAGGACCTATAGCAATCGAGAAATCTTGAAAAAAAGGATTTACAAGAAATTTTTGAAATATTTGACTGTCAGGATAGATGGGAGTTTATCTTGAACGTGATATAGATTACAAACTATTATTGGATAGACAGATCCGAAGCGAGTAGCAAATTTTCGATTAAGTTTGTAAATAACTTCGTTGATACTCCATCATTGGTTGCTCGTATTAGTTTTGTAGTACCACACCATTGGACAAAAACCACCGGCAGTTTTGCTGTTGCGAGAGCGAGAACGAACATCTTGTATGAACTTGTATTTCTCACTCTTCACATCAGTTATTTGAATAGTTATGTATATATTGTACGCCGTTTTATTTGTTATTCTTTGTATTACTGGAGAAATTATTTTAATTTTAGTTATGTATAGCCACATGTTATTTTTCGTATTTCAGATACTATATTATATGTTTATATTGTCCCATTAAGAGAATTTTTTTGTTGGGCAATAAATATATTATTATATTGCTGATTGCTCGGCGTAGATGCATACGTCGCAACCATGAAATGTTATTAGATAATTATTGAATGTGATAAGTGGTCCTGGGTTGTAACTCGTGTGTAATGTAGTAATTATAGTTCTCCATAGCTATTAAATATTTGTCGCATTAATTTAATTAGATTATTTCTACCTTCTTGCTTTAGAAATCCAAAAAATTCAAATTTTTAAAAATAAAATTCTGTATTCTGTGTCAGTGATATCTAACTCACTACTATGCGCTTCACCTATCTCCTCGATTGTACATCAAGAATTTAATCACTGAAGGTTGATATATAACCCCTTTCCACATTAATTTTCGTATTCCGTATACGTATTTCGACAACTAAATTGTCATCATCAGCATATAATTAAACAGTGTCGCATTTAGCAAACTACGGCAAAATACCTGTACGACAACAAATTTCGCACACGAACCGTACCGCTGAAAGCCAAGTGCAATACTATTTAATTATCTGCCAGCGACGTCAACGTAGTTGTCGAAATATGTATACAGAATACGAAAATTAATGTGGAAAGGGGTTCAAAATTACCAGAAAGAATTTACTTCACTACAGCGAAATATTGTATAAATCACTAAAAATAAAGTGATTTTTATAGAAAATGGATTAGAAATTTTTTGCCAAAATCGAAGCACTAGCTATCGACTAGTAATTAGAGGAAGATGTCGGTGTAATAGTCTCAAATAAAGAATAACTTCTAGAAGAATTTAAAAAGAAGATAGCAAAAACTTTAGCACAGTTCTTAACCAAAAGCTCAGCCATATTTCTATAGCTCCTTTTTCTTCAATTTTCTAAATCTCTCAATAATGTCAGCTTGTATTTATAATACAAAAATGATTACATATTTTACAATTGGTACGTAAGTAATACAGTATCAGTAGTTTTAGGTTGGACCACTTAGGGTAATAATATTCATTATAAATTGAATCTGTTATCAGACTAAAGATCCTGAAGAAGTTTCAATGTGAATCGAAACGAAAAATGAATGCCGAAGGAGATTGCGGTGATTACAAATTTCATTGTTTATAAAAGAGTAACAATATTTACAGAAAATTGTACGCATTTTAAATAATTGTGTACATTTAAAGTGAGGTTATTCAATGAGAATTACAAAATTATAGGGGAACTTTTCATTGTACGAGTACGTTTCGCTCAAAGTAAGACCGCACAAGTACAAAATGCTAGCTTATATTCGTATTAGTGAAGATTAATTTCCAGTTTACTTCTCCTGTCTTCCTGTCTTCTTCTCTTGAATACCAAATTGAATCTTTTCTCGATGAATTTAATTTTGCCATTGTATAATAACGGAAGGAGATAACTGATTAAATTAGGAGAAGGCATTTGCGTACTGTTTTGCATTATTGATTAAATCTGAAAGTGAAGGTTCGAATTGTTTAATTAAGTTCAACGTAAAACTTTTTCGGTGGAACTTCTTTATTCGATTTACTTTTAACTTAACAAAACTCAGGCAAGCCTGTCGCTGCAACCATAATGAGAAATTTTAATTAGTCGGAGCAAATAAATTATGATTAATTCAATTGGAAAAATTAATTATAGGCCTATTCTGTTTTATTAATTATTCGATTTAATTAGCGATTTTTGAAATATGTATTACAGAGTTCTAGGGAGTTGTAATGTTGTGTATTTACACAAACAATAATTATGTTAAACAGCTATTAAAGATAACTAGGGCATCATTATTGGTCGTTGGAATATATAATAATTGTCCACACCTAGTTCTTTCACCCGTACTACACCTGATTGTTATATATACGTACTACGACCGAACGTTATGTACGAGGGTGGTCCCAGAACTATCCGACCCAACAAAGAAAATACAAAAATTTTGCAAAGAAATATATTTATTTTTCAACATAAACTCCTTTCAGCTCTATACACTTTTCCCAGCGATGTTCAATAAGTTGGATGCCCTTTTTATAATAAGAACTGTCTTGCTCCTCAAAATAGCCATTAACTGCTGACATCACTTCTTCATTGTTGGAAAATCTTTGACCACTGATTTGTCAAGTTTGGGAACCGAAAACAATCCAAGGGGGTTAAATCTGTCTGGCGAATAGGGTGCATGAGCTAACGATTCAAAGTTTAATTCATTAATTTTGGACATTGCAATAACAGATTTGTGAGTTGGTGTAGTGCCTTGATGAAACAACACTTTCTTCTTAGCCAAATGCGGCCGTTTTTGCTTAATTTCTTCTCTCAAACGTTGCAATAAGTTCGCATAATACTCGCCGTTGATAGTTTTTCCTTTTTCAAGATAGTCAATGAAAATTAGCATATCCCAAAAAAACCGATGCCATGACTTTGCCTACAGATGAAACAGTCTCCGCTTTCTGTGGAGCCGGTTCTCCCATTTGAGTCCATTGTTTTAATTATTCTTTTGTCCAG
Organism: Dermolepida albohirtum; assembly: GCA_031893035.1. NCBI lineage: Eukaryota > Metazoa > Arthropoda > Insecta > Coleoptera > Scarabaeidae > Dermolepida > Dermolepida albohirtum. Next base: position 478,034 of record JAVIWB010005397.1, read on the forward strand.
GGTGTGAAGTGATGGACTCATGTTTCATCCATGGTTATGAAACGGCGCTGTGAAACTTCGCTAAAAACTCAGTTTAAACATCTTCACGACACTGTTTTTGCCCGAGTGTTAGCAAACGCGGCACCTATTTTGCACAGTTTTCTCATGTCCAAATTTTCAGATAATATACTTTTATTTGAAAGGCAAGATATGTGCCGCGTTTGCTCACACTCGAGCAAAAACAGTGTCGTGAAGATGTTTCGATTGAGTGTTTAGAGAAGTTTCGCAGCAACAAAGCAGAATTTTTGCGTCATTTCATAACAATGGATGAATCATGGGTCCATCACTTCACACCCGAGACAAAATAACAATCAAAACAATGGACTCGAAAGGGAGAACCGGCTCCAAAGAAGGCGAATACCGTTTCATCTCCAAGCATCGGTTTTTTGGGATGCGCGTGAAATAATTTTCATTAACTATCTTAAAACAGGAAAAACTATCAATGGCGAGTATTATGCGAACTTATTTCAACATTTGAACGAAGAAATCAAGCAAAAACGGTCGCATTTGTCTAAGAAAAAAGTGTTGCTTCATCAAAACAATGCACCAACTCACAAATCCGTTTTGCAATGGCTAAAATTAATGAATTAAAGTTTGAACTGCTACCCCATGCACCTTATTTACCAGATTTAACCCCCTTGGATTATTTTCTGTTCCCAAACTTGAAAAAATGGCTCAGTGGTCAAAGATTTTCCAATGATGAAGAAGTGATGTAGTCAGTTAATGGCTATTTTCAGGAGCAAGACAGTTCTTGTTATAAAAAGGATATCGAAATTATTGAACATCGCTTGGAAAAGTGTATAGAGCTGAAATGAGATTGTGTTGGAAAATAAATATATTTCCTTTCAAAAGTTTTGTGTTTTCTTTGTTGGGTCGGGTACTTCTAGGACCACCCTCGTAAGTACATAAAAAATGCATAAATACTAATTGAAAATATTTAAGAAAGCAATAAAACCACTTTTTAAATTTTACTCTATTTTAAAAATGTTTTTCCGAAATAATGCCGACCATCCTAGTGTATACATAGAATTTTTAATATTCCAAGTGGATATAGCAATTTTCTTGATTCTTTTTCTTTACAATGGAATCCGTGCAAAAAATTTCAGTTTCCTTTATTATTTAACAAACGAAGAAAATTTCTTTTCAAATCGAACACCTCAGTTGCAAGTCAGCAATTTTGATAGATTATTGGCTCTTTTTTTCCCCATACACGAGACGTGAATAAATGGGGAGCTATAGGCTCCCCATTTATGTTAGGCACGTAAAAATAGCGTATTTGCCAATCGAATCTTCTATAAATACTGATAATGAAATCTTTATAATTTTCTATACATAACATGTTTACGGAAATGTGTATTTTTTGTGTAAAATTAAAACTTATCTCGGGCAAGGATATATACATACACATACGAAGGTAGGCTGAAAACTGTGAAATAAAAATAAAGAAAAGGCTTTTGCAGTTTGAATTTTTTATTTCACAACATACTCTATCGCGATGTATTGGGTTGGCAACTAAGTACTTTCGATTTTGTTGTATAAAATAAAATACTTTTTTTTAAACAAAGTATAGTTTTTAATCAATTATGTATTTTCCATTTTGCTCAATGACCTTTTGCCATCTTTCTTTCAGCTGCATGATTCCGCGCTCATAAAATTTCTGGTCCTTATTAGCAAAAAACTGAACCAGGTGCGAGTGAAGGTCATCGTCATTTGCGAAAGCTTTACCATTCAAAGAATTCTGCAAACTTCGAAATAAATGGTAATCAGATGGTGCTAGATCAGGGCTGTATGGGGGATGTGGCATCACTTCCCAGCCAAGCTCTAACAGTTTCCCACGAGTTGCCAAAGATGTGTGAGGCCTTGCATTATCTCGGTGGAAAACTACACCTTTCCGATTTGACAATTCTGGCTTTTTTCTTTGATTGCTTCATCCAGTTTTATTAATTGTTGACAGTAAACATCAGAATTGATCGTTTGGTTCCTTGGAAGCAGCTCAAAAAACACAACACCTTTGTAATCCCACCAAACTGACAGCATGATATTTTTTGGATGCAATTCAGCTTTCGATGTGGTTTGCGTTGGTTTATCGTGTTTGCTCCATAATCGTTTTCGAACTATGTTACTGTACAGGACCCATTTTTCATCACCAGTTATGATTCTTTTTAAGAAAGAGTCGGTTTCATTTCGTCTAAGGTGCATATCGCAAAAGTTGATTCTTTGTGTTAAATGAATTTCTTTCAATTCGTGAGGTACCCAAATATCAAGCTTCTTAACTAGCCCAAGACATGTAGCCTCTCCGCAACCTCTCGAACAGTTATATGACGATCCTCTTCAATTATGACTTTCATTTGGTCATCATCAACTTCAGTAGGCCGACCAGAACGTTGATCATCTTTGAGGGAAAAATCTCCAGAACGGAATTTTTTATACCAATTCTGACACGTGCGCTCTGTTAAGCAATTAGCACCATAAACTTCACATATCGTTTTGTGAGCCGCAGCAGCTTTCTTTCCTTTACGGAAATAAAATAGTAAAATATGTCGAAAATGTTCGTTTCTGCACTCCATTTAAAATTAACCCACAATTAATAGCTTTAATAAAAATCACGCACTACTTGCTTCTGGAGATACGTCAATGTGACTAGTATCACGCGACAAACGGTAAAGTACAGCACCAACATACGTTATACAAAAAATAAAGCAACGCTCTCTATCAGTAAAAACCGAAAGTACTTAGTTGCCAACCCAATATTAGAAAATCGAAGATTCTCTATGTCGTCATAATATTCAGGACCATACCAAACAACGCTTGTGCGGCTCCATGCACTTGGTGAAAATGACTTTCTCTTGACTAAGCAATGACACTTTCCATTAATTTTTTGCTTTAATTTATTTAGAAGACTCATGTAATATGTGCTTGCAATGTTTTTTTGGAAAGTAATCGGTAGAAGAATTAATTTCGTATCCAAAAAAACGAAAGCCATACCATTGCTGCAGAGCCATCGCTTTTTCGAGGAGAGGAAAATCTGCGCTGTCACTGTTTAGATTGTTGTTTTATTTCAAGAGTATAAGTTTTATTAGTGGTAATAAATCGGTTCATAAAATCTACCTCGTTTTTTCAAAAAACACTCCTAAAATTCGCGAAAAAATTGCGTGACTCTAATTTTTGGTCAATACTGAATAGTCGCGCATTCCCACTTCATAGACAGTATCTTCATAACTAATTCTTCATTTAAAATATATCTTGCACATTCTTTAAGATGTTTACGCATTTTTCACGGTTGGGCGATCACATTTGAACTCATTAGATCATTTAACAACCGTAGAAAACCAAGGAGCCGGGTTCTTCATCTGAATATGAATATTTTTTTCTGATAAGTTCTTCAAGAAGAAGTACTTAATCCCAACAGGAATTTTAAGACTATCCATCTCGTCAAACTCCAAGATGCTCTTGATTAAGAAGTAATCACAACAAAACAGTTAATGTTGTTAGAGAAGCAATTTGTCGACGCACCATAAAAAAGCGATTTAAAACTGAGCCATCAATCCGTTATTCCATGGACTATTAAGTTCACCCTTGTATATATTATTGTCAATGCAGTACAAGCATTTACTGATGGATGTGCACTTGCTGTTATAGGCAGAGAATATTAATTAATTTTAAAAAATGTCTACCTACACGCTTTACAATATCGGGGTAAAATGAAAATGCTAAACCTCATTTAATTTAGTAAAACTATTACAATTAAATAACATTTTTTAGTACTAATGTAGTAATATTATGATAAATACATATGAAAAATATAGCAGAAGAATAAAGAATCATTTAAATATTATTAGTTAGTTCTTTTTGTTGTGGAAACAGACAATTAGTGTGAAAATTATATTATTTTCTACTATTCCATCGTTAATTAAATACACAGAAATTAATTAAAAGTTTCTGCGCTAATAAGAGGAGGACTCGAACCTGTATCTGCCGTTTTCTAGACGACTGCTTTACCAATTAAGCCAATTTCTGGCGTGTTAAAGGACTCGAAATTACATTGCCTGGTGGCTTAATTGGGAAAGCAGTCGTCTAGAAAACGGCAGTAGAGGTCCGAGCCCTTCTCCAGCGCAGAAATTTTTAATTAGTTTTTGTGTATTTAATTAACGATGGAATAGCAGAAAATAATATAATTTTCATTAAATTTCCCATCGTGAAAAACTTAATTATATGTTTATATATAATTATTGACATCAGACAATTAGGGTGTTTCAAATATTTGTTACCTAACAGTACATTTATAACAAGACGCCAAGGGAAGTCACCGGTCCCTAACATTGGCAAGAAACAGGCATTATTCGATCGAGATCACTACACGACACCAATCAGATATCTACCAGCAAGAATTTAAAGATAGATAAAGAAAGCGGTAGAGACACCTTTAATACTAAAACAAGAACAAAAACATCTGTTACCATCAGAAGCACGAGCACCCTGACTCTATAAGCTACCCAAGATATGTAATAATAAAATCTTAAGACTTATTACCAAGACATTTTCATTACCGACTTACGAACTAACGAAATACGTATTTAAATAGCTACAAAAATGAGATTGACCAGTGGCTACGTTAAAGATTTCGAACATATTGTCGAAATTTTGAGCCGAGCAAAATTACCACCGAAGAAATCTTGATAAGTAGTAACGTCTATAAAGAAAAAAACAGCTTGGAATTAGAATCGTCACTATAGCTAGTTATTTTGATCACTAAAGGTTGATATATAACCCCTTGCCACATTAATTTTCGTATTCTGTATACGTAATTCGACAACTAAGTTGTCATCGTCAGCAGATAATTAAACAGTGTCGCACCTGGAAAACTACGGCGAAAAATATCCGTACGAAAACAAACTCCGTACGCTATTCGTACTGTTGAGAACCAAAATGTACACTGGAGTACATTTTGGTTCTGATCAAGTTAATCAACCACAGACTCCATCAAAATTACCATAGCTAGTTATCGCTAAAATCTTGATGAAACTTTTGAAGAAGAGGCCATTCGAACCATAATAAACTGCTATTGCTATGCAGATAAAATGTCCACATGAAAGAGAAGCTGCAAGACGTAAATAAACAGTTCGCTGGCATCAAATTTTCAATAAAAATTGATGGAAGCGTGCTCCTAGATGTTCTTGTGAATTTTCTAAACATGAAATTGCTTTATGCAATATGTAGAAAAGAAAAATTACCAAAAATCATAATAACACTTTCGATAATGGTAACAATTTTTGATGCTCAATAGATACAGAATCTAATTACAGGACAAACAACTAAGATTAATAATAAATCAATTAAGTTTTCAAAAACACAGAGAAGAAAAAAAAGTTTTATAAAATATAAGATATGTATAATAAAATAATATAAATTGTCATAGTATTAAATATGCGAAAACAAAAACATACTATCCAGCCAAATAAGAAGGCCGTAACTAATTAAATCTATATCCAAAAGGGATCGCTGAACAAATTATTGGTGTTTCTACATGTGTACCAGTGGAGCTTTGTAAACTTATTATTAGTCAATTTCAAAAAAGACAGGTCACAAGTAGCTTTCTTTCTCTGTGTACACGAAGGGTTTTCAAATGATGTCTAATAAGTAGACTGACACATGCCGTTCCAAAAGCAGGATAATATCCGTCAATACCTCCTGATAAATACTATATAAATCTTTTTAGAACACGTTCCAGTAACAACTACTGATAATGATAATGCGGGAACTACACTACTATATTCCACTTCGAAAAAGAGCAATAGAGGATTTTCAAAATGTGCAGGTTACTAAAGCCGTTACCGAATAAGGAATCCCAGACATCTGGAAGCTGAATATTATACGAAGACTTGCGAAGAAAAATTATTTTGGAAATGAACTAGAAGAATTAATGAAACTGGAAAACGTTGTGCAGAAAAATAATTTGCTGGCAATGCTATTTTTCATATATTGCTGAACTGACTGGTTGAAGAAAATTCTAGAGCAGCACTCCAGAGCAATATAGAAAACGGTAAAGAAAGTTACTGTTACATTTCATTCCATGAAATAGAGATTGAATTTTGAACCGAAAAGCTAGAAGCTATATGAGTTTTAAGGCAAATGTAGTAACCTTACATTAAATAAATTGGATACAGCATACAGTGTAAGTAAAATAACTTTAAAGAATGGTGAAAAGAATGTACGAGGGAGCGTTTTTATATTCGCGGAATGAGCGGGTTGTAGAGGGGTGAGTAGGTGCATTGGGGGCGTGGCCAGTGCAGCGACTCATGATTAGTATAAATACGAAGTTTCATTGTTATTAGACAGTTAGTCTTTGAGCTATCGTCAACCAAGTAACATAATCAGGAGTGAAAAGTGAAATATGGAAAAAATCGAATATCGTGCCGTTATAAAGTTCCTTACCAGGCAAGGAAAATCAGTCGCGACCATAATGAATGAGATGTCATTGGTTTACGGCGACTCTTGTCCAGGAAAAACCATGGTGTACAAGTGGCATAGTTTATTTAAACAAGGAAGGGAATCCCTTGAAGACGACCCGAGGCCGGGCAGGAGCATTGAGGTGATCACGCCAGCACTTATCCAAAAAGTTGAACAAATTGTACTCGAAGATGCTCGACTAAAAAAGAAACAACTCGCAGAAATGGTTGGAGTATCCGATACAACAATTTTTAAAATCCTACACGATCATCTCGGCATGTCTAAGGTCAGCGCAAGATGGGTGCCGAGAATGCTCACGCCGCCGCAAAAACAACAGCGCGTAGAGTGTTCGCGTACATTTTTGGACCTCTGTAATGAAGACAAGGATGGTGTATTGAGTGGAATTGTTACTGGAGACGAAACTTGGGTTCATCATTATGAACCTGAGTCCAAACAAGACTCCATGCAGTGGCATAAGAAGGGCACAGCACCTCCCAAGAAATTTAAAGTGTCACAATCAGCTGGGAAACTCATGGCAACGGTATTTTGGGACTCGGAAGGAATATTGTTGATTGATTATAAAGATAAAGGTGTTTCTATAACCGGAGAATATTACGCTTCAATATTAGAGCGACTAAAAGAAGCCATTAAAGAGAAAAGACGGGGAAAATTGACAAAAGGTGTTCTGCTTTTGCACGACAACGCGCCCGTCCACAAGAGCCGCGTTGCGTTAGCTGCCCTGCATAAGGTGGGCTTCGAAATTGTGAATCACCCACCCTACAGCCCAGACCTGGCCCCGAGTAATTATTACCTGTTTCCGAAAATGAGAAAAGAGCTGCGGGGTAAAAAATTTACTGCCGATGATGAAGTCAAGGAGGCAGTTTCGGCGTATTTTGCAGATAAAGAGAAATCATTTTTTTATGAGGGTATAAATAAATTAATTGAAAGATGTGAAAAATGTATCCGTCTTGCAGGTGAATACATTGAAAAAGAAAAATAATTTGGTTTTTTTATTTCCACCCCTTGTCCCCCATTCCGCGAATATAAAAACGCTCCCTCGTATTACAAAAGTCTACAATCGCCGAACAACCACCCTCAAAGGGAGTTTAAAACATTGACTTCGAGGTACTCTCAGTATTTAGATACATAATTATAAAAGCGAAGCAAAATTGTCCCCACCAAATGGCCAATACTTTGAATAAATACATTTTTCCATTTTCTTGAAAATTATGTAGTCTTTTCTACGAAAAAACCGGTAATGACTTTCCGATACACCTGGTAGTTGGAATATATTTGTTTTATTTTATGCATTTTTCAATTTACTCTGTAACTGTATATAATCGAACAAATAAACACTACCATTAGTATTATTATTTACTATTTCACAAAAATTGAATTAAATTCCATTACATTTAAACACGAAGCATTTATAAAAATTGCCTCATTCAATAATTTTAATTGCTGGCGTAAATACAATGTAAAATAATCTAATTTCACTAGAAACAGTTTAATTAAATGTAAACAAATAGACCAAATTTAGCTATCGATTCCTATCAAGAACACATAATTCACTTTTGATGACATGATAAACAGAAATTATTAGTCATTATGTCTTCCTTAATGGTTCAGTATATGCCTACCTTTACTGAACGTCTCGTATTATGTAACAATGAGATCAATTTACTGCTATTAATTTGAATTATCTTCGAATATGTAAATTTTACTATCTTTTAGTTAACCTTCATTTGGAAATAAATTTATTACTTTAATTAAAAAAGTAGTTGATGTGAGGTTATATATAAAAGCGTTTTTTTTTAATTATTATAGGTTAGATTATATAATATTTCCTTTAGCGTAAATTAAATTTGTAATAACTAATGTAACTCAAAATTCTAACAGCTAATAGCTTCTAGTAACATATAGTTCTTTTGCCATCAAATTAAGACCACGTATAATTACCATTGCTATTATCTACATGATGAGACTTTTTGAAAACGATTCACCTGAAGTATTTCAGAAATTAAAACGAAAATAATTTCCCAAAAACCCATCTACTTTGATTATACTTACACTTATGAATCACACTTTTTTACACTTGCTCCACTACGAACTCCCCTCGCCCAAAAAAATTTAAATTGAATGACCTTCGAATGAAAGCTTATTTTCGAAAGAACAACCACAATGTACGATACTGGGTACATTAGGTTTATTCACATTCCCAGATCTTGTAAATATTACCATTTATGGTTCAACATCGTCAGCAACGTTTGAAGTTATGTAGATCGCGAATGCACTGTAGTGTTCAATGATGAATCGATTTTGTATAGGGGTGCGTGAGGGTCAGTCAAAGTCGTGGGGGACGTCGCGACATTCAATCCTCTGTTGAAAGGCGTGTGCACCGAGCCGTGTAAGTTATGGTATTTCCTACTGTAACATATGGGAGTAGATCTCAGTTGGTCTTCATCCCAGGCACCGTGAATTCTCAGCATTACGTAGACGAGGTAGCGGAATCCCATATATCTTCAGCAGCTCTTTTTTAGCAACATAATGCACGTCTCCATGTAGCGAGAAGTTTTCTAAATCGGTTCGAAGAGACGCATGTTAATATCTTGTCAAGGCCATTCAGATCCTCCAACTTCTTATCAATCGACCAAATGGGTGTTATAGGAAGAAAGTTGATGAACTTAGCGAATCCCCCGCAAATACTACAAGCTTCTCGGCATGAATTGTAGGTTGCTTAAAACACCAGGCCCCAAAAAGAGATCGACGACCTACTGGAATTAATGTCATGAAGAGAGTGGGAGTATGAAACAAGTAGGGGCAGTCCAATATATTATTGATGATTACAAAATTAAATCGTGTTAAGCTTTTGTTGTTCGTCTTCGAAATTATAATGAATTATTACCTTTGAATAGTTATACGTTTCTGTCAATTTTGGTAAAAGAATTCGCATCTCTTCTTGCTGTTACAATGTCTGTTGTTAAGTATATTTTTCTTTCTTTCAATTGCTTTGTGAATATATAGTATTGGTAACGCTTCGAAAAATATTTTGCTTTTTCAGCTATTGTTGTACAGTTGCACAATATTTGACAAGTATCTCAATATAAGTATTACATCTTTAAAATGTTGAAGATATCGTTTAGTATTAGAAGAAATTGATAGGACTTTAAACTAAAATTCTGGACTTAATATAATTATTAAAGCAAAAATAAAGGATATGGTATCATTACCAGTTTTTCTAAGAAATATCGCTAGGCTTAAGTATGCAGTGTTATGATTTGACGCGTATGTCATTCTATTCTACTGACATCAAGCTTCGAAGCCATACTTGTTATATTTTGCGAATGTAACACCGTCATAGATTTATATCTGTTTGAAATGTCGGGCACGCATTATTTTTTTATATTTGATCAAAAGAAAAAAGTCACCGAAAGTCATCGTTTGCTGATAGAAACTTATGGTAAGCATATTCCAATCATAAAAACATGTGAGGCATGGTTTCGACAATTCAAAAGTGGTTATTTTGATGTGCAAGACAAAGAAGGTTCTGATAGATGGAAAAATTTTGATGAAGACCCAACCCAAACTCAAAAACAAATGGCAGAAGCGTTAAATGTGACCCAAGAAACGATTAGCGACCATTACGAGAAATGGGAAAAATCCAAAAGATGGGAAAATGGGTGCCACATCAATTGAATGACAGGCAAATGGAAAATCGAAAAATCGTCTGTGAAATGCTGCTTCAGAGGTATGATCGGAAGTCATTTCTGCATCGAATAGTGACAGGTGGTGAAAAATGGATTTATTTGGAAGACCCTAAGTGCAAAAGATCAACAATAAATTATCAATTTGAACCGTGCATTGATGGGAAAGCGTCCAGAATGTATAGTGATTTTACAGTACGATATAGCGTCGTCTCATACAGCAAAACCGATCGAGGAAGCGGTGAAAGCACATGGATGGGACATAATATCGCACCCGCCGTACTCTCCAGACATTAATCCATCCGAGTATTATCTTTTAGCAGCAATGGGACACGCGCTGGCAGAGCACCTCTTCACCAATTTCGAAGAAGTTAGAAAATGGCTCGATGAATGGTTTTGCTCAAAGGACAAACAGTTTTTGTGGGATGGCATCTATTTTCTCGAAATTTATGCAGTTTTTTAAGGAAAAAATCGGTAATGACTTTTCGGTACACCTGGTATATAGATACCAATAACACATTTGTGGAAAAATAAGCGTCTTTATATTCAGCAGGAAGTACATATATGCACAAATTAATATGCGAATATTTGAATGAACGGTCATGCATTATGTAAAGAAGAGCTTTTATTTGATATTTATTAATTCAAAATACCAAACGCATCACTCAATTGTCATATTCTGTTCAGCGAACGTACCTTTTGCCAAATATTGATCGAACATATTGCATTCCCATGTGTATATGTTTTCGATAAACCTGGATTGCATTGTAATGCTGAACTAATTATATATTTTACACCTGTCCGTGTTTATTCTGTTCTATTTTCAGCTTTACCTTAGTGCTTCTTCCGATGTTTGTTTCGCGTGTTCTTTATCACGCGAATCTTGATAAATAAATTTCGAAGAACCTTGATTCTATGAAAATAAATTGATTTTATCCGTTTATTATTAATAACGATATTATTGTCGGAAGGTATTGCAACATTCTCAGGAATTTTAATTCAAAATATTTAAATAACTTCTTATTCTATTAATATTATCTTATGAAAGAGTATTGCTATTTTATACTGCACTCGTCTATAAATTTTCTTTAATATATCAGTCTTGCCAATCGTGCGACCTACTAGTGATATATGGTAATCGATATAAGAGATCCTCAGCCTTTTTTTTAATAAATCTTTCCTGATCTTTATGCAATGTACACAATATATAATTTAAACGCCAGTTATTCTTCTTGCCCTTATAAATTACTGATAAGAAAATATTATTTACATTATCTTGCTACTAAAAAGTATAAAATTTAGGAAAGAGAGAAGCTTGACTGAATCTCAGGCGGTAAAATTTAAAATAACTGCTTTGGTTTTCGAGATATTCGCGAAAATGGTCTATTCAGACAAAAACCAAAAATTGAGTTAATTTTGGATGTTCCAATTTGTGGATTTTATTTATTTTGATTAGCTGCTTAAGAAAAACGACGCCTCTATATTTCTTTCCACTTTTCGAGATATCGGCGAAGCGCCGAACTCAAAATCGTCAAAAAGAATCGAGAACTTTTGGCTAAAAGCGCGACGAATTTTACCTTCAATCTCAGGCCACCTCCGTATCTCAGGTAGAGGAAGATCTTCTCTGAAATCTAGTATCATTGGAAGAGTATCGACGTCCCAAATCAACTCGTTGAAATCGGAGCTTTCTGCGACGGACGGTTGTTGAGACATGGAGAACGGTGCCGAACGATTACATCTATTGAGACACGAGAGAGGTCTTTTTATTCCTTTCGATTAACACTTTAATTAATAGGTTCGGCTATCGAAGCGCGACATACTCTTCCGGTCAGCAATTTAAATCGGTTTGCTGTGATCGGATAAAAATTACGGGACCTAGGACCTAGGAAAATTTTTCGATATTTGTGAACAGCAGATGATAAAATTTATAAATATGAAAATATGAGATGGTCGATTTTTTGCCTTGTGATGACCTTAGAATCAATTGCACTAGCATGGGATCAATTGTAAAATGTCCTGAATTATCTTTCTACACTTTCAACAGGTGATGGAATTCTATGTTACAGTTATGATTCTGGAACCAAACAGTAAACTAATTTTTGAATAATATCAAATTTACTGAAATCAAAAACATCACCTTAGACTCGATCAAAAATTAAGATGATGCTCATTTTCTTTTTTAGTTTTGAAAGCAATTGTTCACACAGGAAATGTTTCTCCATGGCAAATGGATAATCGAGAAACAATATCGTTAGAACAACCACGTAGAAGTTGTTCTGACGATATTGTTCGAAAATGTGCGAAAATACTATGTGTCAGGGTGAAGACTAGCTAACTCACAACAGAATCTCTCTCTACTTACAGATGCCTCTTCGTTTCCAACAGTTTTTGATAAAAACAAAATGGCAGTTGTTCGTCAGTTTATTCATCTGATCCTGTTTCGTGTATTTTTCTTCTTATTTACACGCATTAAAGAAATGTTTAAAGTAAAACGATATGAATGACAAAGAAAATATGCTCCAAGCTGCCATGGAAGACATACAAAGTTAATAATTCTAAAAATGTTTACGACAATGATGAACGGGTTTGAACAAGTGCATTGCATTAAATGTACAACACTTCGAAGAATACAGATTTTTATACGAGGGTTAGCCGTTTATATTTCGGGAACAGCAAACAAAAAAAAATTTTTGTTATCGAAAATAGTTTTATTGCTTTTCAAAATATTCTCCTTGAAAATCAATGCACTTTTGCATTCGTTTAAATCAATCCGAAGAGCATTGCTGCCACTGTGAAGGCGATATCTCCAAAATATGAGTTTTGAATGCCTCAACTGCCTTTTCCGGCGTTGAAAACCGTTGATCGCGAAGTTTATTCCTCACGTGTCGGAACAAAAAGAAATCACAGGGTGCTAGATCAGGGCTGTACGGTGGATGACTCATTAATTCAACGTTTTGCCCGGTCAAATATTCAATTGTTTGAACCGACCTGTGAAAGCTCGCATTGTCTTGGTGGGAAATGATCTGTCGTTTCGATTTGTTTTCCTTATTTCTTCAAAAACTTTTGGCAAACAAATAGTTGTGTACCATTCGAAATTGACCGTTCTACAACTCTCTAAAGGCACGGTTGCAATATGACCGGCTTTTCTGAAAAACAGGCGACCATTTGCTTTGATGTACTTTGAGCGCGAACAACTTTTGTTGGTTTTGGCTCATCTTTGAATACCCACAAACTCGACTGCTGCTTACTATCGGGTTCATACGTATAGATCCAAGATTTATCACCTGTGACGACTTTATAAATGTTCTTTAAAGCACCGCCATTGTATTTTTTGTGCATTTCTTGGTACCAATCGCCGCGAGTTCTTTTTGAGCGGTTGTCAAATTATGTGATAAACAACGTGAACATAGCTTCTTAACGGCTAAATGTTCACGCAGGATCTTATGCACGCTAGTGTTACTAATACCTAGAGATGCTTTGATCTCACGGTATGTTACATGACGGTCTTGCATTATCAATTCAGACACTGCATTAATGTTTTCCAACACAACAACATTTGTGGGACGACCTTCACGCAATTCATCGTCCAAAGAACGCCGTCCAAGTTTGAATTCACTATACCAACGATATACTGTAGTTTTCGATGGTGCTTCATCATCATATAAAGAATTCAGCTCGTCGATGCATTCTTGTTGAGATAATCCTTCAAATAATTTCACGAAAATGTTCGCGCGTTAAATACAATATATTTTTTCACTGACATAAAATTTTCAAGTTACTGTCAACAATAGAAATAGCGACCGGATAGTAAAACTGTCAAGGTAAATTATTGTCAAATATGACAAACTTCACGTTGCAATCGTCAGATCGGAGGCAACACTAAAAGTGTTGCTAGTTTCCGAAATATAAACGGCTACCCTCGTAAGTAAAATTTAGTAAACTTCACCTCTCGGAAGCTTCCAGTTATTTTCGGGGACTCTCGTATAAGTATATCAATTAAATTTCCATACAAACTTTCAATCTAGATAATTAATCAACATTTGGAGACACTATGGAATTAAGAAAACTAAATTAGATTTTCAGATTAAAAAAGGACAAGTATATTTGTATAGTAAGTGAAGAACCTGAACTTTTAATTAAAGAGAAAATTAATTAATTAAAAAATTAATTAAAATATCAACTCAGTTAAAATCCGCTATTTTGAGACATTGCCCCGTTCTCATGCTAAACATTTACCTAGCACAAATAAACAAATAGTTATTGTTACATCATTCGAGTAAATTAGTATGTGTTTATCAAAACAAGTAGAGAACAATCTAACGGAATTCTTACCTAAATAATTTACGCTATTACGTACCTTGTTTATATACAGCTTGAAATGTGTATTTGTGTTGTATAAATTATATTACTTATTTCCCAGAAATAAATATATATATCAAATTTAGATGTTGAGGCAAATATTTATGCTTCACTCTAAGTGACGTTCGCAAATTACTATTGGCGCCAAGTTCTTTACATTGAATGTATGGAAAATATTGATTTGATACAATAACAGCTTCACTCGCTTATTTATTAAACATTGTTTTCAAAGTTACAAACAAAAATCACTTTAACATTCATGAATTGGTAATAGTAATAATAATAACAATGATAATAATAGTAAAAATATCAAATTTAGATTTATACACAAAAAAACCAGGTGTACCGGAAAGTCATTACCGATTTTTCTGACAGATGTCGCTAGGCTTAAGTTGTTATTTGACACATATGTTATTTTATTCTACTGACATCAAGTTTCAAAGCCATACATGTTATATTTTGCGAAAATAACATCGTCATAGATTTATACCTCTGTGAAGATGTCGAGTTTCGTGCCTGAAAAAGTGCATTTGCGGCACGCATTACTTTTCTTATTTAATCAAAAGAAAAAAAGTCGCTGAAAGTCATCGTTTGTTGGTAGAAACTTACGGTGAGCATGCTCCAGCTATAAAAGTATGTGAAACGTGGTTTCGATAATTCGAAAGTGGTGATTTCCATGTGCAGGGCGAAGAACGTTCTGGTAGACCGAAAAAGTTTGAAGAACTGCAGGAGTTATTGAATGAAGATCCAATCCAAACTCAAAAACAATTGGCAAAAGCGTTAAATCTGAAGAGAAACGATAAGCGACCGATTACGATCAATGTGAAAAATTCAAAAGACGGGAAAATGAACATCAATGAATGACTGGCAAATGGAAAATCGAAAAATCATCTGTGAAATACTGCTTCAAAGGTATGATCGAAAGTCATTTCTGAATCGAATAGTGACAAATGATGAAAAATGGATTTATTTCGAAAGCCCTAAGCGCAAAAAATCATGGTTATCACCTGGCGAAGCCGGCCCATCGACTCCAAGGTCAAATCGTTTTGGCCGCAAGACAATGCTCTGTATTTGGTGGGATCGGAGTTGCATGGTGTATTACGAACTGTTGAACCCTGGTGAAACAGTTAATAATGATCACTACCGACAACAAATTATCAATTTGAACGATGCATTGATAGAAAAACGTCCAGAATGGGCTCGAAGACAAGATAAAGTGATTTTAAAGCACGAAAACGCGCTGTCTCATACAGAAAAACCGGTCAGGGAAGCGTTGAAAGCACTCTTGGATAGGACATAATAACGTACCCCCGTACTCTCCAGACCTTGCCCCGCCACCTTTTCGCATCAATGAGACACTCGCTTGCAGAGCAGCACATCGCCAATTTCGAGGAAGTTAGAAAATGTCTCGATAAATTAAACGACAAACAGTTTTTTTGGGATGGCATCCATAAATTGCCTGAAAGATGGGCAAGATATGTAGAATCAAATGGCCAATACTTTGAATAAATAAATTTTTCAAGTTTCTTGAAAATTATGAACTTTTTTTAACGAAAAAAACCGGTAATGACTTTCCGATATACCTGGTATATGTATATTTAAAATAGTCCTACTAGCAGATCGTAACACTTTCAATCTTCTGTCGACCACGTGAATACAATGGACCCACTTTTACACTTTCTTACCCTTTATATTACCCAATTAAAATCATTTTACTTGTGGTTCTAAGAGTTTCTTTAGGTTGACTTATATTATTGCAAAGCATCTTTTGTAATGAAAATTCGTGAGATCATATGATAAGTGTTGCATGAAAGAGGAATGAAAATAGTGACGTGTATTACACTCCATGTTACTATTTTACAGTTAACAATGAGTATGAACCCTCAGACAGCAATGGAAACAGTAATAATGATGAAACGGTGGCAGATGAGTCGGGTAGTGACGATTGCATGACTGAAAGCGAATATAGCGTTTCAGATTCACGGGATGTTCCACAGACTGACAAAATCTTTACATCAATCATTAAAAGTGGAACGAAGACGAAACTCTAAATGAATGAGGAAGGAGTGCTCAAAATAACATTCTACAGGAGAAAGCCGGTTTCACGCGTTTTGCGATTCGCGAAATTGATTCCATATCTTCATCTTTTTTTATATTCTTTTGGAAACCATTACTGGATATTACAACAAGATGGACAAATTTAGTAAGTAATATAGCGTACGGTAATAAATGGAAACTAATTGACAACAAAATATTAAATTTTATTGGAGTTCTGATACTTATTGGGCTGTATAAGTCAAAAAATCAAGAAATCTCGCGATTGTTCAGCATGAAAGATGGAATGCCTCAAAACCGTTTTCAAAAGATACTAAAATTTATTAGTTTGACGATGCTGTCGAGAAAGAAAAAATTATGCGATAAACTGGAGCCAGTGTCTTGAGCTGTGGGACAGTTATCTGCAAGATGAAAAATTAGTAACATTTCGGAGAAAATGTCCTTTTATGCAGTATTTACTTCCAAAGACTGTAGTCCGCAGTCACACTAGGTTAGTGTAAATGTCGTAAAGACACAGTGAGGAGAAGATTGGATGCATGCATCTTAACTGTTGATAGTCATGTATCTGTATCTTTGAAACAAAGCGTGTTTCGGAAAATCTTTCAAGGATGAAAAAATCCTAAAATAGGAATGACCGGCTGAATTCTTTCCACATGTTTATTAAACACTCTGTATACTAGTAGAACATTTATCAAAACGTGAATAATCCTGTGTATACCCACCAAGGCTGTGAAGTTAAAGCAGCGAACGGGAAATTTACTCAATTCAATATAATTTAATTAATATAGTCAAAAGGAAATTCTCTGGTAGCGAATCCCCTTCATTTCGAACACAATTTGCTTTACAATAGATTACTTCACCACAGACAAAACATATTGGAAATGAGAAATGAGAAATGAATACGAAATTTTTATGGGGAAAATTCGTATCGTATCTCAATTATAAAAAAATATTTCTGCGTTGTATTGTTCAAAATTTTGCTTAAAACACACTGGCAGTCTATTCTAATGTCTGCTATTATTACTATGATTCAAGGATACTGAATTAATGCCCTCTCACTACCAAAATATCGATGGCTAGATATCGAAGTTTTATTACACTTTTGACGTAATCTCGAACTAAAAAATATTTTTCAGCTAATATTAAATCATTTAACGGAATAATGCTTAAATGCCTCAATTTCAAAAGGATACTGAAGTCTTGAAAAAAAGCTTCTGCGCGAAATTTATGGAAGAAGGAAAATTAAAGATGAATTATGTTTGTAGTGAAAATCAGTGGTTACAGCGTATCGTCATTTGGATGGCGAACTTGAATTGATGACTGTTGGATAGGCTCAATTTGAAGTTATAAGGAATGAAGACTAAATAAAATATCTTTGAGTTCCGTAACAGAGAATATAAAAAAATTTCAAACTTATAAAAAAAACTATAAACAGGGTAGAAAGGAGAAATTTCATTCAATTGAAGGTCAGAATGACCTGTAGACAACGTATAATATAAGGTTTGGTTTTCCAATAGGGATGATATTATTTTGAAGTGACATTTCGGCCATTTGTAATATGTCAGGATCCGTTTGTTTTTCATTGTATTCAGTAGTGTTTACAATTTCATCATGGAGAGATATACGCAAGAACAACGTTTACAAATTATTCAGTTTTATTATCAAAATAATCGTTCTCCAATTGCAACTTTTCGTGCGCTTTTGCCATTTTATGGTCGTAATAATCGTCCAAGTGTGCTCGCTATTCATCGAATTGTTAAAAATTTTGTGGTTACATTTTGTTTACATAATTTTCAAGTGCCAATAAGACAAAGAACCGCTCGAAGTAATGCAAATATTGCTGCCGTTCAGGCAAGTGTTACTGAAGACCGTATTTTGTCGATTCCAAGACGTTCTCAATAATTGTGACTGTCTCAAACCACAACCTGGCGGATTCTGAGAAAGGATTTGGGTTTACATCCCTATAAAATTGTTCTCACTCAAGAACTGAAGCCATTGGACCACCGTAAACTTGAAAACGATAACGATTTTTTTAAGAAAATCATCTTCTCTGATAAGGCTCACTTTCATCTGGATGGTGTGGTAAATAAACAAATAACAATAAACAAAACTGTCGATTCTGGTGCGAAGAAAATCCACAAATTATTTATGAAAAACCATTACATTCACCTAAATTGACAGTTTGGTGTGGTTTTTGGTATGGTGGAA
This sequence comes from Dermolepida albohirtum, assembly GCA_031893035.1. Lineage (NCBI taxonomy): Eukaryota > Metazoa > Arthropoda > Insecta > Coleoptera > Scarabaeidae > Dermolepida > Dermolepida albohirtum. The sequence continues at coordinate 496,846 of JAVIWB010005397.1, forward strand.
TCATCGGTCCGTACTTCTTTCAAAATGGAGCTGGTAACACCGTTACTGTCAATGGAGAGCGGTATAGATTGATGATAACCAACTTCTTATGGCCGACATTGGAAAAAGTTGATTTTGAAAACATTTGGTTCCAACACACGTGCCACACAGCAAATGCAATAATAGAATTATTGCGAGAAAAGTTTTAGATTCGATTATTTCAAGAAATTGTGATATTGAATGCCCTCCAAGAAGTTGTGATTTAACACCATTAGACTATTTCTTGTGGGGTTATTTGAAGTCATTGGTCTATCGAAATAAACCAGACTCTCTTCAAGCTTTACAAGTTAATATTGAACGTGCCATTCATGACATACGACTAGATTTATGGAAAAAGTGCTCGAAAATTGGGTTCATCGAATTCGTTCCTGCAGAAGGAGTCGTGGAGGCCATTTGAATGACGTTTTATTTAGAACTTAATTGTATCGATTGTACTTCACATTAAGTAAAAAACTTTTGAATTTTCTTAACAATAAGTGTTTTTTTTTTAAAGAAATCATATCACTCTTATTGGAAAACATTGTGTATATATTTAGAGAAGAATTGTGGTAATTGAGTTGACATTTATAGGTATTTTCCTAAGACTTTTGACGACATCGATTATTAATCAAATAAATTGAATTATTTTATTTTTTCTTCATGTTTAGTCAGACGTGTCTTTTCGTATTTCATTCGCCGCCCCAGTTATGTATGTTCTAATAGATTTCTGTCTAGATACTTCATCTCAACTTCAGGAGAGACATAGGGTTCCAATCTGGATTAGTTGCACTAAAATATATCTATTGATAATCTTCTGATGTTATTAGGAGTGTATATCACCCTTTCCATATATTTCTAAAGACAATTCTGACAATTTCTATTAAATGAAAATTGATCAGTTTTAACATACACAGTTCTAGGAATAAAACGCATATAATTTATGCATGTATTCCGACACGTTGTACACAAATGTACACGCAATCAACTAAATTACGATTGCATTACTATTAAATACATAGCTGTTATTGCTTGCGCATAATAATGTTGGTATTGGACGTACTGGATTTGAGTTAACCTAGATGCGTATGTACCTATTTGCAATTGCGTTAGATGCGTATTATACCACCATATTAAATTACAATTGGTACTAGTACACGTCATCAATGACGCTTTTAAATAAATGTCGTATATATAATAAAGTAAATATTATAATACGGGGTGATCCCAGATGTACCCGACCCAACAAAGAAATAACAAAAATTTTAGAATTTTCAACATAATCTCCTTTCAACTCTATACACTTTTCTGAGTGATATTCAATAAGTCCGATGCCCTTTTTATAATAAAAACTGTCTTGCTCCATAAAATAGACATAAACTTCCGACATCACCTCTTCATCGTTGGAAAATCTTTGGCGACTGAGCCATTTTTTTCAAGTTTGGGAACAGAAAATAATCCAAGGGGGCTAAATCTGACTAATAGAGTGTATGAGGTAGCAATTTAAACTTCAATTTATTAATTTTGGCCATTGCAATAACGAATTTGTGAGTTGGTGCATTGTCTTGATGAAACAACACTTTCTTCTTAGACAAATGCTGGAGTTTTTGCTTAATTTCTTCGCTCAAACGTTGCAATAAGTTCGCATAATACTCGCCGTTGAGCTTTTCTTTTTCCAAGATAGTTAATGAAAATTATTGCACGCGCATCCCAGAAAAACGATGCTGTGACCTTGCCTGTAGATGGAACGTTCTTCACCTTCTTTGAAGCCGGTTCTCTCTTTCGAGTCTATTGTTTTGACTGTTCTCTTGTCTTGGGTGTGAAGTGATGGACCCATGTTTCATCTATGGTTATAAAACGGCGTAAAATTTCTGCTTAGTTGGTGTGAAATTTCGCTAAACACTCAATTGAAACACCCTCACGACACTGTTTTTGCTAGAGTGTGAGCAAACGCGGCACCCATCTTGCACACAGCTTTCTCATGTCCAAATTTTCAGATAATATGCAATGGACCACACTTTTTCGAATACCTACTATGTCTGCTAGCTCACACACTTTCAGTCAACGATCATCCAGTGCCGATTTGTGGATGTTCTTCACCATTTCTGGAGTCGTCACCTCATTTGGTCGTTTAAACTCTCCTATCCAATATTTCACTGTTGTAAGCGAAGGAACAGACTCATCCAGAGTAGAATCCAGCTTTTATATCGGTTGGGCCGAGGTCTTTCAAATAAAAGTATTGTATCACGCAACGATGACCAATATTCTCCATTTTTACAAATTCACTGAAAACGTTCACTATTTATGGCTGCCAAACAAATACTAAACAACATGGAATCTTCAAACTTGATACATATGCTTTATAGATTGTGTATTTTCTAATACAATGATCTTTCACACAACTACGTCCATGTCTAGGTCAGGCCTGGTACTTATGGGACTACCCTCCTACATCATTTCAATTTAACTGAATTTTTTGAAAGTCCGGACAAGTATTGTTGCTGTTGTTCTCCTTCACGATAATGTACGTCCATCATCTACTGCACACATTACGAAAAAATTAAAAATGTATATGGGAGATTTTGTTCATCACCTCTGACCTGACCTCGCGTCAGGTGAGTCTCTTCCGACAGTTCGAGAACTGTCTTGAGTTTATAAATTATGAGGAAAGTGAGGAATTGAAAATATTAGCGCAAAACAAGTTAAAATCCTAGGTGGTGAAATTTTATGCGGAAGTTTTGAAAAAGCTTATTTTAGGATATTAAAGGTACTCATTTTTCAATTGATTTCGTTTTAAAGTGTGCCTCGTAGTTGATACGAAGACTTTCATAATTATAAATTATATACAATATATTTAGATATCTACATCGTTTGTCGCTTCCTGAGAAGCTAGTTCAACATGTCAAGTCTTACTAAGCTTTCCATATTCGGATAAAATTAGAGATAGAAAAACATGTACAAAATAATATGCACAGATTAATGGCTAATGGAAGCTTATGAATTTTCGTTGCCAGTTGTTTCGTTCAGTTGCCAATTGTTTCGAGTAGTTCAAATCGATGTTAGTTAGTAGAAATCTCTCAATATATTCAACAATTAAGCAAATTATGTGAAATTATAGTGGATCATTCATTATGGTGTACTTTTTCAATAGCGATTTTTGACAGATAAAGCGTGAATCGTGTCAAACGTTCACCCTATTTTAGTTAGGTATTGTGTAACATTTTGATATGGAAAGACACAGCCCGGCACAGCATTTACAAATTATTCAGCTGTATTATGCGTTCCAGGAGAAATGTATTTCGTATGCTTAAAGTAACTTATGGTCTACGTAATCGGCCCACCGAAAGCACAATTCGCAATTTTCATTATTGCCACAACCTAGCCTGCTTTACGTCAGGATCTTAGTTTAAAAGTATACAAAATTCAACTCGTTTAAGAATTGAAAGTGGCCGACCTTTTGAATCGTCACCATTTCAGTCTTTGAACACTTGAAAAGCTTAAAGAAGATCCACTGTTTTCGACCAAAATTTTGTTCAACGATGAGGCCCATTTGTGGTTTAATGGCTACCTCAAGAGCTGCTATTACATTCAGGCAAGACCACGGTTTGGTGTGGTTTATGGGCAAGTGGAATCATCGGTCAGTATTTCTTCAAAAATGAAGACGACCACAACATAACTGTGAATGGCGCCCATTATCACTTCATGATAATGAACTATTTCTAGCCTGAAATTGAAGTCCGTGATATCAATGATATTTGGTTCCAACAAAACGGTGCTACTTGCCACACAGCCCGTGAAAGCATGGCTTTATTGTGAGAAAAATTTGGTGAACATTTAATTCATTTTACGTAATGGACCTGTGCAGTGGCTGCCTACATCATGCGATATCACACCTTTAGACTTTTTTATTTCGGGTTACGTAAAATCCAAAATTTACATGGATAAGCCAGCTACGATTGAGCAATTGGAATCCAATGTTACTCGTGTTATTCGCCGAATTCCATTTGAAATGCTTAAACGCGTCATCGAAAATTGAAACTTTAGAATGGACCATCTTAGGCATAGTTACGGCCAACATTAGAAGGAAATTAATTTTGTGAAATAAAATATCAAGAATGGTCCTTTTATATAATAATAAAAAATACCCGATAAAATTGAAGATCTTTTTTTTAGTTTTGAAAAAGTACCTCCAAACGAATTACCCGTTGCAAACTTTGATGATTTTCGAATTTCGAATTAAGTTTTTCCTAAAACGTTCGGCTTAAAATAAACACAAACTAGGTTAAATGCATTGGAATATTGTATCTTCGTTTTCGAATAATTTTCTCATTATATACATGGTGATGGAACATTTGTTTACGGAAGAAACTCATTATACTTAAAGTTGACTTTCCATTCAGCGGGACACACAAAGACATCATAAATCATTACTTTGTGAGAGAAAATTGCTACTACACTTTCGTAAAATTATTTTCAATTGACGTGACGCTTTATGATGCAGGACAAGTCCTTTAGTTGATGTTTATACTAATGCTCGCTATTTCGGCAGAGCGCGAATAATTAGTTTTTCAATTTTTCTTTTCTGACATCCTTTCGCAAAATGTACACCCGAAAGAAAATATTAATTCTTTCGGGTGTATATTTTTGTAGCGTTTACTGATACAATAACGGAGCCGTTCAAGCGAATAATAATCATAAAAATAATTAATCATTGCAACAACTGACAATGTATAAAACGTAAAATATAATAGGAATGACAATTGTCTCTAATTGAAGTTATAAAATACTGTTTAAGGGTTCACTAATTTTATATAAACAAAGCATGTTTATTCTGTCGTAATTGCTTTACTTTGCGATTAATTACTGAGTTGTGAAAGAAAAATAATAATTATTTACTATCAAATAGTGATATAAATTGTTACGTACTCGTAACACCGTAATTAAATTTAGTTTTATCTTATCGCATTTTCTTTATAAAGTCATTAATTTTGATAACGTTTTTAATCGTTTTCTAAGTAATTTCCCGTTTGTATTGATTATCTTTTAAGTCTGTGAAGGCCGCAAATGGTCAGATATATTTCTGATCGTACCGTGTAGGCGATTTGACGTTTTGCATTCCCATTGTTTTAACGCTTCTTTATGAATTTATACGTACATCTGGAAACATTCAGGAAATATCTCGATACACACAACTCATCTTTGGATCTGCGCTGTGGAAGATACAAATGAGAAATATCTAATTATTACAGGTTTTTGTGAAATTAATCATAAGCCCTCTACTATATTTGGGGGGATATTTGGGACAAATAAATTTCTTATCTCGGTTGTGAGGTTCGGTAAAATTACATTCATTCTTTTTCACGAGCACATGTGTTTCATCTGGTACGTAGATTTCCGCGGTCGTGGTCCATACTATCTGCTTCCGGGCTGGAACCGCGTCACTGGTATAACTGCCGACGTTTCGTACCTACTCATGTTTGACATCTTCAGGGCTCAACTACTCAGTTTCAGTGCGACAGACAGCAGCAGTAATTGAGCCCTGAAGATGTCCCATGTGAGTGGGTACGAAACGTCGGCAGTTATACCAACGACGCGGTTCCAGCCCTGAAGCCCAGAAGCAGATAATTTGTGTTTTATGTTCTTAGGAAAAAAGACCATCGTTATAAGATAAGTATTTTTTCTCATTTACTTTTATCGACGAATATTAATACCTGTTTGTATTATGAGTTGAAACTTGAGTGTTCGGCGCAGACTTCTGGAAATTTTTATACTAATTTCCTTTATGATCTCGTTCATAATAGGAATAATATTCCGTCTGCGCTCTAATCGACTAATTTAAATGAACAAAGATTGTCTTTCAGAGCATATACAATATATTCTACAGCAGCATGTAGAACAAATTCTATGATTAGAAAACCAGTGTATCAATGAAGAACGGGAACAAATATTTCAATGACATTTTCTTTGAAACTAGACTGATATGTGAATCGAAATTTACTTACCGATTGAATAGTAACATTCAGAGGACGTATGTAAAAGAGAACAATAGAGAATTAATAGTTATAAGAATAGCTAAAGTATACGAGGGTGACCTAGAGATGGCGGTAGTTGTTTGAAAAATTTCATGCATCAGAAAGTACACAATCTATAAAGCATATGTTTCAAGTTTGAAGACGCCACGTTGTTTAGTATTTGTTTGGCGGCCATCAATAGTAAACGTTTTCAGTGAATTAGTAAAAATGGAGAAAATTGGTCATCGCTACGTGATAGAATACTTTTAGTTGAAAGGCCTTTGCCCAACCGATATAAAAGCTGAACTGGATTCTACTCAGGGTGAGTCTGCTCCTACGTTTACCATAGTAAAATATTGGGTAGCAGAGTTTAAACGAGACCTTACGAGCTGCCAAGACGAGCATCGCAGCGGTCGACCAAATGAGGTGACGACTCTAGAAATGGTGAAGAAAATCCACAAAGTGGTACTGGATGATCGTCGACTGAAAATGCGCAAGCTAGCAGACATAGTTGGCATTTCAAAAAGTGGGGTATATTACCTGAAAATTTGGACATGAGAAAGCTATGTACAAGATGGGTGCCCCGTTTGCTCACACTCGAGTAAAAACAGTGTCGTAAAGGTGTTTTAATTGAGTGTTTAGCGAAGTTTCACAGCAACAAAGCAAAATTTTAGTGCCAAAGATGAGACATGGGTCCATCTCTTCATAGCCTAGACAAAAGAACAATCAAAACAATGGACTCAAAAGGGAGAACTGGCTCCAAAGAAGGCGAAGACCTTTCATCTACAGGCAAGGTCATGGCATCGGTTTTTTTGGGATGCGCGCGGAATAATTTTCATTGATTATCTTGAAAGAGGAAAAACTATCAACGGCGAGTATTATACGAACTTATTGCAACGTTTGAGCGAAGAAATCAAGCAAAAACCGCCGCATTTGGCTAAGAAGAAAATGTTGTTTCATCAAGACAATGCACCAACTCACAAATCCGTTATTGCAATGGCCAAAATTAATGAATTAAAGTTTGAATTGCTACCTCAAGCACGCTATTCGCCAGATTTAGCTGCCTCGGATTATTTTCTGTTCCCAAACTTGAATAAATGGCTCAGTGATCAAAGATTTTCCAACGATGAAGAAGTGTTGGAGGCAGTTAATGGCTATTTTGAGGAGCAAGACAGTTCTTATTATAAAAAGTGTATCGAACTTATTGAACATCGCTGGGGAAAGAGTATAAAGCTGAAAGGAGATTATGTTGAAAAATAAACATATTTCTTTCCAAAATTTTTGTGTTTTCTTTGTTGGGTCGGGTACTTCTGGGACCACCCTCGTACATACTGGTTTTCTGGACAATTGTATCACATGCAACTTCTTTCATAATAATATGTATAAATTATTTATCTTATTCACTATAGTATACGTACACAGAATGAATGGAAATGAACACGAAAGTAAAAAGAAATTGAATTTGCGTGACGAGAAAAGTCGTTATATTTTTTAAAATCATCCGAGTCCAATAAACAAAGAATTATCAGTCAAACGAGACCAACATCAACATTTCTAATACGCCACGGACGAGACAAAGCACGAATTAAATTTAGATAACCCACGTAATCGGCACGAAAGTTATTAACATAATCCTTTCGGTCATCTAGACCAAGCAAATTTCCCCACATACTCGATCCGGTCTCAGTTGAAACGATTAAATTTAAAAATTCAAGGGTCCTTGTTTCGATGTTAAAATATGTTAGTTGGACATGAGAGACATCGTTGAAGTACTTTTATACCGGTATTGTCTACTTTAAACTTGTTAACTGGTCCAATAGAAAAGTCGACAGTTTGTCTGCGGAGTAAATAATTTGTGTATTTTAACTCAAAGTGGTTTTCTTGTTTTTTTTTTCTCAAAAAAATAGAACTAAGCTTATTATTATTAAGGGTGTTATATTTGATTACATTTATCTGTTTGGCAACATGGTTCTATAAGAGTTAATCCATAGTAATTATTAAAAGTACGTAATATATTAACGAGGAGATTTGGGGAAAACAAATCAGAAAATCTATACAGATTTTTCCACAGCATATTTGATCATTTTTGTACATGTGTGTAATGCCGTTTGATGAAATAGAAGTATCTAACATTATTACTATATGATCTTAAACAAAAGGAAGTGCGGACCCTGATGATTCTTTATGTGAAATAGTCTTAGGGTAATCGTGGAGTGGTGGCTTTTTGCTTCGCGTCATGTCTTTCAAACAGGACGCAGTTTGTAAGGACTAGATTTAAAACGGATGAGAAAGTAATTGTAGATTATCATTCACATCACGCCTTCCCGTTAGCCTAGATGCTCCGCAGGGGTCTATACTTAGACCAGTGTTGTTTTTATTTTATATAAATGATATTATATTTTTTTTATAAATTCATTAGTTTTATGTGCAGACGGTACATTGAAACTTGTTTCGGCTACGGTTGCGGACTGAGGTGGGTTTACTTGTGAAGAGGATGAATCAATAGTTAGCAAGAAATGAGTATTTTATAACCTTTGATAACACTAAGATTATAATATTTTGCACACGACAAGCAAAAGCAGACTTAAATATAGATGTCAGAGTTACTCTGCTTGAGATAGAACAATTAGCCTCAACGGGGTTATTGAACGTTAATATTGACAATGTATTATCATGGAAAAATCACTCGGCAGTGATTGTTGTTGTTTCTGCTTTAACTATAAGGAGAATAAGGGAAACAAGATTGAATAATGGAAGGGCCTGTGGTTGGATCATTACTTACCGCAACACACAGAGTACAATGTTTGCCAAAAATCATGCAGATTGGACAGTTGAAGATTGGAAGCGAGTTTTGTTTTCGGACGGGAATAGAGTAAGTTTAAAATCTCCAGATGATCGCAAAAGAGTTTGGCGAAGAACTGGAGATAGACATCATCTCTAAAAGCGATTCCTTTGGTGGTGCATCAAGAATATTCTGGGGAGGCACTTGCTTTGACACCCGCACAGAGTTTATTCCTATTCGCCAAAGGTTAATGAATGCTGAACCATGTAATTTCTTTTAACATTTTAGGGAACAATTTTATGTTTATGCAGGATAATGCGAGGCCCCACTTCGCTAGATAAATTTTAGATTACTTACAGAGGCTCAATATTCAAGTCTTGAACTGGCCACGACGTAGCACAGACGTAAATCTAATTGAGTACGTTTGGGGTGTTCTAGGAATATCAGTAGGCAACACTTACCTAGTAAGTGGAATTGGAACAAGCCGTTCTTTTCGAGTGGAAATTGGTCAACCAGGAATTGAAACAAGTCGTTCTTTTCGAGTGGAAATTTATCAACTATCCGGAAAAGTCGGCCTTTGAATACATAAAATGAAAACAACTACACAATACTTCGACAGTACATTACAAATAATTAGGCGAACCATCATGTCCAGAAGTTGTAAATGAAGCAAGTTTCGTAATAGATACCAAAACGTCCCTAGTTGTGAAGAAACTTATACGTTTAGGATATAGGTTAACATCTCCACATTTAAAGCTGGCATTAATTGAACTTATAGCATACGAGCTAGAAAAGAAGTCGGCGAAAGATTATATCATCTTGGATGGCTCATGAACAAAGGCACCATTGAGCGATAAGCAGACCATTATCCTAGTGGTACCTCGGTTAAAATTAACAAATCTCCAGAAATGATTAGGTTGCAATGTCATTCTACGCATAAGCCGCCTGACTTTAACTTTAACCGTAACACAAATCTTAAAAATTCGTTGCGATGAGACATAGATTGAGTACGTTCCCACTTGTTGAAGTAATCTTCTTTTAATTTCAGTAATTTCTTAATGTCATTAAAAGAAGAATAATAGTTAAGATGTTATAGTTAAAATATTCTGATTTTTAGAAGTTCATTTACATAATTCTCTGAATGGCGAATCAGATACTGCATGAATAATTCTTTTTTATAAGATAAATAAGTGTTATATTTACTGATTGATATGTTACAGCTCACGTTCGTTATGCATTTCTAACGAGGAATTTCTATTTGAATTACTTTTAATAAATGCATGGCAAAGAAAGCATTGGCCAATTTATTACCTTCTACTGATTTGGTATTAAACGTTTGTCCTCCTATCAATTATTGTACCTAAAAACTTGATGTTATCTACAATAGCAAATTCGTCCGTGTCTGTTTTTGTTTTCGAGAAGTTTTCATACCCGCATGTGAATTCCACAATCTGACATTGTCCAGTATTCGATGTCAATTAATTACCCAGACACCGGTTACAGAAATCCGTATTGACCTACATCATTCACCTTCTCCAATGCTATTTTAGAACATTTATTAGAAACAACAATAGTTGTGTCGTCAACATACATGAATACTCTACTAGCTTGAGCACAAAGTGTGGTAGGTCGTAGACATACATTAAAAAGAGCAAAGGACTCAGTATACAGACCTGTAGTAACAATCTCATTATGAAAAGAGACAGAAAAAAATCCATAATTTCTATTTTTTGATTTTTCGCACATGAAATTCAGCAGTAGTTGATTTGCGAGACCGCGGTTACATAGTTATTCAATTTGAAATTTAAAATTTTGAAATTCATGGTATCAAAGGCCTTTGAGAGATCGAAAAGTGTTACATAAACACAGTAGCTGTGTTCTATCTCATTGCGTATGTGTCGAATGAAATCGCAAACTGCATCCTGGGTGGGCAAACGCTTTCGAAAATCGTATTTACATTGCGTTTAGGGTTTGTTTTTTAAATAATGCTCAAATATTTACATACGCGTATTCAAAATAGGTTAAATTTTTTCGAAAATACGCTTACGCTTATTGAACTAAAACTGTTAATCTCGTAAGAATTTTCTTTTATAAATATTAGAATGACTTTCATTGTTATAATAATTTTTTAAATTGATTTTAAAAAGGATATATACGCGGGTTGCCTTTTAACTTGTGCATACAAAATTGGAATAAAACAGTAGATAGCTGTTAAAGATTTCATAATTTTTTGAAATATTCTCCGCCAAGATTAATGCACTTTTGCATACGCTCGAACCCACTCCGGAAGCAGTTATTCCACTCGTTCGTTGCTACAGTAAAAATTGTGTTTTTGAAGGCATCGACTCCTCCCTCTGACGACTAGAATCATTGACCACGCAGTCCGTTCTTGATTTTCGGAAAGGTAAAGAAATCGTTGGGACTTGTACTGCGAGGAGGATGGTCCAACAATTCTACGTATTGTTGGATTAAGAATTCAATTTTCTAGCGTGCTGTGTGCGAACTTGTATCGTCTTGGTAGAGGATGATTCGTCGTTTGAGGTTGGTTTTTCGAATCTCAGCGATGACTTACGGCAAACAAATGGTTGTCTATCAATCGACAGTAACAGTTCTTTGATCTTATAGAGGAATTGCTGCTACATGACCTGCTTTCGAGACAAATGTTGCGACCATCTGTTTGGAGACACTTCGAGAACGGCTAACTTTTGTCAATTTTTCTTCACCTTGCAACATCTGAACAGACTGCTGGCGTTTATTTTATGTCTCGTATGAGTAAATCCAAGTTTTTAGAGGTCCTAGCGTTTAAACGATCTAGAGTTTATTGTCACCAATTCACCCTCGCTGCTTTTTATTCTTCGGTCAACAGATGTGATATCCAATGGGAAAACAATTCTTTATGCAAAATTTTTTGAATTGAACCATTTTCATTTTAATTTAAGTTTATACATATTTAATTAACTGCGAAAACAATAGTTTTCGTTTAGACTATTTGCTCAGTCTAGGTCTTTTTAAAAATTACAATTTTACTTGATACTGTTTTTTGTTTATTAAAATACTTAAGATTGCATAATTTTTTTCGCATAATATATTCATTTCTTGTTATATGGTCTAAATGTTTAAATGCATTAAATACAAAGAGTACTAGGAAGGTTTTGCAATATGACGCAACAATGAATCGTAGAAAGCTGCTTGTTGCTGCATGATGAGACACGTTCATATGTGCATAGTAGCTGCCGCGCTATGTCGATGGACTCAGTTATTCATTAGCAGTGAGAGTGTAAAGTGCTTGCGAGGGCATCGTGGTCACGAAATGAGATAAGGGCAGTTTTGCGTTATAATTTCGTGCGTGGTTTAAACATAGATCAGTGCTTCGAAGAAATGACTCTTGCACTAGGTGATGTTTGTCCACATCGCACAACGATATTCAGGTGGTATAGACAATTCCAAAGGGAAAATATAACTGTGAAGGATGCTGAGAGGCCGGGAAGGCCACGAACGTCAGTTACCGAGGAAAAAGTTATTACTGTGAGGAAAATACTTGGCGAGGACAGGCGAGTGCCCTACTAACAGATAGAAGGTACTTCAGGCCTAAAGCCACCAGCAATTTGTTCGATTCTGCATGATCGTTTGCGGGCGAAGAAACTTTGTTCTCTCTAGGTGCTGCATCGACTGACTGAAGAGCAGATGGCACGACGTGTGACTTGATGCCGGGAGATGCTAAAAAAGTTTAATAAGGGACAATCTCGGTATGTGAACAACATCGTGACAGGTGACGAGACTTGGCTCTACTATTATGATGTGCCGACCAAAGTTCAAAACAAACTTTGGGTCTTTGATGATTAGGACACATCCGTAGTTGTCAGAAAATTCCGATCTGTAAAGAAGAAAATTATATTATTATTATAGGAAAATGATACTTGTATTTTTCAAATCGAGTGGAATTGTGGAACGCGTCGATTTGGACACACAGAAGGCAGTCACAGCTGTATGGTATACTGCGCAGTGCCTGCCTAAAGTCATTGGATCTATGAAGAACCTGCGGCCAAAGTCTAGAATGGACATCTGATTCCTCCATCACGATGATGCTCCAGCTCACCGCGCCAAAGCCTGCACCCAATATTTGACCACGACAGAATTGAAACTTCTCGAGTACCCTCTCTACTGTCCAGATGTTGCTCTCTGCGGCTTTGCGCTGTTCCCGCATGTGAAAATGAAGCTAAAAGGGAGGCGGTTTTCCAGTGATGAGGACCTTCTGCGGACTTGGGACAACAAATGTGCTTTACTCCCTAGTGAAACTTAGCAGAACTAGTTCAAAGATTGATTTCGGAGGATGGAGAGGTGTATCGAGTGTAGAGGAAATTACTTTGAAAAAATTAAATAAACAAAGCTGTATTGCAAAACTTTCCTAGTACCCTTTGTATTACCAAATTTTCTTCACAAATATATTTATTTAACCAATTTGAATTTAATAAATGATAGTTTATAAGTTTAAATCGATTGTTTCATTTATTTAAATGTGATGAGCATCATAGCTCAAACATCAAAAGTTTATTAAGAATTATTAAGAACTCTTAACATTCACAAATTTATGAATATTGTACTGTATGAGAATACTTATCTCATATTACTGGTTTTTGTATCGGAGTTTGTAGACAATTCCAAGGGCAAGTAAAGCCCAACAATATGCTTCTTGCCATTGGCGCACCGACAATTTGATCTTAGGATAATGAACCTGAAGAATATTGTCATTAGTACTGTATAGTAGTATTATTTTATTTATTATTTGATAGTTGTAATTAGTATGTCCGGTACAAGTTCATAGCAAAACTTTTTGATTATATTTATAGAGAACCGAATGATTTTATTTTTCAGTTCATCAATGACACGAAAAACGTCGCTCAGAACTTCCTGATTGTATGTTGTCTAGACATAAATTTGTGTTGAAAGGAAGAAACTCTATTTCCCTTACTTTAATGTAATTCATACTTAATGTCGTCGATATACGACACATATTTCATAACTTAATTACATCCACCTTCCACCACATAGATACGGCCTAATGTTACTTTAACGACCTATATATATGGAAATTCATTTTCTATTCAATTTAAGAAGGAAGTGCGAAAGTTCGAGTTTACTAATCAAACATTTGACTAACACTTATGAAATTATATAAGCAATTTGCATCAAACTAATTACACGAAATTTTGCATAATATGTTCGCTAAGATATTCATCGCCATTTAATATCTCAAAGGGCAGTGAGAAATTAAATTTATTATAAACAATAGGTCAAGGATATTCGATAATTAAGAAACACGAATGCTTTTGTGAAAGTCCACTGATTAAATATACACGTCTAGACCTTTGAACAAAGGAATATCAACAGTGGAACAAAAACAGAGGAAAAGTTGCACGCGAATATTATTTCCTTTGATGTTTCATCCTATCATAATAAACACTTTCGCAGGTCAATGTTCAGATATACGTGAACCTGTTGTTCATTTTTAATGTAAATTTCAATCCTACAAAAAAAGGGAACACAAAAGAATATCTAAAAAATATCCGTGAATATCAGAAATTTTCACACGTTTTTGATTTGAGAATTGGTCGGTGTTATTCGGATGTAAAAGTTTTATATTCTCGTATGAATGTTCATATATAATCACCTAACTTATGCTCTTTCATATTTTTATATAAAGGTCACAGGATTGACGTGTATTACGCCGGAAATATATTTTTTAGAATGTTGAAATATTTCCTTAATAATAGCATTATATCAAAATTACACAATATTAGATTGCTTCATTTGAAATTTGAAATTTAATAAATAAAATTTAAAACTATTTAATTTTAAAAAATGAATTTATTAATCCAAATAATTTCCATCTGCTTGAATCACTTTCGTAAACGACGAATATCTGAATCAGAGCTTATGCGAGGTTTCGATGTAGCCCTTAATCTTTTTCTCATTAAGAAATTCTTTTCCTTTTAAGAAAGTGTTTAGATGTTTGAAGACGTGATCTATTAGAGATAAATTGAGCGATTATGGTCGACCCTATAAAATCTCATAATTAAATCGTTAAGTTTCAAAATTTTTGTTAGGGATACGCGGCCCATTGTATTATTATATAACGGAATAAGTTCCCTAATGGTTATAGGATGAGCTCTATATTTTCACTTAACCTGTATTTAGTATAATACATATTAGCTGCTATACTTATACTGTATTCAGTGTCAAGTTAGAGAGTACATTAGGCGGAACATAAATACACATAAAATAATAAAATAACAACAGAACATAAACATTTATAAATAACAATATCTATTAAAGGTCTTAAGAAACTACCGAAACAGCAAACGAAATGCCGCAGTCAAAATTCTACCAACCGTAGCTCTATCAACTAAGACATAATCTCTTTTCTAAAGATGGTAAATGAATCAGAATAAATCTTGGGGTCAAGTTCTACCCTGGGAGGTAATTTTGATGGAGCCTGTGGTTGATTAACTGAATCACTGAAGGTTGATATATAACCCCTTTCCACACTAATTTTCGTATTCTGTACACGTATTTCGACAACTTTGTTGAAAGCCAAAACGCATAGTGTGCGTTTCAGCTTTCGACGGTACAGATCGTACGTGGAATTTGTTTTCGTACGTTGTTTTCCAGGTGCGACACTGTTTAATTATCTGCCAATGATGACAACTTAGTTGTCGAAATACGTATTCAGAATACGAAAATTAATGTGGAAAGGGGTTATATATCAACCTTGAGTGATTAAATTCTACCCAGGGATTTATTGTTTCCACCTGCAGCTCATTTAAAAATCTTATAGCTCTCTATACTCTATACTGCTCTCTTCAATTAGATCTAGACTTAAACATGCAGCTATAGTTCGAAACCCCATTCGCTTGATTTGTAGGCGGCAACTAGAATTTGTTTAAAAAAGATTTCTTAAAACCTCGGCCTATTGTGGAAACAGAAGTTTTCCAACCTGTGATATTGACTAGGATATTTTTTCAACCGCTTTCAAATATCTTCTCTACAACCCCGTCGCATGTTTTCTGGTGTAGCTTTTCTACACAAACTTCTTCATAATCGAATCGATTTACTTAATCGAAACACTAACAAAAAGTAGAGAGAGAGAGAGAACGCTCCACCTCTCGGATAGAAGTAAAAGCACTTATATCATTTTAAAAGCCAAAAAACAGAATATCTGCTAGGTATGCAAAAAGTGATATTGTGCATATAAATGGTCACTGCCTACTGAAACGTAATTAATGAAATAATTCCGAATAAAGCACTGACTTCGCTCAATTCAAGGGCTCGTCGGTCAGACAAAGTCGGATTACATGAAATTGGGCGAATCGATCGTCGTAATCTACGTTTTATTCGGCAGTGAATTATTTCATTAATTACGCTGATCCACTTAATCTTCAGCAAGCTTTAAAAAACATTTATTTCACTTCAACTCAATCACGAATCTTTGCGATTTTATTTATTATTTTACACTCTTAGAAACAAGTCCTAATAACTGTGTAACATTTGAAAACCTTTTTACTTTAGTTTTATTTACATACGCACGTGCATATATTTTTATTTTTATCTTCTACTAATATGTCATACACGTATAATAGGTTTTTAGGTAATTTATTATTATTATTATATGTACTAACAAGTTGTTACTAGAATTTTCTGTAGTTGAAGTGAAGATCTTGAACCATGTCTTAGGTCATCTTTTTTATCTGCGGCGTCAAAACTAGAAAAGGGTGTGACTCGATTAAAGAAACTCCAAAGTCGACATTGATATTGACTAAAGAATAATTGCGAATTCAAAACTACTCTGATCGAAAATTTGAATTTTCAGAAAATGAATTCGTAACATATTAACTGACGACGATTTAAATCACTGATAAGAATTCAAATTTTCTTGAAATAATCGTTACTAGTAATAATGAAATATGTTTTTCAAGTATTAACCTGAAACAAAGCATTAGACTAGCTGAGTAATGACCACCTGAAGAGAAACACTAAAAGAAAAGCCAAAGAAAATATTTACTCCTCTCTATTTATCAATGAGTTTTATTGCAATGTGTGTATGAGTGGTATAAACGATTTAAAGACGCATAACATAAATGACGACGAACATCCTGGTGCAAAAAAATCTGTGGTTATGGAAAGTAACATCGAACTTGTGCGTGAATTTATCAGAAATGAGCTGAAATCCTCATTGCAATACGTGGGAATGGAATTAAATATTTCCAAAGATTTAATGCATCGCATTTCGACACAGCATTTGTGACAGAGAATGATTTGTGCAAGATTTATATCACACAAGCTATATGATGATCAAAAATTGCTCCGATTCCAACATTGCACAGACTTGATTAAAGACTCATAAGTGGACAAAAACTTCAGGTACTCTATTGAAACTGGCAATGGAACGTGGTGTTTTCAATATGATCCAGAGACCAAAGGTCAAAACTCTGAATAGAAGCATCTAAGCGAAGAAAGACCGAAAAAAAGCCTTTTGGATAAGTCAAAGTGAAGACAATGTTGATTTGTTTTTATGATTCGAAAGGCATAGTGCACAAATAGTTTGTACCAACTAGTCAAACAGTCAATGCTGTATATTATCTTGATGTTATGAAGCGTGGTCTGGCCTGTGTTTGTCGTATGCAACCTAAATATCCTGAAAATGGTAGCTGGCATTTATTACATGATAATGCGCCATTTCATCGCTCGCTTATCACTGATTTTCTAACTACAAATGGCATCTTAAACATCAACCACTCACCATATTCACAGGATTTGGCTCCCTGTGATTTGTATTTGATTCTCCAAACTACATTTGCCGATGAAAGGACAACGTTAGGCGGTAGTTGGAACCATTAAAAAGGCGTCGACATCGATCTTGTAGGACATCCCTGACGATGAACTTAAAAATTCATTGGACATGTTAATCAACCTTGCAAAACGTTGTATTGAAGCCGACGGTAACTACTTTGAGTAAAATAAATGAATTTTACCAAAATAGTAAGCTTCTGATTTTATTTTGAAAAAGTTCCGTTTTTTCTGATGTAGACTGCGTATTATATGTTGTAAACATCACCTGATTGCCGGTGGCAACAATTAGATTTGTTTTACATATAATGTAATTTATGGTATATTAAAAGATTCAAAGCTGAATTGCTTCGTGATTTAATTGATGTTGTGATTTACCTAAAAGAAAACATTGACCATATTGAAGAAACTATCGAAACAGTAACGAGAGAAAACTGTATTTTTATCTCTTGAATAAAAGTGAACACTTATAATGATTTCACTTTTATCCCAGGAATGGATGTATACATTACTTTGTATTGTTGTTTTGCCAGGTGCGTAGATATGCCGAACAAGGTCAGGCTACCACATCTAGAATTGAGCGAAGCGATCGGTGTGGTTATTGTCTTGTTCGGCAATAGTTTTTTACGTTAAAGAAATTATTTTTATTAAGTTATGTTTTCACTATTTATCTAATTACTTATAGAATACATGGTATATCTAACTATGTTCCAATATTGATCAGTTGACTGCTTCCGCATGCCAATGCACAACTTGATTGTTCAAACATTGCAGGAGTTTTTGAGTAAAAAAGATATTATGTGACAAAGAAACGAAAGATTCAATTTCCACTGAAAAATTAATATTCTTTATACAGAAAATTTAATAATGAGTTGCCGTTCTATGTAAATTAATGCATTCTACTATTTACCCGGGCATGCTTCTAATAAAATATTCTATTTACTCCTGCGGAAGTTCATTCGAAGCAATTCGTAGGACATCCTACAGCTGTTGTAAGTTCATCGGAAGGTATAACTTCGAAAATGTATTTTATACATATGTATGGAACATTTAAATTTCCTGGGAGGAATACTAAAGGAGTTGTACTTCCTATACTAATTCCACTACAAATCGTCAATCCTTATTTTCTAGGGAAAAATTCGAAAACTGCATTTCTCCTCTTCGGCATTCGACTTACCTACAATTGCAAATGAAAATGAAATTCGTCTGAAAACGACATCGTTCCGCTCTTCATCACAATTTGCCCGTATATTACACTAGCCTAATCTCAGACAAGCGAGAAGCAATATTGGTCTTGAACAATAGGAAATCAACCCAGACGAATGAATACGGGAATATATGGAATACATTCTATGGCTTACTTCTTAAAAAGAGAACATTTCACACAGGCCTCGAGATATTTTACCGATCCTAAAAGCAAGCAATCTTAGTCTCCTCTCTTCCTAATCAGTGGCTTTTTAGATCACTGGAGCCTCTCCTTGATGTTGCACGCCTCCTTGACACCAATCTCTCCAGCAACGAATAACTGTAGGAATATTTGTCTGAATTCGCCTAGCGATTTCATGAAATTCAATATCCGCTTTACGTAATCCATCGATAAGACTTCAAAATCACTGAGCTGACAATAATTTGATTGCCTTCGAACTCTTGGCATTTTAATAATTAAGTCACATCTTTAGACTGTTACAATCGAATAAGCAAACTACACTGATTCAACATAAAGAAACGACAAAAAGGTTTATTGGTCTCTTGCTACTTTTTTTATCTTTTATTATTTTCACCAGACTAGACATTTGTACAAAATTTGATTTAGAATATATACTTTTACCGAGTGATTCGTTTTTTTTTGTCACATAGTATGTGTCTCTTTGCTAGTCGACATACACCATACTTCCTTCTCTTCCCCTAAAATCATTTACTAATGAATATAAAACGACATGACGCTGACGCTGTTCATAGTGTCCAAGTAGCACTGATAATGAGTCTGAATAATATTCGGAAACCAATACAATTTAACAAATTAATTAACTGTACCAAACACTGCATTGAAGCTGATAGGAAGTATATTAATTGAAATAAATGATTTAAATAATTACGATTACGTCTGCGTTTTATTTTTAAAAATTCCGTTTCTTTTTGGATATAGTGTGCAGTACAAGTGGTTTCATCCAATTAAAAATGGCTTTATACAGCGGCCGGCAAAATATATTACCCATTTTATTTCATTAATAACAGAAAAACTAATCGACTATTCACAATGTTATTTTTTTTAATTGAAGCAGTAGACTTTGGAGACTTTTTTATAATCGTACATTTGTCAAAACGGAGCGATGGTCAACAGAGCAGCGCATCTTTCGTATTAAGAAATTTATTTAATTTAATTCAATAATACCAGTTCAAACGTGTTTTCGATGACAATTTGATGTTCAACAGTATGTTCAGCGTAAGTTTGGATTCATAAATGGAGAACACAAAGGTCTGCTCTAGACAAAAAATCAAGTGGAATACGAAAGAACGTATCTTAAAAATGGAAGCTATTGCTTATAATAATTTGAACAGTGGTTCTTTAAAGAGATAGAACCACTGTTCAAATTATTGTTTTGTTTCGGGTGTGTAATGATAAACCCAAGCCTCGCCTTTAATGATATATCGGCACATAAAATCTATCTCGTTTTCTCTAAAACGCTTCAAACCACACAAGAAATTTGGATTCACACCAATTTTTGATCTAAACTGAACTGCCGCGACACCCGCCTAACAGAGGTCTTTTTCATAGCGAACTACTTACTATTCATTAAAAATGAGCGTTCTTTAGAGATATTTATAGCCTTCACTATCTCAGACACCTTCAAGCGAAGGTCTTTCTACACTATGGTATGAAATTATTCAACATATATAGGGGACAGATTTCGGACATCCACTATGTCGTGCATTTTTAACGGTTGTGCCATCAAAATTTAGATCAAAAATCCATTTATCAATAATGAAAAATCAATGACTTGAATTCTGCTGATCTATTCTCCATACCGTCATGAATACTTGCAGTTGAAAATCTATTTAATGAAGAAAGAGTAAGAAATGCAGTAATTGCCGTTACTCCCAAAAAATCTACTGTGAAATATGCTACTGTTTTGAATTCGACCGAGTGACACAATCGAAATATTGAGTCATTTTTATCTAAGTGTAACTAAACAAAATTGTCGTTACTGGCCTTAAGGGAATATTCGTAAAATTCAACAGCGATCTTTACACTGTTCTAAAATAGATGTTCGGCGTGCAATCTCCGTATCTAGAACAACTTGATCCATTTTTAAGAGAATGGTGAAACGGAATTGGATATCCTGGATTTTATAGGATGGCGCAACAAGTCATACAGCGGAAACATGTATATTTTAGAACAATCCTTTACAGGCAGATTAATTTCCAGAAATAGTGGCATTTCATGACCAGCAAGGTTTCTGGGCCTTTCAGCACCAGATTATTTTCTCGGGAGCTATTTAAAATTTAAAATTTTTGCGAATAAACCCAGAACCCATAAACGAACTGAATACTAATATTGCAAATGAAATCAAAACTCTGCATATTCACCAAAACGCTATGTTAAAATTTGTAATATAGATAGAAACATGCATTGAAGAGAATGCCAGTAGTTTGAGAATATATGATCCTTTGTTTTGTTGTTCAAGTTAATAAATTTTTACTAGCTGCTTAAAATTAATTGTTCATTTTGCCGGAAGTTGTATAAAGAATATTCCAAAATATGTTGTACTAAAATATCCCTTCTGAAAATTATAAAATCCACACCATTCTTAGAGAAGTTACCAGTATTTTTTTAACAGTTTCGATCAATACGTTATAGCAAGGTTCCCTAAGTGTACACCGCATGCATATTGTGAAACTTTTGGAAGAAGTTGCAGCAATTAAGAGAAAGCTGCAGTTACGGATAAGAAAAATCAATGAGGATAGCGATCAAAACTATTGGTCTGAATTTCACAAATACCTGGACTGTAATAAAGCGTTCTTTCACAAGACTTGGCTGTCCCTTTTCAAGAAAGATCTCTCAAAGCTCACTAACTGGTTTCCCAAATACTTTGGGGAAGACAATGTCGAGAAATTTGCTTGGATCCAAGAACCTTTCCGTGTTCAGGCTTCACCAGAATTCATTTCACAGGAAGAAGAAAATTTAATTGAACTTTTTCGTGACAACAGCCTGAAAAAAAGTTTGCTTCTCGATTTAGTGGAGTTCTAGATGTCAATCGAAAATGAATATACGACTCTGAGTTCAAAAACTGTAAGGATGCTCATTTTTTGGACAGCAATTTGCTTATGCGAAGCCAGATTTTCAGCTATAACTGATAAAAAGCAAATATCGCTCAAAAGATTTATGTGGAGAGAGAAATGAGAATGGCAGTGTCAAACCTTATTCAGCGTGTTAAAAAAATGCTTGGTGATCAGGAAGCTTACCCGTCATATTAACTTACTTGTAGTTGACGATTTTCACCATTTATTTCATATTTTCTGTATTTTCATATTTTAGCTTCATGGTTCTTTATATTCAATTTCAATAAATGTCAGCTTCAGATTTTGAGGTTTTCCTTAACAGTTTTCCTTTCTGTGCCTGATTTATATCTTTGTACATATACTTTGAGGAGGACGCCGGCAGAAAATATTAACCTGTAAGTGCGCCACGAAATGATAAAATTTTGAAAGCCCTGTGTTATTGTATAACGTGTCAATAGATATGTAATTGTGCCAATAACTATAGCAATTTAATTTAATGTTTATTTAAATAAAATTCACGCAAAGTTTTCTGCGAAAATTTAAGCCTATTAGAAAGGGTATTAAAGATGCGCTCTATATTACAAACGCGTTCCTTTCCAAATTAAACTTTCCGTTATAGAATCCATTATCTACGAACAATTATATCATTTCCTTTATTGGAAATTTAATATCGAAAACTGGAGAATTAAAAAATATTTATTTGTTCGAGTGCGCGTTTGTTCAACTGCAGCAAATATTTAATGAAATAATGAGACAATTCTATACAGATAAGAGAATTTTTCCCTATTCCCCTTTTTTAATTACGTCATACTTTGTGTGCGATATTCCAACTGGGCGGTTTCATAATTACATAATGTTATTTTCCTGTTCGTTGCACGAGCCAGACGAACATCTGATTACGAATGCAAATATTGTGTGTACCGTAGAAGAGAGCTTTTGTTATACAATATTCTAAATTTAGAATTATTTTGCGTAAGAATAATATATAAATGTCACATGCCAGAGAGCATGAACAATATTATTATCCAGTGGTTGAAATGGAAAAATTGTTGCTCCCACGAAAGAATCAGAACGAATTTCCTGCGGAAGATGTTGGATTAATTATTTTCCATCTTGCCTGGTACATAAAGGATTTCTTTTTATTAAGCAACAGTTGACTTGAACATATCAAACGAACTAATGTAGATGCAATTAAGTTGATAGAATAAGATAATAAATTACTTCTGAATTCAGAAAATATTATTCAAACCCTAAACAAATACATACAATTTCGAACACTCGCTAAAATAATGCTTCCGATTGTATTTGACTTACTTAAAATCAAAGAATATTCATTAAAAACCATAGTAGTATTGTATATATACCACTTGGAAAATGAGTGTCCAAGAAGACTAGTAATACATATGTATTGAGAGAGAACATTGCTATATTTCGAAACACAAGATTACAGTTGACGAGCAATGGGTAAAGGTACGAAGGTAGTTTGACAAGTAGTGAGAATGGAAAGGAAAAACGAATTTTTAAATACAAAATAATTTTTATTTTTCAATATATGTATTCTCCTAAAAGAGCAATATATTTATTCCAACGGTGCTCCAATGCCCTTATGCCATCTCTAAAATGCGATTCCGGAGGGCTTGCAAAATACTCATTTACGAAGATGGTAAGTTCGTCGTTAAACGAAAATTTCTTTCCACCTATTACCGTTTTCAATTTTGGAAGAAAGGTGGAAGTCGGAAGGGGCTAGATCCGGCGAATAAGACGCATGCGCTACTAATTGGAAATGCCACTCGTGGATTTTGGACATCGCAACTGTGCTGGTATGCGAGGGAGCGTCGTCTTGGTGAAATAGAATCTTTTTCTTTGCCATTCCTGGCCGTTTAGCACGAATCTCAACATTTAATTTTTGTAGAAGTTCTGCATAATATTGTCCGTTTATTGTGGTACCTTTCTGAAGGTAATCAATGAGCAAAATGCCCTTTGAATCCCAAAAAATTGATGCCATCACCTTGTTTGCCGATGAAGTGGTTTTCGCTTTCTTTGGAGGTGCAGAACCACGTTCTAACCATTGTTTCGACTGTTGTTTAGTTTCGGGTGTATTGTAGTGTGTCAAAGTTTCATCGCAAGTAACAAATCGCCTACAAAAATCAACCAGATTCCGCGTATAAAGGTCCAAACACTCATTGGAAATGCGAAAACGAGAGAACTTTTGATCAGTCGTAAGCAATCGCGGCACCCATCTTGCCGAAAGCTTGGAAAGGCCCAATTCTTTCGTTAAAATGTGGTGTACCCGTTCTGTTGAAATGTTTACCATGTCTGCTATCTATCTCACTTTGAGTCGTCGATATTGCGTGATAATATTATGGATTTTTATAATCATTTCCTCAGAAGTCACGATTTTGGGTGCTCCAGAGCGCGCTTTACCAACACAGCTTGTTCTACCACGTTTAAATTCATTTATCCATCTACTTATTGTGGCGGATGATGGAGCAGATTCACCTAATGTTTCCCATAACTCATCTTTTATTTCTGTAGCTTTCATACCCTTAATTACGAAGTATTTAATCACCGCACGATACTCTGCTTTTTCCATTTTAAGAAAACGACGTGTTGCTCCTTTTTCAATCAGCTATCAAAAATAAACTAATCAACCGATTTATCTAAATATCGGAATGTAATCATATAAGTAGGCAATCTAAATTACAGTGTATTTGTTTTACCAATTAGAGCGCCACCTATGTGTCATTCTCACTACTTATCAAACTATCCTCGTAGCAGTGAAGCAGTAAGATTGTGAAGTGTATTGGTCTGTATTTCCACGTAATCTTTCTTTACATTTCTAGCCTTTACTTCCGACTCTATACGTCTTCTTTGTTGATTACTTCTAACTTTTTCACAAGGTAGAAAACTAAATTGTCTTCTGCAATAACTTGTGTATCTATAGCGACATGATTTACCGAAAAACATGTACAACGTTTGCTAAGTATTTCGATGCTTTCCTTTAGATTTGGTATCGAAGTACTACTCGTACAAACTGGCTGTATTATCATCATTCTTTGTATTAAAATTACGTTTTCGGAATGTTTTTTAAGTCTAGGAAATAAGTGAAAGTCGTTTGAACCCGTGTATGTGTTATTTGACGAGTTATCTTTCTAGATAAAATCACGATCCTCCAATACTTGCTTGCACAATTTCGTTAGTGTGGATTGGTGTATTGTCGCTTTTGATCAATCTTTTTTTCCCCATTTTTTTAACGATGTTCCCCAATTTATGCAGAATTATATTGAGTTGTTCGCAAAGTAATTTCATTTTCCGTGTGATAGTTGCTAGTTACGTTTTTAATCAATAAAATTTATTATATAGAGTGTTTCAAAAAGAATATACGTGTTTCGAATGCATATATTTATTAAACTTTAAGACATACGAATATGAAACTTTATACACATATTTACAAACCTCTCAAGTTCAGATTACAGATGTTCAACATGTCCTCCATCAGCGACACGAACAATATCACATCGATACTCAAATTTCTCCCATACTCGGGCAAGAATGTCTGCCGTCACTGATGTTATGGTAGTACCGATCCGGTTCCTCAACTCTTCCAGGTTCTGTGGGAGTGGTCGTACATAAACGTTGTCTTTAACGGAACCCCACAGGAAGAAGTCACAGGGTGTCAAATCCGGTGACTGTGGAGCCCAACTGAGACATGCTAAGTCGCCAGTTTCTTGACCACTAATCCAACGGCTCGGTAGGGTTTCATTCAGATATTCACGCACTTGGCGACTCCAACGAGGGGGTGCCCCGTCTTGTTGAAAACTTAAGTTGTCTTCATGCAGCCTCGGAAACAACCAGTTTTGTAACATAGTGAGATATTGCTGACCGTTAACCGCGCTTCCATCAAAGAAGAATGGGCCGTAAACAGATGATCGGGATACCGTACAAAACACATTGATTTTAGGTGAATCTCGTACATGTTCCGCCATTGAACATGTACGAGATTCGCCTAAAATTCAATCCATTGCCAAGCAAACAATTCTCTCACTGTAGGAGAAGTAGTGATTATTTCCAAAAATGGACCAGTTAATTATCCTCGATGCTCAACATTTGTAGACTTCTTTCTTTAGGTTAGGTTAAGTTGTTCGTTTAAGCCAACAAATCAGTAACATTACATGACTTGAAGACAAACTTTGAACATATCTTTACTGACACTCGTTCCAATTTATGTGAAAAATTCTTTAAAAAATTGGGTTCAACCGATTAATTCCTGTCTACACTTCTGTGGAAGATATTGGAATTATATTGAATTATGGTATGGCATTTCCTCAATAATTGTGTTAACTGTATTTTACACCGAACTAGAAATAATCTTAAGTTTTTCACAATATCTGTGTCTTACAATTAAAAGGCGTCGCTCTTAATGAAAAACACTTTCTACATGCAAGTTTAGACTTGTGAGATTTGTATTTATGTTATTTTGGTAAGTATGCAGCGTTATTGTAAATTGTCTCCCAAATTAAAATATTTTCGTCAATGCTATTATAAATTCAGGAGAGAATTTTTGTCAACAACAAATATATAAGTATTTCTTACAAATATCTCACATCCAACTTAGATAATACTACAAGTTCTTTTATTAGATGTTAAATTACCCGAAAACGAATTTTAGTTTCTCATAAGTTTTCAGTTAAAAACAAGATCACTGTTATTCGTCTTCAACTTATTAAAATAATCAGGTCGCTCATGTATTATTCATACGCTTTGTAATATTAAAACGGCGTATATTTAGAACTTCTACAAAATCTTATTATAATCTCATGGCAAGAGGCATTCAATAAGATTGCAGAAAATATCAAGGAAAGTTCAGGCCAGGGTCGTATAGTGACTTGTACGGAGTCTGGAACAATATCGATTGTAATAAAATCTTTACTGATGCGCTCAGTCTCTTAAAAAATATTTAACTTGTAGATATAGGGAAAAAAAAGTTGTTTTTTAATACTTTCATCCACGTAACATAAAATTGTTACAAAGATCATCAGAAATTTTCTATTTGGTCTAGTCACGCTTCTCGGGATGTTCTCGAAGATCGTTGAGAAGATTGGGCTTTTTTGCTTTTATTCTTCTTATTTAAATTAATTACGAAATCAGTTAATAATAATAAGTAACTTCACATCCCTCAATAGATTAGTGCTAACTACAGGAGGCATTAGCGAGCCATGAATTATCACTACGCACGCACTCGCGGTGCGTTTCAAAAACTTTGTCTGGAAGACCACTAAAACTTTTCTAGACAGAACTCTTTAGATTCAATCTCAAAACCCCAGCGTAATAACCTAAACTGAAAAGTAACTTACCGTTGAGCTATCGATAGGTTACGTTAGCGATGAAAGACAATAGAGTAACTAGACTAGGAGCTAGAATTGACTTGGACCGAAGAAACGAAGAAGGTGACAAGAATGTCATATCAAAAGTTTATACTGGACAAGAGAATTCCCTTACGGGAACATGTTAAGTTGTGTGAAGCATTCTTTGGGATGTAAGGTTAGTTTGCATTTAATGCATATAAATTTGACTATTTTTGCGGTAAATTTCACATCGAGTTTTGTTGATATTTTATGAGACAGTCATATTTCTCATATTTGGATTGATGGTGCAGGGTTGTAGAAAGGCTACTAGGATCTCTATTAGACCCAATATTGTTCTTCTGAAAGTTAAATAATCTAATTAACCATCATTACAACGATAGAGTTGACAAGCATTTTGCCAAGCCATGTCATGACATTGAATTATTAATGGAAAGTACCATTTTTTGTTTCATATCGATTCTCTACATAAACATGTTTTTGTCAGCTTTACTGACACCATTCATGTTTTCGTTATATTTTTTTACAATGCAAGATAGTTGCACGTAGACAATTTTCGTCTTTTTTTGGTTCAACTTTTCCCGATGTCTGGTAGATCACTAGAATCATTCCCGTTTTTAAAAAAGGTGATCGTTGTTCTCTCTATAATTATTTACCAATTAGTATTCTGTCTAATTTTGCTAAGATTTTTGATTATATTCTCCACCAAAAACTTACTAATTGTTTGAAATCCTTTATTTCTCTCCAACAACATGGTTTTACTGCTGGTAGATCCACTGTTTCCAACTTAGTGGAAATAACACAATTTCTTAGCGAATCAATGGACAATAGACAGCAAGTGGATGTCGTTTATACTGATTTTGCTAAGGCTTTCGATACAATTAACCTATCAGCATTACTTTCTAAATTATCCAGCTTTGGATTTTGCCATTATGTAATTGATTTGATCTCTTCATATCTACATAACAGAAGTTGCTATGTTTCGTATAATGGATTTTCCTCAGATGTATATACTGCTTCTTCTGGAGTTCCACAGGGATCCACTTTGGGACCCTTATTGTTTAATATTTTCATTAATGATCTGTTCAAATTACTTACATGTAATTCCTTGGCACATGCTGACAATTTAAAAATTTTTTCTAGGATAACATCCTATGACGATTGCCAGATACTGCAGCATAATCTTAGTACAATTAGTGATTGGTGTGTGTAGAACGATATTACTATTAATGTTGATAAGTGTGCTGTTGTCACTTTTACTGAAAACAATAATCCCCTTATTAGTCAGTACACCATTGATCACACTGTCATTCTGAGGGAATTATGGATCTTGGGGTCCTGTTCGACTCCAGACTAGAATTTACAGATCACATCACTACTGTATGTGCTTCGGCGTCACGTGCTTTGGGTTTCCTTGTGCGTTCCTGCAGACATTTTAATAACATTGCGGCTCTCAAGGTTTTATATTATGCTTTTGTCCGGACTAAGCTTGAGTATGCCTCGGTGGTATGGTATCCGTGCTATATTTATCAGAGTTTGTTTCTGGAGAGAATCCAGAAAAGATTTTTAAAGTACTTATCTTACCGGCTTGATGGTACATACCCACCGAGAGGAGTTGATTATGAGGCGTTATTGGTTAGACAGAGCTTTCAATCTTTGTCTTGTCGTAGGGATGCTACCAGTGCGAAGTTTCTTGTTAACTTGATTAATAATGGTATGGATTCCCCTTCTGTACTATCTCAGGTTTGTCTATTGGTTTCTTCTCATTCCACTCGGTCTTTTGATTGCAGGACTAATGTTCTGTTGAAAGCTCCGCTTAATCATATCTGCAGGAATGCGAATAGGTTATTACCAGATCCTTTTCGTAGGTAATAATTTCGGTGGCTTAAGAGTGTGGTACAAAATTGGTTTCATATAAGTTCTTTTTTTTGCCTATAAATATATTCTTAAGTTTTTAGTTTTCATTTATTATTATTATTGCATATTTTAATTTTCATATATATTTAAGTTAGTTTTATTTAATACTTGCACACTGTACATATTGTTTGATTTGTCCTTTAAATGGTTTGTCTGTTGGACAATAAAAATATTATTAACAATGTAATTAATTAATTATAATTAATATTTTTTGACAGAGGATCTGGGAAACGATTTATTATACTTGTACGCTCTATTTACTATATTATTGATGTACCATTTGTGTAAAATAATTTCATTAACTTGTTAAATAAGCGAAGCTTGTTTCCTTTTATTTATAATTTGTAGTTCATCTCCGTCTAGAGCCGTCTCATTTTATTAGTTTTGCTCTGACAATAAATGAAAATAATTACACTATTTAGTTTCGTTGAAAATATCTACAAGACCTTCACACTTGAATCAATCTTTTCCGAGTTTCTTTTATATGTTTTGCCGCCCGTTAATTTAATTTTCAGAAGAGTAAACTCTTTCTATGTGTATAAATAATATCCCAGACGTTAGCATCTAGTGGTTCGCCCGCTAACTATCTGCGAACTTCTTCTAGGCGGAATCATAATTCACGTTTATAAAGTAGAAGTATAGTCCTCATATCCACGTTCTTTCATTTTGATTTAGTTAGAATTACTTATCGTACGAGCTTTATCTATTCTATTCTCTCTTATAGTTTGTGTTGTTTTAATTTGTCTTGATCTGAGTTCTTACAAGAAATGAAAGGAAGTAAATGAAAAGATTAATTTGCAACTAGCATCAGAAACAGATGTGCGAGAGACGCGTTTAGGTCTTACTAACAGCTTGCATCATGTCAGTGACGCGAAGATGCTCCGCAAAAGTTGATTGTTAATTGCTGTTAGAAATAAATTTCTAATTCTAATACATGAATTATAATTAAATATGTTATTTGCAACATCAATATATAACAGGCGAGGCTGTATACTACTGCAAACCTGGAGGTTTGTTCAATATTATTCATTATTGCGTCGCATTTGTTATATTCTTTACATACTATATTTTCACTAAATTAGAAACTAAACTGTTATGAAACCTAAAACTCTTATTAGATCTAAATATTCTTAAAACCTCGATTTCATTAAATTATTAAGCAATAACTTTTTATTCCTTATACCTACTATATATAGTCGTGTGTACGACAACAGACAATTCTGATGTAGCTACATATATTGAAATTATTTAAAATTCTTGAATATGCATACAGGGTTTCCGGTAAAGTACCGAATACGAGGGGGAATTACTGAGTTTCCTAGTCATGCACTGTTACTTACCTATACATTAAAATAGCAGTACCATAGCTGGCGGCATTGAACGCAAACGTATAAAGTTCTGGGGGTTGCAAAATAATTCAACAATTTTTTAATCATCCATTACTGTTGTGATATGGGCCGAGCAAAACATTGTTCTTCGGAAAAAATAGCAATTATACTCGATCTATTTAATAGAGGCAAAAGCTACAAGTTTACACAAAACACGCTCTCACGTTCTGCGAAAATGATTGTAAACACCAAAAACTGGAGAAAAGTGAAAGAAATCGTGGCGGAAAAAGGAAAACTAGCCCTAAAGAAGACAGAAACATTATAACTTGTGCAAAAAAAGACACCGTTCATAAGCTCAACTGCAATTAAAAGTGAGTTACACCTTTGTATAAGCATCTCTATTATTGGACGAAGATTGATTCAAGGAAAGTTGCGTGTAAGAAGGCCTAGGAAGGTACCATTATTAAATAAAGGTGGTGAAATGTACTGTGGTCTGATGAATTTTATTTAATTCCGATGCATACCAACAACACGTACGAAGACTATCATTCACAGCATTTCAAACCCAGTACACAGGCTGAAGTATAATGCTGTGGAGGTGTTTTTCGTGGAATGGCGTAGGCCCTTTACACAAGATAGAAGGCATAATAAGTGCTGATATCTAGGTGAACATATTACAAACTGTGCTTCTACCATATGAAGAGAAAAAGATGCCTCTAAGATGGTTGTAAATGCAGGATAATGATCCGAAGCATGTTTCTATTAAAGCGAAAATATGATTTCGCGTTTTGGGTTAGCCGTCACAATCGTCAGACTTAAACCTCATTGAAAATTTATGAGTGGAGCTGAAAAGACTATATCTGTTGCTAAGCTGCAAAATATTGACGATCTGTGGAGAATATGCCAAGCTGAATGGCAATCAATTTCAGCAGAGGCATGTCGGCAACTGGTGAACTCGTTGTCCTATATTTGTCAAGAGGTGACAAACAATAAAGGTCAAGCAATAAAATATTAAGTGTTTCAATCCAGTTAACTAAATAAAAATGACATTTGGTTAGTATTTTGGCATGATTGCTATTTTAATGCACAATTATTTTGTTTGTCCTAGAATAAACAGTTTCATTTTCTCTTTAATATTAAAAAAAACTTATTAATTTATTGTTATAGTTACGTAACATGTTGGAATAAAGAGTTCGATTTCTTTTATTTAACGTATAAATTGATATTTCAGCAAATTTAAGACCACTGCTATTTTCGTGCACATGACTATATATGCACTAAATTATTTAAAAAAAAAATTAATAATTTGTTCAAATTCTTAGATTTCTAACAGGAAATAAAAAAAGAATAAAATTTAAGGGAAAATTACTAATAAATATTTAAGATTTATTCTTTAATGTTTGTTCTGTGCGTTCTATAATTATCGAACGATAAAAGTTTCTGGTAAATCCTTTGCGACGAGGAGGGACTTGCTTAATTTATTCTTATTTATCTGAAAATTAATTTCAGTAAGAGGAAATAACTTTTAAACAGAAAATAGGGATAAAATATAACGATAATTTAGGATTTAGCCGCGCAGCACGCGATTATAAATTACTTGAATTTACTGTGTAGTTGGCGCTTTTATTATTCAATTTGAATATGATTATACCGTTTAAAAATATATTACTCCTCTTCGTGTAATCCCTGTATTAGATGATTGTAGAGATTTTGATATAATCCTGTAGAAAGTAAATTACGAAATCAATAAACGACAAAATTTGGCAATCAATATAATTTGCATAATCCTCAATACCTCTACTACAAAACTGAGCTAATGTATTACTGAAAAACAAATTAAACAAGAGAAGTTCGGTAACAAATATACTTTGATTACATTTGGTAGAATTATAGAGTGATTAAAACTATTTCATGTGACACTATAAGTTCAATAAATTTAAGTTTTAACAAGATCTTCCTATTTTAAATACTTCCGATTCGAAATTAAACGAATTCAAAATAGAATCGAGTAACAAACTTATTTCTTTTGACGCTGTTCCCGAAAGTTCTAAACCTTAATTATGCTTAAAGATTTTCTTCATTTCAAATCCATTTCGGGTGAATTAACGAATGAATATATAAGATGCACGAAATTATGCATGGATCAAAATACCTTTTCCTTTAATAATAGATTCTATAAACAAACATTCGCAGAGCAACGGGTAATCCTTTTTCTCCTTTCTTAGCTAACTTATTCCTTAATAACTGTGAAAACAAAGTTAAAATTAATTGTGGAATTTTTCCAAAATTTTGGGCAAGATGTGTTGATGAAATGTTTGCAATTGTATTGGAATCTTTTAATAATAATGACTTCTTAAAATTCATAAACAATCAATGTCCATCAATAAAATGTACATATGAATTAGAAAAAGAAAAGTATACCATTTTTGGATTTAAAAAATTCAATTTTGGACAATAAATTAGAATTTAATTTCGGTTGCTACTGAAAATGTGTTCGATGCACACGAAACGTACATCTGCTCTTTTAAAATTAAAATTTATTTTGTGAAAAAGTGTTTCATTTCATTAACTGCATTGTCCCTTTTCTTAATATCCTCTTAATTTTCAAATTTCCAAGAATATATAATAATAATCCATACCTTCACATTCCTGAACAGCTTAACGATAATTGTAGGAGTCTTTGGTAGATCATGGGGATATTAGTACGCCTGCACTCGTCGTGCAACTTGAGATCTTTGTCTGTTAACATTCGTTTAAACCGAATAGAGAAACCTTCCCGGAAAGCAAGTCGTCGGATTTTAAACCGACACCAGGCATGATAACCCAATGACATACCACTGAACTATCAACCGGCCTATATAGTTTCTTTCGATTTTAGTCAGATGTGTCCTTGGTGTAAGTAAATATGAATATTCCCTGCCTCTAGTATTATGATCATGCGTCAATTTGCATTTTAAAAAATTCATTTAAATTTGAGTAAAAATTTGAGAAAAAGATGCTTCGGATCGTTATCCTGCATATACAATCATTTTAGGGGCATTTCTTTCTCTTCATGTGGTAGAAGCACAGTTTGTAATATATTCACATAGATAGTATTCATTATGCCTTCTATCTTGCGTAAAGGGCCTACGCCATACCACGAAAAACACCTCCACAGCATTTTACTTGAGCCTCCAAATTTTATCGTCTTTTTGGTGTGCTGGGTTTGAAATGCTGTCAATGGTAGTATTCGTATGTGTTGTTGGTACGCATCGGAATTAAATAAAACTGTTTTCGATTCATCGGACCACAGTACATTTTACCACTTTTTTTCGTCCCATTGTACGTGTTCTTGAGCAAACGACCATCTACTTTGCATTTGGATTTTATTTAATAATGGTATCTTCCTAGGCCTTCTTACACGCAACTTTCCTTGAATCAATCTTTGTCCAATAATAGAGGTACTTGTACTAACACAGGTGTAACTCACTTTTAATTGCAGTAGCACTTATGAACGGTGTCTTCTTTGCTCAAGTTATGATGTTTCTGTCTTCTCCAGGGCTAGTTTTCCTTTTCCACCACGATTTTCTTTCACTTTTCTCCAATCTATAGCGTTTGCAATCATTTTCGCAGAACATGATATTGTATTTTGTATAAACTAGCTTTGCCTCTATTAAGTAGATCGAGTCTAATTCCTGAAAACAAGTCGTCGGATTTTAAACCGATCCCAGGCGTGATAACCCAGTGGCATACCACTGAACTATCAACCGGCCTATATAGTCTCTTTCAATTTTAGTCAGATGTGTCATTGGTGTAAGTAAATATGAATATTACCTGCCTCTAGTATTACGATCATGTGTCAGTTTACATTTTCAAAAAATTTATTCAAATTATCTTCGCTAAAAATGGTACATTTTAGTATGATTAGATGGAAAAGTGAGTTTATTATAATCCTTAAAAGTAACCATACAAGAGTTCCTAGCCCTTAAATTAATGATTGCCCTAATGAAGGTTTTCTTTGTATTTTTAAAATCCCTTGAACACAGAATTTCCTCTAAAGCTGACACCGTAAATAAATCGAGCTTGGCAGTATCCGTTGTAAATACTCAGATAAACCTCGACAATAACATTATGAAATATTACTCGCAAATTGTAACAGAATGAAGAAAGTTTTGAAACCAGGTTATTAATATGACCCTTCCATCTCAAAAGTGGATCCAGATTCAACCCCAAAAACGTCGTACTTCCAAAACAAGTAAATGGGATTCCTTAGGTAGTATTTGAGTTAATTTCCAGATTAACCAATATGTATTAACTTACTAAGCTTAAAATAGACAATTCGCGAGACAACATAAATTAGATTGTAAACCTACTGATAATTTCTTCGGCAGAAAGTGCTCGAATAAAGTAGTTAACTACTTCGGACAAGTAATTGATGCATAACAAAAACAATTGGGGTCCTAAGATAGATCCCTGTGGGACACCACGAGATATGTCTGCCATTCCACCTTTGAATTAGTGTAATCTAAATCACGCATATTATGGATTTAGCATATTCTTATAATAATGCTCTTCATATACTATATATAAAATTACCACTTGTACAATAACACAGTCGAATCTCTTGTTTATTTTAGAAACTAATAAAAGCATTCGTGCATTTCCCCAACTTACCCTACATACTAAGTTGTACTAATTATATTCCGTGTACTTGGTAATAAATTGAAGTATTTGTAATAAACGCTATAATTTTTTCGCCAATATATTTCTATGAATATTAATAATGTAGATACCTGTCAACAACAAAAATTAATAATTTTAATTAAAGGCGTATTGTTGTTACATGTCAAATCAATCTTATCAATTCCTATTTATATTGATTTATGTGTACCACTCGACGTGAATATTTCACATTAATCATCAACGCGTCTCTGATCTCCAAAATACATCATTCAGGCATAGATGCAATGATGTTCTCTCACCCATAAAAAATAAACAAATTGTCGAATGCGAGTGCTAATAATAAACTGTTATTAGTATTACCGGCAATAAAAATAAACGCCATCTAGAAATTAACAAGTCGGAAAATGTAAAACACAATTTTGGCGATAAATTATAGTTGTATTTATGTGCGTATGTACATGTATGTTTTTGCTATTTTCGAATGAATATTTTGATATTTATGAATATTTTTAATAGTCATGACAGAACGTGTTATGGAAACTTTACAAGTAAATTTGTCAAAAGTATTGGTAAAAGCTAACTGAAGCTCATTTTTAACCGCAAACATGCAACAACGAAAGTTTGCATAGTCAAATTTATTTAGCAGTTGATTCCCGTCATTGATAATTTATTACGTTATACGAGGGTGGTCCCAGAAATACCCTACCTAACAAAGACTACACAAAAATTTTGGAAAGAAATATATTTATTTTTCAACGTAATCTCCTTTCAGCTCTATACACTCTTTGATACACTTTTTATAATAACAACTGTCTTGCTCCTCAAAATAGCCATTAACTGCCGACATCACTTCTTCATCGTTGGAAAATCTTTGACCACTGAATCATTTTTTCAAGTTTTGGAACAGAAAATAATACAAGAGGGTTAAATCTGGTGAATAGGGTGCATGAGGTAGTAATTCAAACTTAAATTCATTAACTTTGACCATTGCAAATTTGAGAACTGGTGCATTGTCTTGATGAAACAATACTTTCTTCTTAGCCAAATGCGGTCGATTTTGCTTGATTTCTTCGCTCAAACTGCCGTTGTTAGTTTTCCCTTTTTTCAAGATAACCAATGAAAATTATTCCACGTCCATCCCAAAAAGCCGATGCCATGACCGTGCCTACAGATGAAACGGTATTCACCCTCTTTGGAGCCGGTTCTCCCTTTTGAGTCCACTGTTTTGATTGTTCTTTTGTCTCGGGTGTGAAGTGATGGACCCATGCTTCATCCATGGTTATGAAACGGAGCAAAAATTCTACTTTGTTGTTGTGAAACTTCGCTAAACACTCAATTGAAACATCTTCACGATACTGTTTTTGCTCGAGTGTGAGCAAACGCGACACCCATCTCGCACACAGCTTTCTCATGTCCAATTTTTCAGATAATATGCGATGTACCGCATTTTTTGAAATGCCTTCTATGTCTACTAGCTCGCGCACTTTCAGTCAACGATC
Source organism: Dermolepida albohirtum (assembly GCA_031893035.1). NCBI lineage: Eukaryota > Metazoa > Arthropoda > Insecta > Coleoptera > Scarabaeidae > Dermolepida > Dermolepida albohirtum. The sequence goes on from JAVIWB010005397.1 coordinate 533,548, forward strand.
ATCCAGTACAGCTTTGTGGATTTTCTTCACCATTTCTGGAGTCGTCACCTCATTTGATCGACCACTGCGATGCTCGTCTTGGTAGTTCGTACGGCCCCGTTTAAACTCTGCTACCTCATATTTCACTATTGTACACAAAGGAGCAGACTCACCCAGAGTAGAATCCAGTTCAGTTGGGGCCTGTTAAATGAAAGTATTGTATCACGTAACGATGACCAATTTTCTCCGTTTTTACGAATTTACTGAAAACGTTCATTATTGATGGCTGCCAAACAAATACTAAACAACATGGCGTCTTCAAACTTAAAACGTATGCTTTATAGATTAAGTACTTTTTAATACGGTGATACTTTTTAAACAACTACCGCCATCTCTAGGTCAGGCCGGGTACTTAAAGGACCACCCTCGTATCATGCGCTGTCATTTTAAATAATAATAAGTTTGTTTTATTACCTCTTACTGTGTATAGTGGGGTTCGATTAATAATTCATTAAAGTTTAATTTACTATCATAATTAATAATAATGATAATACTTACACGTGATGGCCAGTAAATTTATTACGAGCACTACCGTATTGTACGAGTTTCTGGCTAGCTCTAGCGCTGCAATAAAATGCAAACAAAGAAAAGAAGTTAAAAGAGTTAATAATTAATAATAGTTTCATTTATGATGATCCATCAAAGATCTATGACGTACGTCAAACTGAAAAAAGTTGTTAGCAGAAATAAAACAAGTTTACCCTTAAAATTTAATTTACTAATTTCAATAAAATAAATAAATAAATAAATCTTGAATGTGTTAAATAAAAACAACCGAAAAGCGAGAGTAATAAACTAAAGCTAAATATAAGCAATTGTAAATGCTGTTCTTGGAAGATAGGGCCTTAGTTTTAGGATATCGATACTGACAAACAAAGAGATTTCTTCTTGAAATATTTGCAACACAAACAGTGTCTTAATAATAATTTTCCTGTTAAGATCGAATTGCATTTAAACTAAATATAGTAATTTAAAAAACATGAAAAAAAAAATGATTGTACATGCGAAGTGTAACACTTTACATGTTTATCTTATTTTCTGCGAAAGGCTGTCTATCTTGGCATATGTACATTTCCCATTTTCCAACAGTGCTTCCAAAATTTTAATATTTTTAAAATTTTATAGTTAAAAAACATTTCTTAAAACTTTATAATGTAGATACAAATAATCAGATAAATAATTAACTAAATTTTGTGAAAACAATATTATTGAGATATAAGACACATAATTTTAATAATCATTTGCTGACAGAAAGTGCAAGTAAGAGCAAATTTTAAATTAAAAATTAGAACACTAGTTTACACAATATCTGTTGCTGTTGCCTGAAACATTTTAGTTGTTACTGTCTATTGATAGCATGCTCATTTCAAATGTTCAAGTCGATTTTGTTTATCAAATATGGTTTTTGAATCACAGTGTTTAGAAAAGAAGACACATAGTACGAAAATTTTATAAAAATTAAGATTATTTAGATACAAAAACTTCGATTTAAAGTTTTTCTCTTATGTACTTAAAAAAATGGCGCATCAGTAATCAGCAAAACTCAGACATCGTAAGCGTATCCTAAAAACCTTGATAACGCTCTTCAACGATGCGTAAATGCTGATGTATACGGACGCCCGCTCCTCGCTCAGATCTCCTAAATTTTTAAGAAACCTATCTAGGTGATAATAGAGAAAGTGGAGTTTATTACTCATATTACATTCCATATTTTTTAAATGTAAAAGTTGATTTTCCGGACAGCAGGCCATCAAACTCGAACCCGAGGCCCCAGACCTCATCACTGAGCTATCAACCAGCTACATTGGTAAGGTTATAGTGTCGAATCGATGACATGAATCAACCGCAAAACGAATTTCATTTTATAGGACATATGCGAATAATACTAACTTCTGTATTTGCTGCTGGACCGAATAAACAGCTCCATGTTTATTCGGTCGAGCAGCAAGCAGCTAGATTATTATAAATACACGCAATTGGGGAAAAAATTAATATAGAGAAATAAGCCTTTAGCCCTTCATTTGAATTACCCCAGAACGAAGTAGATTAGAAGAGGCGTGTTTGGCTGTGATACTACGCGGATGAATCTGATACGCTGAAAGGTCTAAGTTAGAAGATGACAAAAAATCGGGCGTATACTGAGAAAGCTTTAAAATAGCTCACGGTTTTTCTCTTAAGCAATTTACGTCTGAATTTCAGACACAAATCATGAAAAGACGCAATGTTGGAGGAAATTAACAGGAAGGCTCACTTGTAAAGAGAATAACAAACAAATTTGTAAATTTACCGTTAGCCAGGTTGCGATAAGTCGAAAAGTCCAAAGATTGTATCGAAGCTAATGGGTGAAGAACTCATAAAAATGAAGCAGTGGAATGTAGCGAAGTTACTATGGTTCTGGACGCAGGAATCAAGTTATCCAAAACTCGACACAAGAAATACTGCAGGAATAAAGCCGAGTACAATACGTCATAGTATCTATTGGCAAGATAAACCGTAGAAAGACAAGAATTATTTTTTTTGGAAGAAAATAGCTAAATAATAACATATTACTTCACAAGTCACGCGTTTGAAACACAATTCATGAATACAATTAGCAAATGTAATGGAGATCTTAATTACAGGTTGTGCGAAAGGTCTATATAAATAGTATTGTAAGAATGGGACATATCGCATCACAAAAAACAAGTTATTATGGGCAAGCTAAAAGTAGTCTCAACAACATACAGCAGTCGATCTGCGATGGATCTGTATAAATTAGTTAGTACGTTGGGCGGAAGATATGCACGGTAAGCCGAATAAGGTTGGAGTGCTTTTGAGACTGTCATTGTCGAACACCTCTTCAGGAAAAAAAGAAAAGGATTGCCCATCTGATGTTGATTTAGTGTTTTTCCCGAATTTTAAACATTGATCAATAAGAACTAGGTATTGCTCATATAACCCTTACGAGTTAACTAACCTTTAATAAGGAAGTTTAATCGACTATGTAAAAGCAAACGTTTTCTTTACTACTTGAAGTAATAGATGAACTATTATCATTAATTAATAAACAATGTTTATCGCTAATTTTCATTTTTTTAAACTAGGATTTAAATTACTCAGACTATCATCTACAATTTTATAACAAACGAGCGATATAGAAAAAGAACGAATGTTCAAAAAGTTCAATGTGCAAATTGAAAATAAAACAGTACCAAAATAGAATTTAAAAAAAAGAAGACGCGCAGGGCAACTATTAAAACCAATATATTGCAGTAAGAGGTCCTGAAATATTAATACAATAACCGTACTACTATCTGTAGTAGAAATAGCATCTTCAATCAAGTTAGTTAAAGCTGTATTGTAACTCCATACCGACCAAACCTTGATTGAGATAGTATTTGTTAATATGTTTACTAAACTGTCCCTTCGAAACCCTCTTCAGGATATTTGACATCACGGGCAATATTTAATGAGAATATATGGAAATACTAACTTTACACTAAGTACACATGTTACCCCTACCCGAGATATAGATTTCCTCTGAACTTGAATTATCTTTCATACTCCCCCCTGAAATTGTCTAATAAACTACTTAACAAAATTAAAAATGCTAACGTTCTTTATGCATTTAAAGCAAGTCTTTTTAAAATTCTTTACTACATACGAGAGTAGCCGTTTATAATTCGGGAATAGCAAACAAAAAACAATTTTTTATAATAGAAAATATTTCAATTGCTTTTCAAAATCTTCTCCTTGAAAATCAATGTACTTTTGCATTCGCTTAAACCAAGCCGAAAAGCATTGCTGCCACTGTGAAGGAGGTATCTCCAAAATATGAGTTTAGAATGCCTCAACTGCCTCTTTCGGCTTAGAAAATCGTTGTACACTAAGTTTATCCTTCACGTGTGGAAGCAAAAAGAAATCACAAAGTGTTAGATCAGGGCTGTATAGCGGATGACTCATCAATTCAATGTTTTGCCCTGTCAAATATTCAATTGTTTGAACCGACCTGTGAGAGCTCGTATTGTCATGGTGGAGAATGATCTGTCGTTTTCGATTTGTTTTCCTTATTTCTTCAAAAACTTTTGGCAAACAAATAGTTGTGTACCATTAGGAATTGACCGTTCTACAACTCTCTAAAGGCACGGTTGCAACGTGACCGGTTTTTCCAATAAAACAGGTGTCCATTTGTTTTGATGTGCTTCACGCGCGAACAACTTTTGTTAGTTTTGGCTCAGCTGGAATACGCACACAGTCGACCGCTGTTTACTATCGGGCTCATACGTATAGATTTAAGATTCATCACCTGTGACGACTTTATAAATGTTCTTTGAAGCGCCGCCATTGTATTTTTTGTGCATTTCTTGACACTAATCAACGCGAGTCCTTTTTTGAGCGGTTGTCAAATTATGTGGAATCTAATGTAAACATAGCTCCTTAAAGGCTAAATGTTCATGCAAGATTTTATGCACGCTGATGTTATTAATACCTAGAGATGCCTCGATCTTACGGTGTATCACATGACGGTCTTGCATTATTAATTCAGACACTGCATTAATGTTTTCCGACACAACAACATTTGTGGGACGACCTTCACGAAATTCATCGTCCAAAGAACGCCGTCCAAGTTTTAATTCACTATACCAACAACATACTGTAGTTTTCGATGACGCTTCATCGCCATATAAAGAATTCTGTTCGTCGATACTTGTTGAGATAATCTACGCCGAAAGTTATGAAAAATTATTGCACGAAAATGTTCGCGAGTTAATCCATTTTTTCACTGACATAAAATTTTCAAGTTACTGTCAACAATAGAAATAGCGACCGGATAATAAAACTGTCAAAGGAAATATACTGTTAAAAATGACAAACTTCACGATGCAGTCTTCAGATCGGAGGCAACACTAACAATGTTGTCAGTTCCCGACATATAAACGGCTACCCTCATATAATCAAACGCTAAATAATTATTATACGAAATTATAGAATTTAGGATTGTTTAGACATTCATAAACCAACTTCTACTGATGAATTATAAATTCATTTATTCTTTATTTAAGAAGAAATTGAACGTTACACAATATATTCGCTAGCATGGTTTCGTAACGTTTATATCGTATTACTCACTATAGTATTCAAATTGAACGAGCGCAGTTTTCCTATCAAGAATTATATGCACATATACTTAACGTAGTACACGCCAGCTGATAGTGGTGCCGATGCATAATCCACGTTTTCCCTCCATAAACACCGTAATCCATCTGGCGTACGCTATCAATCCCAATAGAAAAAATTAATATTTAAATAGAGATGTCACAAGTCAATATCCTCAGAAAGTAAATGTCTGGGCCAAAAACCTAAGGGAATATTATATGCAGCTGCATTTTACATGAATAAAACATTATTCCTCATAATGCGACAGCTGGTCGTCATTTCTTTACATTTTCCACACGCCATTAGCATTAGAGGCACTATAACTTAGCCAGCTAGATCACCTGACTTAACGGCTTGTGACTTCGTTCTTTAGGGATACGTAGCGGAAACCATTTGAAAGACTCTGAACATTAGAGGAGTTGCAAATGCGAATTAAACAACTATGTAACAGTATTTCACCTGTAACTCTTGTTAATGTACGTAAGGTTTTATGATAGACTGGGCTACTGTGAGGCAGATGGTGGAGGCATCTTTGAAAAATATATATTAAATAAAAATAGTCCTTACAATTTATTTTTATTATGACTAGAATTTATTTTATTTTTGATACCTATTTATTAATCTTCGTATAACTTTTCAGTATTTAACTTTATCATTTGTTCGCTCCTCTTTAGAATTTCATCTTTCATTTTGTATTATATTTTCCTAATTATAAAATTTGTTCTTAACTCTATTCTACATCACTACATTTATTACTTTATGGAATTTCCAATTATCTTTTTCGTTATAATTGGATTCATTCTAAGACAAAATATTTCTACAACACTTCTTCAATATGAAAAACCTTTGAAAATGAGCATTCTATAGCATAGATCATGTAATTATTCAACCCAAATTCAAAGCTTTCAGATTCAGTGATTCGCTGATTGTATTGCTTTCTTTAGATCGTATCTGAATAACACACCTCAATTTTTTTTCAACTGCTTTTCGTTCGTACTTACTTTCCCTGTATTTGGTGTGCCTTAGGGATCTAACTTGAGACCTCTCTTGTTTATTATGATTATTAACGATCTCATTTACGAATTTACGCCGGATATTTTACTGTTTACTGGTGATTTAAAAGTGTATCGCAAGGTGTACAGTTTGAACGATTGTGAACAGGTTCACGGACATATAATTGGTATATCAATTTGATTTAAAAATAAAAATCTAGCTAGTATTAAGAGCTAGCAAATGTAAAGAGATAAGTTTTTCTAGAAAATCTAATACGCTCCATTTTAATTATGAACTTGATGTCACTCTTATAACACACGCTGGATGTCTAAAAGATTTAGGTGTATGTTTTGATTCTCGATTCATTTTATCTATGCCTATTCAAAATATTGCTAAGCAGGCAAAATGAAATCTGATTTTCATTATGCGGAATTGCAGATTTTTTAATAAACAGGCTTTGAAATCCCTATATTATTCTCAAGTAAGATCCCGACTTGAATATGCCTATATCATCTGGTATCCGTTTTATGAAGTGCAAATGCAGGAACCGGAAATGTTTCAAAAATGTTTTGTCGAATTTTTATGGTTCCAAGTCGACTTTATTATATATTCCTACATTATTAGTTCGTTTTGAAACACCCACTAAATTCTTTCGAGTAAATTTTGTCATGCTTTTTGTATACAATAACTTTACTTCTCCCATTTTGGATTTACTCTTTCGTTCCACAATTTTTATCGCGTCCTTCTGTCATATTTTGTTTTCTATTTCCACTAGTTTATTAAATTATCTTTATAGGCAATGTGTATCAATTTTAATAAAATTTCTCAAACTGCTTATGTCAACTTTTCGTAAATTCCTTCAAAACACAGTGGAGATCATTTTTCCCGTTCTGCAATGTAATTTACTAATTGTTAAAATTGTGTCTTTATTTTTGAATGCTTCATTATGATTTTCTCTTGTTTTATCTAGTTATTATTATAACTTTTTTATTTCTTTGTTCTTTTGTGCCTCAGTTATGTTAATTAAATAATTTAAATTTCTTTTCCTTCTTTATTATGTTAATGTCTATTATTTATTGTATAACCTTTAAATTATATATTTTTTTGTCGCGTAGTTGAGGAAATATATATTACTATTATTATTAAAGTATTCAATAAATTATTATTATACAATTTTAATGCATATCTATGACTGAGCAAAGGTTATACTTGTGATATTGTTTCGTTTCCTTAAAGGGAAATTTTTAGCTGCCACTGTGTATACGAAGTGTGGCTATTAAATAACGAGACTGACGCTGTAAAACATTTTATTTTGATTTCATACATATTTACTTATTATCACCTTCAATATACACCCCTCCTCTATCCCTACAACGCTCCATGCGAATCTTCCATTGTTCGAAACAGTGCTGGAAGTCTTCTTCTGTCAGCTCCTTCAAGACACGTGCCGCTTTCGCTTTCACAGCTTTAACGGACTCAAATTTTGTTCCCTTTAATTCAGATTTCACCTTAGAAAACAGATAGACGTCGCACGGCGCAAGATCCGGCGAATAAGCCGAATGGTCTAACACTGGGATGCTGTATTTGGTTAGAAACCTCTTGACTGACAATGCGGAATAAGCCGGTGCATTGTCTTGGTGGAGAACCCGTGACTTGTCCTTCCACAACTCGGGTCGTTTTTCTCTTATTCTTTCACGGAGTTCAGGAAGAACGTGAAGGTACACAATCCCATTAATATTGAAAAAAACAATCGTCATTGCTTTGAATTTGGATTTGCTCATTAGAGCTTTTTTTGCTCACGGCGAAGATGGGCTCTTCTAGTGCATGGATTGGCGTTTCGTTTCAGGATCATAAGTAAAAAACGACGATTCGTCACATGTTATTATCCTTTCGAATACGTTCTGATCATTTTCAATTGCATTCTAAGTGTTTAGGCACAATTTTGGCACACACTTTTTGCATGTTAAAATTGTTATGTAAAATTTGCCGTACGGATTCTTTATCAATTCCTACAGTTTCAGCAACCACACGAATACTGTATGTAACCGACGATCAGATCGAACCAGATTACCGAGAAGGCTTCGCGATAAATAGCTGTCAGTTGTTGGCGTTTGGCGCATGCGCACTTCTTTTGTACCAGCGTCAGTCTCGTTATTTAACAGCCACACCTTGTACTGACATATGAAAAAGCTTCAGATAAAGAAACTAGGCAATGTGTTCGTCCGGTGAAAGAAGAATTTCAAATTCAGTAGGCTTACATAAGCAGCATGGACCTTGTTTTATCTTATTATTAGAGTAAATTTTGCATTTCTTTGCTCTTTTATGTCTTAGGTTAATCAAATAATTTGTATTTCTTTTTCTTGTTTAATATAATATTTTGACATCTACCATTTATTGTATGACCCATAAATATCTTATTTCTAGTTTTTGTCATGTAATTGGAATATTGTCTGTTCTATTGGGGAAATAAATATATTAATATTATAAAAGGATTTAATAAATTACACAATTATTTTGCAATCATTTCGACGACTGAGCAAAAGTTATATTTGTTATATTATTTCGTTTCCTTAAATATTGTATATTGAACATGTAAAGTATGTTTATACCATCGCGAAACTTTTAGCTGGCCCTGTATGTACTAACGTATAAGAAAACTTCAGAGAAGGAAACTAAACAATCTGTTCGTTCCTTAAAAAGAAAATTCCAAATTCGATAGGCGAATATAAGCAGCATAGATTACTAAAAATTGCCCCGCAGAGATAGACACTAGCATATATAAATAGTTAGTGCTTTCACAGTATTAATAAAGTTTATATAATGAATGGTTAATAATAAATTATTGTAATAGTTGTTTCTCTTAATTCTGCGTTTTATTTTCACCAAAAAAATCCGAAAAATACGTAACAATACTAATATACGTTTTCTTTTTGTTTCAGGCATGTCGTCTACTCAATAACGCAAAGTCAAGACAAATTACCAATTTAATATGTATATACATAAATTAAATGGATCATAAAAGAAATTTGAAAATACTTTGCGTTCGTATTTAACATTATGTGAACATTTTTAAGATAAGGAACCCTTAATTAAGCACTTTATTGACGGGATTCTATAAACAAATTCATGATGACCAATTTAACAGTAAATACATCACCATATTGCCACTTGGAAGATTTCGCCAAGACTTATCGAGAAATGCACGGATATTTCAGCATTTTAGTATGCGTATTCGGATCGGTTGCGAACGTGTTGAATATTTGCGTATTGACCAGAAAAGAAATGCGATGGCCGACGAATTTTATTCTCACGGGACTCGCGTGCGCCGATTTATTGGTAATGCTGGATTACATTCCGTATGCGATCCACGTTTACTTCGATCCCCTGTCGCGATTAACGGCCAGGTATTTCATTTATCCATGGGCAGTATACATGTTCTTCCACGCACTTTTCGGGCAAGTGTGCCATTTTATATCCTGCTGCTTGACGTTAATATTGGCCGTATGGCGTTATATTGCCATTAGCCACCCGCAAAATAATATGGTATGGTGCAGTGCGGAACGGACTAAAATAGCTATCGTATTAACATATATTATTTGTCCGATAATGTGTTTTCCTATATATTTATCCCTCAACATAAGATCTGATTATAGATTCGTTTATGATAATGGAACTCTAATACAAAAGAAACTTATCGAAGAGAAGGGTGCTAACTACACTAATGGCTACGGTAATGAAACCATATATTATATCTACTACAGTCAAGTAGGAATCTACAAAAATTTAAGTTTTTGGGTATACGGTGTCGTAATAAAATTGTTCCCATGCATACTTCTAACTATCTTATCGAAACAATTAATAACCGCATTGATAGCTGCACAAAAAAGACGCTACAATTTATTAAGTAATAAAGCTGGAGTGCCCATGGACAAATTGAATGGAAAAACGACAGCGGCCAACCAGAGACTGTTAGAACAAGAACAACAGACGGATAGAACGACTAGAATGCTACTGGCCGTACTTCTTTTGTTCTTGATAACGGAATTTCCACAAGCAATCCTTGGTCTTCTAAGTGCCACCATCGGTGATAAATTCGATAAAGAATGTCACAGGCCTCTAGGTAAAGTAAAAATATATCTTCTATAAAATAAATATTTTGAATGTTTTCTTTTCTATACCAGAGTCTTTGAATAAAGTCAATGATGTCTACAATTTTATTTTGGCTTTTAAATTATTGTTGTTAGAGTAAATCTGGGAGCAACGCCGCACTATTAATATGTTCCAAAGGCGGCAAAGCAGTACATGTAGTTAATCTATTATGCGTTATTAAGGGTGTGCGCTTCTACACTCGAGTTTATAGAAACTAACGGCTTTAATTATTCGTAAATTAAGATGGCAGATTAATGTTATAAATTTTATACCTACATTGATTAACAATATTAGATCCACTCTATAAAATAATTGCGCGTTTTTAAATTCTATTAGGTGCGCAACTAAGTTCTCGCTGTTTTTTCGATGAAAATGCAACTTTATTGTGAAAAAATGTTTACAAATGAATCATTCAAAATATTGCCCATCGCTAGCGACAACTTTTTCCCACCTTTCTGGTAGAGCTCGAATACCGTCACGGTAGAAGTGTTCGTCTTTTGAGGCTATCCACGAATCAAGTCATTTTGAGATGTCTTCATATGAGCGGAACTGCTGATTAGCTAGACCATGTTCCATCGAAGGGAACAAGTAATAATCGGACGGCGCAATATCTGGGGAACATAGCGAGTGGGGTAGGATCTCCCATTTGAGCGTTTCTAAGTAGGTTTTGACGGGTTTGGCAACGTGAGGCCGAGCGTTTTCATACTCTAGAATCACTTTTTCGTGCCTCTGCTCGTATTGTGGCCGCTTTACGCGCAGTGCTCGGCTCAGTCGCATCAACTGAGTTCGATACCGTTCCCCAGTGATGGTTTCGTTCGGTTTCAACAGCTCATAATAAATAACAGCGCCCTGGTCCCACCAAATACACAGCAAAACCTTCGCAGCGTGAATATTCAGCCGAACCGACGACGTAGAAGCATGACCGGGCAGTCCCCATGATTTTGTTCTCTTTGGGTTGCTGTAATGAATCCATTTTTCATCACCCGTAACGATGCGAAAACCCTTCCTTTTTTGCCGCTGGATCAGTTGTTCACAGGCGAAAAAACGACGCTCAACATCTCTTGGTTTCAAATCATAAATAACCCACGTTCCTTGTTTTTGAATCATTTCCAACGCATGCAATCGCTGGGAAATGGCTTGGCGACTAACTCCTAATACTGAAGCAAGCTCTTTTTGCGTTTGGCACGGATCCCCATCGAGCAATGCCTCCAATTTAGCGTCATCGAAGGTTTTTGGTCTTCCTTCACGCGAACGGCCGTCATCATCGAAATCACCGTCTTTGAAGCGATGGAACCAATCACGGCACGTTGTTTCACTTAGAGCAGCATCTCCGTAAACTTTTTGGAGTTCTCGATGCGCATCAGCCGCCGTTTTTTTCGAATGAAAGAAGAAAAGCAATACTTCCCGCAAATGACGATTATTTGGCACAAAATCAGACATTTTCACACAACCAAAAGTATATGACGCAAAAACGAAATCACTAATGTGTCAAAGCGGTTTGTTTACCATATGTCTAAGCTTGGTTTATGACGTTTTGGCTATGTCAGAATCGAACAGCTCTTACTACTGGAGCCATCTCTTGAAAAACAGCGAAAACTTAGTAAATACAATTTTATATGATTATTCAATACTTCTTTAAAAAGTAAACTTAGAATTTATACCTGTTGTATATCATAAGACCATGCGGTAAATATTTTCTAGAATTTTTAAAACTGTGCGCGTTGATAAAAGAGAAAATTTCAAACAATATTTCGAAAAACCCAAAGGTATTTTATATTCGTAATATATTAGTTCTATGGGGTAAATCCAGAATACCTAGATGTATGACTATCGGTGATTGAGACGTTTTTAATATTGAAGTCTTAGAGACATTTTCTGTTGTATTCCCTACTGTTTACTACTGGAGTACGTTAATGCCACAACCACATCTTCATCACAATCTTATTCTAATTACTTTCATACATATCTTCTTTTTCAACACATGAGGTACTTTCTGCAATAAAGAATTTGAAGTCGGATTCTTGCTGTGGACATGTTTTTATACCTAACTTTTTCATGCTTAATTGTGTTACGTGGCCAAACCAGCATGGATTAAGATCTATTCGACTTAGTAGAAATAACTTAGTTTATCAGTAAATCGATGGATAATCAACAAATAGATGTAACATATACTAGTTTCGCTAGAGCCTTCAAAATCTTAAATTATTTTGCAGTTGTTTCCAAAATGAATTCACTTGAATTTTCGATTTTTATAATTAAATTAGTGAAGTCCTATCTTTTTAATAGGACTTCCTATGTTTCCTATAATGAGCTTTGATTCGAGTAGTCCTGTTGCTTCATCAGGAGCCCCGCAGAGATCTATTCTTGGCCAGTTGCTTTTCTCTATTTATGTTAGTGGTGTCATCGATTGTAAAGTTCTAGTTTGTGTTCATGACAAAAATATTTTTTTCAATTACAACTTTTTCTGATTGTTTAAATTTGCAACGTAATTTTGATATTGTACAATTGGTGTTATTTAAACAAAATAAGTTCATGTTAAAATTAATCATTCAAATGTTAATTACAGCATGTCTACTACATATGTTTCAGAGAATCACTCATCGTCAGGCAGACTTGTGTTATTAACGAACGATTCCTTCGTAAACTTTATCGTATCCTTTCGATACATTTTTTTTTCGTTACGACAAACTCTACGAAGGAATCATTCGTCATTAACACAAGTCTGCCTGACGATGAGTGACTTTCTGTAACATATGTAGTAGACAAGGTGTTATTAACATTCGAATGATTCCTTTTAACAGTCTTTTATTCGGCAAATCACGGTGGTGCAAGCGTCTGTCTGTAATACGCTCTGGAAACTTTGTTGCGGATTTGCGAGATAGACGCGTTCTCGCGTTGTCGTTCAATACATTCATGTATTGGACGATACAGGGAGGCAATGATTATCCATTAAAATAAAGCTCAGTTTTAACAACGTACATATTCTAAATGCAATGATCCAATTGTATACAATTATTCAATAAATCGAATCTATTTGGTTAGATCAACTAATGTTTTAGATTTAGAAATTCTTTTCTACTCCCACTTAAGCTTTTTCAACTTCCAATTTTTATAGCTTCGAGCACTCTTAGCTTTATTATTCGTTCTTGCTGACGTTTCTCTGAACCTTGTACCTTAAGACCACTATATTACACATTTGTACATCCTAAATTTGAATAGGCTGCCATTGTTTGCCATTCCCATTACGTGTATTTGCATTTGGAACTCGAAAAAGTACAGTAGAAATTTTTAAAATATATTGCCTTTAAATATAATGGCAAATATCCTCTTCGTAGTACAGATTACGAGTTTATCTAGTATTTATGATTTTCAATCGCCTTTAATAATAATAGGTTCTCCCTCATTCTTATCACAAGTTATCTTCCGTGTTTCACGAGTTTCAAAACAAAGTAATGACACTTTTTTTTATTTCCAAAAATTAGAACGAATTTTAAATAACAAATGTAAAAGCTGCCTATGTAGATTACCTAAGTATTAACTTACAAGGATAATAATAATAATATTTATTAAATTACCCGACAGAGACTACTCCAAAACGGGTCAAAAAAATATATACAAAAAAATTAAACATTAGTTACATTATGTAAAAATGATTGTATAACAGACATAAAATAAATTTTCACAAACAGTGGTTGTGCCAAATCAATCCGTAGATTGTTGGAATTCACCGCCGTATGAACTAAAGGGGCCTCCAGTAAAATATTGGTCCTTGCCGTAGGGACATAAATCAATTGACTTGCCCTTGATCACAGGCGCGGAACAACAAAATAAACACGCGACAGTAAATCCGGTGTGTCAACCTTCCCAGTAATAACACTATGCATAAATAAAGCGCTAAGGGTCTTTCTCCTATCGGACAGCGATACGATGTCATGACGCTCCAACAACTCGTTGTAATTCGCTCCACAGACAGGATATCGACTATCACATTTAAATGAGAGGTATTTCAAAAGTTTGTGCCGTATTTGTTCCAGGAGGCTAGTTTGAGACTGATAGCAGATGTACCAGACTATAGATGCATATTCCAGTTTGGAAACGATATGAGCAAAGAAAAGAATCGTTAAAGTGTCCATATTATCGAAGTATCGGCATGTGCGAATAATAAAACCGAGAGATCTGGAAGCCGCAACCGTCACACCAAGAACATGAACAGAGAAAGTAAATTTCTCGTGAAATACCACTCCGAGATCGATAATCGAAGACCTACGAAAAATAACAACTCCGCCAATTGAGTAACAGGATTCTATTCTAGAAATCGTTCTAGAGTAAGACACTAGGAAACACTTCCCAATGTTTAAACTTAGATGGTTACACAAGGACCAGCTATAAATTTTGTTGATATTGGCATGCAACAAGACAAAGTCAGGCAGCGAGTCAATTCCATGAAAGATTTTAATATCATCGGCGTATGCCAAGATCGGGCAATCGATAGACTTAATCAAGTCATCTACAAAAATATTAAACAACAGTGGTCCATGGTTAGATCCTTGTGGAACACCCATAATTCATTCTATTACTTAAATAAAATTGGAACAGTTTCAACAGCGATCCACCGAGACTAAAGGAACTCAGTCTACACAATAGAAGTCGATGACGCACAGTCCGTGTAAACGACCACCAGCATCAAGAGATTGAGCTATTTCCTGTGATATCAAAACCAAGTTAATCGTAGTAGACCTTTGAGTCATAAATCCATGCTGGGCGATAGAAAGATGTGGTCTGGGGCCAACTGACACACGCCTATAAAGCAGCATTTCAAACACTTTAGCAAAAGTAGAGATCACTGCAACAGGTCTATAATTCCGGACATCAGACCTGTCCCCCCTCTTGAATACAGGTGATATCCTAGCGATCTTCCAGATATCCCGAAACACGAACGCGCGGATAGCCTGATTAAAAATCTTGCATAATGGGTCAGCCAAAAGTGGGCACAATCCCTCACCAGGAAACAGGGAATTCCATCATCACCAGCGGTCAACTTGTTTTTCAACCTCCTAATACTCTGGACAACCTCAGCCGGAGAAAAAGATAATAGACACGGGGGAGGCAGATCAGACGACAAATCACGCAGAGCAGAATCAGCAGATGCAGGCAGGAAGGTTCCAGAAAAAGCTGTAGTGAATGCGTTAACAATACCTACTGCGTCAGATTACTCATTAGCAATATCATGAAGCTTGCCAGGAATTCTGGGAATACCCTGCCTGACTCGAACAAAGGATGATGAATAAATACGATAAACTAGCTGTTAGAACAATAACAAATAACAGCGGTAAATTACAAGGAATATAACAACATCGGAATTTTATTTGTAATGTGACACATCTGTGCATAATACACATGCTCTGCATACGTCTGTTTCTATTTTTTCACGAAACGTAGCGCGTAACTTTATTACAAAAACATTTCCGCCTTTTCTTCAACATATGTACCTACGGATGAATTAGACAAATGTCAATATATGTATGTTCGTATTTTACAGTGTTATTGATACATCGACAAACTTTCGTGGTTTATAGTATATACAAACTTAATTAGTTTAACAAAGATTATTATTTCTTTACAATAGTTTTAGATCGCTATGTGCTGAGTTCGTCAGTGTTATATCTACATTTAAAGCGTATATTACAATTAATAGAATAAATTACTATATAGTTCGAAATTCGGATCGTATCAGAACTCGAATCCATATCGAAATAACGATTGGGACTTGGACTCGGAATGGATTTAATTTGCATTTTTAGTAAAAATTACACCTCTAATCCGTGCGTTAATCACACCAATCATTGCTCGTGTTTTGTTTTAGAGACGCTGGGTTATTAAAACGCGCACTTCGGTTTTGTTTTTACATTCTTTTTTGTTTTAATTAACTTACTGATTGTTTCTACTTCGTTATTCCCCGCACCGATCGCCGCCGTTTTCGATAATCCCATTTAATTGTAAATCATTTATATAGCACCAAAATATCTAGATTGGAATATTTTTATCTCCATGCACTAATGACATTTTTTGTTGGTTATATATCAAATTATTATTTCAAGTAATTAGGTTAAGGTTATTAATGATATGTAATAGTAAAACCAATCTAACATTGATGCCAATTTATTTATTTTGTTGCCAACAGCAGACAAATATAATTACTTACCCTGTAAATAGTATTTTGTTCAGTTTCTTACATCTAATTAAGTAATAATTACCCGCTGCTAAATCTTTATTTTACTAGAATTTGAATTAGCTAAGTAAATATTGTTGAATCATATCTATTTTGTTCACAAACAATATTAATCGATATAGCTAATTCACCATTATTTTATCTACTCTCTTATTTAGGTTTTCTTTTGAGATCTCGTTTTTATTTTGTGTATAAAAATATAATTTTCTCTTTATAAATAAATATTGCAAAAAACTTACATTTTTCTATGCTGCAAACCTAGTCCGCACAAAAACAAAACAGCACTCGAAAAATTAAATCCCGCCAAAAAAACTATGAGCGACACGAAATATTCCTTCTTGAAATCCGAAAAAAAATTAAATTTCATTAAACTTAAATTACCGGCATAACTACTAAAAAGCGGCTTGAGTTTCTTATCGAAGAAAACACATACATGGGCTTGTCATAATTCGGATCACCGCCGTCAATTAGCGCGTACGATCGATAAAGCAGGGATCCGATAATTGAGGTAGGTGCCCTCTGGTATCTAAAAGTAAAAACGACCTCACTAAAATAAGTCTGATATATATAAAATTAAGAATTATAATTACACCTTATTAAAGTGATTGATGCATTTATATTTAATGTGAATGAATATAAACCATACGGTGTATTGATGAACACGTAATTATCAAACAAACTAGTAAAATCTGAATAATTGTCTACCAGGCGTCCTGAAACTTCCAAAAAAATGTAAGGAGTGTAAAGTATGTCACGAAGTTATAATTTTTTAATAATAGTGTGGCAAGGGAAAACCTCCCATTGTAACTCAACTTCTAAAATTTCAAACCATTTGCATTGCAACAGTTACAGATTATTGGCGAAAGTGTAAATAAAGCCCATACTATGTATATTTTCTTCCGTTTTGGCATCCATTTCAGTTGAAATACACTTCCGTTCATTACCTATTACTCAGAATTTTTTATGCATTTAACATACATACATAGCACAAAATAATGTACAAACATCTACTGATGTTTTTATAGACGCAGTTTTTTCACAGCAGGACCTCACTTTACAAAATTTCTATCCTTTTCGTTCTATTTTTCGTTTCATATTCTTCAATTTTATTCATTTTTGTTTTTTTTTATTCAGCAGCACGATTTTTTCTCCGGATTATTTACTGTGACTGTTTTGGCAACTTTCGCAAAATATGTTATTGACGTTTCCCGTGCATTCAATACTATTAATCATATAGTTTCGTTGAATAAACTTCCTT
The DNA here is from genome assembly GCA_031893035.1 of Dermolepida albohirtum. Taxonomy (NCBI): domain Eukaryota; kingdom Metazoa; phylum Arthropoda; class Insecta; order Coleoptera; family Scarabaeidae; genus Dermolepida; species Dermolepida albohirtum. The sequence goes on from JAVIWB010005397.1 coordinate 551,352, forward strand.
ATTTTCGTTGTCCATTTGTCAACACGCCGTTGATAGTTTTTCCTTTTTCAAGATAGTCAATGAAATTATTCCACGCGCATCCCAAAAAACCGGTGCCATGACCTTGCCTGTAGATGAAACGGTCTTCGCCTTCTTTGGAGCCGGTTCTTCCTTTTAAGTCCATTATTTTGATTGTTCTTTTGTCTTGGATGTGAAGAGATGGACCCATGTTTCATCCATGGTTATGAAACGGCTCAAAAATTCTGCTTTATTACTGTGAAACTTCGCTTCAGGGCATTGTTTTTTCTCGAGTATGAACAAACGCGGCACCCATCTTGCACACAGCCTTCTCATGTCCAAATTTTCAGATAATATGCGATATACCGTACTTTTGAAATGCCTACTGTGTCTGCAAGCTCGCGCACTTTCAGTCGACGATCATCCGATACTGCTTTATGGATTTTCTTCACCATTACCTGGAGTCGTCACCTCATTTAGTCGACCACTGCGATGTTCGTCTTGGCAGCTTGTACGGCCTCGTTTAAACTCTGCTATCCAAAATTTCACTGTTGTAAACGAAGGAGCAGACTCATCTAGAGTAGAATCCAGTTCAGCTTTTATACCTGTTAGGCTGAGGCCTTTCAAATGAAATCATTGTATCACGTAACGATGACCAATTTTCTCCATTTTTACGAATTCACTAAAAACGTTCATTATTCATGGCTGCCAAACAAATACTAAACAACGTGGCGTCTTCAAATTTGAAACATATACTTTATAGATTGTGTACTTTCTAATAGTGATATTTTTCAAACAACTACCGCCATCTCTAGGTCAGGCCGGGTACTTACGGGACCACCCTCGTATATTACATTACGATGATCACATAAAGCGTAATGAAATTGTTAACAAACAGTTAATAATCGACAAAAGGAAAATGTTTAAAATTAGAACTCTATAGATACAGCTCAGTAAGCCGATATTCTCTTATGCAACCATCTACGACGTCTAATGTGATTGCGTAACGCGTAACGAGATTAGTGGGAAGCGTACTTGCGTATTATGATCGTCATCTACGCAGAGATATACAGAGATTTACCCAGTATAATTAGACTACTATATCTAACTAATGTATACATTTTATGAAGTTATATTTATTGAATTTCATTTCATATGTAAAACAAACGATTACTTACCCTAAAATATAATTTTATATAGCACACGCAAGACACTTTCAACTTCTCTAATAGAAGTCGCCTAATACAAATAAATTGTTATCATATAATACCATTGCCTAATATTATCGATACAGTAAACACTTATAATTATGTCTAGAACACCTGTGTAACTATATGATTAAACTTTTACCTGACAGAGTTCAGTAAATATTCATGAAATACTAAAACTGTGAATGTCACTTCACAGTTAGGAAATTTACCTTTTATTTTCTATAAAAGCATTCCGAAGTCAGCATTATAAGAAAACTTAAAATGTTAAGATGTGCATTTCAAGGGTTTACTTCTAATATTTATATCTGGTGAATTTTAAATAAGGAAAATTTGAAACGGTTCGTGTTTGCTTTAAAAAAACTTTTAAACATACGAAATGCATTTACGGTTTTTCGAATAACCTATCAAAAGATTAGAATTAATATTTATTTGCTTATAAAATGCAATGCCCACATAATTACAGAAAATCATTAAGAAAAATCGCCATTTTCACAACAAAACACTTTGATGTTGAAAATTTAATTTCCTATACTAAGTGCAAATGAATTTTTTTCATATTTTCACTGAATTTTATGACAACTTACTTACATACATTTAAAGTTTTATAACTTCCCTAGAAAATGATATGACTTAATGCTCTCTCAATTCCCTTGAATATTTAAAGCGTTAAGAGATTTTATCTATCCTTACCGTATTTTCCGCGAGTCAGTTTTCAACAATTTTAACTCAATTGAAATCTCGTCGTATAATGCCCTATTATCTTGATGTTCGTTAGAAACAATTGGTGCTTAACTATCAAGAATATATCCAGAAGTCCGTAAACATTTTGTTCAATTGTTTACTAAAACGGTTGCGTATCGAGTGACAATGACGTAAAATTAAAATCAGTTTATTTTAGATTAGTAACTTGAGAATACGTTGATATATTATAAAACTGGAAATGTGATTTTCTCTAGAATTACGTTTATATTCAGATGTAGCCAAATTCAAGAGGAAAATGGAGTTTAAAACGACTTGTCTTTAATTAGGAGCAACTTAATTAAAACAAGACATTACTTCATGGACAATATTCGGTTTCTTTTATATTTCCACAACGTTTGGAAGAATATGTTAGCTTCTTCAAGATGTTTTTAAAGCTTTTTAAACCTGAATCTAAATGGCAACCAAAATGTATCCTTTTTGATGTAATTCTAAATTAAAAATTAAGAGATTAAGGTAAAGCCGAATAAACTGTAATATTATGAAAGATTCTATGCGCCAAAATCTATTTTCTTGAACTGAAGAGGTGTTGAATCAAATCTAGATAAGTAATGCATATTCGAAATTACGTGATGGGTATATGTGATCAACTTTATGCCATAGGAACTTGACGGACCTTCTCTGAACACTCTCAATCTAACGCTTCTTCTGGTCGATGAGCTTAATTCGTTGTTAAGCGGTCGTTAAATTATTTTGGTTGCAATTTTTTAAATGTAATCGAAAAATTGTTTTTGATAAACGTTCAAATTAAATACTTTATTTGTCCAACAAAATTTAAATTCCATTTACAGGACAATATAAAGAACGTACAATAGTAATGCCACCTAAGCGATTAATAATATAAAATTAAACTAAATTCTAGACATCTTTCATAAATTCCAGGTGCACTAGATTTAATCGAGTTAAACTAAAAATAAATAAATTGAAATTACCTGCAATTATATTTTCAAATTCATGAAACGTACATACAAACATTAATATCAATAGGTCTTGATATTTTATTAGAGGTGATCTCAACAGTATGTTGGTTCTAGCAAATGATGTCTGGTATATTGACAAACGGGTGTGGGGTGCTACAGGGTTCCGTTCTTGTGCCAGTCTTCTTCATTGTTTATGTCATCTCTTAAATACTACTGGAGTTTTCAAAACTCCTGACGCCCTTACTTTTATCTAAATTTTCGTCAAGTGATTTATTCCCTCCAGCGAGTCTAACCAACACACTATAATCTTTATCTGCTGTCCACCGAAACACTACCTATACATAGGTTAAAAAGGTAACGACCAAGTTATTAGCAAAAATAGATCAATTGAGATTTTAGGATGCCTGGTGTATTGACAAATGAATGTGGGGTGCCACAGAGTTCCGTTCTTGGGCCAGTCCTCTTCATTGTTTATGTCAACGACCTTCCAAGAAGTGTTAGTTGCTTGGGGACCTATTTGTATGCCGATGACGTTTCGTTTCTGGTCAGGCAGCAAACTTGGGCATCGCATTTTCGATTTGATTATGGGATCGCGGTGGAAGCCCCGTGAGTAGTTCAAGGCGAACGGACTAAGGATGAATCACCGAAAAACGCAAACGCTTTTATTTACTACCCGTGCAATTGAAAAAAAATCAAATAAGCTTTTGGGTATTCACAGTGGACTCTTGTGGCATACCCACACCAATGAGCTGTATGCGAAATTAGCTAACACGATTTATGCCATTCGCCGAATAAAAAGATTACCAGGTAGTCGGGTTGCAAGACTGGCGTATTTTGAAAATTTTCATAGCGCGGCCACATCTGGGATTCTTCTCTGGGGGTGAATCAGCCGGGGCCCGGGAAGTTTTCCAACTTTTGAATTTAGCTCCCCTTTATGTTTTTGACGTGCTAAATCCAAAAACGAACTTTAAAATACCACAGGACGTAAAGTTTCGCATGTTTACTTTACGTTATTTATGCATTGTAAGCGTATAATAATACCTTGGTCTCTATACCTAATTAGTAGTAAATGCTCAAAGTGCACTTTCGAGCATCTGCGTGACTAGTACAAAGAAAATCACGAAGGCATATACTTTCTAATCTGCAGGTGCATTTTTTACACTCACGTTTAAACTTTTTCCCTGGCAATCTTGGAGCTGTAAGTGAGGAACAAGGGAAGCGTTTCCACCAAGATATAAAGAAGATGGAGAAACGGTATCAGGGTCATTGGAATGTCAACATGATGGGAGATTACTGTTGGACTCTTCTACAAGTAACTCCAGAAGCATCATATAAAAGGAAAGGCTACACATGAACTTTTACCGTGAAGAGGTTGAAAAAATACCAAACTTTAAATTAATAAGTACAAAACTGTTCATATTCAAACTTATACTACCACTGTAATAATAAAATGTTAAATTTTTCAATTATACTCTGATAATAAATTGCGTACCTTTAAATCTTAACTATGTATTTTAATACTATCATATGCAACAAAAGATAAAGATTGCGAAAAATTGGTATGTGGTAGAAAAAAACTATTTGAAAATTTGGATTCAACACACCAAAATGCATAAGAAACAGGTTGAACTTTGAAAAAAGTTTTTAAAAGATATTTATTGGTTGGCCTGTGTTATTTGTAATCTTTCTTACATTATTTAAGAAAATAGTCCAATGCAAGTTTTTACATTTTTACAAATGTGTATAACTTAAATAAAAGAAAGATATATATATACGTATATATATATATATATATATATATATATATATATATATATATATATTCAGACCGATCGTATTGTCTTCATTTGGAGAATGTGTAGTACCCTTTCGAACAGTGTTAGTTAATAACACTCTATTATTAATCCGGAAACGAAATACTTGTCTTATTAATGAGACATTATAAACAAAAAGTCTTATTGGAAATGCACGTTTAAATTCGTAGATATTTAATTTAATAGTTCATGCATGAAGCGGCAAAATTCTGCTTAATTAAACATCAAAGATTGCACAACATAAAGCTGAAAACTTTATTCAGTATCAATTCTTATGTGAAGGAATTAAACTATTCATTACCAGTAAGACAGAAAACTTGTTAATTTGCTTGAAAAGATTTTATAACACATCGGAAATCCCATTAGAAAATTACTAGAGCTAAAATAGATTTGTGTTTGGTACGCGCGTAAGTTAAAAGATTCCTTTTCCTCAACTCGTTTCTTTGTTGGAGTCTTAAAGTTAGGAGTACTTACTTTAACTCTAGGCAAAATGAAGAAATTTAAATAGATTTATATTCGTATAATGTGAAACTCGAAAACACGAAAATGTAATCCTACAGACAAGCGGATAAGTATTATAGAGAATTTAAGTGGATGTATTAACTTTTGGAAAGAATAGTCGTGAAGAGGAGTATTTTCTTTCGAGGATTGATAAGAGCCCTCTTTAAACTTCAAAGCAGTACACTGGCCGAAGGAGATCACACACATATTAGACAATTCTGAAAGTATCAGAAACAATTCTGATTCTTTGACATAAACTGTGTTATTAATCTGTTTTGTTTCTGGGAGGAACAATTCATTCTGACAAGTATAATAATTAATTAATAATAACAATTTCATTTAATTTATTTTTACCGACTACTGCAAATTTTAGCACGAGTAATTTGTATTTTCAATTTTGAAAGAGTTGACTTTGTAGCTCAACAGGATAAAGCTGCTTTGTCCTTGATTATGTTATCAATGTGTGTTATCGAAAGATCAAGGGAACGTCCGTTAAGAGAATTAACGACATTAACAATTGTATACCACAGTTGTTCGTATCTAATGAACAGATTCTTAAACTAAATGATGTGCTAAATGTCAATAAGTGCGCTGGTCGTGATAAAAGCCTGTAAGTTTTCTTAATTATTCTTTCGTTCCTAATCTTTATCAGATTATTAAAGGAGTTTTAAAAATTTTTTTAAGGCTATTGTAGAGGAATATATTTCTTTCTACTTGAAAATTTATAATATTAATGGACAGCACGGATACCTCAGGAATCAATCTATGGTAACTAATTTAATAAGCTCCACCCGGTTTATTCATGAAAATCAAGATCGCGATATTTGCTGTAAACGACGTTCATACATTTTGTGGAGGATGCTTCGTGGGGTTAGTGTACGAGGTTTGTTCAAAAGAAAAGGTAAATTTTGAATTTTTTTGAAAAGTATTTATTTATTCATCAATATCCATTTTGTCCCCTTCAAAATAATCCCCCTCAGATATAATGCACTTATGCCAGCGCTTCTTCCAATTCTCGAAGCACTTCTGAAATGCGCTTGTCGGTATGTCCATCAGCTCGTTCTTCGATTCTGACTTTATCTCATAAATTGTGGCAAAACGCTTTCCTTTAATTGATCTCTTCAGTTTTGGGAATAGGAAAAAGTCGCAGGGAGCCAAATCTGGTGAATAAGGTAGTTGAGGCATGATTAGGGTGTCGTTTGTGGCTAAAAAATCACGAACAAGTATTGATGTGTGAGCTGGTGCATTATCGTGATGCAGAATCCATGATTTTTTTTCCACAATTCCGATCGTTTTGAGCCGTATTGCTTCACGCAAACGTTGCATAACTTCTTTATAGTATTCCTTATTAACCGTACGACCTGTTGGAAAGAACTCATGATGCACCACGCCATTGTAATCGAAGAAAATAGTGAGCAAAACTTTCACATTTGATCAAACTTGGCGTGCATTTTCTCAGCCTTCTGTAAAGCGCTTGTACCACTTATAAACACATTTTTGAGACAAAGTTGACTCGCCGAATGCCACAGTCATCATTTCAAGTGCCTTGGAGCCCTTTATTCTATTTTTAACGCAAAATTTAATACAAATTCTTTGATCTATTTTTTTCAAAAGTCTAAAATCGAAGAACACACACAAACGTGACTAAACTTTTCAGTTGTCAACAACAAACTACTACTCCAAATTGACTGATAATGCCAAAATATGACTAACACATGTGTACCAACATAACAAAAAAAAAATCAATAATCGAATGTACACAGCACGCGGAAATTCAAAATTCATCTTTTCTTTTGAACAAACCTCGTATATGGCAACTAGCTTAGATAAGTTCAATAATATTCGTGGCGCAGATTACAAGTTTCATAATTCGAAGCTACTTTTGGAGTGCCTCAGACATCACATGTTAGACTTGTGGTATTTACTATCTTGATTAATGATGTCGCGATGTGTTTCGAATTTTTCTCGTACAAGATATTTGCACCTATTTCATTAACGGTAATCCATTGGAGAGATTCACGACCTAGGGTTACCATTGACTCGAGTCTGTTCTTTGAGATTTTAATGCATTTATCGAGAATCAAATTGAATTTGCTTATAATATTTGAAACACACACTATATGAAACACAAAACCAGTATTAAAAGACTACAAAAAAGTTATTAGATTTCTGTACTTCAGATTCCATCGCATCATTTTTATACATTTCTAATTTGGAGTTATATGGTATGACTACGTTAGTGACAAGGCATGGCAGATCCAAAATAGTATCCCTACATAATCTGATTAATTGCCTTGTTAACTATTTTGACATGCTTGTCTCTGTAAACTTTATGATAACTCAATATCCAGTGAGACACGAATTGAAAACGAATTGAAAAAACGAAACACAGCTGCTTGCTTGTATTGTAGAATTATAAATATCTGCAATTATTATTTAAATTATTAAAATATTTTTTATATATCAATACCATCTATTAGACGTGTTTCACGTTTGTTACTTCGTCGTCAATGCTTGAATAGCTTATAATGGTGTCATATTATTTATTGAAAACGAAAGTGAAACATTAGATTTATATGCTATTTGTTGCTACTAATTCTATTTTTAATTACATAAATTCTATCTTTTACTCATTGAATTTTGTTTTATAATTTATAATTATCCTGCTTGTTAATATATTAATTGTTAATTGTTTGTTATTGGAGTCTGCGACTGTGTTAGCTAGCCTCATAAAAAATAAATAAATATCTGTTGAGTATAAAAGGAATGTCAATTTCTTTGGTATACCCTTGCGAATAAAGAGATAGAGATTGCCAAACGAAATCTCATCTTATATCTTCTTGCATTTGAATTTCTACAACAGTGAAAGAAAACCGTATAAGAACTAAGAGAAGCTTTAATAATTCGTGATTAAATGAGAAACAGGAAAAATAACCAGCTATTTTCAAGGTAGGTAGAATGACGAAGAAATAATACATTTAATTAGCCGATTCCTTTCTGGAGACGTCTGGGGAATCAACCAATTTCTTTTAGATTAGGTTGACTTAACATTATACAAGGGTGGTCTGAAAAGTTTTCGACCTCAACGTGAAGCTGGCCGCACTCGTCAATAAAAGCTAGGGAATATAGTTATGTATCTATTGTCAGGTACTCACCAAAGTTTCAGCCATTTTGGACGTGCAGTCGTTTAACTGAGTCGATGCGAGTGTCTTTGTGAAAATGGAAAATATCGAGTTTCGAGCTGTCATTAAATATTTGTTTTTATAAGGTAATACGCCTACGCAAATCAAAGATGAGTTGGACTCTGTGTACAGGAACTCTGCACCGCCATTTGCCCCAGTGAAATTTTGGGCAGCTGAATTTAAACGTGGCCGTAAGAGCTTGGGAGACGATGAACGTTCGCGACGCCCAAAAATGCAACTACTGACGACAATATCACTAAAGTTCACCAATTGATGCTAGACGACCGTCGAATTAAAGTGAGAGAGATAGCAAAGGCTATGAATATGTCCAAAGAACGTGTTTGTCACATGTTAAATTAAGTTTTAATCATGAGAAAGCTGTCCGCGCGTTGGGTGCTGCGTTTGCTAACATTAGACGAAAAACGTGTTCGAATGAACATTTCCAACCCTTTGTTGGCGCAGTTTAGGCGCAATAAATCCGAGTTTTGGCGCCGATTAATTACTGTAGATGAAACTTGGATACACCATTATACGCCCCAAACAAAAATACAGTCAAAACAGTGAACTGCAAGGGGGTACGGCTGCAAAAAAAGCAAAAGCTGCTTTATCGGCTATGAAAGTGATGGCAACTGTTTTTTGGGATAGTTATGAAATTATCTTAATCGATTATCTTCAAAAAGCAACAACTATTACAGGAGCATACAACGCATCATTATTTGACAAGATGAAGGCAAAAATTATGGAAAAACGGCCAGATTTGCAGAAAAAGAAAATCCTGTTTCACCAAGTCAACGCGCCCGTCTCACACCATGGCGAAAATCCACGAATTACGGTTTGAACTGCTTAACTATCCACCTTACTCACCAGATCTAGCCCCAAGCGACTTCATTTTGTTCCCTCATCTAAAAATTGCGCTCGGAGGGCAGAGATTTTCGTCAAATGAGGAGGCAATCACCTTCGTGAACAATTATTTTGCAGAGAAAACGGCGAGTACTATTTGGACGGGTTAAAGATATGAAAACATCGCTGGGAGAAGTGTGTAGAGTTACAAGGAGGCTATGTAGAAAAATAAATATAATTTTAAGAAAAAATGTCTTATACTTTTCAGACCACCCTTGTATATAAAAGAAAGTGAAAGAAAAAAAAACAGCTACTGATATTCTAATGTGGTTTATTCTATTTCAAAAATAAATAAAAATAACATTTGCATGTAAACAAAGCAATAAAGACTTTCGATATACTTTTTGTAGCTTCATTTATACTTTTTATTTTCTATGGTTCCATTAGATATGGTTCCATTAGATATAGTTCCATTAGTTAGGCTTCCATTACAATTTTCGCTTTCTTCTCCTGGAGTTACTAATATTTTATTATCATTAGAATCAATTAATTCCAATACTTTCGATTTTTTATGAAAACCATTTATTTGTTTTATTTCCAAACCATTCTCTCCTTTTACTGGTTTCTTGACTAAATAGGCGTAGTAATAAAATTGTCCGAATAGTAACGCGAAAAATAATGATTGACCCATGAAATAGAAAATTATGACTAGTGGTACACCGCAGGCGCAGAAAAATGCCACGACGGTATGAACGAAGGCCAAGAAAAATTGAATCTAAAACAAACACTTTATATTTATCTAATAATAAAAACAATATGTTTCTTCTTATTAATCTAATAGCATTGAATAGTCAGGCATATATTAAAGCAAATCATACTTAAGAATAGTTGTTTCTTATACCTTAACGAGCCGAGTATTCCTTCGTGCTGTTTAGATGTATTTTAAAAGAACTTTTCATGACAAAATGTCAAAAAATCTTCAATAAATGTTTTTAGCTAAAATATACTAATATTTACTTCATTCAAAACATTTCAATTAGTTTCACATTCTCTAGTTTAGTTATGAAGCAACTGTTAATTTGCCAATACAAAAAATAATAAGAAAATGTTTTTAACAAATTCCAAAAAATTAATACAACACGCATTTAACTAAAACCACGGCGTGTTGAATACCTCTTTAAGGAGTCATTGTAGTAAAAATATACACTTTTCATCCAAAAGTACAAGAAAATCGTAAAACAAAAGCTGCTAAATATGGATTGATACCATTATAATATCAACCATATCAAAATGATGATTTCACTACAGGTGAGTATCCAAAATTGCCAGATATATCCGCAATATAAAGATGAGATAATCCAGAGTCGAAGAAAAATTTTAGAAAACCAGTTCATGCTTAAGCTGATTGGAGAAGATTGTAATAATATTTCCACCAGCTTGATTCTAATATAGTTTTAACCCCGAAGGTCTTAGTTTCTAAGAAATACCAATTCTCTTTAAATTTCTGGCTATCTTTTCCTAAACTTGGAAAATTGGACAGCCTTTTTCCATACTACACTTCTTTTCTAAAATGATCTAGTCTCTCTACTTTTTCTTCCAAAGCCTTTCTGGTCACCTACCTTTTGTTGAATCGTTTTGTCTCATGTATTTTTCTTGTTGATCACCTCTGCATCTAAACTGTCATTTGTCTCAGTCCTATTTGTGATACCACCAATCTAACTTAAAATTTTTCAGGCTGTATTTTGTGTTTGATATTGTCCTCTGTGCGTTTCTATTGTTTACAGATTTCCATTCATATTTACCATTTCTGCTTTTTAAACAGCACTCCATCGATTCTTGAATCAGTATATGAACAAAGACTTTTTATAACAGTTTGTCTTTCTTTACTAAGTGTACTGCCTTATCATCCATTCTTTCTTCATACGATCACCTTACTTTCATTTTGATTCAACTTTCTTCTAAATATTTTTTGATTTCTAACTAGCAACTTTTCATTCTAGTCGGCTAAGACCTCCTTATTCATACAACACGCTTATACCACTTTGATTATATTCGTTGTTCAATCTTCCATTTGAACTGCATAATTTTATTCTTTCCCTCTTAGTTGTTTGTCTGAAATTAACCAAAACATCTGACATTCCAATGCGTAACTCTGCTCACTCTCTTAACTGTTCCAGATATATATCTCCTGCTTAGTTTTGATATAATTTGTATTTTCGTAAAGACTTCGTACCTCTGAGATAAAGCCACATTGCTTTCTATTCTTCGTTAGGAGTGAATATCACCATTTGGAATCAATATTTTGGACTTTCTGAATTAAGAACTAAAATTTCTCATGCTTGTGACACGTGTCGCTGTGTTACTCTACAAAACTCTCTAAACATTAGAACAGCAATTGTGTCTTCTATATCTATGCTAACGAACTATACAAAGGTTCTATTGAACTAAAATTTTAAGTTTTTAGAAAGAATAGCGAGAAAATTATACTATTTTTTTGCTACTGGTTCAGTATCTCGTTTCAAAGTTCAACTTTGGATGAAGGAAGCCGACAATTTTAAAAAGACAAATCTTTCATTGATATTTCTTTATATTGTATTAACTTAAAGGAATTGTCATCTCCGTAAGAAAATCTTTTTGTATTAACAATTTATGCATGAAACAGCGGTTTCAAGGAATCAAAATATACGGGGGCCATAAATTCACGGATAATCGTCACTTTGGACCATAATTAATTGTTAATCGACAATTCTAATACAGAAATGTTACACTGTCAGTCGTTAAAGCACACGAGATCGTCAATACTGAAAATGTGCAACAAAAAATATTTGGAATTTTTTCAAATATTCTGTGGAAAATCACGTTTCTTGCTATCGAATAAAATTATGTAACACTACGTTGATGTAATTAATAGTTTTGGGTCAATATTTTGCATTAAACATTTCTTTAACTGTCTTCTTTACGTTGAAGTACACTTGGCAACCTTGGGTAATTTAAATATCAAATTTCGACATTTACGAGGCAGCGTTTTTATATTCGCGGAATGAGCGGGTTGTAGAGGGGTGAGCAAAAAATCGAAAAAAAATCGAATATCCTGCCGTTATAAAGTTCCTTACCAGGCAAGGAAAATCAGTCGCGACCATAATGAATGAGATGTCATTGGTTTACGGCGACTCTTGTCCAGGAAAAACCATGGTGTACAAGTGGCATAGTTTATTTAAACAAGGAAAGGAATCCCTTGAAGACGACCCGAGGCCGGGCAGGAGCATTGAGGTGACCACGCCAGCACTTATCCAAAAAGTTGAACAAATTGTACTCGAAGATGCTCGACTAAAGAAGAAACAACTCGCAGAAATGGTTGGAGTATCCGATACAACAATTTTTAAAATCCTACACGATCATCTCGGCATGTCTAAGGTCAGCGCAAGATAGGTGCCGAGAATGCTCACGCCGCCGCAAAAACAACAGCGCGTAGAGTGTTCGCGTGCATTTTTGGACCTCTGTAATGAAGACAAGGATGGTATATTGAGTGGAATTGTTACTGGAGACGAAACTTGAATTCATCATTATGAACCTGAGTCCAAACAAGACTCCATGCAGTGGCATAAAAAAGGCACAGCACCTCCCAAGAAATTTAAAGTGTCAGAATCAGCTGGGAAACTCATGGCAACGGTATTTTGGGACTCGGAAGGAATATTGTTGATTGATTATAAAGATAAAGGCGTTTCTATAACCGGAGAATATTACGCTTCAATATTAGAGCGACTAAAAGAAGCCATTAAAGAGAAAAGATGGGGAAAATTGACAAAAGGTGTTCTGCTTTTGCGCGACAACGCGCCCGTCCACAAGAGCCGCGTTGCGTTAGCTGCCCTGCATAAGGTGGGCTTCAAAATTGTGAATCACCCACCCTACAGCCCAGACCTGGCCCCGAGTGATTATTACCTGTTTCCGAAAATGAAAAAAGAACTGCGGGGTAAAAAATTTACTGCCGATGATGAAGTCAAGGAGGCAGCTTCGGCGTATTTTGCAGATAAAGAGAAATCATTTTTTTATGAGGGTATAAATAAATGAATTGAAAGATGTGAAAAATGTATCCGTCTTGCAGGTGAATATATTGATAAAGAAAAATAATTTGGTTTTTTTATTTCCACCCCTTGTCCCCCATTCCGCGAATATAAAAACGCTCCCTCGTAAATTACAAACGATGATAGATGAACGAAATTAATGATTAAAAACAATTGGATAATACAAGCGTGTGATCAATAATAGATAGGGGCAATCAAAGAGAATGACAAGTTTTCGTGGATTCATGAAAACTGACTGCTGCATACAGAAAATATTTATGTTGGTATGAACTATTCATTTAAACCTAGCCCAAAGATATGCCAATTCCATTCGATTTATAACATAGACCAGGACTTGTTAACGGTCAGGTCGCGACCCAATATTGAGTTTCACCGAATTTTTTATGAATCGCGAAGTGTTAAAGAAACCATTTTAATATTTGTGGTCAGCAATTGTCTTCAACGGGCAAAATATTTTGTTGTTTAGACATTTTGTTAGATCGTGGTACCAGTACGAAAAAATTGACTGGGTTGCTGTGTAAAAAGGTTGAGAAATGTTAACATAGACATAAAGAATATTTTTGTTGCAAGTTATAGTCAAAGTGGTGTGAATCAGAAGTTGGCAGTATAAGTAGTATAGTAGTCGTTCAGAAAGTATTACACCTCTTGACAAAAATTTGTTTTCGCTTCATTGCGTCGAACAAACTTATCTGAAGATATTGTTAGAACTACAACAGGAATTTTAAATACATAATATAATTTGAATGCCTATAATTTAAATTAATATTTCAATATTCATTATTATTCATTAAAAAAAATTAATTTTCCTTATCCCTGAGAACACGGTTGAAAATTAATAAAATTATTTTCGCCCACACTAAATCGAATTACATGCTATTAAGTTCAAAGCTTCCCGAAATGAAAATTTAAGTATTCTACGAGAGGATTTAACGACCCAGAGCGATCCTCATAAGACCGGCGAATGTGTAAATAGTTGTTTAAGATAAAGGATCGTAATAGAAACGCGAATACAAATGTTTGTTTACATCAATAAAGTTGGCATTGGTAGTGGCAATGAGTTTCCGTACCTTCACTGGAATAACTTGCAAATGATTGTATACATATAAGCTGTGATGAAGCTTCTGTAATGAAACAAGGTCAAAGTAGAATTACCGTTAAGTTTTATTTGAAACTGAACTTGGAACAAGTACTTTTACTATTTTAATGTATCTATCTATAAATCCTCGAAATAGTTATGTACTATATATATATATGTATATATATATATGAGGACGTTTGCCGTTAATGCCGAATTCGATGCTTCGCAATCTACAGTTGTAACGGATGTTGTTCGCCCTTTAAAACGATTCTAATAAAATTGTTCACAACCTGGTGTGATCAATGAGATTTCACATATCCTTTTCTCTTGGTCTTCGTTCGTCTTTATTCGCCTATTCCAAGCTGAAGATAAGAAGATGGATGGGATATCATTGAAACGTCGCTATACGATATGTGAAATATTAAAGCATCCTCAGAACAGTCCTTTTAAGGACCGAAGACATATATTAGTTAGTTATATATTTAAAAGGGCTTCCTCATATCTGTTATTTCTCCTAACTTTGTTACATCGAAGCTACAGATAGTAGTGGTGCATCTCTTTAATCTTCGTATATCTTCAGTTTTCCAAGATTCACCAACAAATTCCAGTAATGTTTCATAAACTTGCAATCTTTCTAAAATAGGAAATCGGTAAAAGAAAGTATATGAAAAAATATAAAGGAGAGATTTTGACAGAAAAGATGTAATGGAAGGGAAATACTTCCAGGAAACATTATCTAATAATTAAAATTGAAATAACAAAGATGAAGCGCAAGAGAAATACAATATGTTCGTTTGTATGTAATCGCTGAGTGGACCGTATTTTTTCTTCGCCTTTCACATTGGTGAAAAAACAAAAAAACTAGCTTTGATTTTACTTTATGCGGTATCTATTGAAATTTTATCCTTCCAAAACAAATCAACACTGATTACATTGACATTGTTATTCATTGTTGGGTTTTCTAGGGTGCATACGCCTACTTCATTTCCTGGTAGTTAAAGCATCGTTACTATAAAAATAAAAATGAAAATGCACCGGAACACAATAGATGAACTAAACTAGTTAAAGTAATTGAAATCATGATAGTAATAGTTATGCTCCAGACGCTGATAATATAACTGATAAGATGAATTGAATGATTAACATTAGAGTATAAAGTATCAAAAAAATGGCGTACATTGGAAACTACAAAAGTTTTTCAATCTTTCACAATAGTTTATACCACATTCTGTACACTTGCACAATCTTTAAAACTAGTCATCAAACCAACTTTTCCACGTTTCTTTTGGAAGCTGGGTGCACTTATCATCTAACGACCTAAGAAGATCTTCATTGTTGAAAAACTTACTTCCTTTCAACCCGTTCTTCACATGGGCAATCAGCCGAAAGTCGCAAAGGGCAAGGTCTAGGCTGTAGCGTAAAGCACAGAGGTTCAAGCGATAGACCAGAGCATTGTCGTCGTGGAAAAACCAGATGCCCGGCCTTGAACGAAGACGAATGTTTTAAGTGGTTTAACAACTCTGTACAGACAATTCCTCGGCGTACCACTTTGCGGTGAATGATTTTGTGTTTATACACCACGTGCTCTACAACTCTTCTCACCTTGAAGATGATCACAATGGATTTGTGCTTCAAAGAAACAAACTTTATTCTGTGCTTTGGCGGACAATTCATAGTAGTAAAGCCGGGTTTTTTCACCTATCAAAATACCGTTTTTATACTTCCCGAGCATCTCACAATACTATGAAACGCATCGAGATATTTGCTCATTGGTTATGGCATGGGACAACCAAAGGAAACAAACCAAAAATGTTCGTACAGAATAGGACGAGTTGACTATGAATGAACGCTCAAATATTCCTTTGTTTCACGATAACTTACGTACGTATCGAGCATCCTTCTGACAGCTTTAGTATTGCTTTAGGTAATGGGTGAGATGAAATTACCTTTTTGGAATTTCTTATAATAGTTAAATAGGGTTATACAATGCAGACAAGATACCTTCCGGAATTCAGGTATGTAGCGTCAAATTGTTCTGTATCCTATTTAGACCAAGCTAGCATAGTGAGTAGTTTTGTTTCTGTCACATTTCTGGAGGAAATAATACAGAGAAATCGAGATGCCGGCTGCAGCGTAGACTTGAGCAAGTGTTGACCTACACTAAACTACTACACACAGCATGAAACAAGCGGCTGTGCCATATTACAAAATTTTTGTAGTGCCTTCTATACTAACAAACAGAGCTCGTAATAGAGTTTTTCTGATAATAAATATGTTTAAAACTCACGCTAGTAATGCCTTCCAAAACCATTACAATAATGTTTTTAGACGTAAAAATTTTGTTTTTCCTTTGCAGTCTTCACGAAAATAATTTTGTTTTTTTTGGGTTGACTCAGTTCAATTATTTTAATAGAATACATGGGCCCACTTTATATTATGCCTATTTTCGGTGAATTCAAGCCATTCGTGATTCTTATCAGATTTATATGGAGTGCGGAGATGCACCGTGAATCTTATTGACTTCGTATGGTGAAGCTCAAACGTCTGTAGATGATTTATTTTAATTTTTAAATTTTATATCAGAAAGACCGTTTAATCTTCCTGCGAAAATAGAAGCTAGAACAGATACGAATAATATTAACATTAAACACAAAGCATTTAAGCTCGTTCATTCAACCTATCAGGCATTCGATTAGTTTTAGTAATACCTTTTGAACGACATTCCACGTTTATCCTTGCAATCATTTAAATCACATGCAGCTAAGCTTTATATGATCGAACAGAATGTAGAGTTGGAGAGAATTGTGTAAATGTTTGCTCGCTCCCCATCTAGCGCTACGATCGATGCTGTTATGAATCGCCCATCAATTTTAATCTATTTTAGAAGCTTTAAATTTCTTTTTTCTCTTCTTTCCGCTTTTTTAAAACTTTCAAGACATATTTAATATTTTTTTATAAATTAAAATTTTCTTTACGTCTATTCATTGATTTCCTGGCACTTCTCAAATTATCTTTAACTTTTATTTGTATTTTAAAGCATTTTATGTATTACAGAAACAGCAAAGAATTTCTGTCATGTACAGTTATTTCATATGTATTCTTCTCTTTTTAATATGTTAATCGCTTTATGCTAATTACAAATTGTATTCTTTTAGTTAGGATTTCTTTTCCTACCATTAAGAATTCACTTCACATATATAATTATTTTTTATCATGCTTTTAAATTATTTATTTAATTTACGAGGGAGCGTTTTTATATTCGCGGAATGAGCGGGTTGTAGAGGGGTGAGTAGGCGCATTGGGGGCGTGGCCTATTCAGCGAGTCATGATTAGTATAAATACGAAGTTCCATTGTTATTAGACAGTTAGTCTTTGAGCTATCGTCAACCAAGTAACATAATCAGGAGTGAAAAGTGAAATATGGAAAAAATCGAATATCGTGCCGTTATAAAGTTCCTTACCAGGCAAGGAAAATCAGTCGCGACCATAATGAATGAGATGTCATTGGTTTACGGCGACTCTTGTCCAGGAAAAACCATGGTGTACAAGTGGCATAGTTTATTTAAACAAGGAAGGGAATCCCTTGAAGACGACCCGAGGCCGGGCAGGAGCATTGAGGTGACCACGCCAGCACTTATCCAAAAAGTTGAACAAATTGTACTCGAAGATGCTCGACTAAAGGAGAAACAACTCGCAGAAATGGTTGGAGTATCCGATACAACAATTTTTAAAATCCTACACGATCATCTCGGCATGTCTAAGGTCAGCGCAAGATGGGTGCCGAGAATGCTCACGCCGCCGCAAAAACAACAGCGCGTAGAATGTTCGCGTGCATTTTTGGACCTCTGTAATGAAGACAAGGATGGTGTATTGAGTGGAATTGTTACTGGAGTCCAAACAAGACTCCATGCAGTGGCATAAAAAGGGCACAGCACCTCCCAAGAAATTTAAAGTGTCACAATCAGCTGGGAAACTCATGGCAACGGTATTTTGGGACTCGGAAGGAATATTGTTGATTGATTATAAAGATAAAGGTGTTTCTATAACCGGAGAATATTACGCTTCAATACTAGAGCGACTAAAAGAAGCCATTAAAGAGAAAAGACGGGGAAAATTGACAAAAGCTGTTCTGCTTTTGCACGACAACGCGCCCGTCCACAAGAGACGCGTTGCGTTAGCTGCCCTGCATAAGGCGGGCATCGAAATTGTGAATCACCCACCCTACAGCCTAGACCTGGCCCCAGTGATTATTACCTGTTTCCGAAAATGAAAAAAGAGCTGCGGGGTAAAAAATTTACTGCCGATGATGAAGTCAAGGAGGCAGTTTCGGCGTATTTTGCAGATAAAGAGAAATCATTTTTTCATGAGGGTATAAATAAATTAATTGAAAGATGTGAAAAATGTATCCGTCTTGCAGGTGAATATATTGAAAAAGAAAAATAATTTGGTTTTTTTATTTCCACCCCTTGTCCCCCATTCCGCGAATATAAAAACGCTCCCTCTATATACGATAGAATTTTAAATACAAAATTATTATTATTAAGACAATATGAACCAATATTCAATCACATATTACTATTAGGCCACTATAATCAACCAACGGTCGTTATGTTCTTGAAACGAAGGTACTTGCATACCTATCTCAATTCTTGGAATATTCTCGGAATGGAAATTAAACGCTACCATTTATTCCACGAAATTATTATCAAGTTTATTATTTTTAAAGACTCGTTATGTTCGAATTCGAATTTCAAGCAGTACCTAATTAAATTGAAGAGTTTAATTAAATCTACAAAATTTAAATAAAAGTAAACCACATTGTACGTACAGTGAATGACTAAAGTCTACATGCAACTACATTTTTATTTAGTTTTTCAAAAATCTGCAATAAATAGAAATACCAATAGTCCAATTTCCTTTTATTTTCCCTTTTATAAATAAAATATAAAAATTAGATTATTTCATTCGCTTTATAATGTGAAAAATCTATGACAAAAGTCTACATGCAGCTTACACAAACAATGGAAGCAGTGAAAAAGTAACTGTAAAGTACCGTTATTCATTCTTCTTAGTTTACAAATGAGTTGTACTTTTTTTAAATCACATTTTAGTTTTAATTTTGTTTATGTGCTGGTTGAACGTAGAAAGTAATGGGTTCGTGAAAAGAAATTTCTTAAAATACAGACAGGAAAATAAATCTTATGAAGAAATCGCCAAATTATTAAATTTAAGTCGAGCCACAGTACAAACAATTATTCAGAACTACAACAATACTGGTTCTTTTAAGAGCAAAGCGCGATCAGGCCGTCCAAAGAAGCTTTCTAGAAGGGATATTAGTTTAATTTTAAGGGAAGTCAGTAAAAATCCCAGAGTTAGTGCACCTAAATTATCCGAACACATTGCTCACGTCTCCAATAAGAGCGTTCACCCAAGAACTGTCAAAAGAGCACTCAATGACAATGGGTTTTTTAGTAGAACACCGCGTAAAAAGCCACTGATATCAGAAAAAAACCGCCGCCTCCGCTGGGAATTCGCACGTGCCCATATTAATAAAGACATGGATTTCTGGTCCAAAATTTTATTTACGGACGAATCCAAGTTCAATATTTTTGGAAGTGATGGTCGTGCTAAAACATGGAGGAGAAAAAATGCTGCTTTGTCGTGTAAAAATTTGATACCAACTGTTAAGCATGGCGGGGGTAACGTTATGGTTTGGGGAGCTATTGCTGTATCTGGCGCTGAAAGGATGGCATTTATTTAAGGTAATATGGACCGATTTCAGTAGAAAACCATACTAGAAGAAAATTTGAAGCCATCTGTGGAATACTTAGGGCTTGGGGATGGTTGGATTTTCCAGCAAGATAATGACCCTAAGCATACTGCTTTGGTTGTTAAGGAATGGCTTCTTTATTATGCGCCCAGGCAACTCAACACACCTGCCCAAAGCCCGGATTTAAATCCAATAGAGTATGTTTGAGAGCTTTTGGAGCGCAAAATTCGACAGAGCCATATTAGTGATGCCAAATCATTAAAGCAAGCACTGACAGACGCGTGGAGCAAACTGACCCAAGAGGAGATGACTAGTTTGGTTTCATCAATGCCACGGCGTCTGCAAGCTCTGATAGACAATAATGGGGGGCCAACCAAATATTAAAAATTGCTTAAATACTCATTGTATCTAAATGTTATTAGTTATATAATATTAATACTGAACTGTATGTAAACTTTTGTCCTACAATTTTTTTGTTGTTTTGCGATTTCTTTTTGTTTCAGAAGTCAATTAATTTATGTTTTATATTTTATGAATAAATATAATTCCTAAAAAAACTGTATCATTAATTTTTCTAATAAATGCATATCGAGTGGGAAACATGACAATATGACGCTGCATGTAGACTTTAGTCATTCACTGTATATCGCTAGCTGATGATGACAATTTAGTTGTCGAAATACAGAAAATTCCCCTTTGCGCCAAAGCTTCGTGCAGACCAACATCAACGAAATAAGGATTGGGGGAGGTGGTAAGAATTTTGATACATGGGGCAGTCTAAAAGATGTCCTATAACTTGCTGTTGTCTGTTTCACTAGGACAGAAAAGGGAATGAAATAAGAGAAAAACTTTTACTCAATTTTCTACATAATCCTGCTCTTCTCCATACAAATCTGTGAACGCTCATAGAGTCACCGAAACACCTATTCTTGCTGCATAAAATAGAAATCAGTCATCGAAATAGTGAAGATTGAACTCACTCGCATTATTTCTTTCAAAAGCCGATCTGAAATCTCTTTCCAACAAACCGCATTGACTATACGAATAACGAAGACGACTCTTCGCTTATAACCAGCATATTTGTATTCTTCTGGTTTAACTATCCTATGAAAAATAAATCGTCACACTTTAATTTATATTATTTCTTAAAGATCAGCAAGTTAAGTAAACGATAGTTGGCGTATAATGTTTTTTTATGAAACCCTTACTTCTAAGTAGAAAACTCTGTACGTATGTACTGCACTGTTAAAAAAAGAATAAACGCGTTATTATCGACGTTTCTTTTGGCTCATTTACTCCTACTACTTTGATCCCAGATTGTTGTCGATGAAGAAAAGTAATGCATTTACACCCACACTAAGAAAGATCATAATATATGGATCTTAACTTCAAGAACTACTTACGAAAGCAGAGATATATCATGGTTATAAATAGATAGATGGAGTACTATACGTTGCGGATCATTTATTTATTTCTATTTATCCACTCGTAGACACAAATAGAATAAATCCAAAATAGCATTATTAAAATACAATTTAACCACTACACATCTATATAATATTAGAAAATTTCTGAAATTTCTGAAAAACTTCAGAAAAGCTTAGTGTCATTAACGAAAAGTAAGAACAGATTGAGTGTAAGTGACTACTCTGTGAAACACCGAAAAAAGTAAAAAAGATTGAAAACAATAGTCCTGTAAATATCCAATTTACGAATCAAAGAGATTTAAATATTTAATGAAGTCCATGTAAACATTATGAGTCAACTTAAAGACCACCCTCAATAGATATAGAAGTGAAATATTAGTTTCAGTGGCTTTATATTATATAAATCCATGATGATCGTCTATGGCAAGTATGGACAACCTTTGAAATGTTGTTAAAGTAGTGTTCATAATTTTTAGCGATAGATATCAGACATGAAATAATACGACAATGTCTCGCGGGCCGGATTAAATCTTACAGCAGGCTGGATCCGCCCCACGGACTGGTTGTTGCCTACATATGGTCTATGAGGTCTAGCACTCTACTCATTCAGAAAGTTTTATGTTACCATCGCATCAACTACGCTACCATTTAGTCTACGAGATTGTTACTAAGTAATCTAAGCATCTCTATTAAATTTTTTTGCTAATAAGTTCAGCGTTTCATGATAGGGATTCAAGAAAAACAACCAGAAGGAAATCATTGCGTGATATAAGACTATAATAAAGCTGACCATGGGGTACCAAAAGTGGCTATTTGAGATATTGATTTAAAAATACGTCAAATTTATTCTATTTTTTGGTTCTAATCGTTGATATTTTTGTTCTCTCTTTCTCTGACAATTTTTATAGAATCTTCTTCAACGGTAATGGTGTTCTGCGTAATTTATCTACAAAACTTTCAAATTTTCTTAAACATAAAACTTAAATCTTGCCTAATATCGTAAAACAATCATTCACCCTGTTTGTTTTTTTGTGGTTTCCTTTCCCATTTAAGACAAATACCGACGGTCAAAAATTTTAAGTCGTACCACAAGCGCGGGCCAATACTCCTTGCAGTTAACGTTAAGACACTATGGTATATTAAGGGAAGAACTGATTATCATTATATTCTTTATAAAATTAAATTTAACAAAAATGGTGCCAAATTCTTCACCAATTTAATCAATTTATTATTTTTAAAAAATAAGGATTTACTATTCATATAAAACACTTACGATTTGTAGCTCCGTTAAATGTCTCTTCCACCACAAGTATTTATGATATTTCGGTCCTAAAGATGCAATGAAATAATAAAGATACATAAATATATGCACTACCATGTTTAGTCCAAAGGGAAAAACGGCATGTCCCGCTAAAAAATATACAAATTAGATCCTGTCAATATATGAGTATTTGCAATGATCAACTTACTAGCATAAAAATTCGTAGCATATATGAAAGGACCGCCCATCGTTACATGATGATAAAGATGTAATAACGACACTTGACTGAATTTTTTTCTTAATATAAAGAACACCTGGAATTGAGAAAAATATGATTACAAAAACTAATAGAAATAGAATTGAAAAATAAAAAAAACTCATTCAACCATATGAAATATCAAGTGCCACCGTTTCGAATTTTAGATATCTACGCAGAAATAAAAACCAATTATACTGTCTTTTCCTGAAATCTTTATGAAATCTGAAATCTAGTCCTTCGACTCTACCTCTGCAGACGGTATTTTATTCTAAATTGCATGAAAAAGTTTCAATAAAGTGAGGGTAGATAAAATCTCGAAGATATCTCATGTAATTGAGAACGAAAAATTGATTGTAGCATCAATTCCGAGGTCCTATTTTCAGCCCGACGAAGAGTTTTTGACTTACAATTGAAAAGCTTAAAATTTCATTAGAATTTGAAATCATATTCACACAAAACTTATTTCATCTGCTTTGTCTTTTCTTTTTGTGGATGTTCACCCTACGGTTAATGAAATATATATGCCAAGTGTGACGAACAGTAATATCATTAAAAGTAATAAAAATATCATATTTTATTTGATTATGGCCCTCATGAATAACTAGACGAATAGTTGCTGAAATTTTTTTAAGAATTGGGCAAATTACACCGATATATTGCGGGAATACGTATACATGAATAAGTGACAAACATAAAATTTATCGCTCTATATCACTTTCAAAAAAAAACGGCTGAAAGAAACTTTCTTCTATGTATTCCATTTTTTAAATATTAATAATACAACAAGAATAATTGCATATACGAGAGTGGTCTGAGAAGTACATGACCCATTGAAGAAAACACAAAAATTTTGGAAAGAAATAAATCTGACGAATGGGATACATGAGGTAGCAATTCAAACTTTAATTCATTAATTTTGGCCATGCAATAACGGATTTGCGAGCTGGTGCATTGTCTCGATGAAACAACACTTTCTTCTTAGCCAAATGCAACCGTTCTTGCTTAATTTCTTCGCTCAAACGTTGCAATAAGTTCACATAATACTCGCCGTTGACTTGAACTAAAATAAACAGGTCTTTTAGGATTGAAAACACAATAATACAACTAAACGCTTCGAAATCCAGTAATATACTAACCCACATTGCGTACAATTATCCATGAGGAGGCAGCAAAATAGCCATCGATAAAGGATAGATTACCCAAGTAGGATTATCTAAGAATATTTTCGCAAAAATTGCTTTCTCTTTCATTTAACAATATATTTTCAATTCTTATAGAATAAAATTAGAATAATAATAAGTATGGAAACAATATTGTTAAATTGAATTTTTTAAAAGTTTGTACTTACTTATTTGCACTACTGTATATCGAGGTGCTAACAAACGCAGTTTATTCGATAGGATGCTCGACTTGTACATTAGTCGTACATTAAACCATGAATGGCACTTCATTCATAAATGTCAGATTTTAAGTTGTGTACCAAAGTATCATCAAAGTATTTTGTAAATTAATTAACAAACTCTTCGTTGTTTTAATATTTATACAAATAGAGATATAATCACTACAAATATCCTTCTAATACTAATGCCTTTTTGCGTGCTCAACTAATGTCGCTTTCAGGAAACACCTATACGTCGTTCTAGGAATGTTCCCAAGCAACATCAGTTTCGTAAGTAAATCGGGACAAATATATCCGAATATACTTGACGCTTTTGGAATATTATTATTGAAAAGTGATCCGTAAGATAATTTGAGCATATGAAAACATACACAGTCTGACGCAGAGAAAACGGTTGCAGAAAGTAACATCGAACTTGTGCGTGAATTTATCAGAAATGAGCTGAAATCCTCATTGCGATACGTGGGAATGGAACTAAATATTTCCAAAGATCTAAGTCATTGCATATTGGCACAGCATTTGGGACTGAGAAAGATTTGTGCAAGGTTTATACCACACAAGCTAACTGAATTCAACATTGTACAGACTTGATTAAAGACTGAAAAAAGGACGAAAACTTCAGGTATTCTATTATAACTGGCGATGAAAGGTAGTGTTTTCAATATAATCCAGAGACCAAGCGTCAAAGTTCTGAATGGAAGCATCCAAGCGAAAAAAGACCGAAAAAAACCCGTTTGGAGGAGTCAAAAGTAAAGACAATGTTAATTTGCTTTTATGATTCGAAAAGTATAGTGCACAAAGAGTTTGTACTAACTAGTCAAACAGTCAATGCTGTATATTATCTTGGTGTTATGTAGCGATTTTGGCACGTATTCGTCGTGCGCGCCCTCAATATCGTGAAAATAGTAGCTAGCGTTTGTTACATGATAATGCACCATTTCATCGGTCGACGTTTATCATTGATTTTCTAACTACAAATGGCATTTTAACCATTAACCATTCACCGTATTTACCGGAATTGGTCTTCTATGATTTCTATCTACTCTCCAAACTACATTTGTCGAAAGGACAGCGTTATATCGTCGTCGAAGTCATTAAAAAGGCGTCGACAGCGATCATGAAGAACATCTCTAAAGATGAACTTAAAAATGCATTCGACATGTTAATTGACCATGCAAAACATTGCATTGAAGTCGAAGATAACTACTTTGAATAATATAAATGAATTTAACCAAAATAATAAGCGTTAGTTTTTATTTTAAAAAAGCTCCGTTTTCTGTGAGGCAGACTGTGTATTATACGTTGTAAACATCAAAACCTGACTGCACGTTTAATTAATTACATCTGTTTCATAGTGTAATTTATGGTATATTAAGAGACTCAAAACTGTACTGCTTCGTGGCTTAATTGGTGATGTAACTTACCTAAAATAAAATATTGGCCATATTGAAGAAACTATCGACACAATAGTATAATGTAAAGATAGAAAACTGTATATTTATCTCTCGAATAAAAGTGAATACATAGTGACTTCACTTTTATCCCAGAAATGGATCTATACATTACTTTGATATCTGCCAGATGCGTAGAAATGCCCAACAAGGTCAGGCAACCACACAGAATGGAGCGAAGCGATCATCGTGGTCATTATCGGCAGTAGTTTTTTACGTTGAAGAAATTATTTTTGTTAAGTTATGTTTTTACTATTTATCTAATTACTTATAGAATAGATGATGTACTTAACTAACATTTCAATATGGATCAATTCACAGCACTTACCGTATCTAATAAGTCAAAAATCTTAGAAGCGCAGTAACACCAAGCTACGTACGTAACCTGAAAAAACAACAACTAATGATAACAATTTCTGTTTTTAAAATATTATTACCCTTATTTCTTTAGGATCTAGAGTGTAATCCAGTGGTTGACAGAGCCAGTTGTAATGAAGTATTGTGTACAATCCCTAAAGATTTTCAAATATGAAAGTTCCGTTCGAATGCTTTTTTTTAATTAACACTTACCACGCAAGACAGTAATAAGTTTATAATAACTTGGCTGATATTGTATATTTGAATAAGTCCGTTTATCTGAAAGGGTTTTCTGTTTTTCATAAAAGCTGGTCCCAAGTGTACGCAAAATATTATATAGGCGACCATAATTGGTATTAATGTACAAGGTTTGTTTATAACCCAGTCTCTTGTTTTCGGATCTGTAATATGCAATCAAAGTATTAAAATTTCTACTGACCACTATGTGAAGAAAAGAACGATAATCGGAATAAAAGGTGTAAAAAATAATAATTGCAAATAAAAAGGGATTGTAATTTAGTAAAGAAGTGGATCATGGAATATAGAGGAGAAAATATCTGCTATCAATAAATTTTAATTTAAGACTTAAAAAAATAAGCTAATTAAATGTGTATAAAACACCACGAAGGTTTTGCGATATATCGCAATCGATTGTCACGCTGTGACAAGTTCGGTATAGGTTGATACCTGGACGAGCTTACACTGCAGTCGGTAGCTCAGTCCCTTTATGTAAGTTGTTCCCGAACTCTGGCATAAGGCAGTATAAATGGAAACATAGTATCGTGTAATTTTGCGTTACAACTTATTTCGTGGGTTGAATATTAATTACTGTCAAAGAAATGGCTTCAGTATCAAGATGGTATTCAGACGCTAAATGCGATTCTAGAGAAGAAATTTCGATTTGGAAGTCAGCTCGGGATCAAAACACCTCACCTCGTCTGTTACTGAAATGAACATCAATTCTGTCAAGAAGATACTAGAGTATGACAGACATATGCTATCGCAAGGTAGATGAATGTCTGGGCATTCATACATCAGAAATTCCCACTATCTTCAAGTGAGCATAGGATATCCCATTTTGGGAGTTCCATGACTTAAGCAAAGAATAGCAGCATTCATTTCTTGGTGCTATAAGATGCTTGAGAAGTTTAGTATGAAACATCTATCGATGTTAACGGCATGTTGACAATTAACGAAGTCTACCTTTATTATTATTACATTCTTACCAAGGCATATAATAAACAAAGTCTGGTTCTTTCAAGACGAAGGCATGCTCATGTCTGTTCGGAAATCTCGATATGTCAGTAAGAAAATGGTGGCCGTCTTCTTTACTGAGAGAAAAGTTGTGGAATGCGTGCTGGTAATACAAAAGACATTCATTGCAAAATGGTAGACAGAGTGGTGCCTGCTCGAAATACTCGTCCTCGGCAACACTCTAGTGTGTCGCTCCAAGTTTCTATCGAGTATTTAACAAGAATTTAAAAGCTCTATTGGAAAACTTTCGAAGTTCCTTTTTTAAGTTTTTGAAAAAATATTTGACAAGAAGTAATCTTATGTAGTGTGAAAGAAGAAATTAATAATTGAAAGGAAAGAACATTTATAGTTTAATTGAACTTCATAGTTACAATGAATTAATTCCAGATTAGAGCGAGGAATTGAATATACTTCCTAGCAATAACATTATCTTTATTAGTGAAATGTTATTATGGCGTCGCATAAAATTTTGCCCAGAAGTGAGAAAAATGTTTGACAGACACAAATTTAAGTAACAATAGGCTGCTATTATTGAATAATACTACATCGCATCCAATCAATTTGTCTAAATTATCTAATAATGTTAAAATTGTTTATCTATTTTAAATAGAATCTTCCTAATCCAATACAGGGGCTAGACTAGGATGTAATATCTATTTTTACGAAACTGGAAGTGAATTAATTAAACAACTTTGGCACAAATGGGACAATATTAATGAATCTCATGTGTTGACATCAACCACAGTTGTGTAAAATAAAATATGACCAAAATGTTTTGTAACTAATATACTGCAGTTGGAACTCTTTCTGACCTAGTACATGAACTTAGTTGAGAGAAAATTTCGAATACATTTTTCTCCACCTCTTTAATCACACATACCTTGATAATTTCAATTATTATTAATATATTTCAATATATATTATTATTATTATTATTAAATCTACAAAACAATTACGACGTTATAATTTTAATTATTACCAGTTTGTGCCTTTATCTTTTTTTTAATTTATGAAAACGAATACAATCAAGGAGGGACGTGTTACACAATTTCTTATGACGAAGCAAGATCTCCATGAATTACTATTGAAAAAGCGGTTACTGTCAATAGAAATTACTTCTCTCAAGTTAACTGCTTGCGGGTGATGAAAAGTATTTAAATGTGATAGAGAATTATTGCATGACCGTCAACATCTAGGTTGCCCTACTGATATAATCAGATATTGTCAAGAAACTAAGCGTTTGATAATGAATGATAGAAGAATGAGAAGTAATTATTAGCTTTAATAGGAGCCACAGTTTTTAGGATTCTAGGAGAGTACTTTGGTCAAACAATGGTTAGGTGAGGTGAGGCGAGATGGGTTCTACGCATACTTTTACCGTTCCAAATTCATGTTAGAATAGAATTGTGCGAAAAATGTTCAGCTCTTGATGTCTGAATAATGTGATGAAGTGATGAACCAAATTTAAATAAAGAAGGAAATGCTATTTGCCGACAGTTAACTAACATATACTTGGATGGACCTTGTCAAAAAAAGACGTAAACCTCATGCTCAGAACTGACTCTGACGAGAAATTCAGTGACGACATTTTTCGGGGTATTAGTACAGCTATTATTTGCTACAAAGAATTGGAGAAGAAAACCCAATTTATACTCCTGTATAAAGTGGGTTTCCTACAACAAATGTTTGACCAGCTTCGAAACCCAATTTGGCGACAACAACACATCGTGACATTAAGCATGTATTTTCTCTCATCGTACATGGTCCTAATTTAAAATTCTTGTTCTTTTTATTTACTAAATACTGCTTTTAGATTAGCAAACAATAAATTCTTTTTTTAATAATAGATCTAGTACTATTATTTTTTTTATATAGAATCGAAACGGATATCAAGAAACTTATTTTTGTTTTACGCCCAGTGTGTCTAGGCCAGATAACGGAGCATGGATGTATAGCAAAATATATATTTCTATTACATACTATTGTATATTATGCATTATTCCCTGAAAATTCTTGAAAGTAATATTTTGATAGCACTTATTTTAATCAAACATACAAAACATTTCTGTACATTCTTGTATCTTATTATTAGAGCACGGAATTATATGCATTTGCATTTTCTATAATATCGATATGCAAGAAATTTTTCTCGTATCTACACGAATTAAACTAAAACAATTGTAAAAACCGATTTTCATTTTGCATGTTTTGCATATTTTCAGAAATTGTTACATAAATCAGAATAAAATTCATATACGTGCATATTTGTATAATTTAAATTTTTTGTTAAATTAAGTAAAGCAAATATTGCCCACACTGCATTTTGAGAACTGGGGTTCCCCTACATTTTACAAACCGCCCGGTATCACATCGGCGAAAACTGGGATTCCCCTATTTTCTCTGCGTTTTACTACGAGCCCCACAGCCATCGGTTGTCTTTCAGTTTCATTTTGGATTTGTCAGGGGTCAGTCGTTGTTTTTAAAACGAAGTAATAATGCCACCAACACAGTCTTTGATAATTACATGGATAAAGGATTATCCAGAACTTTATTTGAATTTAAACAAGGTGTTTTGTCGATGTTGCAGCAAAACAGTAAGTTTACTTTATATTATTTTTTATTTGTATTTGATACCATGTAACAAAAAATTTCAAATTACAGAACATATTGCTACAGCATCGCATACAAAATATAAGAAGAAAATGAAAAATACGAAACAATTAACGCTTAATGAAACAATTTCTTCGGCATCAGTCTGTGACAATAGAGAAGAATTCAATTTTGATTTATGTGAAGCCTTTGTTAGTGCCAATATTCCGCTTATGAAATTACAAAATTCAACTTTTAAAGCATTTTTAGAGAAGTATTGTGGTAGACCAGTACCAGATGAAAGCAAAATATATAAACAATGTTTTCGAAAAAAACATGAGTAAAATGAGGGAGTTAATTGGAAACAATTATATTTATTTTATAGTCGACGAAACAACTGACACTTGTGGCCGATTTATCGCCAATTTATTAATAGGTATACTGAGTGAAAACGTTCCTGGTCAAGCGTATTTAATTGGTTTGAAATAATTAGATAAATCCAACAATGTAACTATGTCACAGTTTATAAACGAAGTATTAACAAGTTTCTATTTACCCAATGCTATTCCTACTGAAAATGTTTTATTGATGTTGTCAAACGGTGCTACATACATGACCAAATCTGTACAAACTCTAAAAGTATTTTAATCAAAAACGATACATGTCACATGCTTAGCCCATGGTGTGAATAGAATAGCAGAAGAAATTCGTAACCAATATCCAGATGTAAATTGTTTAATCAATATGGTCAAGATAGTAAAAGCACCCCTCCGAATGCAAATGTACAAAGACAGTTTACCTAATATTCCTTTGCCACCTCAGCCAATAATTACGAGGTGGGGTACGTGGTTAGAGGCCGCATTTTTTTATGCAAATTATTTGAATGATATTGCAGTGTTAATGTCAAAATTTTCTGATGATTCCGCAGCTATTAAAGAGTGTAAAACTATTTTAAATATTCCTACATTAAATCAACAACTAACATTTATCAAAGCGAATTTTAACTTTATTACGGAAACGTTAACTACATTAGAGAGGCAAGGCGTGGAACTTACAGATTCTGTGAAATTAATTACAGATTTCAAAAATAAGGTCAACCAAGTTAAAAGTAAAATTGGTGATTCTATAAAAACTTACTAAAATTTCAAATATTTTAAATGGAAATTATGAGCCTTCTATAACAATGGATGCCACCACTATATGCAAATTTAAGTTTTCACCAATCACTTGTGTTGAAGAAGTTTTTCTATATATAAAAATTTGTTATCTGATCGAAGAGAATCATTTCTTGTGGAAAATGTAGAGAAATATATGATTGTCAATATTTACAATATTATAAAAAATAAAATGTAATATTTTATAGTTTGTAGGTTTGTACTTTACATTAATTTATCAATTTATCTTTTGTAGTACAAACAACTCGTTTAAACAAATTTTGTAATTCTATTTTGTTTTTGTACGTCAATTTTTTTTTAAATACTATCAGTGCATATTTAACTAAATTGTTGCATAATTTTTAAAAAAACTGTTGCATAATTTAACAAAATATTGTGCATGTATATGCGCATATTTTCAGGGTTTTTAATGCATATAATTCCGTGCTCTACTTATTATATATGAGTGCATCCCGTGTGTGCATTTTCGAATAGAGACTTTTACTTACCCGTCCATTCTCTCATTACATGATCATAGAATCTTACGAAGTACGACATCTTGATTCGGAATATGTAAATTTATTAACAAAAGAAATTCTTTGGAATTTTAAAAACAATAAAAATTAAATAGAGCTACGTAATATTGAGATGCCGAACAGAAATCTAATCGGCATAATCAGAAAGAGTTATAAAACAACCACTTCTCTGAACACGAGAGCATACAATGGGTATTGTTTAACGATTAACGACAATAAATATGTAATTAAGAAAATAAACCGATCATTCAATATCAAAACGTTACGGATTAATTAAATGGTATCTAATAAAACAATGAAAATTGATATAAAATTAAAGAATACAATAAGCAAAAAGAATTTCCTTCGTCGACGGTAATTTGCAATTACATTTTTGATGTAATTTTAAACTTTTAATTTCGAAATCGCCTTTTTTACATTCTTTGGAAAATTTCTTTGTTATCTCGTTAAACTACCAATATTCATCTTATAATGTGAGCGTCATTAAGATTTGTATAAGGATCAAATCATTCGTTTTTCACGAGTAAGACAATCTAATGAATTCTGTATAATCGTAATTATTTTCTATTCGCCTAAATAATAAATATTCTTTGTGATCTGATGTCCTACAATCACATATTATATGTTTTGTCGTTTCTGATC
This sequence comes from Dermolepida albohirtum, assembly GCA_031893035.1. Taxonomy (NCBI): domain Eukaryota; kingdom Metazoa; phylum Arthropoda; class Insecta; order Coleoptera; family Scarabaeidae; genus Dermolepida; species Dermolepida albohirtum. Next base: position 583,835 of record JAVIWB010005397.1, read on the forward strand.
ACAGACGGTTTAGATAAATGTTTGTATTCATTTAGAGCAGACGTACAGTCTGGAGTTCTCCAACGTTCTTACCTGGGAAACTTATTGTTCAATATTTACATAAGCGAGATTACTAGGACTTTTAAACTTTGTAAATTTTTGACATATGCTGACAATGTAAAGTTATTTTGCAAAATACATTCCTTAACAAATTGTTTCTAGGATAACTTGGATATTTTCTACCCATATTGCGATTATCTTTAATTGAATTTCTCCAAGTGTACGAGAGTGGTTCCAGAAGTACCCGACCCAACAAAGAAAACGCAAAAATTTTGGAAGGAAATAGATTTATTTTTCAACATAAACTCTTTTCAACTCTATACACTTTTCCCAGCGATGTTTAAAAAGTGCGATACCCTTTTCATAATAAGAACTGTCTTCCTCTTCAAAATAACCATTAACTGCCGATATCACTTCTTCATCGGTGGAAAATCTTTGACCACTGAATCACTTTTTCAAGTTTGGGAACAGAACATAATCCGAGGGGGCTGAATCTGGCAAATAGCGTGCATGAGGTAGCAATTCAAACTTTAATTCATTAATTTTGGCAATCACGATAACAGATTTGTGAGCGGGTGCATTGTCTTGATGAAACAACACTTTCTTTTTAGCCAAATGCGACCGTTTGCTTGATTTCTTCGCTCAAACGTTGCAATAAGTTCGCATTATACTCGGCGTTGGTAGTTTTTCCTTTTCAAGATAGCCAATGAAAATTATTCCTTTAGAGTCCACTTTTTTGATTGATCTTTTGTCTCGGGTGTGAAGTGATGGACCCGTTTTTCATCCATGTTTATGAAACGGCGCAAAAATTCTGCTTTGTGACTGTGAAACTTCGCTAAACACTCAATTGAAACATCTTCACGACATTATTTTTGCTCGAGTGTGAGCAAACGCGACACATATCTTGCACACAGCTTTCTCATTTCCAAATTTTCAGATAATATCCGATGTACCGCACTTTTTGAAATGCCAACTATGTCTGGTAGCTCGCGCACTGGACGATCATTCAGTAGCGCTTTATGGATTTTTTCACCATTTCTGGAGTCGTCACCTCATTTGGTCGACCGCTGCGATGCTCTTCTTGGCAGCTCGTACGGCCTCGTTTAAACTCTGCTACCCAATATTTCACTGTTCTAAACGAAAGAGCAAACTCACCCAGATTAGAATCCAAATCAGCTATTATATCGGTTGGGCTGAGGCCGTTCAAATAAAAGTATTGTAGCACGTACCGATGACCAATTTTCTCCATTTTTACAAATTCAATGAAAATGTTCACTGTTGATGGCTGCCAAACAAATACTAAAGAACGTGGCATCTTCAAACATGAAACATATGCCTTAAAGATTGTGTATTTTTTAATACAGTCATATTTTTCAAACAACTACCGCTCTCTCTAGGTCAGGCCGGGCACTCTCAGATTGTCTTCAACCCCATGGTGTAACGGTATTCAGATTGGATCTACCTTATTATGGTGTCCAGTTTTCATAGCTTCTCGACGCGTTCTCATATTAGTCTTGGCGTTACGTCTAGGGGTTGATAAAGCTTTGAATATGGCCTGATTGTCTTTAGATATACAGATTCGCCTGCAAGATTTTCTCTGCGCGTTGCAGATGGAATATACCTCCACCTGAAAGACCAATGCGTATTTACCAAGCAGGCAGCTATAGTTGCCACTTAGTTCCAAAATATGTAAGTACCAATGCCTGTACTTTGACACCTCTGCATACCAAATTTGTCTTCTAATGTATTGTCGAAGATTTCTCGGATAGACTATTTAAGTTATGATGTTCAGGCATCTGATACGTTTTTCTATACAATATATCTTCTCTATAGAGCGTTGGTGATTTTCTTCTGCAACCTAAAGGCAATATTCTGATCGCATCCTGTATTATTAGTAAATGATATAATACTATTCACAGAAATGCTGTTCGATGTTGCTTGCATACTAAGGAAGAAAGTGGTCGATCTTTCTCAATTCGATAATTGTGTTTGTCTGTAGTGTCTACTAAACCATAGTTGTCTGGAAAATAAATGATTTCAACACTATATTATAAATCGTTTGCCCATCATCACTATAAATATAACAAATATAAGCTTGAAATTTAATTGTAATTAGAAATTAAATGAAATATCACATGATTTCATTTAGGTAATTATTGTAGTACACAGGAAAGGGCAAGCAAGACGAGTCTTTGTTAAGATTGACACTGAGTGATCCACGACGAGGGTCCGGAAATTGTTATTTTCGTAGATTACTCACCCGTATGTTTGTCTAATGTTAAAATATTAAACTTAGTTCCAAGTTTGCCTTGTTATTTGTCTATATAGTTCAAAACTAATCTCAAGTTATTCATGAATAGCTAGGTGCAAGTAATAAGCATATAATAAATTAACGTAATCGTGTCAGTCAATTGTAAATTAAAGTTGGTTTGCCAACCATAGACAGTTGTCGGCGACCACTCGGTATAGTAGATATGTTTCTGATAGATTGCGTCTTTGGAAATGAAAGTTTGAATCTCAAATCAATTACAAAAAAACTAAATGAAATGTATTATTAAAAATTATATTGTATCAGGTTGTTACATATGAAATGTGCGATTTTGTAAGGAATAAAAAAAAGTCTAAATTTAAAGAAATATAAATATTTATTCTGCAAAATAGTCTCCATTTACATCAATAGTTTGTTGCCAACGGTCTGAAAGCTGAAAAATTCCCTTTGAAAAGAAATCTAGGTTTCTAGGTTTTGACGGCTCACATATTGCTCAAACACTGCTATTACAGACTCCCGGTCAGGGAAGTCCCTATTTTTTAAGTGATTGTCTAAACTTCGGAAAAAATGAAAATCAGTTGGCGAAAGGTCAGGTGAATAAGGTGGGTGAGGGAGAATTTCGTAAGCAAATTCCGAAAGTTTTTGGATTGTCTGTCGTGCAACATGAGGTCTTGCATTATCATGAAGAAGTATGGGTCCATGTCTATTGACTAGTGAGGGCTGCAAGCGGCTCAATTTTCAATGCAAAGTTTCCAAATCGGCACAATAGGACGCTGCCGTGATGGTTTCACCAGGTTGCAAAAATGAATAGTGAATAATACACTTACTGGTCCACCATACAGTCACCATAATCTTTCGCGGGTGAAGTGATGCTCGTGCATGCTGTCTTGGTGCTTCACTTCGATCTAACCATTATCCTGACCGTCTCCGATTATCATAAAGTATTCACTTTTCGTCACACGTTACCACTCGATGAAGAAACGGTTCAACTTTCTGTCGATTAGCCAAAGAGGAAGCCACTTCTAATCGACGAAGCTTAACCATCGCCGTAATGTGCGTTCATTACACGTGGTTTCACCGAACGTCTGATTAATTTCTCGCGTTGCTGCAGCTGCATTTAATCCCTTTTTAAATTGAAAGAGGTAAATTGCCCGAATATCTCTTGCCGACAGCATTTCCATAGGCGAGACAAGGACAGGTGTATTAATCTTTACAAGAAATGGAACAGGTACACACTTCAAAATAAATACCCTTTTCTACAAATACAATAATAATTTTCATCAAAAACGTACACGTCTTCACACAGGTGCGATTCAGTTCAAACTGAAGGAAAAAACGGACATTACATTTGTAACAACTGATAGAAGAGATATCTTAGTATACATCAAACAAGTATTAACCAAATGAAAAATTTCTCGTTAAAAATATAGTTTCGTCATAAACCTTATTTAAATTACGGGTTTTAGAATATACATATGTATAAATATGCATATAAATTGTAAGGCATTTTGTCGACTATTTCTTATTTTTCTATCGCATAAGCAAATTTAGCCCAAACGTTCTTGTTTTTGATTTTTTTGAAGCTTCATTCCGTGTTTCTTTTGTGTTTCCGGGCTGGAATAGTATTTTTGGTATTATTAATACATTCAGCAACATTTCGTCCACTTTTTAAAGAACATTCTAAAATCTGCTGTTGCTCTTGGTGGTGTTATACTGAAATTAAAGTTCTTCATGGACTTATATGGGTTTTGAGGTCACTGAATCATTATGATCACGATGGAGTAGTTTTGATAGAAAATCAAAGATATCCTTCCAATAGATTCTAGGTAGAATGAAATTGAATTTGGTGATTTTAGGCCGTGAAATTCTTAATGAACAGGTTGAAAACCGAGAATCTATAGAGATCCTAAAGCATTGGAAACATTTATAGTCTTTAACAAAGAAGAGTATAGTGCGCAGATGATTTTGGTGTGACATTTCGACAGTATTTTGTATATAAGGTAAATGGTCCTTGAAAAAGATAGATGACTGTTAAGAAACCGTACTAAATGGAGTTGTGTTAAGGTATTGATTTATGGTGCGATATATACCTTACTTGGAAAAATTAGCATTGGGTAGGATCTTAGTTACGTTGTTATGTTCTCAAGATAACGAATTATGTCCAGACATACGAGAAGGGTTCTTTACTACAAGAACTTTAAAATACCATGTTTTTTGCGTCAGATAATGATGGGAAAAGGCGCTTAGGTATCTATCGGTTCGTCCAGGTTTATAATAAACGGAATATTCTAATGTACTATTAAAATCGATGGTCACCACTACCTCTGGGAAAGGAAATGAACTCCCTAACTCCGTGTGATTAGACGCGAATGAAACTGCATTAGGAATTCAGTTAAGCAACAAAAATGTTCGGAAAATCGCGCCCATGTGGCCAGATAAGGAAAATAACTTCAATGAATATATATCTAAACCAGTATTTTGGTTTTTGAGTACAGAAACCAAGAATTAGCTCGAACGCCATTGAAATATCAAGGATTACAAGGAACAGTGAAGAACTTATGACTGCCTTAGACATTTATGCATTGTAGTCAAAATTAATATGTAAACCAGTTCCAAACTGACGAATCTTCACTTTCAAGGCAACAAGGGCACAACAGCATTGAAAATTTCCCTTGAAAGGGGAGGCAAAACATCCCAATTCTGAAACCGAGTATAAACCATAATCAACGACCGAAGTAGTTTATAAACGAATTTATTTCTGGTAGTGTCTTTATTTATTTGTCCTGCCACATTTTGTTATATTTATTTTTGTAATTTATTTTTTGTGCTTTCGCTTACTATAGGTTTTTCAGTTATCTCATCAATTAAATCTAAAATTGATTCTTCTCATAACTCTGTTCGCGTTGTATCATTTCTTATATTGTCTTTTCTGGTTGTTTCCTTAACTTTTCTTAGATAATTAATACTTGTGGTCTGTATTCTAATTTTTAATCTATTCAGTATAGCTATGATAATTTTTGGAATATAAGTTTTTTATATATAAAAATTAAGAGGAAGATACGGAAATAAATCCTTAAATTACCCAAAGCGTGAAGTTCTTTTACAATTTTTATTTTCCCTAGAATATATAGATCTTCTCCTGTGAAAAGTGGAAGACGTCTCCTCTTCTGGAGTCATATATACTAGGGTTTCATCATGATTTTTGCTGATCGTAGTTAGAATCGAAAGGATAATTTCCGTAGATATACGAAGCGCTATAATATCCTATTTATACTAGAAATTAGTATTCCATATCTTTGCGCTTGAGGGTTCTGATGTTGTACGTGGTCTTGTCATGATTATTTGCATAACTGGAATAGAGAGATTAATTGAGAATTCGGCGAACGCTTCACACATGTACGTATGCAAAGATATAATTTAACATCCATTCGTAATTTTGTACCTATTAACATACGCTGTAGTAGTGAACTTTTAATATTTATGCGCTCCAGAATATTCGTACTGGTAAATTATGAATATGGAAATATCGGATGTTATTAATTATTGAAGGAGAAGCAAACAACTGTAGCAACATTTACACAACATTTCGGTTAGGTTTACAGTTGTGGTAAACATTAGTGTAAATTTGTAAAGATTGTTTTGTTTATTCTTGATGGTTTTGCTTTTAATACTATATTACTTACTATATCTGAGGTTAAATAGCTACATTATTATGAAATTTTATTAATATTTGATATTTTGTTTTGAACTTTAGAAAAATATTTCTATCATTTTAAAAACTCAAAAGGATTTAAGTATGTTTTTGCATAGTTTTTCAAAATAAAATTTTATTAAATGTATTCTGCCAATACCACTGACCAACAAAGTTTTTACCTTAAGTCAGTAACTGACCAAATTAAACAACATATACAAATGAAAAAAGCCTCCTTCCCTTTCTCGTACAATACAAGAATTTATTTGAACGACAAAACGAGAACGCGTCTGTCTAGCATGTCGGCAACAAAGTTCCCAGAGCATGTGTAGGCAGACTAGTATTTATTATTTGTCTGTATCGGAAAGGTACGATAAAGTCTACAAAGAAATCGTTCGATAATAACACAAGTTTACCTGATGAAGAGTGAATCTCTGAAACATATGTAGTAAAATGAAGAAGATTTGCTTCATTTTCCGCTGAAGTCGCTTACACTAATATCTTAAAATAACCCTTGCGTTCGCTAGCCCTTGTGCAGTACAACATATTTTTATTTAAAGTACGTTAATAATTTCGAAAATATACAAACCCTCACGGCTTCGTATCTTTCAAAGCATCTTTCCGAATATTATGCGAAGATAAAAAATTTTTAAAATATTCTAAGCCAATATTATTGTGAATTTTATATATATATATATATATATATATATATATATATATAAACTTCACTTAATTAGTTTTTAAACATCAATAAACATCAATAAATATTAGATTTTGTTCAAATTAACTGATTCTCTATGCCTCCATATCTATTAATTTTATGCTTAAATTTTATTGATCACAAAACATTACCCTGCAGTATTTCTGATTTAATAAATTGTAGATCCAATTATATTGACTGTAATGTTTGGGAAAAAAGTATTACAGTGTATAATCCTGTAAACAGAAATTAATACATCTTTCACGTTACATACTATTGTCTGTTGGGTGTTCTAAATTTCATTTCGTCCGTTCGAAGAACTGCATTTCAGTCTCGGAACGTATTTAGTGTTTTTCAATCCCTTTTACTTCTTACATTTTCCAAGAAATTACACTTACTGTAAATTTTAAGTCTGCTTTGATTTGATGAAGCAAAGAAGCAAGTTGTAGATAATTCTTTTTCTTTCGTTATTCGTTTTGGACCACCCCTTTTTATTGGTCTCGATTTTATTTCTTAATATCTTGTGAACACTACTTTTAGAGTAATCATTTCATTACACAGTGTTGCGCTGACTTGGACATCAAGAAAATAATTTCATAGTTCCATCAATGTTTTCAAAGGTAATTTTGATGGAGCCTGTGGTTGATTAACTTAATCAATGAAGGTTGATATATAACCCCTTTCCACATTAATTTTCGTGTTCCGTATACGTATCTCGACAAATAAGTTGCCATCATCAGCAGATAATTAAACAGTGTCGTACCTGGAAAACTACGGCAAAAATACCAGTACCAAAACACATTCCGCGCACGATCTGTACCGTTGAAAGCCAAAACGCACCCTGTATATTCGTTTCACATAAATTTTTTTTTCTTTTTGAAAAAATTGTATTTTCGTCTTAAACTAACATAAAAGATGACAGAAAAAAAGGGGAAGGAGAGAAAGAAAAGACAAATACCTACATGCGGTTTATTGCACCGAAGAGACATGAATTATGGTTTGGGCCCGGGTCAGTGTTCAACACATAGCCTTTACTCTTTAAAATGTACGTACTTCCATACGTATCTAATTCTCACCCTTTTTTCTGTCATCTTTTATCATAGTTTGAGACAAAAACACAATCTTCTTAAAAAAAATTATGTAAAACGAATATACGGTGTGCGTTTTGGCTTTCAACGGTACAGATCGTGTGCGGAATGTGTTTTCGTACGGGTATTTTTGTCGTAGTTTTCCAGATGCGACACTGTTTAATTATCTGCTGATGATGACAACTTAGTTGTCGTATACAGAACACGAAAATTAATGTGGAAAGGTGTTATATATCAACCTTCAGTGATTAAATGTTTTTAAAGTTCTACTAAACGTTAATAATGTTTTTTATCAATGTCCATTAAAGTATTCAGCAGTTATAATATTTTTAAAAAAACACTATCCAGAAGAATACATAAAGAAAGGGTAATAAAAAATTATTCCTTAAATACTGTTATAACAATTGTTAGATACAAAATGTTAATTTGAACTGATCAAACGAAGTAAACTAAAAATTTTTCATGAGATAAAAATTGTGTTAAAATAAAATATAAATTATTTTTTAATGTTAGAAAAGAGATTGCCTGGAATATTTAGTATTTTCTCAGCGACTTGTTTTGAAAAAAATTAATATTAACAAACATTTTAAAATAGACAAAAATGTTTTCAAAACCCATAGAATTGCTCACTAGTTTTCAAACACTGCTATATATACGTTGAAATTGTAAAGTAACGTAATATTACATACTTAATACTAGGAATTTCTTCATATTAAATTATATTACAGAATTACAATATGCGTCTACATAACATTTCGTTGGTGAAAAAGTTTTAACGAGCTATCATTAATTTTCATAACAATACTTCATTTTTAATATTTACGAGACCTAACAGGAAGCAGGTGTAACACGTTCGTTCAAAATATATTTTCTAAAGTTCCTTGTTAATTAAGATATATGTAGGACATTTTACTCCTAGTTCGCCCTGCGAATGTTTTTAATGGATATAAGTACAAGATGTATGTACAACAGTTAAGTTGATGGATGTCTACGGAGTTTTTCTTACTTAAGCTTATTGTTGAATTTACAATACAGCTGACGATAAAAAATAAATTTGGTTTTCGCTTTTCTGTGATAGAAAAGAGTACTATCTACAGGAAATTTTTAACACGCAACGTTAAAAACTGTGTCAATTACTAATAATGTAAGTATGGTATAAATCAAATACGAGGTGTGGCTATTAAATAACGAGACTGACGCTGTAAAACATTTTATTTTGATTTCATACATGCGTACTTATTATCACCTTCAATATACACCCATATCCCCTCACCCACTATCCCTACAATGCTCTATGTGAATCATCCATTGTTCGAAACAGTGCTGGAAGTTTTCTTCTCTCAGCTCCTTCAGAACGCGTGCCGCTTTCGCTTTCACAGCTTCAACGGACTCAAATTGTGTTCCCTTTAATTCAGATTTGACCTTAGGAAACAAATAGAAGTCACACGGCGAATAAGCCGGATGGTCTAACACTGGGATGCTGTACTTGGCTAACAATGCGGAATGAGCTGGTGCATTGTCTTGGCATGACTTGTCCTTTAAAAATTCGCGTTTTTCTTATTTTTTCACGAAATTGAGCAAGAACGTGAAGGTAGTAATGTTAATTAATAGTTTTACCTTCAGGAATACAGTGAAGGTACACAATCCTATGAATATTGAACAAAACAATCATCGTATACGCAATCCTAATGTTGACCCTAACACGTCAGAACGCATTTTTGGAAAATAATCCTCGTTATTATCAATAAATTTTTGCGTTATAAAAAATTATTTTATGAAATATTCTTTCCACGCTTCTGTAGGTAATTAGATTCCTTTTAAAATCAACACAAGCTTCGTTGATAGAAATAAACGCGTCCTTTGCAAATTATTTCGACGTGGGATAATGAAAAAGAAATCGTGAGGTTCTAGATCAGAATTATGCAAATGTAGGATGATCCTACAATTCAATATCCCAGCCATTTAGTCTGTTGCTCCAGATGAGGAGAGATTTTAACATTGTAATAGAGTTTGCAGCATGAGCGTTTAGTCAGTGACATGATTTTTGTAGACGAGCAAGAAGTTAAGCTTACCATTTTGAGCAATATTTCCATTTAGCAAATGTACAAAGTGGATAAGATGGAATTAATATTTGCGGCATCAGTTATGTTTCAACAGTATCTTTATGAAATCGCATCTACTTCGGTGTCCGATATATTTGCAAGAATCGTGTGAAAAGAAGAAATCGTAAAAAATAAAGAGAAAAGGCAAACTTTCTGCGGCAAATTATACACAGTTGCAGTCTTCTGGAGCATGTCGGAAAACTTCTGGATAGTGTCCTGGTCAAAATTCGAGAAAAAATGTTTGAAATTTTTTTAATTTGAAAGTATTTGAATTTGACTTTCGCCATTTCTCCAGCCCTACTTGATGTATTTTAAGTCGCTGACTACGAAACACAACACCGCGTTGGCGTATTTCTTTAGATTCCGGAGATATTCAAGAAAAAACGTCGGAAAACGCGAAATAGCGAGAGAACAGAGAGAAGTCGCTAACTTTCAGCGGCCAATAGTTTACACAGTCTTCTTGAGTATTCTCCAAACCGCTGGGTAGTTTCTGCGTCGAAATTCGATAAGGAAAATTTCTTGAAATTTCAGAAATCGCGACAATTTTCGATCATCAATTTCGAAAAATACTTTATGTATTCAGATCCGCTGATTACGAAAAGCAAAATGGCAATGCGACAGCTCTTGCGGTTCTCGAGTTATTCGCCAAAATCTTCAAATCGTTAAAAACGTAAAACATAAAGTGTCGATTTTCGACGATTCAATGGTCCTTTCTACTGTATTTTGACACCCTGATTAAGAAACACTCTAAGTTCTGAACCATGGTCGTCATGAGGACTAAATGTTCTTATATGCAAAGAACGATCATTCAATAATTAAAACTTAATAATAATCTTTGTTAATACTTAACGGTTCTGGACACACTATCCCCAAAAAATTGCTTTAGTCTGTTAAAATATGAATCCGTGGTTTAGTACACTCTCTCCTTTAGCAATAGCTTATTGCTAAATGCTATAATAATAATTCACAGTACTGGTTCTAGATTGTAGTGCACCATTAAAAAAATGGTATTATTAATCATGCTGCTGTAGTTGCTAATCTTTAATAATAATCTTTACTTTGTTGCTTTTTATAACGAACAGCTTTCGTTAAAGCTTGAAGCAGATTCGTAATCGTCGTCAACCCATATCCATTCGATTCTGGACATAAGCTCTTCAGTGATTTGAAGATTTTGGGTCAACATTCCACCACTTACCACCAGTTAATATTGCGTGTCGATGAATGAATAATGACGGATAAAGATTAATGTCGCGGGTAGGATTTAAAGTTTAGGACCTAGTCTCCGAGTTTTAGGAGATTGGTGTAAAATATACCTATCTTCTCAGGAATCGTAAGAAGCTTTTGATATGAATAGATCTAATTATTATCACCTATTTCGATGTTATAATCCAGTTAAGATTAAAAGAATATATGTATGTGGAAGTGACCACCATTTTGATTCACGTACACTAAGCTTTCGTACACAAAGTATAGTTAAATATGGTACCACCCTTTCTCATGTTAATGTCCAGGATTGCCTGAATCAAGCGCATAGTAACGACGATTTTCCTAAATCATGTTACTCAAGATCGCCACGCTTAATAGCAGCTCTTTTTGCACGGCCTATAAAAACCAGTTCTGCATCGTGGTGTCCATCATCGAAATGTTTTTGCTGCTTTCAGATATTGTTGAATGCTGTGAACTATAATCCACGCTTTAACCACCAAATTTCCGCTTGAAAATATTCGGTTCTAAATTTTTATGATTTTTTAGAAGAGGTGTTAAATTCAAATGACTACAATTTCGAAACGACATAATATACTTATTCGCGATCTATTACTTTTGATAAATTCACAAAGAATGAAATAAGAAAAAGTCACAGAAAAAACTTAATAAACATGTGAAAAATAATTCTAGGGACTTTGTGCAATAAATTGGAAGAAACAAACAGTAATCAAGTGAAATTGTAGCCAAGACTTTTACTAGAACTATTTACTATCCAACTTTGTCAATAAATGTCCTCTAAGTCTCTTGTGATTTCATTATTCATAATAGCTTATGGGACTGGACTTCTCTCTGAAGTAATATTTTTTTAATGTAAATTGTTCTTTTATTTTCATTTCAATCTTTGCTTTTTCTTTATACCGATATTAATTGAATGCTATAGAGATATTTTATATATGCATATATATATATATATATATATATATATATATATATATATATATATAATAAACAAGGAACTAGTAGATAATTCGGTCTGTGAACTGAAAGACTTGATATTTTTTTTCCTTAAGACTCTCTATATTTCGCCACTGCTTGGGGGCTTCTTCAGGACAACCAAGAAAACCATCAATGCCACACTAACTAGACATAACAATACACAACATATACCGTCACGATCGAAGAACATTATATGTTGGCTCATCTAACCTTGACACCTATTAAATCAATTTATCGCGACTCTAAACAATAATAATTTAACTGTATTCTAACGCAAAACTACCATACATCACAAAACAACCACATGTCGAAAATCTTTAGAGTCGCGATAAATTGATTTAATAGGTGTCAAGGTTAGATGAGACAACATATAATGTTCTTCGATCGAGACGGTATATGTTGTGTATTGTTATGTCTAGTTAGTGTGTGGCTTTGATGGTTTTCTTGGTTCTCCTGAAGAAGCCACCAAGCAGTGGCGAAATATAGAGAGTCTAAAGAAAAAAATATCAAGTCTTTCAGTTCACAGACCGAATTACCTACTAGTTCCTTGTTTATTATCATTAGTACGGTCGTTAAACCTTCCTTCATATCGTATATTATAACTTCTTTATTCTAAAATAAGATTCTAGTTTCTTTGTCATTAAATGTATGTATGGATTAATTAATAATTTATAGTAATCATCTTATAATATTGAAATATATTTGTTGAACATCCAGTATATTAAAGATGAATATTAATTCTCTATAAAAAAGCTCATACATGCAATGAATTATTAATCGAACTAAAGTTGTGCGAAGCGACGTGTTTACTTTATAGATGACATGTTTTTCTAGTGCATGTTTGCAATTTGCGGTTAATCACTTCTATCTGCTGCACATCCTACTATAATTACTATTTTGGCTTTAAATTGCTACACGGTTCAGTGACATTGACTGCCATTAAGTAATAATTTCTTGTCGAAATAATACTTTACAAGAATACCAGTATCCGTAATTATATTATTATATTGCTATTTATTTTTCTAAGGACGAGATAAATTGAAGGCAACAATATATGTTTTTTTTGATATTAACATTTATTTTAGCTGTCACAACTAATGACAATTAATTACTTGATTTTCTGGATCAGTGAAGGCCAGCTTTAAATAAAAATCAAATTAGAAACAATAATGAAATAAATAAATATTAAAAATGCGAAATACGATGAAAGTTATTATTTTCTGCTACACCATCGTTAATTAAAATCACAGAAATTAATTAAAAAATTTCTGCGCTGGAGAAGGACTCGAACCTCTATCTGCCGTTTTCTAACATTAAGTTCTTTAAAGAACTTGATTATATATTTACATATAATTATTAACATGAAAATAGACTATGGATCTAAATAAATATTATATCTGTTTCCATAATGCGATTTATGTCATATTAAATAATTTCAACATATATATATATATATATATATATATATATATATATAATATATATATATATATATATATATATATATATATATATATATATATATATATATATATATATATATATATATGGGTAATATTAGATACTCGGGCTCGCCGCGATGTTGGACAGAAATTCTCGAAAGAATCGGCGTCTAGATGTTTCGATGACATCTTAATAATCTTCTTCAGGAATTGTTTCGTAGTGAAGCGTCAACCTGAAACTGGCTGTGACTACTCCTTCCGCTGCTTTATATACTGACTCCTTGTAAGTCTTCGGGTTGTCTTCGATGTAATGGGATTTTAATGAGCAATCCAGGTTTAAAGGGATTATAATGAGGTGGAGTAATGTTAATGGGTTGTTTGTTTGGGGATATTTGACAGAATTGTTTTATGATAGGTCTCCAGGTGGAAGATATGCACAAACTGTCGTTCCTAGTATTCAAGGTCCTCGTTATTCAATCTCATTCGCCTCTCTGTAGATTCTTGCTCGGGAAGAGCAAGAACGTACAGTTTCAAAAGTTACGAGGAGCCAGTATATAAAGCAGCGGGAGACGCAGTCACAACCAGTTTCAGGTTGACGCTTCATTACGAAACAACTCTTGAAGAAGATGATTAAGACGTCGGGACACCGATTTCTTCGAGAATTTCTGTCCAACATCACGGAGAGCCAGAGAATCTAATATTACCCATACTCTTCTTTCAAACATATATTGTATATGTATACATATATATATACATATATATATTAAACGTCCCCCTTCCAGGAATTGTGTACTAAGCAACTAAAAACGTAAAATCTTTGTTTCGCAGCCATAAAAATTTTTAAAAATTTGCATTGTATGTTTTCCATATTATTTCAATGTACATGTGCGATTGAATTGTCTTCATGTATGAACAATAAAGCTAAATTTCTTTGAAGTAGAGAGAAAGAAAGTCAAATAACAAATCCAGTATAAACGAAATACCAATAATAAATGAAGCAAAATAATTAATGAGCAAATGTTTTCAACAAAGATTCGAAGTGTTCTAAAGCAGCATCTTCCTGATATGCCTCATAAATGGGGATTTAAAATATATTAAGAGAACATATTACCAAATGAAAATCCTCAGCTGGCCCACTATCGAATGGGGTTGGACGTTTTGCAAAGATATGCTACCCAATGAGAATTTTGGTAATTTTTTTTTGATAATTATTACGTTCCGATACTTTTAAATGAATATTAAATGAACCGGGGAATTTTCAGTTAGAAGAAATTAGAGTTGTTACCTCAGACTCTTATCACTGTCCAGATATGACAATATCCAACACGTGGCTTTTATATAAAAGAAACTATGTCACCTTACACCTGAATTAATAAATGGGGATTTAAAATATATTAAGAGAACATATTACCAAATGATAAGCCTCAGGTGGCCCCATCATCGAAAGGGGTTGGACGTTTTGCAAAGATATGCTTTCCAATGAGAATTTGGTTATTTTTTTTTAATTATTGCGTTCCGACACTTTTAAATGAATATTAAACGAACCAGGGAATTTTAAATTTGGGGACTATTAGAAGAAATTACCGTCGCTACTTCAGACTCTTACCACTTTCTGGATATGACAGTGTCCAGCGTGTGGCTTTTGTATAAAAGAAACTATGTCACCTGACACCTGCACTCGGCTAATTTCAGGAAAAATGTAGCTGCGGGTATGTAAATTAGGAACGGAGCATGTACAGAAGCAAAAGGAACAAAACCCTGCTCAATACGTCCCGCCAAGAGGTATTCGTAAAGACTAATACGGTCACTGTCCTGAATGGGCTGAAGAACGAATAAGGTGCAAAATTCAAATCTACAGAGGATATACCTAAACTATTTTTGGAAAATGAGAAATTTAATAACTGTTACAAAAAATTTTAGTTGGTGTGAGTCGATGTTGCATATCTGCGACATAATATTTTTCTACTAAATAAAAAATTCAAAGAAAAATTTTTTTAATTATTTTAAAACCACTTAGAGCACAGTTAATGTAAGAAAACGAGATAGCTTCATAAAGGACTAACCTTTTAGAATACTTAGATTAAATATTTCAGAATGTTTCTCTCTTTTAAGATGATAGAGTTTTTATTTTACAGCTACTTATTCCTTTCGAATGAATACACTCCACTTACAACATTTTTTAGTCCTAAACCTTTTCTACCTTTTAGGTGCATAATTACATTTACATATACATTACTTGAAAAATATCAAATCGAATTGAAGAAAATTTATAAAAATACAATGTACATACATTACAGTTTTTTAAAGATTTTAACTGTTAACAAAGTTAAATAGAGACGAATAATCAATAAACAGTCCAAGTACAACTAAACCTCATGAATACAAGTGAATTCGTACAATGCTGTCTACATTTTTATTCATCGCATAACTATTCAAACGATGGCGGAAAAATATTTTCAAAAAAAAGAAAACGACCCAGTCTGCTCTAGAACTTTACGAAAGTAGACAGCAGGGTGGTGATCTTAAATACGAGTGTAGTTTAATAAGTAGTGAGAATGGAATCTCAACATTTAATTTTTGTAGAAGTTCTGCATAATATTGTCTGTTTATTGTGGCACCTTTCTGAAGGTAACCAATGAGCAAAATGCCCTTTGAATTCCAAAAAATTGATGCCATCACCTTGTTTGCCGATAAAGTGGTTTTTGCTTTCTTTGGAGGTGCAGAACCACGTTCTAACCATTGTTTCGACTGTTGTTTAGCTTCGAATGTATTGTAGTGTATCCATGTAACAAATGCCTACAAAACTCAACCGGATTCCGCTTATAAAGGTCCAAACACTCATTGGAAATGCGCAAACGAGTGGATTTTTGATCAGTCGTAAGCAATCGCAACACCCATCTTGCCGAAAGCTTGGAAAGGCTCAATTCTTTCGCTAAAATGAGGTGTACGCGTTCTGTTGAAATGTTTGCCATGTCTGCTATCTCTCCCACTTTGAGTCGTCGACCTTGTGTAATAATATTATGGATTTTTATAATCATTTCCTTAAGAGTCACGATTTTGGGTGCTCCAGAGCGCGCTTCATCAACAAAGCTTGTTCTACCACGTTTAAATTCATTTACCCATCTACTTATTGTGGCGGATGATAGAGCAGATTCACCTAATGTTTCCCGTAACTCATCTTTTATTTCGGTAGCTTTCATACCCTTAATTACGAAGTATTTAATCACCGCACGATACTCTGCTTTTTCCATTTTAACAAAACGACGTGTTGCTTCTTTTTCAATCAGCTGTCAAAAATAAACTAATCAACCGATTTATCTAAATATCGGAATGTAAACATGTAAATAGGCAACCTAAATTACAGTACATTTGTTTTACCAATTATAGCACCACCTATGTGTCATTCTCACTACGTGTCAAACTATCCTCGTATATGCAAAATAAAATAATAATATAAAAATACATTAGACTACTTAAAAAAAATCCATTAACAGATATTAAATGTGCTATATAATTTATAAAAAAAACTAATATTTTGAACAATTAAAACGACTTTATTACGGTCAGAGAAAACGGGTGTATTGTAGAGCCCCTTTACGCTCTATAACATTTTTATTAAGTCTGTTAGCCGGGATTTATTTAATATTTGCTATAATTTCAATTTTATTCTCAGCACTGAGCATTTTTATTTTAGAGTTCAATAGAAAGAAGGTATTTGAAGTATAATTTTATCATTAAATTTATTGATCATATAAAGAATATTAATGTGTTCCTCTCTCTTTTTTCAGGTGACCTCCTGGACATTTTCGCTTTAACGAATTCTGCCATCAATTTCATACTATACTGCTCAATGTCTTGCCATTTTCGAACCGCCATCACCAAGCTGTTTCAGAAAACGATCTTGATACGAATATGCCCTAAAACCAGTATCAGAAAAGAAGTGTCTAAAGAACATATCACAGCAGTTACTAATGTTTAAAGTGTTATTTACTATGGAATAATAATATAAACGTGAACAGTGGAAGACATTTTCAAACAAGTGTGTATTTGATTAATCTGTAACAGGATAATCATATAATTAGATTTAATATCGAATTCAAGCGTTGATGTAGTTACGATTTAATTAATTGTTAATTTTATGTTGTACAAGTAGTAATTTCTTATTCAATAAAAACTGTACTGCAATTGTTTTTCATTGTATTTTTTGTTGATATTTTATTGTTGATTCCAAAATATGCTGACAAATTGAAAACTTGTTTATTTGCTTATTTTTCAATTTCACATTATACAAGGAGCCGACTGACACATTTCAAATCATCATATATTATGGGATAGAAACTGGAAAAGTAAGGTGAAATAGTTTATAAATGCACTGAAACATGCTATTTATTATACAAAGTTTAGAAGCTTATTTTTCTCTCCCACAGAAGATATTATCACTGGCACTGAGTCCGCTTTTGTCAGAATCTCTCCGGCCATCGCCGATCCTACCTGTTTCGAAACATCAAAAATTCTCGCACAGGCCAAACCACTGGAATCTAATCTGCAAAGATCAGACACTCTAGTCCATAAAGTTTTGAAATCTGACTCCACCATCATTTTACTCAAAGCTGATAAAGACAACGCAACAGCTGTCTTAGACATTTATGAATATGAATATAAAATATGGACCCTACTCCATAACGATTCCTATAAAGTTCTTAAGCGAGATCATGAATAGAACGTACAATTATAACTTCCATAAAATGTCTTCTATTCCTGCTGATTTTCAAAAGGCCTTATTACCCAGCGATTCCAAATACCCCAAACTGTATGGTCTCCCTAAAATTCACAAACTCAACATCAAAAGCTCCAAATATTACTTATGCTTAAACATTTAACAAAACCTATTTACTTTGCGACTTCTTGGAAAATGCTTAAAACCACGTTTTATAAATTATTACTTACTGTTTATTTTATTTTATGCGCTATAGGCGCGCGCTTGATAGTAAACAGATAATTTTCTTTCTTTATTAATTAGATATCTTTTGATAACTCTATTGGCTACGTGTTTTGTCCTATCTTTTGATCCGCGCTGTATTCTGTACGTAGAATTATATCTACTAGATGCATATATAAGTTTTCGTTGTGTTGCGCGATATTTATTTCACTATAAAAACTACATGCATAATACCTTCACTAAACGTCGACCACACAACTCTGTTGGATATCTTAAGAAACCGAGTTCATAAATAGCAGTTTTACGTCTGTATTATATTTTCATAATGGTAGCCTGGAATGAACTGTTGAAAACTTATTAACACATACTTTATCTATATTTAATGCCGACTCTATTATATATACAAAAACATTCATAAAATTTAATTTTATTTTCTCAGAGGAATACGTGTTATTACTTCCAGGAATTTGATGAAGGCAATAAAATTTGAATTGTAAGTTCCTACCGGGTCCCCGATTAATCTTTCAACAAAAACTTGTTGCAGGAATTCAATATTTGCATTAGTTGTATGCGGGTGTGTATTATATTGCTGAAAGGTATTAATTTCTTAAACACTTAAACACTTTAAGAAAACACAAAAATTTTGGAAAGAAATTTATTTATTTTTCAACATAATCTCGTTACAGCTCTATACACTTTTCGTAACGATGTTGAATAAGTTTGATACCCTTTTTATAATAAGAACTGTCTTGCTCCTCAAAATAGCCATTAACTGCTGACATCACTTCTTCATCGTTGGAAAATTTTTGATCACTCAATCATTGTTTCAAGTTCGGGAAGAGAAAATAATCCGGGGCTAAATCTGGTGAATAGGGTGCATGAAGTAGCAATTCGAACTTTAATTCATTAATTTTGGCCATTGCAATAACGGATTTGTGAGCTGGTGCAATGTCTTAATGAAACAACACTTTCTTCTTAGCAAAATGTGGCCGTTTTTGCTTAATTTCTTCACAAATATTGCAATAAGCTCGCACCGTTGATAGTTTTTCCTTTTTCAAGATAGTCAATGAAAATTATTTCACGTGTATCCCAAAAAAACCGATGCCATAACCTTGCCTGCAGATGAAACGGTTTTCGCCTTCTTTGGAGCCGGTTCTCCCTTTTGAGTCCATTGTTTTGATTGTTCTTTTGTCTCAGGTGTGAACTGATGGACCCATGTTTCACTAATGGTTATGAAACGGCGTAAAAATTCTGCTTTGTTGCTACGAAACTTCGCTAACCACTCAATTGAAACATCTTCGCGACACTTTTTCGTTCGAGTGTGAGCAAACGCGGCACCCATCGTGCACACAGCTTTTTCATGTCCAAATTTCCAGATATTATGCGATGTACCGCACTTTTTGGATTGCCTACTATGTCTGCTATCTCACGCACTTTCAGCCGACGATAATTCAGTACCGCTTTGTGAATTTTCTTCACCATTTCTGGAGTCATCACCTCATTTGGTCGAACGCTGCGATGCTCGTCTTGGCAGCTCGTACGACCTCGTTTAAACTCTGCTACCCAATGTTTCACTGCTGTAGACAAAGAAGCAGACTCACCGAGAGTAGAATCCAATTCAGCTTTTATATCGGTTGGGCTGAGGACTTTCAAATAAAAGTATTGTATCACGTTACGATGACCAATTCTCTCCATTTTACAAATTCATTATTGATGGCTGCCAAACAAATACTAAACAACGTGGCGTCTTCAAACTTGAAACGTATGCTTTATAGATTATGTACTTTCTAGTACAGTGATATTTTTCAAACAACTACCGTCATCTCTACGTCAGACCGGGTACTTATGCGACCGCCCTTGTATTTGTGAGTAGGCACATAAGTAGGCCCTTTGGAAAAATATAAATTTCTTTGGCTCCCCGAAGCTAAGATAGAGAAAACGACAGCCGAAGTTTACCAACCAGATTATTCTATATTTTATTTCACTGAAAGTTGAACGCAAATGTAATGGCAAACTATTACAAAAATTATTGTATTTGTCAACACAATCGTGTGTATGTAATTGTCTACATATTATATTTAAATATTATATTATACATCTACACAAAAATATCTTATCCAGAATGATATTTTTTTTATGAAACGGTGTTGATTCCTGTCAAGGCCAGGCAAATAAATTTCTTATTTCTTCCGCAGTCTTACATATACGTATGTAGTTATATAGTGTAATATATGGAGCAGTAAGCCAGTGTCTTGAACTCACATCGTCGCTCTTTATTCCCTTTACGATTCCGTACAACTATATCAAATTACAAAGGTTATTTTATGACATGCTTCTAAATTCTTTCTTGTTCAACTTCTGATAAGTATTCTATACGCGAAATTAGTGCCCGAGATATTTGTTACAGCAAGTAATAACGTAGCGTAATAAAATATTCCATTTCATCTATATCGGTAAATTAAATGAAAGGAAGCCTGTTCGAGCTCTCGTAATAATTTATGATGCCATTAACCACTACGTTGTAAATGACATAGAAATGGATTCAAAAACAAGAAAATTTAATTATTTTTTGATTTCAAATGCGCAACAGAGTAAATGACAGTATTATTTTCCAATTTTGTGAACCATCTTGAATTTATAACTCGCGAAAAGTCATAATGTTTCAAAAGTATTTACAAAAATGAAGTATCTTCTTACAAAGTAAGTGAAGACAATTTTTCAGCATGGACGCAGGTTTAAAACTTTATTCGCGCAAACACTGGAAAAGGTTTTCGCACACGTACGAGGGAGCGTTTTTATATTCGCGGAATGAGCGGGTTGTAGAGGGGTGAGTAGGCGCATTGGAGGCGTGGCCTATGCAGCGACTCATGATTAGTATAAATACGAAGTTTCATTGTTATTAGACAGTTAGTCATTGAGCTATCGTCAACCAAGTAACATAATCAGGAGTGAAAAGTGAAATATGGAAAAAATCGAATATCGTGCCGTTATAAAGTTCCTTACCGGGCAAGGAAAATCAGTCGCGATCATAATGAACGAGATGTCATTGGTTTACGGCGACTCTTGTCCAGGAAAAACCATGGTGTACAAGTGGCATAGTTTATTTAAACAAGGAAGGGAATCCCTTGAAGACGACCCGAGGCCGGGCAGGAGCATTGAGGTGACCACGCCAGCACTTATCCAAAAAGTTGAACAAATTGTACTCGAAGATGCTCGACTAAAGAAGAAACAACTCGCAGAAATGGTTGGAGTATCCGATACAACAATTTTTAAAATCCTACACGATCATCTCGGCATGTCTAAGGTCAGCGCAAGATGGGTGCCGAGAATGCTCACGCCGCCGCAAAAACAACAGCGCGTAGAGTATTACGCTTCAATATTAGAGTGACTAAAAGAAGCCATTAAAGAGAAAAGACGGGGAAAATTGACAAAAGGTGTTCTGCTTTTGCACGACAACGCGCCCGTCCACAAGAGCCGCGTTGCGTTAGCTGCCCTGCATAAGGTGGGCTTCGACATTGTGAATCACCCACCCTACAGCCCAGACCTGGCCCCGAGTAATTATTACCTGTTTCCGAAAATGAGAAAAGAGCTGCGGGGTAAAAAATTTACTGCCGATGATGAAGTCAAGGAGGCAGTTTCGGCGTATTTTGCAGATAAAGAGAAATCATTTTTTTATGAGGGTATAAATAAATTAATTGAAAGATGTGAAAAATGTATCCGTCTTGCAGGTGAATATATTGAAAAAGAAAAATAATTTGGTTTTTTTATTTCCACCCCTTGTCCCCCATTCCGCGAATATAAAAACGCTCCCTCGTAGTTTGTACAATCTCTTTGACAACGAACCAAATTTTATTAATAAATTATACATTTTTATAGGAACTACTTCTTGATCGAGTAAGATTAAAGATTAATGGGAATACGTTCAAAATTCAAACATTAAGTGATAATTATTCATTATACTTAAAAACAATAAAGTTATTCAATTATATAATAATATACATAGTATCAATTTTGATTTTATAAGTAAAGAGTGTTTCAAATTTCGCCGTTTTTAAAAGAATAAATAAAACACATAATTTGCATTCACTTTCAAAAACTTTTTATTGGTAATTGAAGTATCAGTTATGACATTTATATTCGAAAAATAATATCTGCCAAATGGCCTCCGCTTGCAGCTCCACAGACGCCCACCCTTTTGTTAAAATTTTCAATGACATTTTGATATAATTGAGGCTCTATCTCACCAATGACACGAATAATTTCATCATTCAAAGCAGCAATTGATTGTGGATTGTTTTTATAAACCTGACTTTTCACATAACCCCAATGGTGTCAAATCACATGATCTTGGTGGCCAATTAACATCGCCGTTTCTTGAGATTACACGTCAATGAAATTTTTCTCTCAATAAATCAATTGAGTCGTGTGTAAGATGAGGTGTAGCGCCATCCTGTTGAAATGTCTGCATTTTGTTTATGAAAGATATAGAATTTACTAAAAGAGAATGTTGTTTGTATTAATTCGAAAGCAATGATAATGTAACCTTTACTAATACATTGAGTAAATAAGATTATTTCTCTATATATATAGCAGGATTGTTTAAAATACCTGCAGTTACTATTAGCGTGCGCCATTTTATATTTGTGCCAAAATGGTAGTAATAAACCACATGAATATCATTTATTTATTAATGATAATGCATAGTGTTTCTGAAAGCAAACAGACCATTCCCGATCGGGGCGAGCGAAAATTATACGACATTTTATGTAAGTTGATAACCAGAAGAATTAACCACATAAGCTTTGAAATGGACTTTAAACTAAAATTCTTGAATATGTATCACCCTCACACATCACATTACGTTGATGAAGTTCAACCACACTGGAAGACTAGCAAGAGTTTATTGAGGAAGAAGAAGAAATGTCGTGTTTAGATTAAACTTATTATTACTTTAGACTACAAATAAAATGGCGTTGATTACTGGTTGATTACTATTTACCCTACAGAGCAAATACAGGAAATGCCAGTCAGTCTCGCACCTTTGTAAGTGGGAGACAGCATTGGAACAAGAAGGAACTCAAAGAGAAAAATTGTTGCAAATATCAGATTCGATATTTAATAAACTTGCCCAGGCTATTGAACTGAGAGCAATGCAAACTTTTATATATTAAATTTATAAAATTTCGGAATTAAATTTTTAGGTTTCTGTTAGACTAGTTTTAATATTGTATTCGACTTAGGGCCTTCAAAAAAATATGGGCGCTGAGGAGCTATATATGTTCCTCTATGTACATACAGTTTGCCCATTGGCATTCCTTAGTTTCCTCTAACTTCTACAAAAGATTAAACACTGGTACACTGTGCTCTGTTTTTAATCATAGTAAACCAGCACAACAACGTAAACAAGCTCGTATGGCTTAATCCTATTTCGTTTTCTGAGATTTTTAGTATGGAAAAATAGCTCCGACATTAGTATGCTGGCTTAATCTTGTTTCATGCTTTGTTGCGAATCTACGTATGTCACTGAATAGATCCACAATTCCAAGATCTATGGATGTCACAATTTCAAACTTACCAGGGAGCATTAACGGTATTGCGTAAAATTTTATTTTTGTATACTTATAACATGGCCAGATTTGGCTCAATCCGAAAGTTGTATACCATAAACCCTAACTGGTTTCAGAATTTGTCCATAAATTAAAACTTTGTTGTGTATTAGAAGCTGAGAACTATGTCCTAACATCCAATAAAGTTTTCTATATTTTAGACTCAACTTAGTTCTTTTTTTCTTTACACGTTGTTTCCATTTAAGTTGGACATCGAACGTCATACCCAGATACTTAACTGTGTTCTTGTAAGGGACAATATTACTATTTACACAACATCCAATAAAGCTTTCTATATTTTAGACCCAACTTGGCTCTTTTTTCTTAACATGGTGCTTCCATTTAAGTTGGACATCGAACGTCATACTCAGATACTTGACTGTGCTCTCATAAGATACAATATTACCATTTATACTAATATGGATTAAGTCATTTATGATTCTATTAGCAAAGTTGATAAGTGTTTATTTTATCTCAATAAGTTTTATTTTGCAGTTTTTAGTCCAGCCATAAATCCCGTCACAGGTTTTTGCACTTTTTTGTGATTTCTTCTATATCATTACCTGCGTAGCACATTTTCAATATCTGATAGATCAGCTATTGTGAGCAAACATCAGACTGGACGAAGGACACTTCCCTGTGATACACCAGCTCCAATTCCCTGAGTCCCGAATATTCATACTCTACTTTTACTCTAAAAAACCTATTAGAGATATATGACTTCAAAAGTTTTACGTATGATTTCAGTAGTAGATTGTTCAGTTTCCAAAATCTCTTGCTCACACGCTTGAGCTGCACCCAAGAAAATAGCTAAACATACACTACCGGTCATATTTATGTGCCCACCCTCAGTTTTAGCCAAAATTATTAAACTATCAAATGTGTACTGAAAATTTATTTATTGTACCAATACAATTGTGTAAAATAAACATAAAATAGTTACATTTTTCTTATATAAAAACTTTATCGTTAATTATTATTAAATTTTGCTCTCATCAATGTGCCTACCTTTATTTTTGATAATTGCGGCACATAACCACGGCATCCTTTCAATTAATTTTTGCAGTGTATCTTCTGTAATTTGTGCCCAGGCTTCTTGAAGTTGTTCCCACAGTACAGTGGTGGATGATAGAGCACATTCTCTAACCTTCCGGTCCAATTCTTCCCAAAGAAGCTCTATTGGGTTCAGATCAGGACTTTGAGCTGGCCATACCATTATAGAGATTTGCCCTTGCTCTTCTAGTTGACGCAAGTAATCGCCACAAAATCTAGAAGTGTGTTTCGGATCATTGTATTGAAAATAATACAAAGTTTTCGCCCAGAATCCTTAGTCCTGAAGGAACAGCGTTATTTTCTAAAATTTCCTTGTAGTCTTCTTTTCTTAGGATTCTCTCGAGATCGCCTACAGATCTTTCACCAAAACACCCCCAAATCATTACTGAACCTCCACCATGTTTTACGGTAGGCGCAATACATTCTGGCAGTACTTCGTCTTCGGCGTTGCATTAAAATATTCACAATAACTCTCTATTTCACTGTTTTCGCATCAAAAGATGAACGATGACTGACATAAAATTTATTTTCCTTTTTGAATAACACATCCTAATATTGTAATTAGTTAGTACAATAACACAATATTGGTAATATCTTTCGGAAATGCAGGTAAAACTGTTAATACTGTAGGGATTAGCCTATACAATATTTATGGTATTTTTCCAATTTATGACACCTTTACGATATATCATAAACAATTTAAGACTTTCTTAGAAATTCATATGGAATTACTTCCACTAATAATATTGTTGAATAATTATAATATAGATTTTTCGAAAGATAATCCGCATTTCAGGAAACACATAAAATTGAGGTGGGCAAATAAATATGACCGGTAGTGTATGCATTTAGCTTTTAATGCTCTTTCTGTGTGATTCGATATATTTGACCTATGGTGGAATGTTTTTGTCTAAATCCGAATTGGTCATTTGGAATCAGTTCTGGGCATTAAATAATTGTGTAAGCATAACTATGACTTTCTTGGGCAATTATTTCAAGATTTGTCGTGTAATTGAATAAAACCATGAGATCTTCTTAATATTAACTTTATTTTTAATCTCCCCTAAGACTTCTTTTACTGCAATCGATCTTATTTCTTTTTGAATATCATGTAGTGCTATGCTACTATTTATTGAATTGGGTTTAAACGTATTTTTAAAGTGTTTTGCGAATGATTTAACTTTTTGCTAATAATGCCGAGCCCAACTTTCATTCGACTTTCTTGTAGCTGCTGTATGGGAAATTGGTCACACTATCTGCAGTGAATATTCACTGCCCTCGTCTGAAAAAAAGTTAAGAATTAAATAAGACCAAAACGTCCAGAAATAGCAAATCAAGAATTAATAACTAAAGAGATATTACGTTTACCTTTTCTTTATAGAAGACACAATGCAATTTAAAATCAAACAAAAAAAAATATTCTTTTTGTATAAATAAATCCAAAAATATTCTATAAAAATACTTTAAATACACAAAGTAAATATTCGCCAGATGCTACCAATGCTTTCCTTTATAAACTTGTTCAAAGTAGAATATTTTCGTCGATGTAGGCGCTTTGTGAAGCAAAATATTTCGCTTAATCTTGTGGCCAACGATAATAAATTGCGAGTGGAAAAGAATTAGAGTCAAGTTTCTTGTTAGAGTTGAGGAATTTTCGTAAAAACTTTTTCTCATATAGAATATATCCATCCTACTTTGGGACCAGATTATTAGATTTCCAAGATATTGAAGTACTTGAAATATAAATATTTATAAACAAATCAAACATAGTAGATCAGTTGATTGTTTTGTTTTTTTGCTCATAATAATAAAATGTTCTTTAATAGAAACCAATTCTTATAATTCGTTATTTTTTGTGTACATTAGGAACTCCAAGTATTATTTAATATTATAAATAGGATTGTATTTCTAGGTATGTGTTAGATTTACTATTAATGGATTTATTTAAAGAGTTTTTAATGAAATGCTTCAATACAAAATGCTATTGTGGATTTATTTCCCACGCACCCTCTCCAAAAACAAGTGGAATGACTTTAAAAAAATAGCTAAGAAACCTTGACCAAAAACATTCAATTTATTCAAACTATTCTCCTTTAGCAGAAACACAGCTATTTGCACGTTTAGAAAGTGCATCAAAGAATGTTTTTATGTTTCTAATTACCAGGGTGTTGATATTATTCGTCGTCGACCGTTAAATGTAATCAAATAATATACAATTAGGTATCATTTGCTTATCAAGCAGTGCAATATACTAAGATGATCTCCAGTATTAACAATTATATCACCTCGATCGAATTCTTTGTGAATAATCCTCCTGGAATCGTTAAAATAATGAGCTTTGTTTTGATTTTTGACTTCTCCAGATGAGATTCTTTTGGACAGTATTTCGACACTAGGTTTCTAGACTATATTGAAAGCACTACATTTTATTGTTTTTTTGATTCCTCGGACTTCTCTAACAATGCCTTTGCAATGTTCAATTGGGTACGTTTTTCTGATTTGTTAAAATTTCATGATCCATGATCCCATGATCTCAAATGTCGAGCTTTATTTCAAATAAATGATTTTTCCGAAATTCCGACACTCGACGTTTTCTTCTAAAATTATCTCAATTGATTTATAGTGCACGTCGTTCCTTATTTATCATCAATTCAACATGATTTTGTTACATAAAGATCAACACTGACAAATTCTACGACCCTATATCAGAAATTGTGTGAAGGAGTGGATGAAGAAAGCCAGCTACATATTATTATACCAGTATACCTTTGCCACTGCTGTCCGGAAAGGTTTTTCGTAGTTTTCCTTTCCCGTTTAAGCGAACACTGTCAGCCAGAAATAATAAGACATCATCATGCATAATAATAACTTATGTTCGGTCTGCCAATGCCCCTTGTAATTGATGTTAAGTTGTTGGGGGATATGAAGTCATGGGTTATTATTATTTGACCCGCGCTTTCGATAGCATTAACCATGCCATTTTACTCAAAAGTAAGTGCAGTTGGTATGAATACTTTTGCATTCGTACCTACAGGATAGAATGAATTACAATACATGTTTTACAATGAATATAGAACTGAAATCTACGTCAGGGTTATTTCAGGGCTCTAACTTGGAACCACTACTTTTTATTTTATTCATAAATGATCGTCTTACTGCTTGAAAGTGTCCTGCATTAATTTGAGCTGATGATCTGAAGATACATTATCAAATTAAAAAATTGCGTTACAACAGAACTTGGACGTTATAAATGCCTGATATTTACCCAACAAACTGATATTACATAACACAGTTTAGTCTCATATTCAAGAAGAGTTTCAACAAATACGTAATCTTCTTTCGTGAATAGCGTACCAATCTCTTATAAAAATGAGTTCAAGGATTAAGTAGTGAGAAGCTAATTGTGTTTATGAAGTAGAATTTAGTGGGTTTAATAATATAAGCCCCACGTTTGCTTGCCAAATATTACGAGAAAACGTTGTGCTACAATTTTTTTTTTCATTTAGAAAGAGATTTTATATTTTCATTTCTAGATAAATGTTAATCATGTCATTTTACTCAGAAAAGTAAATGTATTTGGTATGCATACTTTTGGATTCGTACCTACAGGATAGAAAGGATTACAATACATCTTTTACAATGAATATAGAACTGAAGTCTACTATTATACATCAGGGTTATCTCAGGACTCTAACTTGGGACCACCACTTTTTATTTTATTCATAAACGATCATCTTACTGCTTGAAAGTGTTCTGCATTAATTTGCGATAATGATCTGAAGATATATCATCAAATTAAAAAAATTGTGTTGCAACAGAACTTAGACGTTACAAATGCCTGACGTCTACCCAACAAACTGATATTAGATAGCACAGTTTAGTCTCATATTCAAGAAGAGGTTCAACAGCTACGTAATCTTATTTTTGTAAGAGATTGGTACGCCATTCACTTACAAAAATGAGTTCAACGATTAAGGAGTGAAAAGCTGACTGTGTTTATGAAGTAAAATGTAATGGGTTTAATAATATAAACCTCACATTGGCTTGCTGAATATTATGAAAAAGCGTTGTGCTACAATTTTTTATTTATTGAATTATTATAAATTATATTATTATATATCTAGATAAATGTTTTCCAACTTTACTTTGATTGAGTATAACTTGTGTAGAATAATAAAAATATATTATACTTACTTTAGTATTTTATTGTTAAAACTTACGTTTATTATTTTTTTTAGTACTATATTGCATATATTTCTATTAGACCGTGAAATCTGTCTCGGGCATAGGTATCGGCAAAACTCGGTAGACATGATGGTGATTCATGCGTGCATTCCAACAGAAATAAAAATCCTTTCTTTAAAATAACATTAGTTTTCAGTTAAAATATATTTAATCTTTTCATAACAATTTGATGTCTCAATAAATATGCATCTTTGAATTCAGTAAACAAATATCTTTTCTCCAATATAAAGTTTATTTCCTGCTCCATTTTAAATAATGCTCGGGTTTATCTTCAATTTCACACGGTATAAGCTTCATGTCTGCACACTGTCAAGGGTTTACATCGCTCGAGACAATGGAAACGAAGGTATGTGGGTATCTTGCAAATACTCGAATAAATGTGGACATATATGTGTATGTATACATGTATACATTGAACGCCAGACATGAATTGATTGTTAGACCGCCCAGGAATTCTGAGCTCGAAATATAAAATACATATATAGCTACCTACATCTAAATGTATAAAGAAACAAAAAAGTATTTACCTACATATTTCGTGAAAGAGAAAATATACAAATAAGGGCAGTACGAAGTTCATATAAGCTTGTATTTGAGTTGGGTAGACGTAAACATGTTTTATTGTAAATAAAACCCTGTTTCTAATTAATCTAAATAATTTTTAAAGGCTTGAAGGTATATTTATGGTTATATATTGAGACTTATTTATAACCTATTTAATGAATTTCTGCGTTCTCATTTATATTTTCTGGTACATGTGCTTTAATCATTTTAAACTTTTGAACATATTTTCGTCTTTTACAATGTAAGTCCCAAACGCTTATTTTATTTTTTAAATTTAAAACAAAAACTTCAAGAAAGCGCTTAAATAATTAAAGATCTCAGTAGATATGCCAAGGAAACAATAAAGATCAAAAGAAAGAAGGAATTTGTAGTATAGAGAAAACAAAAACAATAGATTTCTTAAAAATCCTTTATGTGCATTATGGTAAAAGTTTCTGTCTCACAGAATAAGCTTTAGATTCAAATTTCAAGCACACTAGGTACAAAATATTATCAACCACAACTGTTGAGACAAAGTAATTAATAGCTCTTCCAGAAGGTGTAAGTAATAATATTATCTTGATAAACTTCAAGGTAATAAAATTTCTACCTCATATTTAATCGCTTCAGGGGATCTTTTTTCTGTTTTACAAGTTGCTTTTATTGTATTTAGTTACCGTTTTTCTTTTTTACTTCAACGATACGATGCATCAATTTTTTACATAAATAATTTATGTAAAGAAGACAATCAATATATGATCATAAACATACCTTCAAGCCTTCGAAAATGATTTAGATTAATTAAAAGCACAGGATTCTCATTTACTGCATTCGCTAATGGCATATAACTCTGGTACAAAATACTTAAATCACCAAGAACTCAAGGAACTTCGAACTGCTGCTGTAACTTTCTGATTACATTAGACTTGCAATGAATAAACTTCCTAATAACAGATCTGAGTTGAAAATACAATATTTATTACAGTAGAACGAAGCTTTTAGGTAAGTGTCCCGTCTGGTTTAAATTGACTTAGATGATGAAGAAACTCCTGGAAATAACAAATAATGCATATAACAAATTCTATGCACCTTAGTGACTTTAAAATAACCTCTTTTGCGCTTCATTTTTTGTAGGTAACTCTAATATTTTTTGCTACCAAGTTTATGAAAAAAGAACTTTTTAAATACTAATGCAAATGCATAGATGCAGCTGCGTAAGTGGCGAGCAATATTATTGACACCAACGTGTTATCTGCACAAACTGCGTTATATATTTAATATTGCCACTTTGCAGTCTTTTACAGACAATGAAATATTATGCTTGTAGTTTGTCTGCTTTCATGGGATGTATAAAAAACATTTACCACCTTATTGTTCTTTATGTCTGTAGTTTCATCAACAGTAATCTATATTTTTTCATTTGCAATTTCTGATCTTAGGCGATCAAACACTTCTCGAATATATAGTATTACCTTTTGAAATGTACGTCTATTAGAAAATATCCAAGCTTTTACATATTTTTGAGAAAATATGTTGACAGTTTTATTATCCGGTCGCTATTTCTATTGTTGACAGTAACTTGAAAATTTTATGTCAGTGAAAAAAGAGAATTAACTCACGAACATTTTCATGCAATTATTTTTCATAACTTTCGGCGTGGATTATCTCAACAAGAATACATCGACGAGCTGAATTCTTTACATGGTAATGAAGCACTATCTAAAACTACAGTATATCGTTGGTATAGTGAATTCAATCTTGGACGGCGTTCTTTGGACGATGAATTTCGTAAAGGTCGTCCCACAAACATTAATGTAGTGTCTGCATTGATAATGCAAGACCATCATGTGACATACCGTGAGATCGAGGTATCTCTACGTATTAGTAACACCAGATCCTACATGAACATTTAGCCGTTAAGGAGCAATGTTCACGTTGGGTACTATATAATTTGACAGCCGCTCAAGAAAAGACTCTCGTCGATTGGAGCCAAGAAATACACAAAAAATACAAGGGCGGTGCTTCAAAGAACATTTATAAAGTCGTCACATGAAAATTGTTTGCGCTTGAAGCGCATCAAAACAAAGGGTCACCTGTTTTGTTCCGAAAAACCGGTCACGTTGCAACCATGCCTTTAAAGAGTTGTAGAACGGTCAGTTCCGAATGGTACACAACTATTTTTTTGGCAAAAGGTTTTGAAGAAAACAAATCGAAAACGACAGATTATTCTCCAGCATGGTAATGCGAGCTCTCACAGGTCGGTTCAAACAATTGAATATTTGACCGGGTAAAATATTGAATTGATGAGCCATCCGCGGTAGAGCACTGATCTGGTACCCTGTGTGTGTTTTTCGTTCCCATACGTGAAGAATAAACTTCTTGGTCAACGGTTGTCTACGCCGGAAGAGGCAGTTGAGGCATTCGAAACTCATATTTTGGAGATTCCGCCATCACAGTGGCACAATGCTTTTCGGATTGGTTAAAAGGAATGCAAAAGTGCATCGATTTTCAAGGACAAGATTTTGAAATACAATAAAATTTTCGATAATAAAAATTTTTTTTTTGTTTGCTATTCCTGAAACATAAACGGCTACCCTCGTGTCTATCAAACAATGGATTCCATATTTTCAATCTATGTAGTCGATTAACCATTTCTGTATTTTGTATTGGTACAAAAAAGACGAAGACATCACCGACTTTCGTTGTAGATATAGAATAGTAATGGAAAAATTACAAAAATTAATACTGTAAAAAGGAATTTTACGTAAATAATGTAAAAACTTTACAATAATTTACAGTTTAAATTTAACGTGAAATAAAATGTTTATTATAGTAATATACAGTATACTTCCTACATCAGCACAAAACACATTTCGGTACATTATAAAAATTATATTTTAATATTAAATATTGTATGCCCCGAACAATGGACCGCACCTGCAAATGAGAGGAAGTGCCGAGGTCTAATTATCTACTGACGCCAGAGTTATAAACACTATGAGCCATCATTTTCCATACAAAGTCTATCATAAAAAAAGGTAATAATAAAAAAAATGTCTAACATAAATTAAAACGAGGAACGTGTTGTAAACGTGAACTTCAAAATATTAATAAACCAAACTGTACTGTAATGTATTCGCATAAAATTGTTTTTATGGAATTTACTGAAAAAGTGAGTCTGCTATGACAGTGCGTCACGATATTAAATTTAATATTGGGAATAGAATACAACGTCAAAATAATTACCGAAATTCCAACATGGCTATAAAATTAAAATATTTCGCCCCTTTTTATTACGTCCCCACCTTACAATTTTGTTGATGTTATTTCGAATTCGTATTCAAATGAGAAAAATTTAGCACAATTCGAAGACTTTACGAATTACATTATTTCATTTCCATTTCTTTTGCCTTTGTTTTCTTAACTCGGACATACTTGTAAAGATGTTTTCACATTGGGCGTAGAATTTAATTTTGGTTGAGAGAAAACATCCGCGTAATGACTTAATTATAAACTTATTAGTTAAGCTTACGCACGAAAGCACTGCAAAAATTTAGGATTAAATATTTCGTGACTGTTATTTCAGCCTTTTTCGGTGTTGGAAGAATTTATTCTAAACGAAATGAATATTGTCACCCGACAAATACACAAGTGTAAGAACAACAGTAAGCTACTTAAAAAAGATATTAAAATATAACTCGATATTTTTAATACAAATTCTATTAACAAATCAAATTAAGAACTAAATATTATTAATTAATCGTTTATTAATACGAAACAAAAATATATAATAACAATAAACAAAACAAAATGCAAACTAGAAATTGATTATAATTCCTAGACGTACATACATACAAAGGGTACTAGGAAAGTTTTGCAATACACCTTTGTTTATTTAATTTTTTCAAAGTTATTTCCTCTACACTCAATACACCTCTCTATCCTCCGAAACCAATCTCTAAACCAGTTCTACCAAGTTTCACTAGGGAGTAATGCACAATCGTTGTCCCAAGCCCGCAGAAGGTCCTCATCACTGGAAAACCGCCTCCCTTTTAGTTTCTTTTTTTACATTTTTTCTTTCAGGAAATTAAAAGTTGAAAATTACAGATAACATTTTAGATATTGAATATTAATATACGAGGGTGGTTCCATAAGTACCCGGCCTGACCTAGAGATGGCGGTAGTTGTTTGAAAAATATCACTGTATTAGAAAGTACACAATCTATGAAACATATGTTTCAAGTTTGAAGACGCCACGTTGTTTAGTATTTGTTTGGCAGCCATAAACAGTGAACGTTTCCAGTGAATTTGTAAAAATGGAGAAAATTGATCATCGTTATGTGACACAACACCTTGATTTTAAAGGCCTCAGCCCAGCCAATATAAAAGCTGAACTGGATTCTACTCTGGGTGAGTCTGCTCCTTCGTTTACAACTGTGAAGTATTGGGTAGCAGAGTTTAAATGAGGCCGTACGAGCTGCCAATACGAGTGGTCGCCCCAATGAGGTGACAACTCCAGAAATGGTGAAGAAAATCCACAAACTGGTACTGGATGATCGTCGGCTGAAAGTGCGCGAGCTAGCAGACGTAATAGGTATTTCAAAAAGTGCGCATATTATCTGAAAATTTGGACATTTGCACTGTTTCATAACCATGGATGAAACATGGATCCATCGCTTCACACCCGAGACAAAAGAGCAGTCAAAATGGACTCAAAAGAAAGAACAGGCTCCAAGAAAAGCGAAGACCATTTGATCTGCAGACGAGGTCATGGCATCGGTTTTTTGGGATGCTATCAACTATCAACTGCGAGTATTATGCGAACTTATTGTAACGTTTTAGCGAAGAAATCAAGCAAAAAAGGCCGCATTTGGGCAAGAGGAAAGTGTTGTTTCATCAAGACAATGCACCAGCTTACAAATCCGTTATTGCAATGGCCAAAATTAATGAATTAAACTTCGAATTGTTACCTCATGCACCCTATTCGCCAAATTTAGCCCACTTGGATTGTTTTCTGTTCTCAAACTTGACAAAATGGCTCAGTGGTCAAATATTTTCCAACTGTGAAGAAGCGATGTCGGCAGTTAATGGCTATTTTGAGGAGCAAGACAGTTCTTATTACACAAAGGGTATCAAACTTATTGAACATCGCTGAGAAAAGTGTATAGCGCTGGAACGATGTTAAAAATAAATATATTTCTTTCGAAAACTTTTGTATTTTCTTTGTTGGGTCGGGTACTTCTGGGACCACCCTCGTATGTAATAATATTGTTTGCTTGGTGGCATGTAAATTATATTGTACCTAATTTTAAAAAATTGTTGAACTAAAATGTAACAATTACAGAAAACGTTTCTCTGAATTTATTAAACAATTCACCGGTGGACGCCCACAACTTTATCGTCAAACACAATCGCGCATGAGGTAAACCATCTTAGTGTAAGCAAACAGTACGTAAAGTGATTTATTGGATGCACTGATAGTCTTGATCAAGCTGGAATACATATTTCTAACAAAGGTACTTGCTGAGTCTTGTGAAAACTTATTTACACTAAAAAAATCACTTTATGTATTTTATATACAAATTATCATCGCTTCCTTTGGAGTTCTTTGACAAGACGAATGAGTTTAATAAGTCACTAAGGGTGTTTATATTCAAAGACAAAAAATCCTTCAAAATATAATTTCGTTAATACTTACTTATAAATCGTTTAATAACTAAGATAAGTGTGGAAAAGTTTTTTGAATGAAATTTAAAAGGAAGCAAACGTAGAATTACCAAATGTAAATCATTTTTATGGATAACCTAAAGCTATGAAGCTCTTACAACTCGTCTGAAAAAAACGATTCAAATTCTAATAAATATCGTGTATTATTTTTAGTAGGTGCCAGTCTTTATGTTTCCCATAAATGTTGTAAGAGACGTATCGATTTGATATGGGTATTCTGTTTAATTATATTTCATTTCGTGAAGTGTGAATTAAAACTTAAAACTATGTAATGTGAGCTACAAACATTTTTTTGGTGAAGATTACGCATATTAAAACACATTTACTCACAAAAATTAATTTTTTGGTGTGTAATTCTTTCTACTTTTTCGTCATGCTCTTTTCTACTATCGAACTTTCGCTCCCTAAAAGTATTTCTTTTATGCATGCTATTGTTTTGTAAAAATCGATTATTTAAATATTAAACGCATTTCTTTAAGTTCATTATACGAGGACGGATCAGTAATTCGTGTTCCTAACAAAAGGAGATAGCATTAAAAAATTCTTATGTGTTTTTTAACTTGGAAATCCTCCAAAATCCAACTGTCAAAATTTGTGTTCATTAATCATAAGGACGTTAGTAATTTGAATAGAAACTGGACTGTTTTTAGCTTGATTTAGCCATATCTTTTCGAAGATAATTATGACAATGCAGGCGCAGAAACATCAGCACGCTATGTTGAAATACTGACCAATTTCGGCATTTCACAACTTCAACGCTTTCCAGTGAAATATGATACTTATTTCCCCCAAGATGGAGGAACTATTCAAATAACCAGGGTGAAAAAGACCTTCTGAAAGACCTTTTTTTGAACCCCCTCATCCGTATAAACGAGGTTACTCAATGATCTCCCTGATGGCCAGGCTCGAGTTCTCGTAATTGCCTTTCTTTTGGGATATCTCAAGTCGAAGAGCCTTATAACAACAATACAGAATTTAAAAGTGCAGATTACAGAAGAAGTTCGTGCAATAACAGCGTTGATCTTACGACGTATCAGTGAAAATTTCAGTATGAGAGTCAGACAATGTATACAAAGCTATGCTCTTTATCTTTCTGGATTACATTTCAAAAGTGATTTTTTTTCTTCATATCCTATTTCTATTGGGTTGGCAACTAAGTACTTTCGGTTTTGTAGTATAAAATAAAACACTTTTTTTAAACAAAGAATAGTTTTTAATCAATTATATATTTTCCATTTTGCTCAATGACCTTTTGTCATCTTTCTTTTAGCTGCGTGATTCCGCGCTCATAAAATTTCTGGTCCTTATCAGCAAAAAACTGAACCAGGTGCGAGTGAAGGTCATCGTCATTTGTGAAAGTTTTACCATTCAAAGAATTCTGCAAACTTCGAAATAAATGGTAATCAGATGGTGCTAGATCAGGGCTGTATGGGGGATGTGGCATCACTTCCCAGCCAAGCTATAATAGTTTCCCACGAGTTGCCAAAGATGTGTGAGGCCTTGCATTATCTTGGTGGAAAACTACGCCTTTCCGATTTGACAATTCTGGCCGTTTTTCTTTGATTGCTTCATCCAGTTTTATTAATTATTGACAGTAAACATTAGAATTGATCGTTTGGTTCCTTGGAAGCAGCTCAAAAAACACAACACCTTTGTAATCCCACCAAACTGACAGCAAGATCTTTTTTGGATGCAATTCAGCTTTCGATGTGGTTTGAGCTGGTTTATCGTGTTTGCTCCATGATCGTTTTCGAACTATGTTACTGTAGAGGACCCATTTTTCATCACCAGTGATGATTCTTTTTAAGAAAGGGTCGGTTTCATTTCGTCTAAGGTGCATGTCGCAAAAGTTGATTCTTTGTGTTAAATGAATTTCTTTCAATTCGTGAGGTACCCAAATATCAAGCTTCTTAACTAGCCCAAGACACTTTAAATGTTTTTTAATTGTTGTGTGCGATACATGTAGCCTCTCCACAACCTCTCGAACAGTTATATGACGATCCTCTTCAATTATAACTTTGATTTGGTCATCATCAACTTCAGTAGGCCGACCAGAACGTTGCTCATCTTTGAGGGAAAAATCTCCAGAACGGAATTTTTTATACCAATTCCGACACGTGCGCTCTGTTAAGCAATTAGCACCATAAACTTCACATATCTTTTTGTGAGCGGCAGCAGCTTTCTTTCCTTTACGGAAAAAAAATAGTAAAATATGTCGAAAATGTTCGTTTCTGCACTCCATTTAAAATTAACCCACAACTAATAGCTTTAATAAAAATCACGCACTACTTGCTTCTGAAGTTACGTCAATGTGACTAGTATCACGCGACAAACGGTAAAGTACAGCACTAACATACGTTATACAAAAAATAAAGCAACGCTCTCTATCAGTAAAAACCGAAAGTACTTAGTTGCCAACCCAATATTTATGCTCTTTAATAAATGACTAATAAAACGCCTTCGTACATTCTTTTTAATAGCTATAATGCGGTTTAACCGCCCCACCTTAAAGTTTTTCAATTTATTTTTAAAATATGAATATATATTATATTATATAATATTATTATTAATATTATTATTTTCAATTTACGATGATAGAAAAGCGATTGAAAAAGAATAATTAAATTTTAGGCAACGGTAATTTTAATGCAATTTCGAAATCAACTGAAATATTGAGTTTGAGGAAAGTGAAGGCGAATAATAATTTAATACATTCCATCTCTGGAAAAAACATTAAATTGGCACATACCTATCTACAGAAACTTATTATTCTTAGGTTGAAAAAGTGTATAAAAAAGCAATATTAACGTGCCAATAATAACCTGCTACGTTCGAACATTATTAATATTATATTTATCCGTTACCTGGAGTTAACGAAAATTGACATTCTAGAAGTAATTTTAGATCCTTTGGAGTCCCAATATAAGTATATTCTGAAATTTACTTTCGCTACCTGAGATCACTTCTATTGACGATTGGATTCAGATATTTGACTATAGATACGTATTTATTTCATAAATTAAAAATAGAAAAACTACAACTGATGAGATTCGAAAAGTTATACAAAAATATATAATATTATATACAATTTTTATATTATTTTTTATTATTAGTCTATGAATTCCATGACATTTAAAAGGATTAAGTTAAATAATAATAATCCATGCCTTGAGTTCCCCAACAGCTTAAGGTCAATTACAGGCGACATTAGCAAGCTATGAATTATTATTAAGCCCGCGCGTATGGTGCGACTTAAAGTTGTCAACATTTGCTTTAAACGAGAGAGATAACCCTGAAAAGCCTTCGCGGACAGTGACCATCAAATTCGGCTTAGTTATAAAGCCAAATTTGCAAATATATATTTCGTGTAATAAATTTAAATTTGATATAAACTAAACATACAAAGGGTGCTAGGAAAGTTTTGCAGTACAGCTTTGTTTATTTAATTTTTTCAAAGTAATATCTATCAATACATCACCCCATCCACTGAAACCAATCTTTAAACCAGTTCTTTCGAGTTTCACTAGGGAGTAAAGCACACTCATTGTCCCAAGCCCGCAGAAGGTCCTCATCACTGGAAAACCGCCTCCCTTTAAACTTCATTTTCACATGCAGGAACAGTGCAAAGTTGCAGGGATTAATATCTGGAATATAGGTGAGTTGGCGCATTATCGTGATGGAGGAACCAGGTGTCCATTCTTGTCTTTGGCCGCAGGTTCTTCATATATCCAATGACTTTAACAGGCACTGTTCAGTATACCACTTAGCTGTGACTGTCTTCTGTGTGTCCAAAACGACGCGTTCCACAATTCCACTCGATTTGAAAAATACCGCTATTATTTTCTTCTTTACAGATCGGGATTTTCTGACAACTACGGGTGTGTCCTCACCATCAAAAACCCAAACTTTGTTTCGAGCTTTGGTCGGCACATCGTAATAGTACAGCCAAGTCTCGTCACCTGTCACGATGTTGTTCACATACCGAGATTATTCCTTATTAAACTTTTTTAGTATCTCCCGGCACCAAGTCACACGTCGTGTTATCTGCTCTTCAGTCAGTCGATGCGGCACCCAGAGAGAACAAAGTTTCTTCACGTGTAAATGATTATGCAGAATCGAACGAAATGCTGGTGCATTTAGGCCTGAAGTACCCTCTATCTATTGGTAGGTTACTCGCCTGTCCTCGCCAAGCATTTTCCTCACAGTAGTAACGTTCTCTCCCGTAACTGACGTTCGTGGCCTTCCCAGCCTCTCAGCATCCTCCACAGATAAATTTCCTCCTGGGAATTCTCTATACCACCAGAATATCGTTGTGCGATATGGACAAACATCACCTAGTGCAAGAATCATTTCTTCGAAGCACTGATCTATGTTTAAACCACGCACGATATTATAACGCAAAACTACCTTTACCTCATTTCGTGACCACACTCACATCGACTCACTCAAACGACTGTCAAATAACAACTGCACGTCCAAAATGGCTGAAACTTTGGTGAGTACCTGTCAATAGATACATAACTTCATTCCCTAGCTTTTATTGATGAGTGCTCCCATCTTCACGTTGAAATCGGAAACTTTTCAGGCCACCCTCGTATATAGAAAATGGAGCACTTTCAAACTGATAATTTAATTGTGAATAGTCTTACATAATAAATATATTTCAAACATATTTTGAATAATAGTTTTTAATGCAATATCTGGTTTCAGTTAATTAATATTTAGTAATTCAATTTATTAGAATGAGGTAATAATTACCTGCATATTATTAAACAAACTCCATAATCCTTTGAAGTTAAAATATATATTCCCAATATTCGTTTCCTCTATGAATATAATACATATACAATAAATACAATATACATACGAGGTTTATTCAAAAGAAAAGGTGAATTTTGAATTTTTTTGAAAAGTATTTATTTATTCATCAATATCCATTTTGTCCCCTTTAAAGTAATCCCCCTCAGATATAATACACTTATGCCAGCGCTTCTTCCAATCCTCGAAGCACTTCTGAAATGCGTTTTTCGGTATAGCCATCAGCTCTTTCTTCGATTCTGACTTTATCTCATCAATTGTGGCAAAACGATTTCTTTTCATTAGTCTCTTCAGTTTTGGGAATAGGAAAAAGTCGCAGGAAGCGAAATCTGGTGAATAAGGTGGTTGAGGCATGATTAGGGTGTTGTTTTTTGTCAAAAAATCACGAACAAGCATTGATGTGTGAGCTGGTGCATTATCGTGATGCAGAATCCATGATTTGTTTTCCACAATTCCGATTGTTTGAGCCGTATTGCTTCACGCAAACGTTGCATAGCTTCCTTGTAGTATTCCTTATTAACCGTACGACCTGTTGGCAAGAACTCATGATGCACCACGCCATTGTAATCGAAGAAAATAGTGAGCAAAACCTTCACAATTGATCGAACTTGGCGTGCATTTTCTCGGCCTTCTGTAAAGCGCTTGTACCACTTA
This sequence comes from Dermolepida albohirtum, assembly GCA_031893035.1. NCBI lineage: Eukaryota > Metazoa > Arthropoda > Insecta > Coleoptera > Scarabaeidae > Dermolepida > Dermolepida albohirtum. Next base: position 624,953 of record JAVIWB010005397.1, read on the forward strand.
TAAACACTTTTTTGAGACCAAGTGGACTCGCCGAATGCCACAGTCGACATTTCAAGTGCCTTGGAGCACTTTATTCCATTTTTAACGCAAAATTTAATACATATTCTTTTATCTATTTTTTTTCAATAGTCAAAAATCGAAGAACACACACCAAGCGTGACTAAGCTTTTCAGTTGTCAACAACAAACTACTAATACAAATTTGCTGATAATGCCAACATATGGCTAATACATGTGTACCAACATAACAAAAAAAAATTCGATAATCGAATGTACACAGCGCGCGAAAATTGAAAATTCACCTTTCCTTTTGAACAAACCTCGTATATATAACTTAATATAGCTTCGTTCTTGGAAAAAATTCAAAATACGTAATAATTTAAGAAAGGATAAGTTCGAGTTCATGATGAAAATAAATCATTTGCTACTTTCTATAAAATAAAATGATAGGTTCAAGTACTTGACAACGGCAATAAATATTTCCATATACCATATCATGTGATAATACGTAAACTTATAGCCTAAACAACGATAAAAAGATACAGGAGGCCAAGTTACGAAACTTCATTTCATTTATCGTATTTCCAGAGCACGCAGATTACGTTTTCCTTTACTCACGAACTTTTTACGTGATGGGAAAATCTTTTGTTGGAGTTTTGTTTGTAATGGACGACGTTTATTATACGACTTATTCAAACACCTACGTCAATTTTTTTTCGAACCGGGCGGGATATTCCAGTAACATGTTAACTAAAAGTGATAGCTAAGTTTAGAGAAATAATTCGAAACTGTTATACAGAACTGTTGAGAAATTTAGTATTATTTTGGTATACTTGAAAATTCTTCTAAAGAAATCCCTTATTGGAAATACCTGCTTCGATACTTTGGTAAACATTAAGTTCACAGTCTGACCATCACTATATTTTAAATCAAAAGGATATTTGTCGATTAAGTATATTTATAGTATGTATATCGTGTGTCAGTTACTATAAAAAATTTGTATAATTTCTTTGAACAACACAAAAATGGGAGAAAGCGTATTCTATTCGAATAATGAATCCACCTAATTTGATCTGCTTTTGTATAATCTAAAAAAAAGTGAATATCATTACACTGTCTAGACGAATAACTGTGGACATTAGAATTAAGGCCATAATTTTCAGAATTTTTTTAGTAAGAGACACAATCAGAAATATACTCACATAGAGTGGTAAATATTTTCAAAGATTCGAAGTAATTAATAGAGACGGAATTCTGGCGTTGAATTGCGATTATGCAGCAACGTACGCAAATGAAAATATAATGACGAAGCGCACGTTATAAAGAGTGTTTCAAATTTCGCGGTTTTTTTAAAGAATAAATAAAACACATAATTTGCATTCACTTTCAAAAACTGTTTATTGGTAATTGAAGTATCAGTTATGACATTTATATGCGAAAAATAATATCTGCCAAATGGCCTCCTCTTGCAGCTTCGCAGATGTGCACTCTTTTGTTAAAATTTTCAAAATCATTTTGACATAATTGAGGCTCGATCTCACTAATGACACGAATAATTTCATCTTTCAAAGCAGGAATTGATTGTGGATTATTTTTATAAACCCGATTTTTCGCATAATCCCAGAGAAAATAGTCTAACGGTATCAAATCACATGATCTTGGTGGCCAATTAATATCACCGTTCCTTGAGATTACACGTCCAGGAAATTTTTTTCTCAATAAATCAGTTGATTCGTGTGCAAAGTGAGGTGTAGCGCCATCCCGTTGAAACCACATATCCTCTAGATCAATATTCATTAATTCAAGCCACAAAAATTCGGTTATCATCCGACAATATAGATTACCATTGTCAGTTATAGCTTCACCAGCAGCATTTTCAAAGAAGTAAGGTCCAATTACATCACCTGACAATAATGCACACCAAACAGTAACTCGTTTAGGATGCATCGATTTCTCATGAATAATTCGTGGATTCTCCTTGCCCCAAATACGCCAATTTTGTTTATTAACATAGCCACCAAGTTCAAAATGCGCCTCATCAGAAAACATTTTTTTTTTGAAAAATTAAATGCTCTAATGGCTTGAGTTCCTGTGTTATTTGAACCTTATATGCCTTCAGAGCTAAATCCTTGTGTAAAATACGCCATGTTGTTGATCCACTAAGTCCAAGCTTTTGTTAATCTCGTCTAATGGACATTTCAGGATCTTCAACAACAGTTTCACGAACCAAACCACTATTTTCTTGTGAACGACCACCACGACTGTATTTTTCACTTTTTTGATCTTCCACGGAACCGGTCTCTTGAAATTTTTTAATAATTCGACCAATAGTGCTTTCAGATGGACGGTTATGAAAACCATAAAATTCATGTAATTTTCTAAAAACTCTTTTCACAGAATGCTGGTTTTCATAAAATAATTCAACAATTTGAACGCGTTGTTGTGCCGTGTACGAAGCTGTTTTTATAAATGTCATACATCACACTTTTTAAATGCCCACATACCCAGACAAATTCAAGGAAGACAACAGTTCTTTCAGTATTTACGGAAAGTCTGTGAAAACCATTTCGTGTTACAAAAGTACAACAATTTCACAAAAATGGGAACTTACAAAGAATAATATTTTGCAACACAATTTTAAATAAAGTCCAAGAAAATTCTAACAATTTATTACTTATTTTATATAGTGACGAACACATATTCATAAGAGAGGGTTATATGTATACAATCTCAACAGTTACAATTTCAGAGCTATTCGAAAATTTGGACATCAAAGAAAATTTTTCTTAGGATTTGGGGCTCTTACTTCTTAATTAATTTATTAACAATTAATTCCTTAGCTTATGCAGACAATGTCAATATTTTCGACAAAGTTTCCAATTTCAATGATATATGACATTTAAATAAAATATAACATTGACACCATAATGGTTTGGCGACATGCAAATTATCTGCTTCTAAATATAAAACAATTTAATATCATTAGTCGAAGTCTAATCCATTTAATTCAGCTTACGTCAGGCGTTGAACAATAACTTATCAAAGTTCAATTATTCAAAGATTGAGGAGTTACATTTCATTCTTATATATCATAGATATTTGCTCTTCCGGATCGAGAATCCTGGGCCTATTGATATGGATATCTAAGTATTTTAACGGCAGTCTCGTAAGATCCATATACTTTGCTTTAGTGGTAAGCAAACTTGAGTTTGCATCAATGATTTGCTATTCTTAATACACTTCACGACAGCTTTATATTGATCAGATTCAGCCCAAATTCCTTAAGTTTTTGTCGTTTAAATCAACTAGAACAAATCCGTATTGGAACATGGATGACTTCGTATTATAACTTGCTCTAAGTACAGCTCCAGTTCTAGCGCTATCCTCGAATTATACATAGTGATCGCTTTATGTACAAATTGATGAATAGTACATTTTATTGTCTGTAAATATCTCAACATTCTAAGCCATTCAATCCATTATACCTCCACATTTGAGCTGCCAATGTCTAGAACCAATGCGTTGAAGTAGCCTGTGCACCATTGGATACATAACTTGAACCTTTTTATTGTGATTTTTTCATTGGTAGATTACTTGATTAATCTGCATTTCCTTTTTCCCTCTTTTTCGTTATAGTATTCTATAAAGAATTTTAGTTTATTCTTTGTATATGTATGTCTTTATAATTTTTTCCTTTTATTAGATTATTCTATTAGTCGAATAAACGTATTATTATTATTTTTAAGGTAACATATTTTAAGTTCATAAACATCTAATTAATAGACATTATATTAGATATAAATCATAGAGAAAAATATATGCACTCTTTTATCATATAACTACCTTTTATAGGCACCTGTGTACTATATTCATAAACATATGTACGAGGGAGCGTTTTTATATTCGCGGAATGAGCGGGTTGTAGAGGGGTGAGTAGGCGCATTGGGGGCGTGGCCTATGCAGCGACTCATGATTAGTATAAATACGAAGTTTCATTGTTATTAGACAGTTAGTCTTTGAGCTATCGTCAACCAAGTAACATAATCAGGAGTGAAAAGTGAAATATGGAAAAAATCGAATATGGTGCCGTTATAAAGATCCTTACCAGGCAAGGAAAATCAGTCGCGACCATAACGAATGAGATGTCATTGGTTTACGGCGACCCTTGTCCAGGAAAAACCATGGTGTATAAGTGGCATAGTTTATTTAAACAAGGAAGGGAATCCCTTGAAGACGACCCGAGGCCGGGCAGGAGCATTGAGGTGACCACGCCAGCACTTATCCAAAAAGTTGAACAAATTGTACTCGAAGATGCTCGACTAAAGAAGAAACAACTCGCAGAAATGGTTGGAGTATCCGATACAACAATTTTTAAAATCCTACACGATCATCTCGGCATGTCTAAGGTCAGCGCAAGATGGGTGCCGAGAATGCTCACGCCGCCGCAAAAACAACAGCGCGTAGAGTGTTCGCGTGCATTTTTGGACCTCTGTAATGAAGACAAGGATGGTGTATTGAGTGGAATTGTTACTGGAGACGAAACTTGGGTTCATCATTATGAACCTGAGTCCAAAGAAGACTCCATGCAGTGGCATAAAAAGGGCACAGCACCTCCCAAGAAATTTAAAGTGTCAAAATCAGCTGGGAAACTCATGGCAACGGTATTTTGGGACTCGGTTGATTGATTATAAAGATAAAGGTGTTTCTATAACCGGAGAATATTACGCTTCAATATTAGAGCGACTAAAAGAAGCCATTAAAGAGAAAATACGGGGAAAATTGACAAAAGGTGGTCTGCTTTTGCACGACAACGCGCCCGTCCACAAGAGCCGCGTTGCGTTAGCTGCCGTGCATAAGGTGGGTTTCGAAATTGTGAATCACCCACCCTACAGCCCAGACCTGGCACCGAGTGATTATTACCTGTTTCCGAAAATGAAAAAAGAGCTGCGGGGTAAAAAATTTACTGCCGATGATGAAGTCAAGGAGGCAGTTTCGGCGTATTTTGCAGATAAAGAGAAATCATTTTTTTATGAGGGTATAAATAAATTAATTGAAAGATGTGAAAAATGTATCCGTCTTGCAGGTAAATATATTGAAAAAGAAAAATAATTTGGTTTTTTTATTTCCACCCCTTGTCCCCCATTCCGCGAATATAAAAACGCTCCCTCGTATATGGTCTCTTGTTTATGAAATGCTTCTTAAACGATATTACGTTTTCTACACTCGATATTAAAAAAATATTACAAAAGTTTGGAATGACATTCTTGTAACATAAACTTTCGCAATATACTGTTCTTTAAGCATTCTTTTAGTGTGTTCAGAAATTACGCCTGCTATATTTGATATTACTTTTTTATAAAATTTTCACTCTTAAACCTATATGAATCTAAATTTTTTTGTCCCTAACATATTAATTTTAATTATATACAAAAGGTATTCCAGTTTATACTCTGTTAGGAAGCCATAAAATTTAATAAAGTAACTTTTCATAATATAGGAATTTTGATGAAATTCTATGTACATTACAGCATATTAATTATTGCAGATTGAACAGAAAATGTAGCATTGAGGTATGTTGGAAATTAAATATCTCCGTAGGACAAGTTGTATTACATCTGTCTCTGAGAAATTATACCAGTCGTAATATTTACGTATAAAATACAAGAAAATTGTGTAAAGATGTTGAATAATAACCTCGAGAATTGAAGATTTTTAAAAACATTTAAAATATTTAAAAAGTTTTTAGTGGCTAGGAAATCTGCACTTTACTATTACAGAAACTATGAATAAATTTACTTTTATGTTAAAGATTTTAATTTGATTTCGATTTCTAGGCTAATTAACCTGGGCGCTTTCGTCATTCGAGCATACAATATTTAATATTAAAATAGAATTTTTATAATCTAACGAAATAGTGAAAACATCGCCTATTTACGTAAAGATCGTAAATAAAATTATTTTTTTACAGTATATTACAATTGTTTTGTTTTACCGTTACTATTTTATATCAACAATGAAAATTGGCGGCTCTTCGCAGGATTATATCATTCTCGCATTAGTCATCGCTTACTCATTCCAGAATTTTTACATGAAATAATTTAGTTCATGCATATTTATAAAGCGAAAAGGGTTACCCTTTATTGCAGAAATACAAAATTACATAAAAGGTACCTAAAAGATTACCCAAATTTAAAACGACAATGGAGTACGTTGTTTGTTGTGCGATAAATATTTACATATTTGAAGTCTGAGAGATGGAAGAGGCATATGAGCGGCTCATACTTTATCAAATATTTCTTTTCGATCTTATATATGGTGTCCTGGAATGTTTTTTTCTTTTCAAAACTCGGCTAATAAAAAATTTATTCATTCGAAAATTATATTTTAAATTTAAAAAAGTCGAAAATTATTTATGGAAAGTAACAATATCAAGATGTCTTCCTTCGCGTTGCATCAGTCATCAAGACCGAAACGAAAATATGCAATGACTCGCCGACATACGCTTGAAGGGATTTGCTTGAATTGATTCAAATTTCTTGGTATCGTAGTGTATATCTTTTCTTTAAGTCGACCCCATAAAAGAAATTTATGGGGACTAAAACGGGACTTCCGGGCGATCAGTTAATAACCTCCGCTTAGGGATCTATTCTTCCTGAGAACATGGCCCTGAACGGCATCCTGTTGAAGTATTCTTATTGAATTCACCAAAATTATCACACAGGAGAGATAACGAGTGGTGGAATTGCGCCATAGTCGCTTCTAAAAACGTATATCTATTTTTGTGGTGTCTTGAAACTTTATGCTAAACCTATTGCAAGGCCTTTCACCATATCTACAGCTGCACAAACTTACTCTCACCATTTCAATAAACTAATATTTCCAGGTATACATACATGAGAAAAAGTATACATAAATGTTTTGAAAGAAAATTTATAATTTAATATTTGCTTCTTATTGGATGACCTCCACTCAAATTCGTCACTAACTGTAAATACAATATTAATATCATATACAGTGGAAATTTTTAACTCTCTGTATTTGCTGTCTCAATTACGATCTAAAATTGACAAGTGAGACACTGCAATGGTACGAGGAAGCGTTTTTATATTCGCGGAATGAGCGGGTTGTAGAGGGGTAAGTAGGCGCATTGGGGGCGCGGCCTGTGCAGCGACTCATGATTAGTATAAATACGAAGTTTCATTGTTATTATACAGTTAGTCTTTGAGCTATCGTCAACCAATTAACATAATCAGGAGTGAAAAGTGAAATATGGAAAAAATCGAATATCGTGCCGTTATAAAGTTCCTTACCAGGCAAGGAAAATCAGTCGCGACCATAATGAATGAGATGTCATTGGTTTACGGCGACTCTTGTCCAGGAAAAACCATGGTGTACAAGTGGCATAGTTTATTTAAACAAGGAAGGGAATCCCTTGAAGACGACCCGAGGCCGGGCAGGAGCATTGAGGTGACCACGCCAGCACTTATCCAAAAAGTTGAACAAATTGTACTCGAAGATGCTCGACTAAAGAAGAAACAACTCGCAGAAATGGTTGGAGTATCCGATACAACAATTTTTAAAATCCTACACGATCATCTCGGCATGTCTAAGGTCAGCGCAAGATGGGTGCCGAGAATGCTCACGCCGCCGCAAAAACAACAGCGCGTAGAGTGTTCGCGTGCATTTTTGGACCTCTGTAATGAAGACAAGGATGGTGTATTGAGTGGAATTGTTACTGGAGACGAAACTTGGGTTCATCATTATGAACCTGAGTCCAAACAAGACTCCATGCAGTGGCATAAAAAGGGCACAGCACCTCCCAAGAAATTTAAAGTGTCACAATCAGCTGGGAAACTCATGGCAACGGTATTTTGGGACTCGGAAGGAATATTGTTGATTGATTATAAAGATAAAGGTGTTTCTATAACCGGAGAATATTACGCTTCAATATTAGAGCGACTAAAAGAAGCCATTAAAGAGAAAAGACGGGGAAAATTGACAAAAGGTGTTCTGCTTTTGCACGACAACGCGCCCGTCCACAAGAGCCGCGTTGCGTTAGCTGCCCTGCATAAGGTGGGCTTCGAAATTGTGAATCACCCACCCTACAGCCCAGACCTGGTCCCGAGTGATTATTACCTGTTTCCGAAGATGAAAAAAGAGCTGCGGGGTAAAAAATTTACTGCCGATGATGAAGTCAAGGAGGCAGTTTCGGCGTATTTTGTAGATAAAGAGAAATCATTTTTTTATGAGGGTATAAATAAATTAATTGAAAGATGTGAAAAATGTATCCGTCTTGCAGGTGAATATATTGAAAAGGAAAAATAATTTGGTTTTTTTATTTCCACCCCTTGTCCCCCATTCCGCGAATATAAAAACGCTCCCTCGTAACTATACTTTTTAAAGAAAATGTTCGGAATTCGCATTTGCTTGTATTTATTGATTATCGAATATTTCGCAAATTCAGCATAACCTTCAGCACATACATACATATTACACACTTTATTTAATTCAACACTAAATTAACTGTGTAGGAAAATATTTTTCAATTAATATTTATCAAATGAATCATCTAAATAGTGAGAGCATAAAACCGTATTCCAATTTTAATCTAAATTCTCAATCATTCACGTAAAGATGTTTGAATTTATTTACTTGGAAAACTTTTTTCCTATGCAATGAAACTAAATAGTAAGTATTGATATGGTTCTTATTATTTTATTAATATTTAAAATACATACTTGAAATAATTTTAAAAGCGTTTATAAGTTATTGTTATTTATTGAGAATGATAATATTTTAAAGTTCCATGTGATACTTCGTTTATTAAACAGTTACAAGCTTACAAGTTTTCGTGATACTCGATTTAATAAATGTGTGAAAATATGATTGGAAGTCACCTGTACATGCTTCGAGCATACACGTTTTCACGTTCTGGAATACACTATTGATTTAATTATTTATTCATTCATGTACACCCAAGACACGAATTCATATTAAATAATATAATAACCACGTTTCTAAAGTAATATTCGCAATATAGACTGACTATTTCGCAAATATCGGATACCCTAAAGTTCCTAGGCTAAACATTTATATTTCACAACTGATCTTAACAAATGATAAACTAATATAATAAATATTTTTAAGCTACTGTTTAATATGATAAACATGAAAAGAGACATATACATAATTATGGGCTTTTTTTATGGAAAACTGAAAAATAATGATTTTCATAATGCAATTTATGGTACATTAAAAGACTCGAATTCACCATTCTCCATAGTCTAAATGTTAAGATACATTCTCGGTCGGAATGAGATCATCGTTTCGAAGCGCGTGCATAAAGCAAAAATTCTTATCCAAAACATCTACACTATATTTACGATGTAAAATGCGATTGAAATTATAATATTTCATGAAAAGTGGCATTTATAAGAAACGATAATTGGTAGACGAAAAGAAAGTATTGACCGAATTCACTAGAAACTGAATAGCAATTTTGTGATTTATTATTAACTAAAGAATATACTTATTGCTAAAAAAATTATTTATAGTTTCTTATCTGTCGTTAAAATCAAAACAAAGTATCCATGTCGACAACTGAATTTTAATAAAATAAAATAAATAAATTCAAATCAGTTAAATTCAGACAAGAAATCGACTTTAAAAATTCAAAATTTTTAAGTGATATTGAATTAATAAAAATATTTTAAAGAGCTACCAGAAGAATAGAGCCTCTCATATCTCACCACCAATTCAGTAAAATAAATTTTATGGGCACAAATATTTACAAAATATTTCTACGAATTTGAAAGTCAGTCTCACTTTTATGTACGTCGAAAGACTTACAGGAACAACCTTCACGCAAACAACGCTGACAAACATGCTGTGGAGTGTTGTTTTTCTTCCACGTCATAGTTTTATTTCTTCACTTTTCTTTTTCAAAATGTCTTACAATGTCAATTAATTTAAATTGATTATGTATTAAATTTATTTGTTTAAACTTATCATTTACATTAGAATATGATTTTTCATATTTTTGTATAAAATTTTAAAAACTCTTCTGCCATCTATAGAACATTTTACTCAATGTATTTAAATGTTTCTCTTGAAATATTGTTTGACGATTCCTTTAATCTTTCTTATCATATGATTGTTAGGATCGACATTTTGACGTTACCTTCGTCTTGATTGATCTTCCACATAAACAACTAATTACTTGCAAAATTACACGGAAATTGCTTAATAATGGATTTATTTCCTAACTTGTTATTACATTCACATTCAAGTATACCATATTTCTTCATCATTATATTTATATTATATAAATATCTATGTACATTAACATTTATAACCTGTCGTAAAAATATACTCAGATTCAATTTATTGATTCCAAATTTCAACAAATTTACTAAATTATATCATTTTAACATAATGTTATAAATAAATTTGCACTACACCCTATATATATTTTAGCGTTAAAAGAAATTATATCCTAAACTCTAACAACTATATACAATAAGAGTGTTTAAATCAGTGTTTATGCTTTATTGGGGTTGTGTATAAATCTTACAAGGAATATTTGATATATAAGAACATTTCACAATATATAAAAGCAATATTATTATATTAAGTGTTTTCGAGACAAAATGAATGGATATACACTACCGGTCATATTTATTTGTCCACCACAATTTTATGTGTTTCCTGAAATACGGATTATCTTTCGAAAAATCTGTATTATAATTATTCAACAATATTATTAGCGGAAGTAATTCCATATGAATTTCTACGAAAATCTTAAATTGTTTATGATATATCGTAAAGGTGTCATAAATTGGAAAAATACCATAAATATATAGGCTAATCCCTACAGTATTAACAGTTTTACCTGCATTTCCGAAAGGTATTACCAATATTGTGTTATTGTGCTAACTAATTACAATATTAGGATCTGTTATTCAAAAAGGAAAATAAATTTTATGTCAGTCATCGATCATCTTTTGTTGCCAAAACAGTGAAATAGAGAGTTATTGTGAATATTTTAATGCAATGCCGAAGACGAAGGAATTATCTGTTGAAGTGCGTGCTATGATAATTGCTTATCATCGTACGGGTAAAATTAATCGCGAAATTGCAAAAGAATTACGATTAAATCGCATTACCGTTGATTATAACGTTAAAAAATTTGAAGAAAGTGGTACATTTTCCAACAAAAGAAGATCTGGACGACGCCAAGCAACGACATCTGCAGATAACCTGCATCTAATATGGATAAGTAGACGCGATAGACGACAAACAGCACCAGAAATTGCTGCTGAAATGAATAGAGCGCGTGCTAAACTAATTAGTGTGTCCACGGTACAGAGAAGGTGTTACGGTTTATTTTTCAACTAGAACATATTTCTGCGTATTGTATATTTATTTATTTATTAAAATAACCCTGCCGTATTTGATAGAAGGGACGCCCCTGGCCATCGATGAAGGAGGTTATGTGGACACATATTTAAGATATCGTATTCATTTTAAAAGTTTTAAAATCGTTTTAAATACGTTTACGTCGACCTTGAATTTGTTTATGAACCGCATTTGTGGCGACCAAGTGTGCATATCGCGAGTGCAAAACATCCCCCCATTCTTCTTACTCGCCCTGGTCCAATACAATATATCTACATCGAGGGCATTTGAGCGATAACTCTGCAAAAGGTTGGACGTTTGATATCGACCCGCTTCGATTTTTTATAGTCAAATGTGTATCTGATCATAACATAATTAGCTATAATTAGCAAATCATCTTAAGAGCCCATTACCATCCACAGGGCTTCTTCTAATACCGGGTTCTAATACCGGCATACATATGTTAAATACTGACAAAACATCATAGCAACCAACGTTACTCTTCCGCAGATATTACCGAACGTTCCGACTCTGACGGAATTTCGTCCAGCCGTCCCGTAGCAGGTACTAAACCACCCGGAATTTGCACCACGACGCGGGATACGTTAAGTAACCTCTAAATTTTCTTTATTATATCTCGACACGTGCAAAAAACTTACGGAGTGGGTACATATTAAGAAAAAAAACAGGCGTCATCGTTATATGTAAATTTAATCAGTCTAAGGAAATTGTCATATGGGAAATGTATTAATTCAATAATCCGATTTATGTAGATTTAATCAGACTAAGAAACTTGTCATATGTGGGAAATATTAACTCAATATTCTAGTTAATGGAAATTTATATATATATATATATATATATATATATATATCGGGGCCGCTGAAATTTTAATGTCATTTAGTTGCTAAGATAATTTTTTTTGTTACATTAGACATAGTTAGATTTATATATATTAAACTTTCGTATGTTGCAAGAGAGAGATTATTGAATAAGTAGTGGAATTGTTGAATATATTTATACTGGGTGTTTGAATCCATAACTTACCCGTCGTAACTGTGGATATTCTAGGCAACTCACAGGTCAATAGAGCTACGGCCTGTGAGAAATAAAACGATTAGTACATTTGCCATAATTTTGTTCTTGGCGCCCTTTTTTTTGTAATTGAAAGCTAAAAACTAAATCTGAACTTGCGAACCACGACCTCCGCAATGGCTAGCTGGCATCGTTCTGTTGCTGCCCAGAATTACCTAAGCTCCCCCGAGCGGTCGTTCGCGACCCGCAGCAAATTGCTTCGGTGCAATCCGCATGTAGCAAAGGTTAAGGCAAGCGGGTTTATACGGAAGAATTGCTCTGCAAAAACCACTACTACGAAAGCAAAACAAGATAAAACGACTAAATTGGGTTAAAGAACATAAGAATTGGACGATTGATCAATGGAATAATGTGTTATGGACAGACGAATCGAAGTTTGAACTTTACGGTAGTAAAAGGCGAATATTCGTAAGAAGATCCGCAGGAGAAAGAGTACTGCCAGAATGTATTGCGCCTAGCGTAAAACATGGAGGAGATTCAGTAATGATTTGGGGGTGCAAAATTGAGGGAATCCTAAGAAAAGAAGGCTACAAGGAAATTTTAGAAAATAACGCAGTTCTTTCAGGACTAAAGATTCTTGGCGAAAACTTTGTATTTCAACAGGACAACGATCCGAAACACACTTCTAGATTGTGTGGCGATTACTTGCGTCAACTAGAAGAGCAAGGGCAAATCTCTATAATGGTATGGCCAGCTTAAAGTCCTGATCTGAACCCAATAGAGCTTCTTTGGGAAGAATTGGACCGGAAGGTTCGAGAACGTGCTCTATCATCCACCACTGTACTGTGGGAACAACTTCAAGAAGCCTGGGCACAAATTACAGAAGATACACTGTAAAAATTAATTGAAAGGATGAAGCGGTTATGTGCCGCAATTATCAAAAATAAAGGTAGGCACATTGATGAGAGCAAAATTTAATAATAATTAATGATAAAATTTGTATATAAGAAAAATGTAACTATTTTATGTGTATTTTACACTATTGTATTGGTACAATAAATAAATTTTCAGCACACATTTGATAGTTTAATAATTTTGGCTAAAACTAAGGGTGGGCAAATAAATATGACCGGTAGTGTATCTATGCGTATCCTTTCGAAAATGAAACAAAATTTTTCTACACTCTCTTGCACATCTATATACACATTACTGAAATGTTTCGTTACGCTCCGCATATACATATAATAATTTTTCATATCATGTTTTTTAAATTAATTTACATTAATTTAGAAATAAATCGATTTTGAATTATTAAATTATTATTTATTACTTATTATCTTGACTTTATTTGTCCTTTATACGGACATTCGAATGCGAGATCTTTTGTTTTCGTTACGTACGGTCTGGCTGTAATAAACCAAACCCTACCGCGTCGCTTTCTAGGAAGCCGAATACCTAGAAACTTTACAAACCTTTATGTGACTGGTAACTTTCCATTAAATCACATTTAATATTAATTCCGCATATTGATATCTAAATGCAATAGAGATTCAAATGTTAATGCTTCTATTTTTTACACAGAATACACGTTTATTATTCTGTCTAGATGTCTATCTGCTAGGTACTTATATTGAAATTGATATCGCAATTTTAATTTATGCCAATATCTTTAACACGCCAATTTCTAGCATGCCTATTCTCTTTCGCTATTGGTTAATTCAAACATGACCAGTATCCTACCCCTTAGTCTATGGGTTGTTTCTTAAGAGCCCCCGCGTATAAGACGCAGAGACTTCCATCATAGCCATCACCAAGGCTATACGCGTTCCTTCTACGAGTTTGTTAAGTTAAGTTTTCCCGCGCCTATAGTGTCCACGTGGTTTTTTTGCGACCGCAAAATATACCTAACATCCTGGCTCAGGATATACACACACAAACCGCAAGTACTTTACGTATCGTCCAATACATATTTTAATCTAACCGTTTTATATTTTATCAAACAGCTGCATATCTCTAGATTTACTTTTATTACAGCTTTGCCATTACGCTTATCTCATTTTATTTATTGTTCTCGGTCTCATCAATTATCTTTGTTTAATATACTCAAGTTTAAAGAATTAAATTAAATTAGTGACTAAATTTTAAGGGCAATCTGATAGTTTTATTTCCACTAATATATTTCTTTCAGCTTGGCGCACGTCCTTTTGATGCTCATTGTACACAATTACTAATTATTAACTCCTTACATTACTTTACTTATTTTTTATTTGCATTTATTACAGCGCTTCAGCCAGCCGGACACGTGTTCGTAATAAGTTTACTTACCATCATGTGCAAATAAGTATTTACTATTGAATAATACATCCTTTATTATTTATTACCCAATTAAAGGTAATAATAGTTTCTATTAAGAATTCTAAACTTTTCATGCAATGAATTCTCGCATATAAGTGGATAGTTTGACAAGTAGTGAGAATGACACATAGGTGGCGCTCTAATTGGTAAAACAAATGCACTGTTGTTTAGGTTGCCTATTTATATGTTTACATTCCGATATTTAGATAAACCGGTTGATTAGTTTATTTTTGTTTTTAGTTTGTTTAGATTTTAGCGCTCTCCTCTTTTTTTTTCCGTTTCTCTTTTGCCGCTGTATCTTGCGCAAATATATATATATATATATATATATATATATATATATATATATATATATTGTCATGTTGTTCCCACATTGCGGAAATTACGAAAAATTTTGTTGTTTGTCTAACGACATACTTTTTACAATTGGCTTACGTTTGTCTTGAATAATGAAAATGGAATTTGGCGGCGAAACATATTTTTTAAACTTTCTAATCTCATTCACAAGTCAGTTTTATGTAAAATATAATGTCTTTCAGATGATGAGCTTATTGTGCGAATGAAATCCTAAAATAAAACAATCGGACTTATTAAAACGTTATACTACTTTCACAATAAGGATGTACGAGGATAGTTTGACAAGTAGTGAGAATGCCACATAGGTGGCGCTCCAATTGGTAAAACAAATGCACTGTAATTTAGGTTGCCTATTTATATATTTACATTCCGATATTTAGATAAATCGGTTGATTAGTTTATTTTTGACAGCTGATCGAAAAAGAAGCAACATTTCGTTTTGTTAAAATGGAAAAAGCAGAGTATCGTGCGGTGATTAAATACTTCGTAATTAAGGGTATGAAAGCTGCCGAAATAAAAGATGAGTTACGGAAAACATTAGGTGAATCTGCTCCATCATCCGCCACAATAAGTAGATGGGTAAATAAATTTAAACGTGGTAGAACAAGCTGTGTTGATGAAGTGCGCTCTGGAGCACCCAAAATGGTGACTTCTAAGGAAATGATTATAAAAATTCATAATATTATTTCGCAAGACGACGCCTCAAAGTGAGAGAGATAGCAGACATGGTAAACATTTCAACAGAACGCGTATACCACATTTGAACGAAAGAATTGGGCCTTTCCAAGCTTTCGGCAAGATAAGTGCCGCGATTGCTTACGACCGATGAAAAGTTCACTCGTTTGCGTATTTCCAATGAGTGTTTGGACCTTTATAAGGGGAATCCGGTTGATTTTTGTAGGCGATTTGTTACTTGCGATGAAACTTGGATACACTACAGTACACCCGAAACTAAACAACAGTCGAAACAATGGTTAGAACGTGGTTCTGCACCTCCAAAGAAAGCGAAAACCACTTTATCGGCAAACAAGGTGATGGCATCAATTTTTTGGGATTCAAAGGGCATTTTGTTCATTGACTACCTTCAGAAAGATGCCATAATAGACGGACAATATTATGCAGAACTTCTACAAAAATTAAATGTTGAGATTCGTGCTAAACGGCCAGGAATGGCAAAGAAAAGATTCTGTTTCACCAAGATAACGCCCCCTCGCATACCAGCACAGTTGCGATGTCCAAAATCCACGAGTTGCATTTCCAATTAGTACCGCATGCGCCTTATTCGCCGGATCTAGCATTTTAGAGATGGCATAAGGGCATTAGAGCACCGTTAGAATAAATATATTGCTCTTTTAGGAGAATATATTGAGAAATAAAAATTATTTTGTATTTAAAAAATTCATTTTTCTTTTCAATTCTCACTACTTGTCAAACTACCCTCGTAGTATGTATAGTGTAATTTTGATATCGCACAAGATAATATGCAAATTTTAGACTCGTTCACATTATTCATGTATAATCCATGTCCAGTGGAAAATACACAGCAATATGTTCATTAGATTAAAATTTCGTGATCGTAGTGATAATAGATATATTGAACCTAAATTCCTAATTATTTTTTCAATTTTTCCATGCCTCTGGTATTCTTATTATTTTTTTCACATCAAAACTGTTATTATTATGAAACTACAAGACGAATGGAATGCAACAGAAACAACAGAAGACTTTCATGAAAACTATAAAGCAGGTGTTCTGTAAACAACAGAAATAATAAAGAAAGACAGGCATAATGAAGAATTTTTAAAAAAATACGTGAAGTATGCCGATGTCATACTTTATGCACTGCTAACTTTTGTTCAAACTAAAACATCGATGCAGATGATTACAAGAAAGTCCCCCAACCCGAAGACACCGATTTGAATGAAACTTGGTAATTAATTAGTTTTAATCGAACTATGTACGAAACTGGGTTGGGTTGGTGCATTGAAAATGTTTAAAGAGTGAAAAAAGTGTGCCGTTATTACTTCAAAAAAATATATCCAAACATGCCAAAATCAGTACCTTCTATATTTGAAAAAATTGCCATCCATCACGCTCACCGATAAACGAATCGAATTTATTTTTTTATTCGGCATTACATTCTATATAAAAACCATTTCTAACGAAATAAATTGGTTCGTCGAAGAGTAAGTCACCCACCTATCTCTCTCACCAGGAAACTAATCGAATTCATTTTTTCGGTATTGCATTCTAAGTAAAAACTGTTTGCAGCGAAATATATTTTATTACTTTTGAACGCTAACTCAACAGGGTAAATCAGTTCGTCGAAAAGTTACAAATAAGAAACTTTAAAGCATAAAAGCATAAAAGAATATTATAACAAGTAATATAGAAAACGCTTAGGAAGGACTTATAATTTAGAACCATCGAAGCAACAGTAGGACAAGATTCTCTCGAAAACGACTTATAAGCCGAAATAATAGTAATAGAGATTAAAAACATTAATAAAGCATAAGAGGTAGTATCCATTTGCTATCCGTTTAATTCTTTTCGCATTTAATCAATACTTCGTGTAAAAAATTGGATGCTGAGAAAGCATATTTACATATTTTCTTATTTTTCCTCTCTTTCGATCATTTGAGATAACAAATTTGACTTTATTAATTCTCCTCTTCGAAGAACTATCAAATTGTCAATCAGAAAAGATTTAGAATTAATTTTAAACTTACTTTACTACCTATTAAAGCCACAGATATCTAACAGTTAGATTATAAAAAGAAACACGGACTAAAAAGTATTTCGAGAGAAAATTTAACAAGAATTCGTTCCACTAAAACATTACTTTGGAACTAATCTCGTTGCGTGCCGCAAAATGCGTTACCTAAAGCTGAAAGGATAATAAAAGTTTAAAAATGTAACGGTATCATAGTGTGTACGTCGTATTTAATTTCTTCAAAAGCTGTCAACTGAGTGCTGAAATGGTGTCTTTCCTTTGACGTTAATTACAAGTGGATGCTATTAGATCGTTAATAATAGCAAGATGGAATTGTTCGAAAATCGGAAATTCGTAAGCGAATTCTAATTAAGTGAGAGATAATATTCTCTAATTATATGGAAAAAACAGACTTGCACTCGTTTTAATCGTATCGAATAGTACTTTCATTCGGCGAAAGGTTTGCGGCTATTGGATGACAAATGTGGAAGTTAGGAACGCTTGAAAACTTTTCAATTTTTTGAACCTGAAATAAAATTTTTGAACCGGAAAAATCGAAGTGTCAATTTTCGCTGTTCCGATGCCCTGCTTTTATGTATTAAAATACATTAATTTTGAATATAGAAATTGCAGCACGACAGGTCATTGGGTTTGGTGAAAGACTTAAAATAAAAGTGTCAATTTTCGATGCTTTGATGCACGGAGGTTATTTTGACCCGTCTACTACTAAAAACGAAATCGCATTAATATTAATTGATTACGATAAACAAAATATTGACCAAAAACCATCACAAAACTTGAAATCACGAAAACAGAGAGAAATCACAAATTTTCAGCCGCCAATAGTTCTCACAATCTTTTTTGAGCGTCCTCAAAACCCTCCAAACTCCCCTAGGTCAAAATTCACAGACGAAATTTTTCGAAGTCGTAAAAGTCGCGTTTTGATTTTAGGGCATCGTCTCATCCTACGAAACGAAAGGCTGTCGACCAACTTTCTGATTCAGCCGAATGCTGATTGACGCTTTAAATTTACTGGTTCAATGGGAAACCTGTTGCGACGAACTGTTTTAGAATTATGGCCAAAAATCAGAACATTACAGGAAGAAAAACTTCACTTTCGCGAAAATTTAAGTTGCGTCATCTTATTAGGCTTGTTTCAATCCTTTGAAGAAATACTTTCGTTCGATGAAAAGTTCACGATAATTGGATGAAAATTATGGAAATTAAGCATATTCGAAACTTTTGCAAAAACTTTTTTAACCTAAACTAACAAAGATGAAAAATTTGAAAAAATTCGGTGTCGATTTTCGTCGCTTTGATGTCCTGACTTTAAGATTAGGACGAGCTGTCGTGGAAAATCGTGACAATATTTAACGTTGGATTTTGAGCCGCGACCGTATCTCGCGAATTGAAGAGCTCTCGGTGACCGTTTTGATATAACCGAATGCAAATTAACACCCAGAATCGACTAGTTTAAAACGGAAATCAATGCAAGGATCGATTTTGGAGTTACGACCGATAAATTGGAATTTTCTCAGAAGAAAAAGTCATTTTCGCGAAAATTCACGTTACCGTGACGACTCGACGGTTCGCCCTAATATAGAGCACTTGGACTCGTTCTTTCGAAGAGTACTTTGATTCGGTGAGTGTGTGGTAATGTGGTAGATCTAGACTTGCAAATTTTGCAATTTTTTTTAACTTGAAAGTGATTGAAAATTTATAATTCAAAAAAAATCGAAGTGTCGGTTTTCGCAGTTCTGATTCTCCTTTAAGGGTTAGGTCCCATTAATTTCGAATATTGAAGCTAACACGATAGCATCCGACTGATGTGGAGTTTATAATTTTAATTCACTCATTACGAAACAGAAAGCTGCTTTGGTGTATCCCTTTCGGTTCGGGAGATATTCGCAAAGAAACATCGTAAATCGAAATCGCGAAAAAGCACAAAGGGAGTTATATTTAGACCTTTCTATCAACGCATTTTGTTCAACGTTACAGTTTTTTTATTTCGCCTTTTTTAAACTCTATTTTACCGTAATTACGTTAAATCCCCTTCATTTTTGTTTCGTTTTTAACAGTTGATTTCTAGCCTGGGGGAGGTGAAAGATCAATACATTTTAAGGGAGTTAATTTCATTCTACCTCGGTATTCAATTTACAATAGAACATGAAAATCCGATAAGTTTTCTCGATACCATGATCAAACAAGAAAATAGAAAGTTTTGTACTAATGAGGCATTAAAACATAAAAGTTGGTAAAGTTTCTGATCTTATTATTAACGTTTTTCATTATCCATTATACAACAAACAAACATTTTTCAGTATAATCATTATCATATTAATTTATCACCAAAAACAAAATTCGTAGCAAAGTTAATAAAGCGGAAACGTATTACTTATGACCAAAATGATTAAAAATCTTTAAAAAATAATGTTTTTGCTAGCATTCAAAGCAAATACTATCCGAAATGAAAAAACATTGCCTCCCTCTCTCGTACAACACACAAATGTATTGAACGAAAAAGCGAAAACGCGTCTATCTCGCTGGTCGGCAACAAAGTTCCCAGAGCGTGTATAGAGAGACACTCGACGATTTGCCGAATAAATGAATGTTAAAAGGAATCATTCAAATATTAATAACACCCTGCTTACTACATATGTTTCAGAGATTCACTGTTCTTCGGGCCAACTTGTGTTATTAACGAACGATTCCTTTGTAGGGTTGGTTATTTCATCTACACGAAAGGCAATGGCTTCCATTTTTTTGGAATGGAAAATTCTTCTTATTGATTATCTTTCAAAATACTAAACAAAATCAAATTAAAGCAAACAAAAAAGTATGAAAACCGTCCTGGCTGGGTGACGGAACGAATCATTTACCACCAAGATTATGCATTGCGCCGATTTATCATCAAAAATGAAACTTGAGTTTATTATTATAGACCCGAAACAAAACAACAACCTAAATAGAGAGGGCACAATGGTTCTCCTTGCTGGTTACCTTAAAAACGACCAAACCATCACAGGCTCATGTTACGCAAGTCTTTTAGACAAATCGACGCTATTGGGTTGTTATATGCCGTCCGAGACTTCGCGCTTGCAGGCACGCAACCCAGAAGAATAAGTACCATTGTGATACATACAAAAGTACTTTACATTTTGCGTACTTTGCACAAAAGGCAAGTGCCTCGCAAAGATGTGCCGCCCGGAGCCTCGCAAGATCTGACTTCTGGAGGCTCGCAAGTATTTTCAGCGGTAGTCTTAACGACCGCTGAAAATAGTTAGAATTAGAACTCTGTAACAGTTCAAAGAGATCTTCAGACTAAAAGATACGTCAGTTATGCTGATGTGTGGCTTCCGCATAACCTATATTAAAGACGTGCAGAAGTTAGTAGAGTTTTCTTGAGGTTTGTTGCTTCGCCCTCTATATAGCCCCGATATTGCACAGTTCGATTATCATTTTCTTCGCTCTCTACAAAGTTTTCTTAATGGGAAAAAATTTCGAATCTTTGGAAGACACCGAAATTTACCTTTTGGAGAGATGTCATAATAAAATTGTCTGAAGGCTAGACTAAAGTGATAGAAAATAAAGTACGGTACATTTATTAAAAAGCTTTTTCTTTCAGACTATGTATTTCGTTGAATAAACGGTATAAAACCGAACGGACTTATGTAGCAATTCGACATAAATTTAAGAAAAGCGTCTTAGTTTAGGCAAGAAACAAATAACTTTTCACCAAGAAACTAAACGCAAACTTTGATTTGTCCTACTCACCTTCTTAGGCGAACCGCCTATTATTACCTTTTTCCATGCATATATCCACATAAATACCTAACATGTTAAAAATTTTCAACAAACGAAAGAAAATAGTAAAACTGCTATAGATGCTTTTTTTAATGAAAGTAAAAGTTCTGAATTCTTTCAAGATATGAAGGCATTTGATCATCGCTAGTCTAAACATATCAATATGACAGTAAATTATGCTGAGAAATAAACTCCAAAAGTTCTCTTTATTTTCGTTTTATTTCAGCCAGCCCAGTATTTTCTTTCAGTCTTAGATCTTTGATATTAATTATTAAATTAATTTATTCATTTAATTTATTATGATGCTATAACTAGCCAGGAACCCTACTAAACGAATTTATTTTCAGCGTTAACAATATATACAGGCTGTTTCAAATAGAATATACGTATGCATATATTTATTAAACTTTAAGACATACGAATAATTACACACATATTTCCGAACCTCTCGTCTTTAGATTACAGATGTTCAATATGTCCTCCATCAGCGACACGAACAATATCGCATCGATACTCAAATTTCTCCCATACTCGGGCAAGAATGTCCTTCGTCACTGATGTTAGGGCAGTACGAATCCTGTTCTTCAACTCTTCCAGGTTCTGTGGGAGTGGTGGTACATAAACGTTGTCTTTAACGATACCCCACAGGAAGAAGTCACAGGGTGTCAAATCCGGTGACCGTGGAGACCAGCTGAGACATGCTAAGTCGCCAGCTCCTTGACAACCAATCCAACGATTCGGCAGGGTTTCATTTAGATTTTCACGCACTTAGAGACTCCAGTGAGGGGGTGTCCCGTCTTGTTGAAAAACGAAGTTGTCTTCGTGCAGCCTCAGAAACAACCATTCTGTAACATAACGAGATACTGCTGACCGTTAACCGTGTTTCCATCAAAGAAGAATGGACCGTGAACAGATGATCGAGATATCGCACAAAACACACTGATTTTAGGCGAATATCGTACATGTTTAATGGCTGCATGTGAGTTTTGTGGACCCCAAATTCGAACATTGCGTTTGTTTACCAGACTACTAACATGGAAAGTCGCTTCATCACTGAACACGATGCGTTGTGCGAAAGTGTTATCATTGTCAAGAGTATCATGAATCTCGTTACAAAGTGCCACACGTTTCCGTTTGTCATCAGGACGCAGAGCTTGTAACAATTGTAACTTGTACGGCTTCATAACCAACCGATGTCTCAAAACACGCCAAGTTGTTGTAGGCAGTTGTAACTCCCGACTGGCACGACGAGTTGATTTTGAAGGATTACGTTGGAAAGCAGTTTGAATTCTTGCAACATTTTCTTCAGAAACACGGCGGTGGCCAGGACTCTTTCCATCACGGAATTGCACTTCGCAAACTCGTGAAGCCATTTTAAACTTATGACGGTTACCAACAAAAACAGAACACAACTGAAATCAAGCGGCTATTTAATAAACTAGACGTTTCTCCAATAGCCGAGCCGAGGAACAGCGATCGATAGTTTGGACAAAATAATACTTTGTAATACGTATATTCTTTTTGAAATAAGCTGTATTATTACTAGTATTATTATTACATTAGAGGAAACATACAGAATCATCAGGAGTATTATGATTATCTGAGGCGATTACTTTCACGAAAATAACGTTACACAAGCAATATAAAACACATATGAAAGACGACATCATAAGTACGCTAGCCGTTTAACGTAATTAGGTGCAAATCGTGTTAGACGACCTAAACTAAATTTGTACATCCACAAATTATAAATAATAAGAGAATTCGTATTTCACGAATGAGATATTATATAATCATAATTCCCTCTAGTATACCCTCCAGTTGCTTTATACCCGCCAGTTCCTTCATCACAACAAACAACCCATTTTAACTGAACGTCTAATGGGATATTGCATAATTTATCAATTAAACTGTAATATATTACATTTCTGTCAAAGTGTAAGGCTGTTTAGAGTGTACATTGTTTTTACTGACGTTAAAGCATTTTTTTTTAAATATTTTCTTAATAATTGTTACATAATTTCAAAATATCACTAACTTTAATATATTAATTATACTGTCAGCCCTTAGTGAAATATTTTAACTAATAAATGTAATTAAAATTAAAACATTTGCTATCGTTTCATAAAGTATACTTAAATACACTTTTCTATGTACACTTCGCCTTAGGGCATGTTCAAGAAAAACGAATTTGAACAATTTTTGCAATGGAATTTTATATGTACATCTGTTACAAATACCTATCTACAAAATTCTTAGAACTAATGGTACTAGAAGGAACCCTTACCGGTGAACGGGCTGAGTAAAGATATTTTAACTTGAAGATTAATTAGTGGTGTCGGCACCAAGTCAATTTGATCATTAAGAAAGACTTGACTATTACCTGCGGTTTCCTTTTCATACGATTCTAGAATATTAAGTTTGCAACCTTCCTTCTCTACATGTAAAATTTCTGGATCTTTTATTGGGCATGTATGACCACTTTCAGTCAGATTTAATCACTGTAGGTTGATATAAAACCCTATCCTCATTAATTTTCGTGCCCTGTATACGGATTTCGACATCTAAGTTGTCATCATCAGCAGATAATTAAACAGTATCGCACCTGGAAAATTCTGCACACGATCTGTACCGCTGAAAGCCAAAACGCACACTGTAAATTACATTACATATTACAGTGTGCGTTTTAGCGTCGCACCAGGAAAACTACGGCAAAAATATCCGTACGAAACCAATTTCCGAATATGATCTGTACCGTTGAATGTCAAAACGCACCATAATTGTGTAACGAACTGCAGTAACGGTTGTAGTTAGTTCTAGTTCATCTTCAAAAAAGAATGCTTGAACAATGCCAGATGATGAAAGGACACACAATACTGTCACCGTAGGACTATGCGAAGGTTTCTTATGTAAGAGGAGCGGGTTTTTAGCGCTCCTATATCGGCTACTTTGTTTATTTACATAGCCGTTTAGATGAAAATGGGCTTCATCTAATATAAACATATGGTGGATTAAGTTTTCGTCACTATCCAAGTACTGCAACATTTCTTGACAAAAATTCATGCGAGAAACCAAATCAGCTTCTTACAATTCTTGAACAATTTGAATCTTATAAGGATTAATACTTAAGTCCTTATGTAAAATTCGACGTATCGACGGTTCACTAATATTCAGTGCTACTGCATTTTCCTTTGCAGAGCGTTTTGGACTACTTGTTATGGCATTTCGAATCCTGTCAATATTTTCTGGCATTCTAACACTTCTTGTTGCTCCTTTATGTTTTAAATTTAAAGTAGACCCAGTTTCTTCGAACTTTTGTAGCCGTACATTAATTACGCGAACAGATAGTACCCGCCCATGACGCGGAATATTGAACTGAGTGCGAAATAACCTTCTCATAGTTCTTCTTCCTTCTCATAGTGTGAGTGACCATTTTTATAAAACGGTTTTACACAGAAAGCACGGCGAGCACCTGACCACTACTCCATGTTTACTATTGGGTTGGCAACTAAGTACTTTCGGTTTTTACTGATTGACAGGGTTGCTTTACTTTTTGCATAACGTATGTCAGTGCTGTACTTTACCGTTTGTCGCGTGATACTAGTCACATTAAAGTAACTTCAGAAGCAAGTAGTGCGTGATTTTTATTAAAGCTATTAGTTGTGGGTTAATTTTAAATGGAGTGCAGAAACGAACATTTTCGACATATTTTACTATTTTATTTCCGTAAAGGAAAGAAAGCTGCTGCGGCTCACAAAAAGATATGTGAAGTTTATGGTGCTAATTGCTTAACAGAGCGCACGTGTCAGAATTGGTATAAAAAATTCCGTTCTGGAGATTTTTCCCTCAAAGATGAGCAACGTTCTGGTCGGCCTACTGAAGTTGATGATAACCAAATCAAAGTTATAATTGAAGAGGATCATCATATAACTGTTCGAGAGGTTGCGGAGAGGCTACATGTATCGCACACAACAATTGAAAAACATTTAAAATGTCATGGGCTAGTTAAGAAGCTTGATATTTGGGTACCTCACGAATTGAAAGAAATTCATTTAACACAAAGAATCAACTTTTGCGATATGCACCTTAGACGAAATGAAATCGACCCTTTCTTAAAAAGAATCATCACTGGTGATGAAAAATGTGTCCTGTACAGTAACATAGTTCAAAAACGATCATGGAGCAAATACGATAAACCAGCTCAAACCACATCGAAAGCTGAAATGCATCCAAAAAAGATCATGCTGTCAGTTTGGTGGAATTACAAAGGTGTTGTGTTTTTTGAGCTGCGTCCAAGAAACCAAAGAATTAATTCTTATGTTTACTGTCAACAATTAATAAAACTGGATGAAGCAATCAAAGAAAAACGGCCAGAATTGTCGAATCGGAAAGGTGTAGTTTTCTACCAAGATAATGCAAGGCCTCACACATCTTTGGGAACTCATGGGAAACTATTGGAGCTTGGCTGGGAAGTGATGCCACATCCCCCATACAGCCCTGATCTAGCACCATCTGATTACCATTTATTTCGAAGTTTGCAGAATTCTTTGAATGATAAAACTTTCACAAATGACGATGACCTTCACTCGCACCTGGTTCAGTTTTTTGCTGATAAGGACCAGAAATTTTATGAGCGCGGAATCATGCAGCTGAAAGAAAGATGGCAAAAGGTCATTGAGCAAAATGGAAAATATATAATTGATTAAAAACTATTCTTTGTTTAAAAAAAAGTGTTTTATTTTATACTACAAAACCGAAAGTACTTAGTTGCCAACCCAATAAATGATGTTAAATGACAATTTATCATTAACTTCAGCGCCCTCGCCTAAACGTCAAATGATTAACAGAGTTTTTAAATGTTCCCACTTCATTGACAAACCCTGTACAAATACTTGATATTTGTATAGCCACTTACTAAAACTTTTCACTCTGTATACATTCTCGTATCAACATAAAAGAAGTCATTAAAAATTATTCAAAGGTACACTTCAAAGTAGTAACATACTTTAAAATAGTTTGTTAAATTTTCCCATTCAAGTAACCATCGCAATTGTAAAATACATTTCCGCTTAAATTTTTAAATAGATACTGTTTAAACTGTTTGTGCATTAAATCCTTTAGGTGACCAGGGAAATGGTCATAAAGCTTCATAGTCTATATAACAACGCTTTTGTATACTATTGCTTTCTTATGATGGTAAAGTCTAACAGTATTAAAATATAGGAATATTTAAAAAATAGTATGCAGAATATTAAGAATTCCACCAATTGAAGAATATTAATAATAATAAACTGCATATGAGAATGATGAGATACAAAGGAACACCATTTATAACTAGCAAAATCTTCAATATCCAAGACATATAATAACAGGAGAGATATATAATTTGCATCATTTATGAAAAAATTATGGACATCACATAGTTAAAAAAGACTTAAGGGAATGAATATCACTAATATTAAAAATCTTTTAAAATCAATATCTTCTATATCTTACAACTAAGAAAATAGTTTTTGTTTCTCAAAATATTCTTCTAACATTAAAACATTTCTAAAAATATTATACATAAAAACAAAAGTTTGTAAGAAAATAAAATAGAAACTTTTGTTTACCTTTTATATGTCTTTTTTATGTTCTACAAAGTACAATTTTATATACGAGTATATATTGGGATATTTATGGTACCAAAATTATGCAATTAGGTTTGTAATTATATGTATAAACTACATTGATTCATTGTGTCCAAATGGAACTTTAAAATTAATGTTAAGATTTCTATTAATATATTCCATTAAAACTCTATAATGCTCTTTCTCAAATTACATAAATTTTAAATAATGCTGTTAAATACTTTATTGTGTAATTCAGATACCGCTAAATTTTAGAAACAGGATACGCTTTTGAAGGTTGCCGCAATTCAAAATGTTACGCTTCGCATATATAATAATAGTTTATATGATGTTTTTTAAATTAATTTATTTTAATTTAAAAATAATTCGATTTTGAATTCATAAATTATTATTTATTTTGACCTTCTTTGTGCTATATACAAATGCAGGAATCTTTTGTTTTAGTCACGTACGGTCAGGCTGTAATAAAACAGACTGTCATCGTTTCCTAAGAAACCGAATACCTAAAACTTTACAATCCTTTTCTTGGAATAATCTTAGTAACTTTCCATTGACTCATATTTAATATTAATTTTATTTTTATTGATTTCTAAATGCAATTAGAGATTCAAATATTAATCCTTCTTTTTTCACACAGAATACACGTCTATTATTCTGTCTATTATTCTGCTTTATATTTATATTGATATTACATTTTTAATTTATGTTAATTTTTTTAGCGCGCCTAATTTCTAGCGTGCCTATTCTCTCGTGTCATTGGTTAGTTCAAACATGACCAGCATCCTACCCTTCAGCTTACCGCTTCTCTTCTTAAAAACTCCAGCTTAAGAAGAGACGGAGATTTCTACCATAGCCATGCAGAGCTTGTGCAGTTAAGTTTTAATGTAGTGTCCACGTGATTATTTTGCGATCCCAAAATTCATTCTTCGAATAGCATTATATATATATATACGAACTTTCTTTTTTGTAGGATTATCATATGGCCAAAAATTGTAGCGAAATGGGTCCTGCAAAGACATCATTAGAGATGGTAATTCCCCTAGAAGAAGAAGTTAAAAATCATAGTAATCGTTGCTTTTTGTTATTCCAGAGGGATTTCCCACAAAGAATTCATTCTAAATTGTAAAATAAATAGTGCTGAATATTATATTGGTATATAGAAGCGTTTGGTAGTCCGTATTACCAGAGTATATTAAAACAGCTATCGAAAGGTAGATAAATTAATAACTTCTACGATTCCCCCCCAAACACGTTCGCGAATTTAAAAATTCTTGTCCAGGCATTCTTCTGCCACCACAGCCGGTATTAACGAGATATGAAACGTGGCTTCGAGCAGTGATATACTATGAAACAGTTTCATAATGCTAAATCTTATACTTTGAAATTAAAGCATCTAAGAACAAACAGAAATCTTAAAATAGCTTAGGGACTAAGCCCCTGAATTTTTGACGCATATTTAATAAACAAACTATATAGAAATAAGAATTTATGAATGTCCAATTTAATTTGTAAAAAATTATTTTGCTAATGGTCCCATAATTGAAAAATAAGTCTTTTACTAAAAAAAAACGAATTTAAATTTAATTTTTAATATCTACATTAATAGAATTACATTTTGAAGAGTTTTAGTACATTATTTGGAAAAAGTTTCATTTGAACTGTCTCAATCTAACTGTTCTCTTTCAATTATATTTTCTTTAATAAATGTTGGAAAGGTACTATGAATAAAAGATGAGTAGCTTTCTTCCACCGATTAATTATTTTTTAATAGTATAATATTTCAACTTCAAACGAAATTGGACAGCAGTTTAAAAATACATTTTTATATTTAAAATATATAACAATTACAAACGCTTCAAAATAATAATTTTGTTCTTGAGTTTGCTATAAACTTAGAGCTGGAATATAAATTAACTGAAAGATGTAAAGCAAAAGGTACTAACAAACATGATAATATTATAGATAAACAACTACTAACTCTATCATTGACAACTATATCAACATGCGTTTCTTTTGTATATATTTCAATTTCCATTTTCGTTGTCATGCGCCAAGACGCAATGGAATGCACGATTTCCCATTTTATTTAACCTACCCTTAGGAGTAAAACTACTGTTACAAGTTTATACTGTACTGGAGGGTATATACCCCAGAGTATCCCTTTAGGGAAGACCCGCTGACAACCACTGACAAACTTGAAAAATTTCTTTTTAAAAACACTTTTAGAAAATTTCGTGTAACTCACGAGTACTGCAAAAAATACAACAGCAAAAATATTGAACATACTTTATGTCTTAAAAATGCTGAGAATGAACTTACTTCTAGTTAAATAATAAAATAATTCGAATGTATATTCAATAAAGTCTAATTATCAGTCATTTACATTGGTACGTACTGTACACTACCCAAAAATATTATAGTCACACCTAAAAAAATTAAAATATACAAAATATCTCTTAATAAAGACCGAAATGTTTGCACAGGTAAAGAAACTATTACGCTTTGTGTTATATATTATAACGTACTTGTCTCAACTTGCTTATAAAAGTATGTGGAGGCCTATCAGGTAGCGTAGGACCAAAAATAATTAAGATGATATTTCCGAATCAGAAATTTTTTATTTATAAAGTTTACAACTATGGTACCATTAAAATCTTTCATCATTTTGTAATTGAAATTAGCGTGATAGTTATTAAAACAATTTATTCGTATTTTTAATTCGATACTAATACTATCATCTATACATTATCAATTACACTACTTCCTAGTACTAGGGCCAGTGAAAATTGCATTTACCATAGAACAAGATAGCTTCACAACAACATATCGCTATGTTTCCAAACTATGTTATGCCGATTAAAACAACATTAACAGCTTGTTGTTAAACGTCTTTTTGATTCCGAAAATGTTTGTAAAAGAAAATTTCCAGGTAGACCTAAAACAGAAACTCCAGCAGTTAAGGAAAGTATACGACAATAAATGGTGCAAAGTCCAAATAAATCTCTTCGAAGACTATCAGAAAAGAGGTCCCTTTATTCTTCAAATATCATTATATATACTATCTTTTTGTAGGATTATCATAGGCCGAAAATTGTATCGAAATGGGCCTTGTAAGGACATCATTAGAGAAAGTAATTCCTCTCGAAGAAAACGTTAAGAAACATAATAATCATTAATCTGGTACGTAGACTTCCGCGGTCGTGGTCCATGCTATCTGCTTCTGAGCTTCTGAGCTGGAACCGCGTCGCTTGTATATCTGCCGACGTTTCGTACCTATTTTCATGGGACATCTTCAGGGCTCAACTACTGCACTGTAACTGGTGTAAGTCGACGGTGGACGGGTTTATATATGGGTAATAGGTCATGGGTCCTTGGAGCGTTACAGTTGGGTAGTTTGGAGATGAAGAATTGCCAGGCGTTGTGTAGGGGGTAGCCATCAATCTTAACCGCGAAGATGGCTACCCTCCCTCACCCAGAGTAGAGTCCAGTTCAGCTATTATATCGGTTGGGCTGAGGCCTTTCAAATAAAAGTATTGTATCACTTAACGATGATGAATCTCCCCATTTTTACAAATTCACTAAGAACGTTCACTATTGATGGCTGCCAAACAAATATTAAACAACGTGGCGTCTTCAAACTTAAAACATATGCTTTATAGATTGTGTACTTTCTTTGAAAAATATGACTGTATTAGAAGTGATATTTTTCAAACAACTACCGCCATCTCTAGGTCAGGCCAGGTACTTTTGGGACCACCTTCATATAAACAGTAATTCTGAATAAAATCAAGAACATTTATTTTGAAATACTATGAAATGTTATTGAAGATTCGAAAAGGAAAGTACATATCTGTTTGGAAAATGACGAGCATCACTTCGAACACAATTTATAATTATTAATAATTATTTCATCAGAAAAAGAACCAGGCATATAATTAGTAAGTCATTGACAAATCCCAAATAGATGTAAACATTTTAAAACCAATTTTTTGAATATACCAATAGTTTCACTATTTTGGATTGTATTGTACTCTGTAAGCAATTAATACTTACTTTAGTTGTTGTCGGCCTGCACAATTGTTTATATTTGTAATATATGATCCAAAATGCACGTAATACGTATCATTCAAATCTGAAGTTCATTGAACATATTATACTGTTTTAAAACAATTACTATAACACGAATGCATCTTTTGGCTACCAGAGGGCGCACAATCCAAAATCCGAGTTATCGGTCACAGACCTTAACTGTCAACGCCGTTACGGTTATGACTAACACGCGCGTTTTATATTTTTACGTGAAGAAAATACTAATTCCAAACCTTTTTCTCAGATAACTCTGTCGTGAAACCAGATTAAGTAGTAAAATTAATATCACGGTTTCATATATATGTACATATTTCTAAACTAGATATTTGGTGTTATACGATTGTTGATTTTTCTATATTTGGTGTTTTTGTGCAGAACAGATGTTGCAGTGTAATAAACACAAAAAAATTAACAAAGTAACTTGTTTACAAAATCGCAGATAAAATTAAACGACAATACTAATATATTGAATAAATGTAAATTCAAAGTGAGTGAGGACTTTAAAAAACACGTAAACATTCTCAAAAGTTCTCCATGAAAAGAAAACGGCTGTGTTGAGACCGGTAAGTATTTTACTTTATATAAGTTACGAAGTAACATACGGTTTCATAATACATATTTTAAAGTACCTTTAGCTAAAGTTGAATTTAAGTTATGAAGTTGACTTTAAGACACAAGCGTTTTTTGTAATGTCGATTTCGATGCAATATTCGTCACCTGTTGGTTCTACTGTTTTAATTTTATCTTGTTTTACTATTTTATGTAAGTTATTGCTATTAAATAACTTTTGTATTCAAATTTTACGTTCTTTTAATTTTATTATTATATTTCGTAATTGGCAAAACTGTGCGATATAACGTATTAAATTTTAAAAAAAGAGAATAGAAAAGCAAACTTTAATAAGGAGAAGGAATTGTTACTGGTACAAAAAGTAGAGAATAAAAAGCATCTTGTAGAATGCAAGACAAGTATAGTTTCAGTCGCTGAAAAGGCATAATAAATGAATAAAAAAGTAGTTCTTCAACTATTATGCTTGATAATACGCTTTTTTACTTTACAGGAAAAAGTCTAGAAAGAATCACAACTAGTTTTAATAGTAAAACTTTTCAGTGCCGAAGTTTGATACGGCTTTTACATGGCACAAAACGAGGAGGAAGTGAAGAAAGGGCAACATTTTCCAAAAATGAAAATTTGCCTATTGAAATTCAAGCAGCTACAGAAGAGTTATAATTCCAAATTAATTATACAAAATTGAATCTATGTATTACAGTTGTATTCAAATTCATGTTACTTTAACAATAGTTCTTCTTCAATTTTCTAGATCAAGTTGTATATAACACATGAGGGTGGTCCCATATGTACTAGGCCTGACCTAGAGATGGCGTTAGTTGTTTAAAAAATGTCTCTTAAAAGTACACAACCTATAAAGCATATATTTCAAGTTTGAAGACGCCACGTTGTTTAGTATTTGTTTGGCAGCCATCAATAGTGAACGTATTCAGTGAATTCGTAAAAATGGAGAAAATTGATCATAATTACGTAATACAATACTTTTATTTGAAAGGCCACAGCCCAACTAATATAAAAGCTGAACTGGATTCTACTCTGGGTGAGTCTGCTCCTTCGTTTACAACAGGGAAATACTCTGTAACAGAATTTAAACGAGGTCATACATCGCAGCGGTCGAATAAATGAGGTGACGACTCCAGAAATGGTGAACAAAATCCACAAAGCGGTACTGGATGATCGTCGAATGAAAATGCGCGAGCTAGCAGACATAGTAGACATTTCAAAAAGTGCGGTACATCGCATATTATCTGAAAATTGGGCATGAGAAACCTTTGTGGAAGACGGGTGCCGCGTTTGCTCACACTCGAGCAAAAACAGTGTAGTGAAGATGTTGCAATTGAGTGTTTAGAGAAGTTTCACAGCAACAAGGCCGAATTTTTGCGCCGTCTCAAAACCATGGATGAAACATGGATCTATCACTTCACGCCCGGACCAAAAGAACAACAAAACAATGGACTCAAAAGGGAGAACCGGCTCCAAAGAAGGCGAAGACCGTTTCATCTGCAGGCAAGGTCATAGCATCGGTTTTTTTGGGATACGCGTGGAATAATTTTCATTAACTATCTTGAAAAAGGAAAACTATCAACGGCGAGTATTATGCGAAGTAATTGCAACGTTTGAGCGAAGAAATCAAGCAAAAACGGCCGCATTTGGCTAAGAAGTAAGTGTTGTTTCATCAAGACAATGCACCAGTTCACAAATCCGTTATTTCAATGACCAAAATTAATGAATTAAAGTTTGAATTGCTACCTCATGCACCATATTCGCCAAATTTAGCCCCCTCGGAGTATTTTCTGTTCCCAAACTTGAAGAAATGGCTCAGTGGGCCAAGATTTTCCAACATTGAAGAAGTGATGTCGGCAGTTAATGGCTATTTTGAGGAGCAAGACAGTTCTTATTATAAAAACGGTATCGAAGTTATTGAACATCGCTGAGAAAAGTGCATAGAGCTGAAAGTCGATTATATACTGCGAACACGGTACACACTGAATAGCGCGAACACTATATGTACATATGGTGTAATAGTAAAATATCGACTGTCGACTGTGAACTATATACTTTGTGCTGTTTTTTTAAAAGGTTGGGATTTTAAAGCAATTGGTAGGTTACAAAAGAATTGTGGGGACATGTAAAATAACATCATTAAGAGCTTAGTTGCAAAAGGTACTTTAGGATGATATATTAAAAAGTAAATAAATTCATAAAAGCAGCCAAGATGGACCCTCGTCCATAATTACGTACTTGGCAGGCATATATATGACAGGTAGTAAATATTAGTCTCTGTCAAAGATTAAAAGTTCGAAATGTATTTCTAATTAAACGTTAGATAAAACAAAACAAAATTAAGTGTAATATTAAAAAGAATATTCTAGAAAACACACTATGTGTAAATATTTTTCGTAGTAAGTAATGTTTTCTTGGAAAAAAAGCCTTAGTTTATGACTAACACATATTCACAGACAAAGACATTTATCATTGAAAATATCGCAAAGGTTATCGTAAGTTAAGAACTTTTGTAAAGTTTTTGAAATTGATTTGTATGACAATTTAAAAATATGATAAAAAATATTTATGTATACGGGAAATGTAGCACTTAAAATTCGAAATACATAAATGAACTAAATTGTTTGCAGTTTTATTTATTCCAGTTAAGTTAAATTGCAGTGCAACAGTAAATTCATGCTTTCTATTTTTACTGCCTTGAGAAGCTATACATCCTGCATCATATGATATTCTTTTTATTTTTTGTTCACATATGTTACATGTGAATCTGCCTATAAGTAAAGCTTTTCGTATCCTTTGGGAACAAATATATTAAAACACACATCACGTTGCTATCTACTAGCTCTTTAACATTTTAAATATTTACGTATTTACCTGCTAGCTTAGAAAGGAAATCTGTCCACATAATAAAAATTTCAATATTTTCCTAGTAAAGTCGAATGTTTTCTTTTTACATAATTCTTAGACTTTTGATTTATAGCATTAGTACCGGTTTATTTTTTACATTTTTACATTGGCTGAAAAATAAGTAGAAACATGTATTATTTTATATATATTAAATCTGACAAGATGTTCTACCATATTTTTGTTTCCTCATGAATAGACATCAAATTATTTTAAAAATGTCTCCTAATAAAGTTAAAATTATCTGCCCTTATAATTATAACATAGAGCAGCCACTAGGGCGTGCTGTATTTGAATAAGTGCAAACCAGAAAGATATTTGTCGAGAATATTCATTAGAAACCTTTTTGTAGTATTTTTAAAAAATAAAATTGTGTTCATTACAACAGGAAAGTTGTGTAGTATTCTTGCAGGGAGCCTCATAAACAAATTGGTATCAATATAATAGAGGATAGAGAGAGAATACGAAAAGAAATACGGTATCAGAAGATGAACTTGAAAGAGAAAATATATTAAGATACATTAAAACAAGAGATAAGATACATTAGAGAAAGCAGACCAAAGTAATCAGGAGGATAACGGAGCGGATTTCAATATGGGAACATTGAACATGAAAAATCTAAGATTGCCCTGGAGAAAGATGTGAGAGCGATAGGAGTGATGCATTGAATGTCAGAATGCAGGTATATGAGGGAGTACAGTATAGACTTGAAAATCTCTAAGAATATGAAGATTAATCTACCAGAAAATGGATTCTATAATGCCTTGACGATAGTCTTATATGTATAAAAGGAATGAATTTATACACATCAACATTAACAGCTTAAAAACTGGGTTTGCATGAAGAGAAGTTTTCTTCTTGTCCTATTTTCTTCTCCTATTTTTTACGAAGTTTTGTAACCTCGACAAACCATTAATTCTAATTAGTACAATTTAAAATTAACAAACTTTTGTAAGCAATTAAGAAAAAACTACTAGCTTTAGTTAATAGGGAACAAATTGTTTTTCAACATGAGTGAATGTTAAACTTGCTTTCCTGACTGCTCAAACAAGTTTAATGAACTAAAATATATCACCACATCATTATATTTCTCAGAGCATAAAACCTTCAGAACATATTCAAAAGGCGAAACTTTTTTTAACTGAAAAAATGTTCGTTCCCAACATAACGTTAAAGCGAACTTAATCCAGTATTTCTATTCCAAACTAGCTTCTTTTAATATATTAATCAGCTGTCTAACTAATTAAAGACTCGTACGAAATGATGAATAACATTGGTGACTACTTAATATAAATATATTATAAATATATGGTATACGACAAAGCTTTCAGACAAACTTAGTCTATTTACATATTGACAAACTGGATTTTTCCGTGCAATTAAAGTTAATTTATATAATCCATTTTTTTCAGGATTTCTTTTTCGCCACTACTGTATAGAATAGATTGTATTTATCCTGTAATTGATATTCCATAAAATAAGTTACAGCTACGATACGATATAGCGTCACTAATTCGACACAATAATAAATCCGTTCTTAAGTCGTTACATCACATAATTGATTGCTCACATCTACTCTCGGAACTTTTGTAATATATTTTCAGAATGTTTTCACGGTCAGATGACTCTTTTTACCTTCCAACAACGAAAACAAACAAAATAGAACCTTTGCCTACCTCTATCATACATAGAAATTATGCTTTTCCTACAAAAGATTACTTTATAAATTTAGTGTTCACCGAGCTAACAACTGCTTTGATATTTATGAAAAAACAAACCTTTTAGTAACTACTACAAAGCATTTATTTAGTAACAAGCGACTTTTAAAGTAAAGTGTAACTGTTATAAAAATTAATAATTGTACTTTCCATGATTTTCATAAACATTTTCCTTATTTCCTAAGGATACCAATGTTTTCTATTCCTCAGTATTCTTGAGGCAGACATTCAAATCATTTGTCCCGACTGGCATTTGTAGGTACTAATAATATTAAAAAACATGTGAAAGCTAAATAACGAATTATAAAGAAGCAAGAATTGTACTATACTGGAATATAAGCGTTCAGTTATACATTTTATATTAAACATGAGCCAATTTTTTAGAATAAATGTATTAAAGACACTAAAGTACGTTACTATACATGTCGAAAAAAATTTACTCACTATGACAGAAAAACTTCAACGGGGAAGATCTATATTCAGATGCGCCTTCACAGGTGTAAAATTGCAAAATGCTAGAGAGGTTGTTGTATTCAATAATAATCACAAGCATAATCTTACTGCAAGTCTAAACTTTCAATTGGTTTTGATCAGAAGCCATCTCACTCTATTGGAACTTATCAACTTGATGATCATGATATAAAACGATCATGATATAAAATCCACTAAATGGCGGAAAAAATTTGTTTACAAAGTAGTTGCAGTAAACGCATAATGATTTTAGACCAAAAAAACAAAAGAATATGCGTCAGATACAAAGAATACCAAATAGCAGATCCGTACTCTAAAATGATCACAACAAAGGACCAGTACAATAACTTTAAAATTGCTATTAAAATATCTCAACTTCCAGGCAAGAAATCCGTACATTTTTCAAACTTGTCTACAATATGTCCATACTTTAAAATGATCACAACAGAGACTCTGTACAAGAACTTGAAAACTGCTATTAAAATATCACAACTTCCAGGAAGAATACGAGATTCCACCACCTCATTGACGTAACGCTAAGTGTTCATGGTTTCTCGGATAAACATCAACTGAGACCTACTTTCATATACTACATCACCCCATACCATAATTCCCACGGCCCAGTGTACGCGCCCTTCAACAGAAAATTGATAATCGCAACGTTCCTGCGTCGTCGTCAGACTCTCATATGTTCATCACACATCTCTACACAAAATCAAAGTTCATCACTGAATATCACCCTACACCACTCCACGTTCCAGTGCATTCACAACCTACACCACCCCAAACGTTGCTGTTGGTGTTGAGCCGTATGTAGTAGCACAAGTTAATTCGGCGAAGGGTCACAGAACGACCTTCATTACCTAACCATAGATCATCAATTGATCTAGTACTGGCGGACCAGTCACTTGGTGTCATTAAACGAAAAAAGCGGGCCTGCATCTTATTAGTTCTCCTTCGTCGTCTTTCCTGGACCTCCTTGGTCTACGACTAATAACAGCACATAATGGTGAACTGGTTCCGTTTAAAACGATTTCCAATTTCCCCCAACGAAAAACCACCTTCGCACGAGCCAACAATTAGACTTCTATCGAATTCGCTCAACTATAATTGCTGTGTTGTTGCTCTCTAGGCATAATCAAACTCTCGAAACACGTTGAACAAAAGTATGACAAGAGAAAACGAAAAATTGTATCAAAACTGACAGGGAATATCTAATATTAATGGCACCCCTTCTTGGTGTTATACAATAGTTTCCATGTCACGTAGTATATATTAGCAACATTTACAAACTAAACTAATCATCACTAACTTACGATCTATAATATTTCGTCTTTAGATACTAACTAAATGTTATGTATGTTACATTTTACAATTTAGAATGAATTATTAACTGTAACGAATACATATTAATGCTTAACGTTGCTTGTTCAACTTACAATTAGAATTTGCATAAATTATAATACGAAACATAGTTGCTTGATGTACGATACATATGTATGCTTGGCAATTCACAGAAATAACTTTCGAAACTCGCTGTCAAAATGGGAAAACAAAGGGGGTGAATGAGAAATACGCTAATGAAGGCAATCCAACGTCCATGTATTTATTTGTATCTGGCACTATGTATATATCCATACATGAAAGTTCGAGAAGCTTTGAAGTAGTAATACAGCACTTAACCCTATCATCTCTCTCTGTGTGTGTACTCTGCTTAAAGCAATTATCCGACATTTTATAAAAATTATTTAAAAGGAATGAAAATACATGGAATACATTTGACAACAGAAATGTAACAGAGATAGTTGTAGACTCAATGTACGAGGGTGGTCCCATAAGTACCCGGCCTGACCTAGAGATGGGGGTAGTTGTTTGAAAAATATCACTGTAAAGCATATATTTGAAGATGCCACGTTGTTTAGTATTTGTTGGACATCCATCAATTGTGAACATTTTCAGTGAATTTGTAAAATGGAGAAAATTGATCATCGTTACAATTCTTTTATTTGAAAGGCCTCAACCCAATCGATATAAAAGCTGAACTGGTTTCTACTCTGGGCGAGTCTGCTCCTTCGTTTATGACAGTGAAATATTGAGTAGCAGAGTTTAATGAAGGCCGTACAACCTGCTAGGACGAGCATCGTTATGGTCGACCAAATGAAGTGACGACTCCAGAAATGGTGAAGAAAATCTATAAAGCGGTACTGGATGATCGTCGACTAAAAGTGCACGAGCTAGCAGACATAGTGGGCATTTCAAAACGTGGGGTACAATACTTATTATCTGAAAATTTGGACATGAGAAAGCTGTGTACAAGATGGGCAAAAACAGTGGTGTGAAGATGTTTCAATTGAGTGTTTAGCGAAGTTTCACAGCAACAAAGCAGAATTTTTGTGCCTTCACGCCCGAGATAAAAGAACAATCAAAACAATGGACTCAAAAGGGAGAACGGCCTGGATGCGCGTGGAATAATTTTCATTAACTATCTTGAAAAAGGAAAAACTATCAACGGCGAGTACTATGCGAACTCATTGCAACATTTGAGCGAAGAAATTAGGCAAAAACAGCCGAATTTGGCTAAGAAAAAAGTTATTTGTAACCATAATCCAAAGTTTGCGAGTTTGTCCATCTGTCTACTCCTTATTAGTAAAAAAGGGGAATTTAACATTATTTTTTGGTTTTAATATATGTATATGAACACGCATTTAAACACATTACTTTATTTTAATTGGTTTTGACAAGTTTTAAAATCATGGGGAAGTGTAAAATATTTTTAATGCAGGAAAAATACAATTTTACAGAAGTTTTATCAATAATTCTTACAAAATAATAGAGATTAATAATGTATATAACCTCCACGAACATCTAAAAACCTTTAGCATTTTAATCGCATGGACTAGATTAGAAAAATATATCTTGGAGAATTGTATTCTACTTCTTCCTAACAGTACAACGTCTCATACGTTTTTTATTGGAATTTCATCTGGGGAATTGCTTGATAGCTGCGTTCTCTCTACATATATCAAATTCATCAATCTAGTTGCTCACGTTTGCTCGATCGGAACGAGCATGATCTTCCATGAAAATAAATTCTTCTCCAATTGCTATTACACAAGAATGTCACACGAAATATCTTTGGTCAGTGAGAATTATATTTTCTACGAAAGAAAAGTAAAATGTGTCCTTCAGTACCTATCCCATTCTAAATCATTACGTCACCACTTTCATATTACTTGTACCGGGTGCATACAAATCAGAATACATCTATTATCTAGCTGCAACGTAAATCTAAATTCAACACTGAATAATACTCGCCCCATTCATTGTGGCCCTAATTATTAGCGTATCAATTGTCCCAGTCTAAGAGCCCATTCATACTATGCAGTAAGAGGAATGTAAACCAACGGTCTTCGGGCATGTAATCCAGGCTTATGCAAATAATTTCTTATTGTTTGCGTCGATAGTAGCATCCCAGTGGCTGCAACAAATTCAAATTATTAATGCATTAACGATTATTTGCACCTTATGACTTTTAGTCTCAGATAAAGTTGTCTGTAAATACGGTATTTCAGCTTCAATGATACTTTTCTATTGTTGTTGCCTATAATTTCTTCTTGATTTTCGATCTGGAATAATATTTCATTACTTTCAAAATTACGATGTTTCGTCCTTACTATCTCCACTCGTCTTCAAAAATTCCCTTAGTTATAATTAATTTCAATAGAGCTAAGATAATCTGGTAAGTAGACATTCGCGGTCGTCTGATTCTGGGCTTCCGGGCTGAAACCGCGTCACTTGTATATCTGCCGACGTTTCGTACCCATTTGAATGGGACATCTTCATGGCTCAACTACTGCACTGAAACTGAAACTCAGTTACTGTTTCGTGTGCATTATGGTCAGGTGGTGTAATTGGACTTTATTTCTTTGAAAATGCTGCTGGTGGAGCTGTAACTGTCAATGGTGATCGATATCGTCGGATGATAACCGAATTTTTGTGGCCTAAATTAATGAATATTGATCTAGAGGATATGTGGTTTCAACAGGATGGTGCTACACCCCACTTTGCACACGAATCAATTGATTTATTGAGAGACAAATTTCCTGGACGTGTAATCTCAAGAAGCGGTGATGTTAATTGGCCAAAACAATCCACAGTCAATTCCTGCTTTGAAAGATGAAATTATTCATGTCATTGGTAAGATAGAGCCTCTATTATGTCAAAATGTCATTGGAAATTTTAACAAAAGAGTTGACGTCTGTGGAGCTGCAGGAGGAGGCCATTTGCCAGATATTATTTTTCGCGTATAAATGTCATAACTGATACTTCAATTACCAATAAAAAGTTTTTGAAAATGAATGCAAATTATATGTTTTATTTACTCTTTAAAAAAACCGCCAAATTTGAAACACATTTAGAATTATAGACGCCATAAAAGCCCTAAAAAAAGGCTATTCGTGCTGATCCTGAGACTATTAAATTCTAAGAAGAGTTAGACTATGTATACAGTGTCATAGGACACACTCTATATCCATCCATGCACAAACCGACATGACTAAAGTTGTAAATGAAAATATTACGACTAAAGATTTCGTACGTATTATGGAATTACCGACGCGATATTCGATTCGTTATTTTTTTGACGATTTTAATTTGAATATCTAACTAGCACGTAGGCGTCCGATTTAATATTCAATATTAAAAGCTTAAAATTCCATGAAAATATTGTGCAGAAATATAAGTTTCCCTAGACATTAAAGATCAAATTGCAATACCTTGTAATATGTTTATTACAACACAATAATACATGCTCTAGCGAGACATATCTTTTGTACTCTTCATGTAGACTTAAATAGGGTTAATGCTGTCGGCATTATTCTGTATGCCGTTGAACCCGTACTGCATTAATACTAGTCTAGTCGGAGCATCATTTGCTGCTTTAGAAATATTGGATTATTAGTCGTAATATGTTAATACAAAGAGTTACATGAAACTTTTCATTAAAATACCGTTCCGTATCAATTTTTGAAAAATGTACTATGTGACAAAAATGATTCACCCAGCGAAAGTATATATTTTTAAGCCATATTTGCACATACACTCCGCGCAACATGAATAGGACCACCCGACTTGTTGCAAGCTTTCGGTGGTTTGAAAAACAATTCATTTACTAAAAATACAATGCAAGTTTGTAATGGTATGATATGGCAAATAATACGCATTATTGCGCAATAGTGCCTAACGTTATGCATTGGGTGACGTAAGTACCACATACATATAAAATGCACCGCGCCGGTTGGATACGATCAGTATTTAATAGTAAGCTACCGGATGAGTGTCGAGTTACAACGTGTATCCGGATAAACAAGCATCTGTAATTAAGGGTATTGTGCAACGATGGGACGACAGAAGTGCTTAAGTATGGAAGAAATTGGAAAAATTAAAGCGTTCCATCAAGAAGGGTATTCCTCAAGGGCTACTGCAAAGAAAATAAGTCGATCACACCAGGTTGTGAACAATTTTATTAGGGATCCCGAGAATTATGGAAAACGTTTTAAAGGGCGAACAACATCCGTTACAACTAAGAGAGAACGTCGAGCCATATTACGCGAAGCATCGAATTCGGCATTAACGGCAAGACAAATCGCGAATAACGTTGGAACGAATGCATCGGTAAGAACTGTACAGAAGTTACTGAAGACCTGTCCGCATTTAAAACGTTTGAAAATTAAACGACGGCCTCTTTTAAGGGAATTTCAGCGCACTGCACGTCTTCAGTTTGCTCAAGCAAAAATGGGGTGGACAAGAGAATGGCAAACTGTTATTTTCAGTGACGAGAAGAAGTTTAATTTAGATGGCCCGGATGGGTTTTCTTATTATATCCACGATTTACGTAAAGATGAAGTGATTCAGTCACGAAGGCGAGCCGATGTTGGTTCAGTCATGGTATGGGGAGCTGTTTCCTATAACGGACCTGTTGATTTAGTAATAGTGAAGGGCAGACAGAATTCGGAAAAGTACGTCCAGCTGCTGCAACAGGTGAAAGACAAATTTTCCAACGTTATGGCAGGTGGGCCATTTATTTTCCAACAGGACAATGCCAGTATTCACACCGCGCGCATTGTTCGACGCTGGTTTCAAGAACAAGGCATGGAGGTTCTCGATTGGCCATCGCTCTCCCCGACCTGAACATCATAGAAAATGTTTGGGGATGGTTGTCGCGTAAATTGTACTCCAATGCTACCCAATTCAGTTGCGCTGACGAACTAGAGCAGGCGCTGAAACGAAGTTGGGCGGAACTTCCCGTTGACTACTTGAGAACCCTGTATAATTCCATTCCATCCCGACTATTTGAGGTTATAAGAAATAATGGCAAAAGAACTCATTATTGAACAATAAAGTATTTTGTTATTGCAAACGAATCTTTTATTTTGTAGATTGGTCGTATTCAAGTGGCGTTTAATTACTCTACTTATTGTCATTAGTAACGTACATTTGCACTGACTTTTACAAAAATTATATTTGGTACCTACATATATCTTTTTATCAACCCTCTTATTTTCGAAAATAACAATTCCAGCGCGCTACCATGTTTATACCAACTACAAATGTCATATATGCAGTTGGTCCTATTCATGTTGCGCGGAGTGTACATATATCTACTATATTGACAATCACAAATGATTGAATTTTCATTAGAAAATTCTTCTCTTTTATAGAGAAAATTTAATGAGTTACCGCTCCACGTACACAAATACACTGGCTCTTCGCCTAGACATACTTTTAATAAAATGTTGTATAGACTTCCGTGGAAAATAATCCCAAATAACTTGTATGGTATCATGTATGTGTTGTAATGTCATTGGAGGGTTAGGATGCTTCGACCCATCATATCCCAGACATCGTCTATGTCTTGTAACTGCGTAAGCCAACTGAGAATACTGATGTTACCCCCTTGCAGTAATCGTAATATTACAGCTGCAATATGACTATGAACATTGTCCAACTGGAATGTTGCATTATTTAGCGAATGGTTCCAGAACATTTAAGCATTTAAATGGCCACCACAGAGGACTCTACCTAACATCAATTTCTTCATTCTTAACTTATATTTTCCACATCTTAGAAGTTATTTCCCACCAAACCAACTCAACTTTATTTATTATTAGTTAAGATTCTCTGGGATATGTGTGTCTAGACTGGAATCTCGTAATGAAGATTTATTGGCATTGCCTTTCCATCGCACAGTTTATGGTTGTGATATTTAGTTTCACTTTTAATTATTTATTTGTAATATATTTAATTGACTTCAGGTTCATCATTCCTTGGTTTTGTCTTCTAGATTTGTGTAGTAA
Source organism: Dermolepida albohirtum (assembly GCA_031893035.1). Taxonomy (NCBI): domain Eukaryota; kingdom Metazoa; phylum Arthropoda; class Insecta; order Coleoptera; family Scarabaeidae; genus Dermolepida; species Dermolepida albohirtum. The sequence goes on from JAVIWB010005397.1 coordinate 669,353, forward strand.
TATTATTTATATATTGTTTATATAGGTACATGTATATACAGGGTGTTTCAAAAAGAATATACGTATTTCGAATTCATATATTTATTAAACTTTAAGATATACAACTATGAAACTTTACACACGTATTTACGAACCCCTCAAGTTTAGGTTACAGGTTTGAAGGTAATTTTGATGGTGTCTGTGGTTGGTTAACTTAATCACTGAAGGTTGATATAAAGGGTTTTCCAATAAGGACTTGACAACTTTTTTTCAAAATAAAATGCAGACCATTTGAGATATTTCAAAAACTTTATTACCAGGTTGAAGTACAATCAAAACATTTATGAATGGAGCTCGACTTCGTTCATATGGCCACCGCGGGCACGTTTGCAGCGGTCGATTCGTTGGACCCAATTTTCGATGACTCTGCCACACAATTCGGCCGAAACGGCTGGTATTTCGCATTCAATTTTGGCTCTGATCTCTTCCAACGTTGTCGGCTTGTTGGCATAGACCAATGACTTGACGTAGCCCCAAAGAAAAAAGTCTAGAGGCGTTAAATCGCACGAACGAGGCGGCCAATCGACTGGTCCATTTCTTGAGATAACACGCTCATCAAACTTACTCTTCAATAAATCGATTGTAACGTGTGCTGTGTGGCTTGTGGCACCGTCCTGCTGAAACCACATGTTGTCCAAGTCCATATCTTTCAATTCGGGCCAAAAATAATCGGTAATCATGGCGTGATAACGATTACCATTCACAGTAACGTGACGATCATTATCGTCGACGAAAAAATATGGCCCTATGACGCCGCCGGCATGCAAACCGCACCAAACAGTTATTTTTTGTGGATGAAGTGGTGTTTCATGAATCACGTGTAGATTTTCACCCGACCAATAACGCATATTTTGCTTGTTGACGAACCCATTGAGCCAGAAATGAGCTTCGTCACTGAAAATGATTTTGCGATGAAATTGATCATCTTGGCGCATCTTTTCCAGAGCCCAGTCGGAGAACGTACGTCGCTTCAAATGGTCCATCGGCTTCAATTCTTGAGTCAGCTTGATCTTGTATGGGTGTAAACCAAGATCCTTACGCAAAATTCGCCATAAAGTGGTCTGGGCGATGGCCAACTCTTGAGAACGCCGTGGAATTGACTGATTTGGATCATTTGCTACGGACGTTTCAACGGCAGCGATATTTTCGACACTTCGACCAACCCGTTGTCTCACTGGCACGGCAACATCACACAACGAATATGTAGACTAAAATTTTTGCACTAAACTCGTTACTGCCTGTCTACTAGGGCGAGAATTACGACCGAAAATCGGAGATAACGCTCTTAAAGTAGCGGTCACCGACTCCGAATTTCTGTAGTAACTTTTTATAATTTGCAGACGTTGTTCGTTCGTGTATTTTACCATGATGAAAATGTTAAGTTTACTGAATAAATTGACAGTGACAGTTCGATGATTAGTGAAAGGGTGCGCTCACAAATTGAATTAAAAGTTGTCAAGTCCCTATTGGAAAACTCTTTATAACCCCTTTCCATATTAATTTTCGTGTTCTGTATACGTATTCGACAACTAAGTTGTCATCATCAGCAGATAATTAAACAGTGTCGCACCTGGAAAACTACGGCAAAAATACCAGTACGAAAACACATTCCGCACACGATCTGTACCGTTGAAAGCCAAAACGCACACAGTGATGAAGCACGTGAGTGTGTCAGTAAATATTTTTAAAATTCGACTTAAGGCTTTTGTCATTATTATTCTGTATTATGATCATGTTAACATATTTGTACATCCAATTATATTCCTTATTCGATGTCCTTTTGAACATATTGGATGTCTATTGGTATTGAATGAATAATTAAATAAAAATAATAGAATAAAGAAATAAATAACAAATGTGCGGCCTAATTAACAAATTAAAATATTATGGAAAGAATGTTCTTCGGGGCTATTAAACTAAACTAAAAACGAATTTAGTAAGGATGAATCGTTTACCTCTGTTTGTTCGTTTATTAAGTTACTTGAATTGCTTAAGTTCAGTAATTTTCAGATATTCTAATAAATTTAATTTATGTCTTTTACTTTTTTTGCATTTTATATTTATAATTTGACACGTGGGGATTATTAATTAAATTATTAGCGAAAAATTTAAAAAAATATATTTTCCTTACGCTAATCATCAATTAATAGTGTTACACTTCGCATACAAATAATAATTCTCTATATTATGTTTTTTAAATTAAGTTATTTAAATTTAAAAATAGTTCGAGTTTCAAGTCATAAATTATTATTTATCTTGACCTTTTTGTGATATATACAAATGCAGGAATCTTTTGTATTCGTCACGTACTGTCCAACTGTAATAAAGCAACGTCTACCGGCCGTTTTCTAGGAAGACGAATATAGCGCACCAATATTCTCGTTTGCTATTGGGTGGTTCAAACATGACCAGTATCCTAACCCTTTAGCATACGGGGTCTCTTAAGAGCAGCCGCGTGTAAGACACAGAGACTTCTTCTCAGACCATGACAAAGTACACACGCATTCCTTTGACGTGATCGTGAAGTTGTTTTCCCGCGTTTGTTGTATCCATGTGTTTAAGTTCGCGTTCGCGAAAAATACACAGCTTCCTGATCCAGGATATATACATATACACAAACACGCAAGTACACGCATGCACATTTTAATCTAATTCTTTGTATATTTTATTAAACAGCTAAATATCGTTAGACTTATCTTTTATTACAGCTTAGCTACGACGTTTATCATATTTTATTTGTTGCTCTCGTTCTTGTTAACTATTTCTATTTAACACATTCAAGCTTTAAGAATTAATTTAACTGGTGAATAAAATTTTAAAGGCATTCCTGTCGTATTATTCCACTAATTATCTTTCTTTCAGCTTATCACACGTCCTGGACTTTTGATGCTCATTGTACACAACTACTAATTATTAACTCCTCACATTACATTCAATTTATTACTTTCTTTCCTTTGTTTATTTGCATTTATTACAGTGCTTTAGCTAGCCGAATACGCGCTCGTAATAAATTGACTAACCAACACGTGCAAATAAATATTCTCTGTTAAATAATATTCCTATTATTATTTATTAAAACAAAGGAGGTAATAAATTGTCTCAATCAGTCAGATCATCCACATCCAACCACACATTGAATTAACAGTCATTCATTTTTTTCATCTTTTTCAAAGGAGGAGGTAATAATAGCAATAAAAAGCTTTAGAAAAGTGCGAGGCAATAAAATACGATTTGTTGTTAGATATATTTATCTGTCGAATTACATTATTTTTTACATTTCATTTTTATTAAAAAAATAAATACAGGTAAACTTTATTTTACTTAATATTCCCTAATAACGGGACACTTTTCTTAACCAGGTAGTTTCTGTATCTCTTATTCTTAATATAAATACTCGTACAATAAATACGACTATTATAGATTTCATATTGATACGACTAATTACGATATACCAACGTCTGAAACAGAAATACGTTACTGGTTTCCACTACGTTATCTAACAAACTATTTCCTATTTAGTTTCAAACAGATTGTAGCCACGAATGTCCATTCGCTGCCTTACGGATATCGACAAATTTAATTAATTACAGAATTTGACAGTGTACGTTGAAATATCGCTGTCCATGGTGTAAATACTTGCATTAATTGGTAATCTTCCTCTAATAAGAAGAAATGAATGGTCTGAACTTTAGCAATTACATTCACACATTAAGAAAAAGGTATTGTGGTAATATTTAAAAAATAATAGGAAGTAGATGGCGGAAAATTGGAAAAAGAAAGGTTTTCAATAATGAAATGAATAAAGGAAAAATACGATGACAATAACCATTAATTTTCATTGGTTGTAGGTAGGACAAAAGTACACAGTACAAATTGTACTCTTTGACGATTGGTTTTCTCGAACATTAAATTATTTATCAGGGAATTCTGTTATAGTTTTGGACAATGTATTATATTATAGCCACAAAATTAAAAAAGACACCATGAACACCAAGTAAAAAAGTAGATTTCCAAAACTGACTAGAAATAGTAATATGGTGAAAGCAGAAGTATTCATTTTGATCAATTTGCATGTAAGCAAATTTAATATATATGTGATAGATGAAATGGAAAACAATCTTGTATTACATTTATATTTCGGGAATAGCAAACAAAAAAAAATTTTTATTATCGATAATAGTTATATTGCTTTTCAAAATATTCTCCTTGAAAATCAATGCATTTTTGCATTCGTTTAAACCAATCTGAAAAGCACTACTGCCACTGTGAAGGCGGTATCTCCAAAATATGAGTTTTGAATGCCTCAACTGCCTCTTCCGGCGTAGAAAACCGTTGACCACGAAGTTAATTCTTTGCATGTGGGAACAAAAGAAATCACAAGGTGCTAGATCAGGATTGTACGGCGAATGGTTCATCGATTGAAGGTTTTGCCCGGTCAAATATTCAATTTTGAACCGACCTGTGAGAGCTCGCATTGTCATGGTGGAGAATGATCTGTAGTTTTCAGTTTGTTTGTTTATCCTCACTGGAACTCACACGCACAATCTGTATACGATTAATCAAATAATATTGCAACCATAGAAATAGCCTGCCAACGATTCCGACTTTCCAAAGCATCAAGTTACTGTCAAGTCAATAAAAAGCTTAAGTAAAATCCGTGTAAACGGAAACAATTTGAAGTCCAAGTTCAAAAAAAGAGTGGACCTTCATCCAGATCTAAGAAAAATGAAGTGAGAAGGGAAACCAATTTGTCAAAGACGATAAGTGAAAATTCTAACAATTTGTATATATATTAATATTGGTCATCAATATGATTCTTCATCGAGTCAAGACCAAATCAATGCAATACAAAAACATTTCCACCGACTGGAAAAATAATGGTTACTGTTTTCTGGAACGCATATGATCCTAGCACTTCTTGTTTAAGAAAAAATATGGAAAAAAGAAGAGAAGAAGAAGAAAGAAAAATAGAAGAAAGTATTTGTTAAATATCTTGAGAGAAGGAAAACTACACAAATCTTAATCGATCGTCCTCCACAACGCAACATATCATTCATCATTAATTGCACAAGCAAAAATGCTTGACTTATATTACTAATTGGTCAAACACGCATCTTACTAACCGGAGTGAGTTGAGGGAGAACGAATATAACTAATCACGCAACATTTCTTAATGAAAGTTTCATTTTGTAAGAAACATATAATGCTACGAAATAGAAACGGCTTAATTATTATGTAAATATACATTTTCTTATATTATTCAGCGAGTAAACTTACAACTACTTTCACTCCATAAAGAGAAATAGAGGAAAACTTTATAATTACTTCAAAACTAAAACTCGAAGCTTCAGTAAACTATACATTTTGTGCGCAGTATGATGTACATAGTATATATTGTTAACTATCTACATGAAAATGTATTATCCACTATATATGCAGGCATCTCGTCTGCATATAAAAGATTATTTCAAATTCCACTTGCATAGAGATATACGATACTACGAACCTAGATGCATTATATAAAATGTAGTCCTAGTTAGACTTGAAGTTTTCTGTTGATGGTGAACGTATAATTTTGAAGTTTCCGTCATAAATATTGCAAAAATTAAGAAATATTGAACTTCCATTATAGACAAACATCAAAGTATTAATGTTAGCTATTATTGATGAAAGTTTAGGTATTAAAGCGTATTTTCAAGCTTAATATTTGTTTAAATATTCATATGTTTTATTATACAGGGTGTCTATAAAAGAACTCCGGGGTTTTAAGACAAAATATTTTAATAAAGTAAAAAACGTACATACATGTTTTATACATGATTAGAAAGCTTACATTTTCAAGATTTTTTAACAACTTAGTGAAGTTCAATGTGAGCTCCGTGAGTGGCACGGCACACGTCGAAACGGTATTCTACCTCTTCCCATGTCCTGGCGAGCATGTCTGGGGGAACGGACGCCACGCAATTCTCTATTCGTTCCCTGAGATGGCGAACATTTCGAATTTTCTCCGCATACACAAGATTCTTGATATGCCCCCAGAAGAAAAACTCCAACGGAGTCATATCAGGGCTCCTTGGTGGCCATGGAATAGGTCCTTCCCTTCCAATCCACCTGTTGCCGAAACGAGCGTCCAGTGACTCACGCACACGCAAACTGAAGTGTGGCGGCGCCCCATCTTGTTGGAAGTAAACTAAACCTTTCTCCGCCTCAATGTCATCCAACTGAGGATAAACATACTCCTCTAACATGTCACAATAGACATCACCATTGATATTCCTTTCGACAAAAATGAAGGGACCTATGACTCTGTCACGCATAAGAGCACACCAAACATTCACTTTGGGCGTGTCACGTTCGTACTCAATAAACTCATGGGGCGGCTCTGAACCCCAAATTCTGCAATTATGCCTGTTTACAGTTCCGTTCACATGAAAAGTAGCTTCATCACTAAAAACCACACTTTTTAAAAAATCATTATCTTCATCAATTTTATCCAGCATGGAAACAGAAAATTCGAATCTCTTAACCTTGTCTGCCGGTTTGATATGGTGTAAAAGTTGTATCTTGTAGGCAGTTAAACGAAGTCTTTTACGAATTACCTTATGGACTATTGATCTTGGTAACCCCAAGTCCAGACTGCGTCTTGTTAACGATTTCTTAGGGCTTCGAGTGCATGAAGCTCGGATTCTGTCCACATTCTCTTGAGACACACGCGGCCTACCCGGCGACTTTTGCTTCAAAACACTTCCTGTTTCCTTGAACGCACATAACTACTGACGAATTGTTTTGTCTGTAGGCGGGTCAACACCATAGCTACGTCGAAAGTTTCTTTGTACAGTAACAACAGAATTAGTTTCTATGAGCCAAATAACACATTGAGCCTTTTGTTGAGGCGTCGCCATAGCGCGGCTGTCCAGACGACACTGACTGCCTGCCGCAGCCGCTACGTCATTTCAAGGTCAACGCTCCGCAGCGCTGCCAACTGTTGAGAGAAACATTCCCAATTGGTATGAGTAAAACTCTTTGAGCTGCTTGTTTCAAAGGAATTGATCAAATTTTGCTATCTTTTATAGTTTAAAAAATATTAATTTTTTAAACCCCGGAGTTCTTTTATAGACACCCTGTATATCACAACCTATAACTTAAACAGGCAACCAGTCGCTGGATATGGACCATTAATTGTTACTCTCCGAGGAGTTTTTTTTTGATCGTTCATATACGAGACTGAATACCTCTACTCCACCCTTGATCCACTCACAATAAAAAATTTGCAAATATTTTACTTTTATTTTTCTATATAGTTTCCATTAAGATCAACGTATTTTTCCTATCGATGTTCTAGCATTTTTAATACTTCCCTAAAGAAAAATTATTTAACTTCTGCAAACCACTGATTTATCCTACATATCACTTCATTATTTGATGGAAATCGTTTACCACGCAAGTGTTCTTCAAGTTTTGGGAACAGCTGGTAATCGTTGGGGGCCAAATCGGGCGAATATAACAGATGTTCAACCAATTCGAAACCTACTGAGATATTGCACCTATCGCAAATACGGACCTTTGCGCAACTTCCCCTGACGTTTTCCTTTTATTGCGTTACATAATTTGGAAATTAAGTTGGCATAATAAGCCTCTGTAGATGTGGCCGCCTTCTGCAGGAAATCTACTAAAATTACGCCTTGGGCACCCCAAGGTACGGATAACAAGACCTTCCCTGCTAAAGGTTTCATCTTGAATTTTCTCGGCGGTGGTGAACCTCGATGTGTCCACTCCTTACTCTGAATTTTGGTCTCTACATCATAATGATGAATCCAAAACTCATCCGTTGTCACAAATCTTGGAAGAAAATTTTCTTTGCCGTGTCTATACCGCGTTTCAAGACGACTGCAAATGTCTTTTCGAGTTTCCTTGTGTGCATCTGTTAACAATCGTGGTATCCGTCTTGCAGACAATCTCTTCATGTTTAATTCGGCAGTAATTATATTATGTACTACATAGTATGAGAGACCAGTGTCTTCAATTAGTTATTTAATAGCCACACGTCGATATCGCAGCACGAAATCATGGACTTTTTAACATTTCTTGGGTAGTGACGATTATGGGCGCTCCACCTGCATGTTCGTCTGTACACGACTGTCTACCTCATTTAAAATCATGACACCACCTTTTAACTATGTCATATAATACTGCAGATTCCCCTAATGTATTCACCAAATTTTGATGAATTTGTGGTTATCTTTTCTAAACGTATGTATTTATCACCGCTCGTTACTCGACACGATCCATTTTGATACTGACATGTGACTGTCCCGACCTCGGGCGTCAACTGTATGCACACATTAACAGGTTCAGACTTGTAAGTTTGTAGCATTAGTCTATACATACATAGCTGATTATAAAACGACATAAAGATAAATAATTGCTTCGGTTTATAAATGGGTCAAGGGCGCACCAAAGGGATCAGCCCGCGTATTGTACACTGTAATACACGCGGTGGTGTTATGGTATTTTGTGGAAAGTGACGTGAAAATATATATATATATTTTAAAATATGGATAAAAACATGCGTATGAGACCATATGGCGATCACAATTTTCAGTAGAATTTTTAATGTAATGTAGTAAGAAGTAGTACAATAAAACTCTAGTTTTTTATTCTTAGCTGATGAATATTTATTAAAAAAAGATTCTTACTCTATGGAGCTAAAATAATATCAAAACTGGTAAAAGTAGAATTATATTTTTTGCATGAAACAAACTAAAGTATATTTCAGGTTTTTTAGAGAAAATTTTACATTCCCACAGTTTTGTTCTTATTTTATTTTGACAACACAAGCGATGTCCTTCTTGGGCCATTTGATATTAGTCTTCGATCGCTTTTATTTTAGTTTGCAAGTATTTAGAAGCGTGAAATTTCCTAGAATCTGACAATGCAGGTAATACTTTTTCAATAATTACTAATCAATAATAATAAGTCTTTCGCAGGGATGGATAACACATCATTTGATTTACCTTATTCACTCCGCCTAAATTTTAATTATATTCTGCAACTGACAATGGTTTCTCTTTTACAAGTCCCCTTCTATTGATCACCTCAACCTTGTTACTTACACATGTCGTTGAAATACACGTAACTTTTCTCTTATCTTTTCATTTTTCGACTATTGTCCTGTCACAGTATTTAGTTAATGTTTCACCAGCTTGGCATCCACTTCTGTAGGAGTCCCTTTTCGGCTACCTTGTAACTTTTCAGTAGAGTAGGTCTTGTTGTTCAGTAAATGGTGGACTAATTCACACTCATTATAGTAATTATCCATGAAGATTGCCTGTCCTTTTTTCAAATAATTTTTTCGCAATGCGGTACAACATTTTATATGTGCCCATCAACCCCCATTTCATCTAGTTTTCCAGTATATACTACGAAATTCAGAACCAGCTCATTTAGGTTTAGTTAATGACAATGAGATGCTAGTTTATGCTTCTTATTTTCAATATGCTGCTTAAAGAAGAGCCTCCCGAGCCACTTCACTAACGATTTGTCAAGAGACATATTTTTATCCAAATCTACATAGAAGTGATCTAGTTTTAAATAACTAACCACTAGGTGCTAACTTTTACTTTCTACTGATATGATAATCTAATTGTCGAGATACCTGTTTGAATTCTTCTTTCTCCCAATATTTTTCTACTTATTTTTCAAAACTTTTGCTATTTGTCAGGTCACTGTTTGTTTCAGGTCACTTGAGGTAACCATAAAGCCTATTCGCAATTGAATAGTTTGGTCCTTATGTTCTTTGACGTTCGTTGGCTTCTTTGCATATGCATGCTGAAGTTAGTCTTGATTAGGCTCTTTTAGTGTCATTTAAGTGATTCTACTTATACTTATTTGAATATTCTGGGATTGTAGTATTGAATTAAAGATTTACTACAAACTTGTGGTTTCGCACGAATGTTAGCGCCTTTTTCTATACGAGGGTAGCCGTTTATATTTAGGGAACTGGCAATACTCTCAGTGTTGCCTCCGATCTGACAATTGCATCGTAAAGTTTGTCATTTTTGACAATATATTTACCTTGGCAATTTTATTATCCGGTTGCTATTTCTATTGTTGACAGTAACTTGAAAATTTAAATCAGTGAAAAAATGGAATTAACTCGCGAACATTTTCGTGCAATTATTTTTCATAATTTTCGGCATGGATTATCTTAACAAGAATGCATCGACGAGCCGAATTCTTTATATGGTGATGAAGCACCATTGAAAACTACAGTATATCGTTGGTATAGTGAATTCAAACTTGGACGGCATTCTTTGGACGATGAATTTCATGAAGGTCGTCCCACAAACGTTGTTCTGTCCGAAAACATTAATGCAGTGTGTCTGAATTAATAATGCAGGACCATCATGTGACATACCGTGAGATCAAAGCAACTCTAGGTACTAGTAACACCAGCATGCATAAGATTCTGCATAAACATTTAGCCGTTAAGAAGCTATGTTCACGTTAGGTACCACATAATTTGGCAACCGCTCGAAAAAAGACTCGCGTCGATTGGTGCCAAGAGATGTACAAAAAATACAATGGTGGTGCTTCAAAGAACATTTATAACGTCGTCACAGGAGATGAATCCTGGTTCTATACGTATGAGCCTGATAGTAAACAGCGGTCGACTGTGTTAGTATTCCAAGATGAGCCAAAACCAACAAAAGTTGTTCGCGCTTGAAGCACATCAAAACAAATGGTCGCCTGTTTTTTTCGGAAAAACCGGGACGTTGCAGCCGTGCTTTTAGAGAGTTGTAGAATGGTCAAATCCGAATGGTACACAACTGTTTGTTTGCCAAAAGTTTTTGAAGAAATAGGGAAAACAAACCGAAAACGATCATTCTCCATCATAACAATGCGAGCTCTCACATGGCGGTTCAAACAATTGAGTATTTGACCGGGCAAAACATTGACTTGATGAGCCATCCACCGTACAGCCCTGATCTAGCACCCTGTGGTTTATTTTTGTTCCCACCCGTAAAGAATAAATTTCGTGGTCAACGGTTTTCTACGCTGGAAGAGGCAGTTGAGGCATTTAAAACTCATATTTTGGAGATACAGTCTTCACAGTGGCAGCAATGCTTTTCAGATTGGTTTAAACGAATGCAAAAGTGCATTGATTTTCAAGGCGAATATTTTGAAAAGCAATAAAATATTTTCAATAAATATTATTAGTATTATCATTGCTTGATCCAGGTATTTTGAAATTACTATTACTATAATAAAACCTCCGGTTCATTAAAATTCAAATTTGTATATCTGAAAACCTCTTACTTCCATCTTTCTTCATAGCAGTCCAAAGTTTTCTATTTACCACCAATGAAAGCAAGCGTATTTTTAAATTACATAAATCGCAAGTTATTTCCTGTTCTTACGAACAATAAATTGAGCATCATGCAATAATAATAAATTTTCATTTTATATATAAGCGGAACTTTTTAATAATAAAATCGACCTAAAACTTCATCATATTCCCTATTACACGTTGACCTTATATTCCACTGTAGAAATTAGGCTAAGGACCGAGATGCGATTATGTATTATAAACAGGGAGGAATTAAGTTAGAAATTGAATTAAAATACAAGCACTTAAAGTAACATTTCAGCAGTAGGGAGGGTGTTCGAATAACACCTCTCCAATATATAGGCAAATTAGGTTTCTGGGTCATTGAAAACACTAATAAAAAACAGCATTAATGTATCTTATGAGACATTTTTGACAAAATATAAAAGGATAAGCACCATTACAGACGCATAATGAACGAAGTCACGTATCTTGTACGAGTTTAAATTGATCTGTTCGATGTATATTTCCAGGAGAAATTTGAACCGAAGTGAAAGCTCCATCAAATTAAAACTTCTTGTTTACTTAAACCTAATTGAAGTCAACACCCTATCTCCTAATTAACTTTTACATGCAAAGTAACTTTATATGCGTAAATTCGTTTTATGTAAACACATATTTTCTTTTATTGGGTTGCGGTGAAAATGGGAAAAAGCTGGTATTAACACGCGAGACATTTTTTATGCATATACAAACATATGTATTTACATCTGCATATAGATCTAAGCAGAAATTTACATCAGAACACCAATCAGGGCGTTCTTTATATAATTACTTCAAAAATTAATTGAGCATATTTTATTTTACGTAACCAAAAATATATCCAAATATAAAAAGAGTAAATAGATACAAGCATGGACTAAAAATGAAGAATGAAAATAAAGAAGAGGGCCTCGTGGTTCGAAATCATGTTTATTCCTCATCTCATGATTCTCTGCCACAATACATTCGGACCAGGGATGATCCAAAGTCTCAATGTCTTGATAAAATTCAGAGCCCTCACATTTTTTAAAATAAGCATCCTCACCATTTTTTACATCGTTGGTTGTTGAAAATCTCTGACCTAGAAAGTATTTTTTAGGCTTGGGAAAAGGCAGTCATTTGACGTTGCTAAATCAGTCAAATAAGGTCATATAACAAATCGAAGCCTAATTCATTAATTTTTGTCATAGCAATAACCTTCCGTGGACCTATGCATTGTCTTCATGAGAAATTACTTTTTCTTGGGTAAACTAGGTCAGTTTTCATTTATTTTTGCTGTAACTTTTCTAAAAGACTAGCATAGTATACATGTATGACGGTTTGGTTTTTTGCAATATATTCAATAAGAAAAATACGTTTTGCATTCCAAAAAATGGAAGCCAATGCCTTCCCTGTTTATAGAACAGACATTGCCTTCTTTGGGGGAGGCTACTGTGCCGCCACCCTTTAGATTATTGTTTTGCTCCGGACGTGTGGTAATAAACACAAGCCTTATCTGTGCCGATCAATCTACATATAGAATTTACCGTGTTTTCTCAAAAACCCTCCAAAAATTCACGAGAAATTTGCATTCGCATCAATTTTTGATAGACACTAAGCAGACGTGACAGTCATTTCACGGGCAGCTTCTTCATAGCCAACTCTTCATTCAAAATGTATATTGCGTGTTCTTAAGGATACTGTCAAGCTTCGCTATCTCAGATGTTTCCAAATGATCCGAACATTTAATATATAATAACAATAATCCGATACAGTATCAGATTTTGGGCTTTCACTACATGGTGCATCGTTTGTTGAATACTTAAGACTATGAAAAAACGGCAAGAGAGTGATTTCAAATGTGGTTGTGTAACCGCTAAAGTTACACAACCACACTTGAACTCACTCTTTTGCCGCTTTTCCATAGTCTTAAGTATTCATCACATGTTATACAAATGCAATCAGGAACGCAGGGCTTGTTATTTTTATCCAGGAGCATACCTAAATACAGCAAATAGGTACTTTTAAGAACTCAAATATTTTTCTGTAATATGTGAACAATTCTTCGTATATATATATATATATATATATATATATATATATATATATATAAGAAAAATGTTTTGGATTGCTTAAACAACACCTTTTTAAACTACTCATGATGAAAGAGCTTCCGTTAAGAGTCTTAACGCATTGATACTATTTAAAATATGCACATAATTAACGAATAGATGCGCATAAACGACGAGAAAAAGTATTGAAGTAACTATATGTGCACAAAAAAAACGGTAGATTTGAAAATACCATGTTATAAATAAGTTCTATCAGCTATAAAGTTCACGACAATAGACAAATTGCAACATTTTGCAATGTGGTGTTATCACAAAAAGTGTGGGCTGCTTAATTCAAAGTAGATTTTTTTTATTACTATTAATCTGTTATATTAATTATACAAAGACTATATATTCATATATGCAACTACAACTTATTTTATTTTACTATAAAAAGCAAATTTCACGAATTTACGTTCAAAGAAGCATAAAGCAAAGGCAAGCCTTCATCAAAAAAGGGTCACATCATTGCTTCAGGCACACGAAGATCTTGCAAAAACGAAACGTGTACCTAAAAGAAGACAACTAATAACTTTGAGAATTAACATCATATCACAACAATATGTTACGCCATGAAAAATTACCATAATTTATCACAGAGAATGTAGGGTCGCCTTTAAATAATTCGACTTACAGCAACAACTTTGCATAAACAAGGCATGTAATAATCATCGAGGCAGGGTGTCCCTACGTCATCAGTGTGACTTATCACCTTCTGAATGCTTTATAACAGCGTAAAGACGAATTATAGCGAATTCTATTTTAATAAATGTGCGTAAGCAGTTGAAATTTATGTTGTTTAGATGCCAAGACAGAATAGACTGCACACATCGAATGAAGTTTCTTTTTCACGTAAATATTGACAAATTAATGATTTGGAACTGACATAATGTTTGAAGAACTTGTTTTATATTGATGAACAAAGAGCAAAGTGCTTATATAAATAGTGATAAGATTTATATATAATTTTAAGAATCGACTCTATTGTATGTCTGTCTTCATTCTTTAAAGACGCAGTTACCGCTTTACTTTTTATTTGTGAAAATAATTGTTAGATTTATTTTCACAAATAAAAAGTAAAGCTGTAATTGCGTCTTATATAATAAATCTAATAATCAATGATAAATTGATGAATAAGAAATTTGTGACAAAAAGAGAAACTTGCAATATGAATAAGTCTTTGTGTTGTGTACAAAGGGTACTAGGAAAGTTTCGCAATACAGCTTTGTTTATTTAATTTTTTCAAAGTAATTTCCACTACACTCAATACACTTCTCCATCCTCCGAAATCAATCTTTAAACCAGTTCTGCCAAGTTTCACTAGGGAGTAAAGCACACCCGTTGTCCCAAGCCCGCAGAATGTCATCACTGGAAAACCGCCTCTCTTTTAGCTTCACATGCGAGAACAGTGCAAAGTCACAGGGAGCAAGATATGAACTGTAGGGAGGGTGCTCGAGAAGTTTCAATCCTGTCGTGGTCAAATATTCGGTGCAGGCTTTGGCGCGGTGAGCTGGAGTATTATCGTGATGGAGGAACCAGGTGTCCATTCTTGACTTTGGCCACAGGTTTTTCATAGATTCAATGACTTTAGACAGGCACTGTTTAGTATACCACTTAGCTGTGACTATCTTCTGTGTGTCCAAAACGACGCGTTCCACAATTCCACTCGATTCGAAAAATACAGCTATCATTTTCTTCTTTACAGATCAGGATTTTCTAACAACTACGGATGTGTCCTCATCATCAAAGACCCAAACTTTGTTTTGAGCTTTGGTCGGAACATCGTAATAGTACAGCCAAGTCTCGTCACCTGTCACGACGTTGTTCACATATCAAGATTGTCCCTTATTAAACTTTTTTAGCATCTCCCGGCACCAAATCACACCTCGTGTCATCTGCTCTTCAGTTAGTCGATGCGGCACCCAGAGAGAACAAAGTTTCTTCACGTGTAGATGATTATGCAGAATCGAAAGAATTGCTGGTACATTTAGGACTGAAGTATCCTCTGTCTGTTGGTAGGTCACTCGCCTGTCCTCGCCAAGCGTTTTCCTCACAGTTGTAACGTTTTCCTGCCTAACTGACGTTCATGGCCTTCCCAGCCTCTCAGCATCCTCTACAGTTAAATTTTCCCTTTGGAATTCTCTGTACCACCTGAATATCGTTGTGCGATGTGGACAAACATCACCTAGTGCAAGAGTCATTTCTTCGAAGCACTGGTCTATGTTTAAAGTACGCACGAAATTATAACGCAAAACTGCCCTTATCTCATTTCGTGACCACGATGCCATCGCAAGCACTTTACACTCTCACTGCTAATGAATAACTGAGTCCATCGACATGGCGCGGCAGCTATTATGCACATATGAACGTGTCTCATCATGCAGCAACAAGCAGCTTCCTATAATTTATTGTTGCCTCATATTGCAAAACTTTCCTAGTACCCTTTGTAAGATTAAAATGAATTTTAGTATAGATTGCAAACATTAATCGACAATAAAAAATGGCGAGTACCAAGTTGGCACCAATAATAGTTTTCTACCTGATATCTAATTATAATCCGATAGATAATTCTAGCACCACATTACCCGCTCATAAAAAGATTATACTCGTAATAGTATATTTGGTCAGTATTTCTGAAATTCTAAAACAACAAATGCAATAGTAATATCTTGTCCTTACCCGAGTGTTGTTGAATTTGTGAAATTATAGAAAGGCATTTAGTGTAAAGTATCCACGGAAAAAAATTTTTACTAGCTAATTTTTCGTGTTATTCCAAAAAATCTACTAATTGTACCGCTAAAACCTTTACACTTGGTGTTGATAATCTTGTCATCAGAAGTTACCTTTTACATAATTACAAAATGTAGGAGAGTAAATTGAACGGGAAAACTATATCCAGTACATGTAAACGTAAGGCATAAAGAGACGTTTCAGAAAAACTTTCAAAAGTTATTTGATGTGAACTCGGAAAGAATCTACTTGGGACGATTGCTACATACGTGGGATGTCTTTTAAGATTTACATAGTGGGATGTAGAGAGCGCCACTAATCAAGTGTTATTACTAAAAATTAACCACGGTCTTTAGTTAACCTAAACCCTACAATTTCTCGTTGGTATGGAGAATTCAAACATGGACGGATTAGTTTCAGCGACGATCCCAGAGAAGGTTTACCAAAAACGGCAGTCACTCAGGAAAACGTCGATGCTGTGCGCAAGATCATCAACGAAGATCGACATGTGATACTCAATGACCTCAATTCTAAAATTTTGCAGAAAGAATTGTATGTAAAAAAATTAGTTTCCCCTTGGATACTGCATCTGTTGACCGAAGAACAGAAAGCAGCTATAATAAATTGGTGCCAAAAAACTTTAGATCACTTCAACGCCGGAAACTCTAAAAACGTGTACAACATTGTCAGCGGTGAATCTTGGATTTACTCATACGAGCTAGAAAATAAACGCCGGTTGTCTGTTTGGGTGTTCCAAGCTGAAGAAAAGCCGACAAAAATCATCCGTTCTCGAAGAGTTTCCAAAAAAATGGTTGTGACGTTTATCTCGAAAGCAAGTCATGTAGCAACAATTTCTCTACAAGATCAAAGAACTGTTACTACCAATTGGTATACAACCATTTGTTTGCCGCAAGTCATAGCGGAACTTCGAAAAACCACTCCGAAGGACGAATCATCCTCCACCAAGACAAACAAGTTCGCGCATAGCACGCAAGACAATTCAATTTTTAGCGCAACAAAACGTCGAATTGTTAGACCATCTTCCGTACAGTCTGAACATAAATCCTAACGATTTCTTTAGATTTCCGAGAATTACGTTCGAACTCCGTGATCAAAGGTTCCAATCGTCAGAAGGAGCATTCGATGCCTTCGAAAACGCAATTTTGACTGTACCAACAAACGACTGGAACAATTGCTTCCAGAGTTGTTTCGAGCGCATGCAAAAGTGAATTAATCTTCGTGGAGAATACTTCGAAAAATAATGAAGTCTTTAAAAGGCATCTACTATTTTATTATAGTTTCATATGCAAAACTTAAAAGACACCCCACAGACAATGGACGTAAATACCATCAGAAGAAATATGCAGTATTCCAGAATAAACTTCTGCTAAGACTGTTACATGAAAATGTAACTGAAATTCTAGAAATTTTCAATAGTTATAATGCAAAAACAAACAAGAATGAAAGTTTCGTTTATATCTATAGCCTAAATGATATTGAGTTTTCGCGCAAAACAAAAATTCGCAGTGCGTGTGGGATGGATTACATACATGGATGGAAGGTTTTCATATTGTACAAAATATTCAATTACTTGCCTTCCATGAGCTTAATAATGGCCATTTTATTCCTTTGGTTTTTTCGTAACCTACGCAATAAACGCAGTGAAACGTTTATCAAGTTATTCGCGATGTTGACTTCAGAAATTTTCAAACGGTGTTCCTGCCGATTTCAACTTACCGAAGCGTTCATAGATTTTGAAACTGCTATTCATATGGCAGTGCGTAATACACAACCAACAACAAAAGTAAATGGATGCCACTTTCATTTACATCAAGAACGGTACTGCAAAATCCAAAGTTAGGGACTAAGTAGAGAATTCAAAAACAAAAATTCTGAAATATACTGGTAACTATGGTTGAAACATACTTTTAGGGGTAATATATTTGAGTCCCCACGAAGTTGGTGACTATTGTGTTTAGCGAAGAACCCCACCACGCAGATATTGACAAATACGCAAGGTAATTTATTGGAGACATGTACCTACTTATATATCGGTAGAGATTAAAAATTTCCTTAAAAAATGTGAACTAATGCAACTCCATCATTAATTAACACAACAAATTCTTCGGAAACATTTCATTCAGATGTCAACGGATCATGTTATGCAACGCACCCGTCTATTTATATATTTATTGAGAAACTCAAGGAGTTTCAAATTGATACGCACGTTAAACCTCAATTTTCATATTCCGGTGAAAATGCTAAGAAGATCAAAATCAAACTGGACACTTTAACGGATTATAAAAGTTACAAGATTACATTTCGTTAAGTGAAATCAACAAACATTCAATCAATACAAATATTTCCAAATGTTTCTATTTTATTATATACTAGCTGTACTAAAATAAATTTGGAAAGACATTACACAAATATTCAATTCATTTTGAGTCATTTTATTGATTTTGTTCATTTTGAAAAAATTGTGACATTGCAGCGTTTCAGAAGTGCTGTGGGATACACAATATTTCTTGTTTTTCCATCTGGTGCGTAAACGAATAAATCAGAAGGTTTTCCGACGCGTGAGCAGGCCACATAGAGCTGCCCATGTGAGAAGCATGGATTCTCCAAATTTAATCCACACACTTGCAACGATTGGCCTTGTGCTTTGTTGATAGTCATTGTGAAAGCGAGTCGTACCGGGAACTGCAAACGTTTGAATTCGAATGGCATATCTGTCGGGATCATTGGGATACGTGGCAACTGTACGTCTTCACCTTTAAATTTTCCAGTCAAAATTGTTGCCTCGATAATATTGTTAATCATTTTCTAGACTGAGAGTCTGGTTCCGTTGCAAAGTCGTGGTGGAATTATGTTTCGAAGAAGAATGATGGGTACGCCAATTTTCAATGTTAGAACGTGCGGTGGCATGCCTGGCAAATCAAGCGAATTCAAGAATTCAGTTGGATAGTTGAAAACTTCGTCTTGATTCACCGCAGTATCGATGGACTTCTTCTATGTTGTCGTTTCACCGGGCATTCCATTCTGAATGGTGAAGTTGATGGTATTGACATCGATGTTTTTGGCCGCTAATATAGCACGCGTGCTGAGCCACTGATGATTTTTGTAGTTCTGTGCAATGTTTGGGAAAACTTTTTGCATTAATTCGTCTATGCTTTCTGTGATCTTACAGAAGTTTGCTGGCAAGGTGATACATTCGTAGATTCATCAATTTGCATTCGCCCATTTCCAATATCTGTTAATTGTTTTGCAAAATTTCCAATTGGAATGGCAGTGGCGCCATCTGTCGAAAATTGTTCGTACTAACTTAGAAACCTTTGTGGGCTCATGCACAACAACTTTGCTAAAGATCATCACATGATCAAATGCATAGTTTACGATTCTATAAAGGACATACAGACAAACATTCATTTTTTTTTATATCTTTATTTAATATGTAATTATGTAGAATTTTTTTTTATTGGAAGTAAGCGAGGTAAGGTGTTTTTATAATGAATTTGTATACTTCTTTTACACATGTTTAAATTGGTTAAAAATAGAACAAATCGTCGTAGTTAATATTTACATTAACCTTTCAACTAATTCGCGAGAGTTATAATTACGTATACAATTTTAACAACGTGTGTTAAATAAAAAATTGCTTTACTTATTTTAGCAAACAGGATATTGTATATTGCATATTTCATCAGTATATCGCTGCGTCGATACCTGTTAAACGGTAAGTTCACCCATTTTTATTCATCGGTGCCCGCTTCGCTTATGAGATTAAAAGATTAAAAACTTCAGGTACATTACCCAAATTTTAAAGATATTACTGAAGGAATATCCAATTATGAAAAATTATCGACGGATTAAATATTAACTATGGTATAGTAAACAAAGTTAAAATGTTAAGTTCCTCATAAATATTACTAAAAAGCTAGATCGATTAAATATGTGGCAAGTTCTTTAACTATAACGCGTTTGAAAACACGACTTGCTCGAAATACTATTTGGTAGGCTTAACGAATACACATTTTCCTTTGCTAACTTCACGTTTTAACAAGCCTCAAATCAAAACTATCCAGAATCTCCGACATAATGCTTTTAGAATATTTAAAAGAAGTAGAAACACATTAGAATTACTATAAGTCCTTACACAACTTAACAGCAAATGCTATTCCATGCGAAAAACGAAAATATTTGAAACATAGAACAAGAACATCTTCGACGAATAGTAAGAATAAATTGAAATTACTATGAAGACTTAATATTATCAGTAAGCGCAACCCAGAAATCTCGGGACACTTAAAAAAGGAAAATGCCATTGACATTGTTACGCTTCGCATATATAAATATTTTTTTTAAATCATGTTCTTAAATTTAAGTTATTTCAATTTAAATACAATTCGATTTTGTATTCATAAATTATTATTTAGACATTCTCTGTGTTGTATTCAGATGCAAAACCTTTTTGTTTTCGTCATATACAATCGGGCTATAGTAAAATTAACCATCATCGTTTTCCGTCTTTTTTTGAAATAATTTCAGTAATTTTCCACTGACTCACATTTAATATTAATTCTATTTTATTGATTTCTAGATGCAATTAGAGATTCAAATATTAATCTTTCTTTTTCCACACAGAATATACGTCTATTATTCCGTCTTATATTTATATTACGATTTTAATTTTTCCTAATTTTTTTTGACGTGCCTAAATTCTGCCGTGCTGCTCGTTGGTTAGTTCAAATATGACCAGTCCCATGCCTTTCAGTTTACCGCCACTTTTCTTAAAAGCCCCAGCTTGTAAGTAAAAAACATACTCTTCTACTTCAGCCATAACCAAGCCTATACACATTCTTTCCCCCACGTATTTACCAGATCTGCCTCCCGGCAACTTTGGTCTCTTCCCGAAAGCAAAACTGCAGCGTAAAGACCAACGTTTTAATAGCATTAAATAAATTCAGAGGAATCGCAATCAGAACTCAACTCGTTCACAGAAAACGATTTCCTGAATATATTCCAAAACTAGAAGAAGCACTGCGATAGATACGTAGCTGCGCCAGGAGACTACTTCGAAGGTACCAGCAACTGCCAGGAATATAAATTAAGTTTCGAATTTTTATAGTATCAGTCCAGGAACATCTGTATCGCACCTCATTTATTATCGAAATTAACATATTACTGCCCAAACAGTCTGAATTTTGGAAATATTTTTGGTGCAATATGGCCCTATTAAACATAATTGAAGATATAATTAAGGGGTAATACGGAAAAATTAACTATAATGTGCTTTGTTACCAGTTTAGTGGAATGAATACATCCTTGTTCTGTCATTCATACATTACTGTGTTTGTACGACAGAGAGAGACAACATTTTTTCATTATTTTACAACAGCCTGCAAAGAATCGTTCGTTAGTAACACAATTTTACGTGATGAAAGGTGAATTCCTTAAAACGCATAGTAAACAAGTTGTTGTGAACAGATCGATTGTATTGGGTTGGCAACTAAGTACTTTCGGTTTTTACTGATAGAGAGCGTTGCTTTATCTTTGTATAACGTATGTTAGTGCTGTACTTTACCGTTTGTCGCGTGATACTAGTCACATTGACATAACTTCAGAAGCAAGTAGTGCGTGATTTTTATTAAAGCTATTAGTTGTGGGTTAATTTTAAATGGAGTGCAGAAACGAACATTTTCGACATATTTTACTATTTTATTTCCGTAAAGGAAAGAAAGCTGCTGCGGCTCACAAAAAGATATGTGAAGTTTATGGTGCTAATTGCTTAACAGAGCGCACGTGTCAGAATTGGTATAAAAAACTCCGTTCTGGAGATTTTTCCCTCAAAGATGAGCAACGTTCTGGTCGGCCTACTGAAGTTGATGATGACCAAATCAAAGTCATAATTGAAGAGGATCGTCATATAACTGTTCGAGAGGTTGCGGAGTATGTACATGTATCGCACACAACAATTGACATTTAAAATGTCTTGGGCTAGTTAAGAAGCTTGATATTTGGGTACCTCAGGTATTGAAAGAAATTCATTTAACACAAAGAATCAACTTTTGCGATATGCACCTTAGACGAAATGAAACCGACCCTTTCTTAAAAAGAATCATCACTGGTGATGAAAAATGGGTCCTGTACAGTAACATAGTTCGAAAACGATCATGGAGCAAACACGATAAACCAACTCAAACCACATCGAAAGCTGAATTGCATCCAAAAAAGATCATGCTGTCAGTTTGGTGGGATTACAAAGGTGTTTTGTTTTTGGAGCTGCTTCCAAGGAACCAAACTAACATTTCTGATGTTTACTTTCAAAAATTAAAAAAACTGTATGAAGAAATCAAAGAAAAACGGCCAGAATTGTCAAATCGGAAAGGTGTAGTTTTCCACCAAGATAATGCAAGGCCATCTTTGGCAACTCGTAGGAAACTATTGGAGCTTGGCTGGGCCCATACAGCCCTGATCTAGCACCATCTGATTACCATTTATTTCGAAGTTTGCAGAATTCTTTGAATGGTAAAACTTTCACAAATGACGATGACCTTCACTCGCACCTGATTCAGTCTTTTGCTGATAAGGACCAGAAATTTTATGAGCGCGGAATCATGCAGCTGAAAGAAAACGTCATTGAGCAAAATGGAAAATATATAATTGATTAAAAACTATTCTTTGTTCAAAAAAAAAGTGTTTTATTTTATACTACAAAACCGAAAGTACTTAGTCGCCAACCCAATATAAATGAAACACTCACCTATTTACAGTCACTCCAAATAGAAACAGTTGGTATGAAGTTAAAGAGGTTACTAATCATTTTATACGTTGGGAATCTCTTTTTAATCTCAGTAAAGATTTCATTATGATTGGAGATTCTCAAGCCTTCTTAACCTCTTATTATGTAGGTAGGCCAATAAGAAGCAAATTTAAAGAAGTACAGATGAATGAGATGTAACTAGAGACGAAATTAAAACGAATGCTTGTTTACTACATCGGTACTTTTCTTTTTAGTATCTGAAGAAAAAGATGTATTTCGTTAAATCAAGACAAAAGTACATAGATAGAAATTTTTATTACATGGAATGTTTTTAAAAAAATCGCAAAATCAAGAATTATGTTTATTTAGAATTCATTATATAAACGTTCGACTGTATTTATAGGAATCGACACTGTTATCAAAAAAAACTTTTTTAAGCAGAAGTTGTACTACGCATCACTAAAAGATTGTTTCCATATACGAAAATTGCTAATCTCTTTTTATAAACACGTCAATTTTAATATACCGAGGTTCTACATATTGACAAGTTTCGAATTCTGTATAAAAATAAATCTTGGAAGGAAGATCGACTCTATACATCCTAACTTAATACGGAAATGGATGAATATCCGATTAGGTGTGAAGTGAAGTGTACTTTAAATTTCAGACGCTCGTGACATTCCCAAAATTATATAAGTGGATATATAGCTTCCTCGTAAAATTTGAATAAAAGTTTCTAAAGTGATAGGGATTTAATAGGGAACTTGCAACCACGAAAGAACACGAGGCCTTATTTATTTTTTCTAAATATTTATAAATATGCACTGTATTAATAATAATAATAATATTCTTTATTGCCCAACAGAACAAGCCATTTACAGAACAAAATCCAATACAGTAAGTACAGTAAAGTTAAAAAAATAGAAGCTGAAGTGTACCAACACCCGATTCAAGGGATTATTTCCCAAAAAAAGGGATCAGAACACATCCTGTTAGCCTTCCTGCATATATGAGCTAGCAGTGCCGCCAGGAGAACATTAGTCCTAGCTCTCGGAGTAAAAAACAAGTCGCGAGATCTAATGGCCTGAGATGGCACTAGGAAATAAACCTGAGCCAACAATGATGGGGTATTCACACCACTATTAACCAAGTTAATAAGGAACTTGGCAACTTGGAACTTGTATTATATAGGGTAGTTAATTAAAAGTGTGTTCGGGTTAATTTACAAAATATTTATTAAAAAAAATTTCAAATACGTGAGTACGTTTTATTCCATCACATTAAAGACCTTATTGTATCAATAATATGTCCAATCATATGTCCTGGCATCTCCAAGGCATGCTCTCGACCAAGTTGACGGTGTATTCATTCGGCAAGGATCTATAAATGTAACGAATTTCCCATATTAACTTTCAAAGTGAACACTTTTCTTCCTCGAAGCTTATACCTGATATTTACCAATACATCCTCAATCGGATTTTCATTAGGAAACGGCCAAAGAAGTGTAATGATACCAGACTGTTCTTTCTACTCGGCGTGATATTTGGGAGTCATTGTTCTCCTGCAGGATCCAGTCCTCGTTCCTCTTGATGAACCAACGTTCGACAATTGATAACATAGATTTCTTATAAATCTCGAACATTTTCTGAGTATTCAGAATTGTAGGTAAACAGTTAAAAAGCTCCGAAATCGAGATTTGGCAAGCAACCTCAAAATTGCACTTTTACTGTATGGTTAAGGGTTCGCTGTACCAACTTCTTGGTTGAGATCGACCAGACTCGTGGGCCAACAAAATATCTCCAAGCAAAAGCTTCGTCCGTAAAAATTACATTGCTTAAGTCTCGGTCATCGTTTCGTCACGTGATTTTCACAACAAAGATTTCTTCACTAAACTATACAATTTGAGTATATGACCATGTAGATGAATTCGAATAGCTACGTGCGATATATGTGCAACTTTCTGTTCCAATTTTGCTGCTCCTTGATGCAATAATAAGCCAGAGTTGCGCGAAAACAAGTTCATAATCTGTTTTTCGACATTTCCTATCGAGACACCCTCTGGAAAGTCATCAGCACTTAGTGTCACCTTATATAGTACCCTCTTACTGACGAATGACTTCGACTAGCTTACGCACTTAGCAGCCGCTGTATGAAACATATTCAGATGTTTCGGGCGGGTACAGAGGAACACAAACTCGTGCACGCCACTCATGGTGCTTTGTGTGTTTCTCTGTTAAGAATTTAAAGTCAACGTATCTTTCGTGACAATGCATCAGGGACAAAGATTCCCTCTATTGACTCGCGAAAGAATTAGAGCGATACTTTTTACCAACTTCTAGGTATGCCGAACATACTCTTACTTAACTGATGATAAAAAGATAAAGTTAAGTAAAGAATTATATTGTGTCAAATAAATACTATAAATTAGTTTATAATAGTATTCGGTGATGAAACCACGTTTCTAGCACTGCTACTTGACTTG
This sequence comes from Dermolepida albohirtum, assembly GCA_031893035.1. Taxonomy (NCBI): domain Eukaryota; kingdom Metazoa; phylum Arthropoda; class Insecta; order Coleoptera; family Scarabaeidae; genus Dermolepida; species Dermolepida albohirtum. The sequence continues at coordinate 694,828 of JAVIWB010005397.1, forward strand.
TGACGTAAGCGAATCAAACAGCAATATCAGAGACGCGGTTCTACCTGAAAACTTGGTAGAAACTTAAGACAACAGCAGCGGAAATTCACAAGGCAAATTAAATATTTAAAATTGTTAAAGAACTAGTGTGAAAGGTACGTATTTTTTTAATCGTAAATGGTGCTAATGTGCTTTATTGTCGCATAAAATTATATTTCAAAATTTTCTATTGAAAATAGATCTCATCATTTTGACCAGAAACAATTGTAAAATTATTCACATCGGCATGAAGAGCAGAATTGTTCATATTTATCTCCAGTAAACAGCCAAGAGTTAGAACAGAATAACTGCATTAATACTAACAGATCTACAAACAACCCTCAATGTAATAACTGCATATGTACATACAACATCATTTGGACAATACAGAAAACCAATTCAATTTCAACAAATATTACAACAAAGTTTTAGCGCGATCTGTCTACCAGTTTGTTTTTATTTTAGTCAACATAAATGTGCATCATAATTTTTCAAGTAAATAAAAATATCGAACAAAGGACCTGCCTTAAATTTTGTGCGCCAATCAAATTTATCGTGCTGAATCGTTGAAAGTTTACCGAAAATACGATCATATTTACAGAGAGCCGAAAGAAGTGCTTTACTGTTACTTCATGTATCGGTTCTCGGCTCATATTTGTTTTAAAATGAATGCGCTATTCTGTGTTTGTGTTTTGTGAACATGGAAGCCGAATAAATTATATAGTGCTGACTATTTGTTTGATCGCAAACTTTTTATTTCATGTACATAAATTGATATGTATGCACACTATATAATAACAAATGGTTCTATTGAAAGCATCTTTACAAAGATACAGTCGATTGAATGAACTATCTTGCCCGTCACTTGTGCAAACAAAGCATTCAAAGATGGTCGAACTCAACCAATTAGTAGAGGACTTATCTTTTTCCAGCCAATATCCAATGTCTTTAATAAACGAAAATATTGTGAAGAAAACGGTAATGGATAATTGTCATTTAAGTTTAAGAGAATTGACTCAGTATCCGAACTCTACTCACGATTTCGTTCGTATCATTTGTTACTTTAGGCATGAGACGCATCCCAGTTTGTTCCAAAAGAGTTAAATTTTCTTTAAAAAACACAAGTTGATGAAGATATTCTCAAATGAACCAATTTAGATCAAACACTCATATAATACATCAGAATGGATGTCAAAACGTGGATTTGCGAGTCTAATACACAAACCAATCAATAAAATTCGAAATGGTTTCGAAAATTATTGATACTTAAAAAACTACGTTAAAGTTCTTTAACTAGCGTGCTATTGTCCACTTGTAATTCCTTTGGGAAAGGTAGGCTAATAATAAATAATATTATCCAGACGTTATAAACGAACAAAACAGTTTTGTAGAGTAACAATTCTTCGATTTTACACCACATTAATACACGATCTCACACGTCGAGTTTTATACTCGAATTTTTTATCAAAATTTCGGCTCGTGGTTTTTTCCTGTTCCGAAATCCAAATTACTATACTTCGTAATAAACGTTTTAAATATAATATATTGAAGCCATAAAATTGAATTTGCAAAAGGATCTGAAAGCCATACCGGAGTTTGCATATATAAAGTGTTTCGACGACTGTATCGTTTGTTGCTATAAGTGTACCTCATCAAATAAGGCTTATTTGAAAGATGATAAAATAAATTTGGATTCTTTTTTCGTTACACAACCAGCAATCAAATTACAATAATTTTATGGGCTAATGAGTTGATTTACGAGCTATACTGCTCTATAATGACATGATGGAGTCTCTTCCAATGATGAATCCTCTTCGTGCCTCTTGAAAGTTTACTGGTCACCTTCTTTTTACCCTTCTATGGTATCATAGTTCTAGATCTTATGATAATTTTTCAGCTTACCACGAAGCTTTATACTTGTCGTTTTTTATCACATCTTTGATAAATGACACTTATGTCTTAGTCTTCATGAAGAATTCGGTTTGATATACACAAAGGCGAATCGAGTCAGATACCATCCATAATGTTTTTGACCCTCTATTATGGCTTCACCGTGTATACTGAAACATCTCCATAGATCTATTTCGTATATCTATATTGTTTTGATAGGTTTTTGTGGTTTATGGTTTTGTATAAACGAATTTAGATATTCAAATCAATATTTTGTGGTTTTTGTTAGAAGCAAGTGCCTGTTGTCTTACTTACTGATAGCTCAGAGATAAGTTACTGCTTAATCACACCAGGGGTTTCGGAATCGAGTTACCCGAGAAGATTTTTCTTGGTTTTCCTTTTAGTTTAAGTACATTTTAGCCACCAATAATCCTAATTTGCACCACAAACGCTCTCATAATAATAACTCATAGCCTGCCAATGACTTCTGTAATTGTCGTCAAGCTGTTCGAAGACGTAAAGCATAGATTGTTATTATTGAACAGTTAATAACATTTATTTAAAACCTCAATTTTAACAACCAACATTTGTTTGACCGAATGTAAATTAATTCCATCAAAATGTGAATTCGAATTTTGTATTTGGAGATCAAAGCGATAGCAAATAAATTATCTTATATATAAAAAACATTTGATGAAAACAAAATACAAAAAAAGTAGATGGAATTAATTTACATAATTTAACATTCAACAGTTTCGTTTTCAACTAATATTTATTCAACTACATTTTTCTGAGTTATAAGGCATGAAAAGTTAGTTACTTTTTTTCTCGTTGCGATTAACCCAAAATTCTCGCATAGCGATTATCGGACAAGGTTTATACCAGCTTTTTGCAATCGTTATAAAAGAAAATTGCTCCGAGGACATTAATCTCGAATAAAAATTGGAATTTCTAATTAAGGGAAGAAATGCATACTAATGCTGGAAACGTCCATGCATATCTATGATATTTTTTTAAATTGAGTCCATTAAATTCTCAAAGTAGTTTGGTGAACTAACATACCATTTTTACTTTTTGCATTTAAATACAATATATTGGGTTGGCAACTAAGTACTTTCGGTTTTGTAGTATAAAATAAAACACTTTTTTTTAAACAAAAAATAGTTTTTAATCAATTATATATTTTCCATTTTGCTCAATGACCTTTTGCCATCTTTCTCTCAGATGCATGATTCCGCGCTCATAAAATTTCTGGTCCTTATCAGCAAAAAAGTGAACCAGGTGCGAGTGAAGGTCATCGTCATTTGTGAAAGTTTTACCATTCAAAGAATTCTGCAAACTTCGAAATAAATGGTAATCAGATGGTGCTAGATCAGGGCTATATGGGGGATGTGGCATCACTTCCCAGCCAAGCTCCAATAGTTTCCCACGAGTTGCCAAAGATGTGTGAGGCCTTGCATTATCTTGGTGGAAAACTACACCTTTCCGATTTGACAATTCTAGCCGTTTTTCTTTGATTGCTTCATCCAGTTTTATTAATTGTTGACAGTAAACATCAGAATTGATCGTTTGGTTCCTTAGAAGCAGCTCAAAAAACACAACACCTTTGTAATCCCACCAAACTGACAGCATGATCTTTTTTGGATGCAATTCAGCTTTCGATGTGGTTTGAGCTGTATCGTGTTTGCTCTATGATCGTTTTCGAACTATGTTACTGTACAGGACCCATTTTTCATCACCAGTGATGATTCTTTTTAAGAAAGGGTCGGTTTCATTTCGTCTAAGGTGCATATCGCAAAAGTTGATTCTTTGTGTTAAATGAATTTCTTTCAATTCGTGAGGTACCAAACTATCAAGCTTCTTAACTAGCCCAAGACATTTTAAATGTTCTTCAATTGTTGTGTGCGATACATGTAGCCTCTCCGCAACCTCTCGAACAGTTATATGACGACCCTCTTCAATTATGACTTTGATTTGGTCATCATCAACTTCAGTAGGCCGACCAGAACGTTGCTCAACTTTGAGGGAAAAATCTCCAGAACGGAATTTTTTATACCAATTCTGACACGTGCGCTCTGTTAAACAATTAGCACCATAAACTTCACATATCTTTTTGTGAGCCGCAGCAGCTTTCTTTCCTTTACGGAAATAAAACAGTAAAATATGTCGAAAATGTACGTTTCTGCACTCCATTGAAAATTAACCCACAACTAATAGCTTTAATAAAAATCACGCACTACTTGCTTCTGAAGTTATATCAATGTGACTAGTATCACGCGACAAACGGTAAAGTGCAGCACTAACATACGTTATACAAGAAAATAAAGGAACGCTCTCTATCAGTAAAAACCGAAAGTACTTAGTTGCCAACCCAATACTTTTGTGTCATTTCTAATTACGATAATGTTTTTTAATTATTTACTAAAACTTACAACATTATTAGAGATAATAATAGTAATCCATGCCTTCCCCCAACAACTTAACGCCAATTACAAGAGGCTTTGACAAACCATGAATTATTATGACGCGCACGCTCGTGGTTCAACTTCAGATATTTATCTGTCGATATTCACTTAAACTAGATAAGAAAACCACGAAAAGCCTTACCAGGTAGTAGGCCATCGGACTCGAACCAGAGATTCGCGACCTATTAGCCCAGTGACTTACCACTAAGCTATCAACGAGCTAAATTATCTTAAATTAGCGTAGTAGATCTGAATTCATTTTTAGAAAAGAGATTTAGAATATTTTTTTTTTTTTTTAATTTTAAATTTGATATTACAATCTGATCGTCACCGATCAATGAGCAATTTTTTGTCTATCCTAACTTACTAAATACAATCTTAAAACTAAGAGTCTTACTCAGTAGTAATCTCTTAGCCCCTAATACAATTGACACCAACACAGACGTGTAAACTACGCACTATACTCTGCTTTGCACTGGCACTTAACTAATGAACCAACTCAAAGGGCTTCGTCCTTTTGAGTCTTCTTGTCTGGTAGGTGTTGTCGAGGAGCTGGATGGCCTTTACATTCACATGGTCTAGGAGCCGTTGTTCGTGGTTCGTGGTTCTTAGCAAACTTGGTGATTGTCTGGCTAACAGTTTCCATCTCCAGGTCCCGATGGAGATCACTATTTAGAATATGAAGTTATTTTATCTGCAACTGCAGCAGCAAATTCATGTAACGAATCTTTATTTGTTATCTCTTCTTCACCTTGATTTAAATATTCGTTAAAATCATTTGCCATCATTCTTTTAAAATATATGTCTTAGACATACTTTGCCAAATTATTAGCGGTGTCATCACTTTGTCTTCATTTGATATCTGCAGTAAAGTCTACCCATATTTTTCCCCAAATCCCTTTTAAACAACTGGATTTAAGTTCTGTCTATACCAGTTCAATATTTTCCAGATTTTCTTTCAAACAATAACTTCAAAGCTCATGCACGGCAACATCTATTACCCATTCTTGGAATTGAGTTGCTGTCATCCATTATTTTTACTACGTCATCAATGAACTGATAACAACTGCGTCGGTTCGTTCTTGACTAAATTTTGGCGAGTAAGTATGTACATATTATGCAAGGAGTTTTAAGTTGATAATTATCTGTAGTGTTAGTTTCGTGAACCAGGGTTAACCTATCTTCACTTACCTTCAAATCAGTCACGTTTTCTTGTGATACGTTAAAAACTCCTAGGGTACAATTTCCAGTAAAAACATGTTCCATCTGTGTTAAAACTCTAATTAGAATATTCACCATGTATAATCATTTTCAAATTTTTCGCATCTTCTCTAAATGCTTCCCTCTTTAATGTATAATTGTGCAGTTCTTAATTTAAGTTTTTGGCCCCAACTTGGAGTTGCGCGAAATATTTCGATTGTGTATGTTCTCGTTTAGATTTTAATTCCTCAAATAACCCTTTCCAATAGTACAAGGTGTTTCGAAAAGAATATACGTATTTCGAATGCATATATTCATTAAACTTTAAGACATACGAATATGAAACTTTACACACATATTTGCGAACCTCGCAAGTTCAGATTACAGATGTTCAATATGTCCTCCATCACGAACAATACACGAACAATATCACATCGATACTCAAATTCCTCCCACACTCGGGCAAGCATGTCTTTCGTCACTGATGTTATGGCAGTACGGATCGGGTTCTTCATCTCTTCCAGGTTCTGTGGAAGTTGTGATACATAAACGTTGTCTCTAACGAGTCCCCACAGAAAGAAGTCCCAGGGTATCAAATCCGGTGATCGTGGAGCCCAACTGAGACTTGACGACCAATCTAACGGTTCGCTAGAGTTTCATTCGGATATTCACGCACTTGGCGACTTCAGTGAGGGGGTGCCCCGTCTTGTTGAAAAATGAAGTTGTCTTCGTGCAGCCTCGGAAACAACCAGTGTTGTAACATAGCGAGATACTGCTGGCCGTTAAACGTGTTTCCGTCAAAGAAGAATGGGTCGTAAACAGATGATAGGGATATGGCACAAAACACATTGATTTTAGGCGAATCTCGTACATGTTTAGTGGCTGGATGTGGGTTCTGTAGAGCCCAAATTCGAATATTGTGTTTGTTTACCAGACTACTAACATGGAAAGTCGCTTCATCACTGAACACGATGCGTTGTGCGAAAGTGTCATCGTTGTCAATAGCATCACGAATCTCGTTAAAAAATGCCACACGTTTCCATTTGTCATCAGGACGCAGAGCTTGCAACAGCTGTAACTTGCACGGCTTCTTAACCAACCGACGTCTCAAAACACGCCAAATTGTTGTTATAGGCAGTTGTAACTCCCGATTGGCACGACGAGCTGATTTTCAAGGCTTACGTTGGAAAGCAGTTTGAATTCGTGCAACATTTTCTTCAGAAACACGAGGGCGGCCACGATTCTTTACTTTACATACACATCGTGTATCTACAAACTGTCGATACCATCTGCGAATGTTCCACCCATTCGGAGGATCAATTTGGTAGTTCAACCTGAAACGTCTTTGCTCTTTAATCACGGAATTGCACTTCGCAAACTCGAGAACACAAAATAATTTCTGCTGCGGAGTAGCCATTTTAAACATATAACGGTTACTAAGAAAAACAGGCGACAACTGACGTCCAACGGCTGTTAAATAAACTAGACTATGTATTCGTTTCTCCAATAGTCGAGCTTAGGCGCAGCGATCGAGATTTTGGACAAAATAATACTTTGTAATACGTATATTCTTTTTGAAACACGCTGTATTTTGCGTTGATTTTGTTCTGTTCTACAAATAAAGAAGAGAGGTAGGTAAGTTTTCATAATTTGTTTTCCATAAACGCAACTGTAGATCGATCGAAAGTAATAAATAAATTACAAACTCCTGTATTTATCATAAATTTTACTACCTTTTTGACTAAAATTCAAAGTATACTAATAAAATAAAATTAATTATTCAATGTAAACTTAAATTTAGTAGTTTTAATACTTAGCTTTTCAATAACAATGTATAAACTGTCACTATAACACGGTTAATGAAGTTAATAATGTCCCAATTGGTTTATAAATTGACATACGAATTAAGGTATATGTAACTAAAAACCAATGGAAATTTTTATCTAAATGAGAATTCGAGGGCGACCTCTGTATAGAAGATACAAAGTTTTTCAGTCACATTTGAAAGCACGCTTTAAAGATTGGTGTCCTTTTATCGATAAAAATATTAATTTTTTCTGGAAATATGTTTATACAATATTATGTTTAATGATTTATATCGTTTGTAATTCCATAACATTTCCTTTATACGACAAAATCAAATATCTATTATTAACAGCGTATATTTTGAAATCAACAAGATGTTTTACATAATTTCATAATATCAGAGCGAAGCGAAACCTAAGCAAATATTCACTGGGATTAACGAAAAAAAATTCGAGAGAAACGCAAAGCAAACAAAGAGTCTTCTTTTCGACACTACCACGACAATATATATTGAATGAAAGCGTAATTATAGAAGGATCGAATTGAATTTTCAATTCAAAAGAAAAATGGTGATTTATTTAATTTAAAATTACCCCCGAAGTTGTATTAACTCCCTATATCGCACACGAAAAGGCCTTTTTTGTGTTTGATTAAATTGCGAAGACAATTGCGTGAAATGTGTTTGACGTTTTATAATTAATACGAATGTAAAAAAAAAATTGATTTCGTTTATTATTTTATTGTTATTCAAGTATTTCCAACAATCCAACCATACATATTTATCAGATTTTTATTTTTATTTATACCAGAGCGTATTTATAACCATATACCATAAAATGCTACAATATTTCAAGATAAAATTTTATTTATTCAACAAAATCTCGTTCTAGGTTTTTTGGTTTAGGTTTTAGGTTTACACATTAACAGAACGTTCATGACTCAGTCCCTTAAAAACATATTTTACAACTCGATAACAAATACGCTTCACCATTTACCGAAAATCTTTTACCCTTCAAAACAGGTTTTTGAAGTTTGGGAGCAAATAATAGTCTGATGGTGCTAAATCCCAAAATTAAAGTGGGTAATCAGACAATTCAAAACCATTTCTCTACAGGGCATTCATCGACTTGTGAGCAGGACCATTGTCTTTTTAAAAAAACACCTTCGGCAAGTTTTCCACGGCGTTTTTCCTATGAATAATGTGAAAACACTTTCACGAGAAATGCACAAATCTTCTGCAATGCCCTAGAGCCATATTCGTTTTCTTCGATCTTCTAAAAGTCATATCGCGATCTTCCGGAGTGGTCACAGAAATCGATCTTCCGGAGCGATGCTCATCCTTAACATCTGATCTTCCTCTCTTTCGCAATCCAATTTGTAATAGTGGCCTATGAAAAATACTGATCACCTAAGGTTTCTGTCATATCAACAAAAACTTCTTTGACCAACAACCCATTACAAAATAAATACTTGATAATTGATGCTTTCTAGTTTCGGTCAGTTTCACCCGGGTTTTTCAAGTCCTAAATTTTTCATAAACATGACGTTTTTTCATAAATTCACTGTATTATTACAGTTGAACTTATGGATGTCAAACTTTGACAACTTATTTATAACATATCGTAATTGTAATCACAGTAACCATATTTAACTGCATCTACTAGAAGCTTTCCAGACCAACTTCCTTGTATGTTATACCCAACCTCACGAGAATAATATGTGCTTAGAAAATATCTCATCTCAGCGTATCAAATAGAGTCTATTTCTTTGATGATACGTTCTGTTACAATACGACTGGCGAACTATCATTTATTAATGTACAGTTATCAAGTTTTCATCTGTGTTCGAAGTAAATAATTTTTATATGTTTGTTCAAATGATAGAAATTGAGTTTCCAGAAGTAATTAAGTACCGAATTTCGTCAAATTTAACACAAAACTGAGAGAGTATCAGTTATTGTCACAGATGCTTCTTCGTTCTTAATAATAAAAAAGTAGAAGCGAAATTGCAACTTCGTTATACATCGATGATGCAAGTCTTGTACTATAGGCCATCTAAGCCAAAAGTTCACAATGCAATTAACATTGATCCTAGATGAAAGAACAAGATACGTTTTACATGAGAATCGGAAAAAAAAGCTCTCATCCAGTTAAGTGGCGCAGTTGCTATCAATCAACCAAAAACATCGAAGACTAAACATTTCAAAGCCAGGTTTTTGGGCTCTTCTTATGTTATTCCTCTGAATTTTTGCGCCAGTTCGTGACTGTCATTTAGATGTGGATATATTACTACATATTTGAGTTAAAACAACAACTTACTCAATGAATAGCAGTTGGTTCGAATACTCCAAAAGAAGTAAAATAATTTCATTGCCTGGGAAGGTGATAAGTTACTAGTTTTTGGAATATATTTGTTACATTTGTGAACTATTTTGGAGAAAGGAGAATTATCGTAGGGGAATATTATACAGCATTACTAGACAAGATAAACATATAAAACAAAAGCAAATGGTCACATAGAGCAAAGAAAAAGAAGTTCTTATTCATCCCTACAACGCACAAGTTCATTCGTCATTGATTATTCCCATGACTTTTACTTACTATGAAAAGAATAGCTAATTGGAAAAAAGTAACTGAATTTTAAGTCCATTTTATATAAAAAAAGCTTGAGCACTGTTAGCATAAGTGCGTAAAATTAAAAGTAACAGTGTACTCTCTTAATCAGTAACATTGAACAACTCTCCAGGTAACTAGCGACAGGAACTGATGGGAGGGCGAACGCATGCAGACACTACTGATAGCTTGTTTCATTTCATTGGCGAAAAAATGCTTAGCAAACGTGGATTGTTAACTACGACGGGTGCAAATAACTATAATTAAATGTGTTATTTGCAACATTTTTCCGCGTCTATCCAGTCTTCCCGGTAACTCTGTATGCTACTGCGGACCCGAAGATTTGTTCAACTTTAATGACTAAATATTTCAAATTAGGCTAATACTTCACTGTACCTTCGTATATTAAGCATTCGTGTTTAATCGTTGATAAATACACTGATTCCTCAATAATGATTTAAAATTCTCTATTGTAGGATTTACGAAATTTTAAAGCAATATTCACTACTTTATCAAATAAGAATTGCTTCGTTTAACTTCATTTTGCTATAACATATTGCTGAAGGGAATTTGTTCGTGACAAGAATGATACTGTAGATAATTGAGTAGCTTTGAGAGAACAAGAAAGAACTTATATCTTGTTGAAGTAAAAGCTACTACGGTACTCGTAAATGAGATGAAAATGTTGCATTAGAAATTTTTATAAACGGTAATAATACAATAGATGAATTTAAGGAAAAATTAAAGAAGTCTTACATTGTCAGTCTACATGTATATTACCCCTCACGGTTACAAAATAATTAAAAACTGCCACAGATTTGCTTTTAAAAAATATATTTGTTATCATAACATAAATCGATGGCATTAACATAAGAAGTAAGAAGAAATAAAAGGAGTTTTAATAACATTAAATATTGTTACTGGTTAGATCTTCTTTTTTGTAAAAATATTCATCCTTAGCTTCCTTTGTAAATAGAATGCATAGTGTACTCCAATACTACGTTTTCTATTTACAAATTTTTCTAGTACAGCGCTCGAAATATTGTTTTTTCCTCTTTGGATAATATTTCCCAAATGATTTGTCAAGGTTGGAAATACTTTTCTTGTTCGTCTATATATTATAGTTCATGCCATAATAACACTATGGGATTGACTTTTGCATTTACTAGAGGTGATGAAATTATGCCACTCTAAAATGTATAAGTATTAGACAGGAAATCAATGCAAAAACATTCATTAGCACTAGTATACTATGCAGCCCTATCTGAAAAAACATTAATCGTGTATCCAAAACCAATATGAAATTCAATTCCACCATCTGAACTATTACAGACACGGCGAAAATAGCCTCCTCCCAATGGTTTCCAATGCAGTACAACGTCAACATGGAAACACTCTTCTCCCAATGGTTTTCATTGCTGTATAAAATTATACAGACTGATTACTGAAAACAAGAACCCTCAATAAGACGATATCGCAGAATCTCCTCCTACCTTTTAATCCACGAAGATCCAGAAATCCATTCTGCGAACTTGTATTTAGCCTGACAATCAACAATTTTGAAGTACTCAATTTCTGCGAAAATGACTGGTGGTAGTCAAAATATGCTAACAATTCATGGCAAGTCACTTTTAGCACCAACACAGAAACAATGAATAACTCTTAAACAAGCAGAACATCGTAAATCTGAAGGTATGTTACGTAAGTGGGTATTTAGTAGTCTATTTCCCATGCAGATTACCAAAAACATTACGAAAGATTCTCCGCTTCGAACCTTCCCTAGTGATGTTACCGATCACTATAGAGTCGTGTCTAAGGCCGCTACTTGAATGAAACGATTTAACCTGCGCTTATAGTGTATCATTTGTTATATCTGCTTATGTTTGTCATACAGTGCACGTAATATTCTTTGATAAAATCCTTTCTGTGATTATATAAAAAATAGAATAAAAATGTGTAGTTATGAGCATCAAAGATGTTTTCATGATGCTACATCATCAAGGACCTTGTGTCTTTTGACGGGTCGACAAGCACTTTTCTTTATCCGGGTCCGAACACCAGTTATTATGGTCCTGCTTCATTTTTGTATATTTTCGAGTTGAAAATTATTTGTCGTTATTAACCCTATAAAGGCGTTATCAGAACGTGAAAAATGCAAAATTGGCGCACTTAAGTTGGTAGACTGTACAAACAAATAAATTGTACCAGAAGTTACTCAACATGCAAATGTAGTAATCCTTTCTTTTGACAGATAAGAGCAAAAACGGAAAAGATGGAATTAATTATGCCATACAGAAAGGTGGCGCACAATTTTACCTTAACAGCAAAGTTGATTGAATCTTACGTACGGAGAGGTTGCAACTCTCATCCAAGTGTATAATTAAAAAGTATCACCATTAAACGTCTAAAATTATACAGAAAACCTTCATTAACTGAAAATCATAAACAAAATTTACGATTTGCGCGAAAACATAGTGAATATTTTTGATGGATCATCTTTTTAGCGTCATGATATTAAAAAGAAAACTTGAACTTTACCTCATCGACAGAGTACTTTCAGAGCTGTAATAATTTGAGTTCTTTTCCTACAATAGAGAAGCAATAAGTGTGTATTAATGATTGAAGCAGACAGCATGCATCAAATTTTGAATAAGTTTATACAGCTACACTTGATTTCGATTATTAGCTTCCATGAGTTAATTATTTATGATATAAGAAAAAAATTGTTTGTTAAAATCAAATACAATACTCTTACTTTTGGAAATGCTAACTACCAATAGTTACAATTATTTATTTTAAAGTCATTGTTATGAAAAAAAGACAAGTAAACTTTCTTCAATAAGTTAATAACACAACTACAAATAATGTTCAAAATGGTGATCCTGATGCTGTATTAACCCATTCATGTTTTTAAACAAATACTGATATTCTTCCCATATTCTGAATCTCATGGTCTATTTAAATTATGCAATCTATTCCTGTAAATATTGTCTTGTAATTTTTCTAAACGAAAAGTAATATGGATGGATCAAATCGGCTCACCTAGGTGACTATCTACCTCAATTAATAATACCATCCTCATAAAACTCTGCTATAAATACTAACGTTTTCACGCAGTATGAGCTGAGGCGTCGCCTTATTGAAAAAATCCTCTTTTCAACTCATCTTCATGGAATTGTTCTACAAGTTTTAGCAAAACGAGTTAATACCATTCGAAATTAATCATATCAACTGTATATAGTGTAGGTCGACAAAAGCATGAGAGTTTTCCGCTGCCCGTGTTCTATAATTCTGGTACATAATCAGAAACCAAGCCCCTTATGAATCATTATTATTTATATTATCATTAAGCCACTTCTTCACTTAGATTATTCTTGGTTTAAAATCAATAGAATATAATCGATAGATTACAAAAACCTTATATAGATGCAGATTGAGGATTTTCTTTAGTGCTTTTGAACAAGTCGCGTTACATAATCCTACAAGGAACAAAAAACGAATTCAAAACGCACATACCTTGCATTCTTTGCTAGCATTCCTCTTTGTGCTGATACTTTCCTAATGACTTCTTTGAACTATCTTCCATACGTTGCTGGATGTCATCAACAAACGGTTGTGTAAGAAGATATGGTCTTCCTGGTGACTTTCGCTTACAGATACCTTTGTTTTAAAGTGATCCTACACTGTTCGTTTATGTTAAATGAGAGCAACAAACGCAATATGTGTATGGAGAGTATTAAATTGCTCAATACATGATTACAGAGAACAAATCCAACTTCATTTAGGATTTTGTCTGGTGCGTCTAAAATGAGTCATTAAGAAGAAGGAGTCTTGCTGAAACACCATTGCAAAATAATAAAACCCGTAATGGATGATAGTAGGCTGGAATTCTATATTAAATGTTATGCAAATTTGAAAATAATTGATTGTGAATATATAGGAAAATTAATACAGGGATGAAGAGACAAGCTAACGAAAGACAGACACATGCGACTATGTCAAAGGAGGGTAGGAACCAAGTGATTTGACAACATTATGACAAAATTCTCAGTCTTGCAAATAAATTTGCTAGATTTTACATAATATCAGCTTTAATCACTAGTAGACACCTCTGCTATTAACAAATGAGTGGATTCTGCAACAAGATAATCAAATATGACGTTATTTATACTTCGAAATCCACATACGACAAATAAATAATAATAACATACTATACCAGGAGTTCCCTAAGTATACACCAACCCGACCCGCCGTAAAAAGTAAACAGGGGCGCCGCGAGGCACTTCTCCGAACGCGAGCAGACATAGCGATCTGGAACATTCTAGAATGAATATTTTAAAACCTTCGAAGCAAATGGAAGTTTATAGAATATCTAAACAAGATCGTTCCTGTAGTTTGTAGAACTTTCTAGAAAGATATAAAACATTCGCGAAGCACATAGAATATTCCAAAAAAGTAAGGAACTTTCGTGATGTTTATAGAACTTTGTTGTAGAGTTATATAGTATTGTATATTGTCGATGTTTCACGAAAAAATAGGTTATTTCGATTTGTCGTTTTATGTTTTCGTAAAGCCGCAGGAAAATGGAAAGATTTTTATTAAATCAGTAAGTTGATAGTTCAAGTGAGAGTAATCAAGCATCGACAAGTGATGAGGTAGCAAAAAAAACGGAAATATCGTAAATACAATAATAACTACGAAGTTTGAATTTACTTCAGTAGAAGTAAGCAATATTGTTCTTAAAGACCTTCTGTTCTGCAAGAGCATTATTGTCAACGCAAAAACTCAAGGCCTATTTGAGATGCTTGACACGTTTATAACCGACAATAATTTGGATAAAAAAACTGCATCGGTATGTGTACTGATGAAGCTCAATCATTTTCTAGCTTCTGCGGAGGATTGCAGGCGCTTATTACCAGCAAAACACCACATGCTATGTGAACCCATTATATCATCTATAGGGAAGTACTTACATCAATGTCGAGGAGCTCCCAACTGAATTTGGTATTATAACGTGTCGCAGATATAAACTACATAAAAATAGGTCACTGAAAGCCAAATTTTTCAAAAAGCTATGCATGGTCATGGGAGCTGAATGCACGACCTTGCTATACTACTGCAGTTTTCGACAGGTTCCACGTGGCAACGTCTTATACTGTCCATTTGAGTTACGTCAAGAAATTTACACTTTTCTAAAGGAAGCTCATGAAAATTCCAGATACTTTGCCAAACCCAACTTTTTATTGAAACTAAGTTGAATGCCTTGAATCTGTTTCTGCAAACTTAAACATTTTGAAACTTTTGGAGAAGGTTGCCGCGTTTAGGAAAAAGCTGCAGTTGTGGATAAGAAAAATCAATGAGAATAACAGTCAACATTGTTTTCCCGAATTGCGCAAATACTTGGCCTGTAATGAAATCATTGTTTCACAAGACTTACGCTCCATTGACGAGCAACATCTCTGAAAGCTTACTAATTAATTCACAAAATACTTTGAGAAAGACAATGTCGAGAACTTTGCATGGATCCAAGACCCTTTCCGTGCACATCCTTAACCAAAATTCACTTCACATGAAAGAGACAGTCTAATTGAACTTCCTTGCAACAACAGCCTGAAAACAAAATTTACTTCGTCGATTTAATGGAGTTTTGTTTATTAACCCAAAATGAATATCCACCTCTGAGTCCAAAAGGTGTAATGACCCTCATTTCCTTTGCGACTACCTATTTATACGAAACCAAACTTCTAGTTGTAGCCATAATAAAAAGCAAATATCGCTCAAAAATCGATGTGAAGGGAGAAATGAGAGTAGCAGTGTCAAACCTTATTCCGCGTTGTGAAAAAATGTGTGGCCTTCAGCAAGCTCACCCATCACATTAACTTACTTGTCGTTGAAGATTTTTATTATTTATATCATATTTTTTTATATTTTCGTAGTTTACTTTGATGGTTCTCGTGGTTCAGTTTTAATAAGTGTGATCTTTACATTCTGAAGATTTTCTTGTTAACTGTTGTTTTCATTTTTGTGCATGATTTATGTCATTGTACACATATTTTGACAAGGGCTTGTAAGTGCGCCGCCAAGTGATAAAGTTTGGAAACCTCTGTACTATACTAAGGGTTCTTCCTTGGGCTATACTTATTTTACATATTACTTCTTAAGATTATATTTAGTAATTTTTATATGCACATGTAAACTCATTGTTTCTGGAACATTTTACATATATTAAAAAAAGATACATTATACTATCGTAAATTTAAGAGACTTGTACGATTAAAGGTATTACATTAAGGTTCCATTGTTGATTTAACACGGTCACTTTCACGATGTAATAAAATAACAAATTAGTCCTAAAGTTTATAGGTTACGTGGATAACAAATTATACCTAAGACGATTGAATATAGGCAATCCTTTTCTACCAAAGTTGTAAAACAAAGTAATCTATCAAGGTAACTATAACACGTTTAACTTTCCAATTAATTGTTATTATTCGGAACGTGATCCAAATCAATCACGCACAATAGTCTGTGCCTTTATAACGTTTTTTTATATCCCCATGTAAGTTAAAGGTATCTCATTTAATAGCAGTGTAAATGCGAAGCTGTCAAATTTCCCAAAACCTCCTCACACCACTTAATTAATTTCCTACGTAACCTTTTGTAATAAACATCATGAAAGTCAGTACTAGAAGCAAACAGTCCCATTTTAATTGGTTGTTTCAGAAAGTAATTTATTTCATCCAAAGCACAAACTAATATACTTAATTAACTTATATTATCTCTCATACATTTGTATATATATATTTTTCATGCGTCAATGTATAAAGTAATTACAGCACATTAAGGGATATTATGTTGTATTAGAGAGTATATTCAATTATTTCTGTAACCGATGAAATTAAGAATTTGATTTTAAATTGATTTCGATAAAGCTTAATGTTGATATGATGTTTAAAGTGTAGAGAAGAGAATTAACAGCCAGATCGATATGAACTAAAACTAATTTCTAGAATATAAAATAGCAATATATAACAAATATGGTAGTGTTCACCACAAGGGTAAGGTATTATCAACTGCCATGACAGTAAAATGAAATATGTTGATCAATCTAGTCACCCAAACATATTTTAGAAGCAAATCATAATATAACGGCCTAAAACTAATTAAAAATGTTAAGTAATTCTAGAGACTTAGATAACTTAGAGAACATTTCTTTAGTTAAAAACAAAAATAATGTTTTCAAGGCAAACAGAAGACCGATTCAATAGTTGTGTTTATATGAATTCTTAGAAGAGATACAAGCAATAAGAAGTACAAGCTATGAACACAATATTTTAACTTTAATGTGGGCCTATGTCCAGCACTACGAGGATAGTTTGACAAGTAGTGAGAATGGCACATCGGTGGGTGACGCTCTAATTGGTAAAACAAATACACTGTAATTTAGGTTGCCTATTTATATGTTTACATTCCGATATTTAGATAAATCGGTTGATTAGGTTAATTTGGTACGTAGACTTCCGCGGTCGTGGTCCATGCTATCTGCTTCTGGGTTTCCGGGCTGGAACCGCATCACTAGTATATCTGCCGACGTTTCGTACCTATTTGTATGGGACATCTTTAGGGCTGAACTACTGCACTGAAACAGTTTCAGCCCGGAAACCCAGAAGCCGGTTGATTAGGTTATTTTTGACAGCTGATTGAAAAAGAAGTAAAATTTCGTTTTGTTAAAATGGAAAAAGCAGAGTATCGTGCGGTGTTTAAATACTTCGTAATTAAAGGTATGAAAGCTACCGAAATAAAAGATGAGTTACGGGAAACATTAGGTAAATCTGCTCTATCATCCGACACAATAAGTAGATGGGTAAATGAATTTAAACGTTGTAGAACAAGCTGTGTTGATGAAGCGCGCTCTGAAGCACCCAAAATCGTGACTTCTAAGGAAATGATTATAAAAATCCATAATATTATTACGCAAGATCGACGACTCAAAGTGAGAGAGATAGCAGACATGGTAAACATTTCAACGGAACGCGTACAACACATTTAAACGAAAGAATTGGGCCTTTCCAAGCTTTCGACAAGATGGGTGCCACGATTGCTTACGACTGATCAAAAGTTCACGCGTTTGCGCATTCCAATGAGATTTGTGTAGACGATTTGTTACTTGCGATGAAACTTGGATGCACTACAGTACACTGGAAACTAAACAACAGTCGAAACAATGGTTAGAACGTGGTTCTGCACCTCTAAGGAAAGCGATAACCTATTTATCGGCAAACAAGGTGATGGCATCAATTTTTTGGGATTCCAAGGGCATTTTGCTCATTGATTACCTTCAGAAAGATGCCACAATAAACGGACAATATTATGCAGAACTTCTACAAAAATTAAATGTTGAGATTCGTGCTAAACGGCCAGGAATGGCAAAGAAAAAGATTCTGTTTCACCAAGGCAACGCTCCCTCGCATACCTGCACAGTTGCGATTTCCAAAATCCACGAGTTGCATTTCCAATTAGTACCGCATGCGCCTTATTCGCCGGATCTAGCCCCTTCCGACTTCCGCCTTTTTCCGAAATCGAAAACGGCACTAGGTGGAAAGAAATTTTCGTCTGACGACGAGCTTATCTTCGTAAATGAGTATTTTGCAAGCCTTCCGGAATCGCATTTTAGAAATGGCATAAGGGCATTAGAGCACCGTTGGAATAAATATATTGCTCTTTTAGGATAATATATTGAAAAATAAAAATTATTTCATATTTAAAAAATTCGTTTTTCTTTTCCATTCTCACTACTTGTCAAACTACCCTCGTATGTTTAATATAGAGATGATAACTTAGTTGTCGAAATACGTACAGTAGTATACAAATATTAATGTGGTAAGAAATTTTTCACATTTTCCTAAGAGCTTTTTGGCAGATGAAAATCCTTTATAGATACCAGTTACTGGTTATCTTTTCACTGACAGTATGAGACTCTTGGACGGAGGTTTGTAGTCTAGTATACTCGGTAAAAACGGTCTTCCATTCGGGACCGCCTTCGTATTTCTTCAAAACTGAGAATGTTTTGCCCATAAGTTGTAAGTAATTGTTTATAAGAAATGTTACGTCTCAGTTATTTATCGTTCGTTATTTGTTTCTGCGTTTAGCTTAAAATTTATTAAACTCTATTATGTCTCTCACTGTATTGTGAGCCTTTTTCCAACCGTCGTCAGACTCAAGCAGGATGAGGACCAGATTATCTAGATCAAAAATTCTACCCAATATCATCTCGAAACTTTTCCTTTTATTCTATCATCTGGGGCTCTTGAACAGAGTGTGTTCTGCATCATCTTCCTCTATGCAATAACTGTAGGTGTGAGTAGCAGCTGCCTTTTCTCAAACAGATATTTATTAACCCATTAACGCCCTCTGTACTATAAATAGTACGCAACTTCGAGTTAAAATAAAAATTATATTATGTAGTTTTTCATTCTGGCTACGATTTTTACGTGTCAGTAATAGTACATACAACAACCATGTACAAAAAATCATAGTCATATAATAAAAATGAGGGGAATCCCGGTTTTCGCAAGCGATTTATTTCGTATTGGCAGCTGAGTACTTATTTAGTTTATTTTACAAGATTTGGCTGTAAAAAGCGTTAAAAAGTATTTTTTTTATTCTATAACACCATATTTTAATAAAAAATAGATAAAACGGCTTCATTCGTATCGAGTTGTTCGCGCTATAGCATATACAGTGTTGCTGCACTAACTTTAGTACACTGGTCGCTTGAGGTAAAATAAAGTAGTACAGTGAAGGCGTATTTATTTGCGTACTATGCTTCCGAATTGAAATTTTTACTCGTTTTTTGTTTGTTTTATTTTCAGTTATTGACCTTTCATTAACATTCTTAACGGAAAAATTAATACAAAAGGTATAAAATGGCGAACCGATATACTTTTACAAACAACGAAAACTATTTTGGGTTAGAAGAATCAATACGTTACATTATTTGCCAAGATAGTACAGATCACTTACGACATGTTTATACTGCCATCCAATCTAGGCGGTATCTCCGATGAGGAGGAGGATTTGATAAGATAAACGAAATTCTTATGGTTAGATGGACAGATAATAATGTTTGCACCATTGGAACAAATTTCGATACTGTAGACCCAATAGGGAAAGTTAAAGATGGTGCTTCACAAGGAAACAATAAGTGGATGTAGATACATCTCACGTTTTCCAAAATTATAATAAAGGGATGGTAGCGGTTGATCAAATGGACCAATTTATCGGACTATACCGAATTGCAGTGAAAGGAAAGAAGTAGTGGTGGGCCTTGTTTACTTATGTAGTGGACATGACTATTTCAAATGCATGAAAATTATACTGCATTACAAACCTTGATAATCGTGTGGATCAATTATCGTTTCGCCGTATAGCACGTACGTATCTGGATGACAAGAAAAGCAATAAAACTAAACAATCGTCCTCTGGAATTGACGGAGAAGACAGAAAGAATAATGGTCATAATCCCAAAAAAATACCAAGCCAACTTAGATACGTTATATGCTCAAATCGAGTTAAAACTTCATGTGACAAGTGCCTGAAAACGCTATGATTGGAAAGAGGATGTTTTGCTAAATACCACACCTAAGCATCCATTGTACTAAACTTAGTTCACCTCTAAAAACACAACTTTGGACTATTTCTTATTTTTTTTCTTTTGTAGTATTTTAAGAAGTGTTTTAGTGCTGGTATTAAAAGTTGAATTAGTAAAATTGTTCATAGTTTTCATTTGGGCGTTAATGGGTTAAAATAATAACATATCTAATGACATCAACACGGTTCATACATAGCATATTAAATCAACTGTTTTCATTTGCTTTTCCACAGTTCTAGCAAGCCTCGGAAGTTTTTAAAGAGAAAAAGAGATCTACTAATAATAATAACAAATGCTTTTCGTTTATATTATTTTTCTGCTCACGAAAAATCAATCCTTTTTTGAGTACACTGTATATGTAGATCCCGTCAGACCTGACATATTTTTACTCCTCAAAAACGTTCTAGTACATAAAAGAATATCGTAAGATATATTTTATCAAGCATAAAATATTACCGGTAGTGTCCGTTCATAAATATGAAATATTAACACCGCTTTTAGAAATTTATCGAATTTTATTACAGTTACAGTTATAGACGTTATAGTAAGAGCAACGTTGTTATTTTCAAAGGATATTTTTCTTTTTAGGTCACTTTAATACCTGTGATACGATCTACATACATATATAATGGATATCGTAAAGGGAAGCACCGCGAACAAATCGTTTAAAGATAAACTTACGACGACCCTTGCTGTAAACTGTTTCTACAGCAGAACTGAGAAATTTCTGAATCTCTATTCCACACTTTTGTTCTTATCACATTCGTTTGAAGTATTCTCATGATATTGGGTTGGCAACTAAGTACTTTCGGTTTTTACTGATAGAGAGCGTTGCTTTATTTTTTGTATAAACTTATGTTAGTGCTGTACTTTACCGTTTGTCGCGTGATACTAGTCACATTGACGTAACTTCAGAAGCAAGTAGTGCATGATTTTTATTAAAGCTATTAGTTGTGGGTTAATTTTAAATGGAGTGCAGAAACGAACATTTCCAACATATTTTACTATTTTATTTCCATAAAGGAAAGAAAGCTGCTGCGGCTCACAAAAAGATATGTGAAGTTTATGGTGCTAATTGCTTAACAGAGCGTTGGTATAAAAAATTCCATTCTGGAAATCTTTCCCTCAAAGATGAGCAACGTTCTGGTCGGTCTACTGAAGTTGATGATTACCAAATCAAAGTCATAATTGAAGAGGATCGTCATATAACTGTTCGAGAGGTTACGGAGAGGCTACATGTATCGCACACAACAATTGAAAAACATTTAAAATGTCTTGGGCTAGTTAAGAAGCTTGATATTTGGGTACCTCACGAATGAAAGAAATTCATTTAACACAAAGAATCAACTTTTGCGATATGCACCTTAGACGAAATGAAACCGACCCTTTCTTAAAAAGAATTATCACTGGTGATGAAAAATGGGTCCTGCACAGTAACATAGTTCGAAAACGATCATGGAGCAAACACGATAAACCAGCTCAAACCTCATCGAAAGCTGAATTGCATCCAAAAAAGATCATGCTGTCAGTTTGGTGGGATTACAAAGGTGTTGTGTTTTTTGTGCTGCTTCCAAGGAACCAAACGATCAATTCTGATGTTTACTGTCAACAATTAATAAAACTGGATGAAGCAATCAAAGAAAAACCGCCAGAATTGTCAAATCGGAAAGCTTTCCACCAAGATAATGTAAGGCCTCACACATCTTTGGCAACTCGTGGGGAACTATTGGAGCTTGGCTGGGAAGTGATGCCACATCCCCCATACAGCCCTGATATAGCACCATCTGATTACCATTTATTTCGAAGTTTGCAAAATTCTTTGAATGGTAAAACTTTCACAAATAACGATGGCCTTCACTCGCACCTGGTTCAGTTTTTTGCTGATAAGGACCAGAAATTTTATGAGCGCGGAATCATGCAGCTGAAAGAAAGACGGCAAAAGTCATTGAGCAAAATGGAAAATATATAATTGTTTAAAAACTATGCTCTGTTTAAAAAAAAAGTGTTTTATCTTATACTACAAAACCGAAAGTACTTAGTTGCCAACCCAATATTAAACATCCTTTAACGGCTCTAGTGTCGATTAAACTGACCAAAAGAAGGAGAAATGTGTTTCATCATTCTATTCGTAATATTAGTACATAAAAGTCAGAAAATATTATTGTCCCTTTTATGTGTATGAGGCAATCCGGCAACCTGTTAACATTTATTTTCAATTTCTTCAATTCTTAACGACTAGCCAAGATAAGAATCATTTCATCAAAATGTATAAAAGGTACAACAATAATTATTACAAGGACCATTCGCATGCTTCGTTTCACAACATAGAAACAAAATCAACTAAGTCAATAATTTAATACGTTCGGAATATGCCCTTGGATTGACCGCTTTTTAATTTTTTATTCATTTGAAGAAAGGACATTCCAGAATACTTTACAAGACATGCATAGCAAGACATATGTTGTATAAAATTACCATCTCTAGTAATGATCTTAATTGCGAATAATGTAATCAAGAACATATGACCATGACCATTATAAGGGGTGTTTCAAATGGCGCGGCTTTTTCAAGAATAAATAAAATATAGATGACGCACTGAATTTGTCTGGGTATGTGGGCATTTAAAAAGTGTGATGTATGACATTTATAAAAATGGCTTCGTACACGGTACAAAAACGCGTTCAAATTATTGAATTATCTTATGAAAATCAGCGTTTTGTGAAAAGAGTTTTTACAAAATTACGTTAATTTTATGGTTTACATAATCGTCCATCTGAAAGCACTATTGGTCGAATTATTAAAAAATTTCAAGAGACTGGTTCCGTGGAAGATCAAAAGAGTAAAAAATATAGTTGTGGTGGTCATTCACAAGAAAATATTGGTTTGGTTCATGAAAATGTTGTTGAAAATCCTGAAATGTCCATTAGACGACGTTCACAACAACTTCGACTTAGTGGATCAACAACACGGCGTATTTTACACAAGGATTTAACTCTGAAAGCATATAAGGTTCAAATAACACAGGAACTGAAACCACTAGATAATTTAAAACGTCGTTCATTTGTCAATTTTATCAATGAACAACCAGCTGATTTTTCTCAAAAAATAATGCTTTCCGATGAGGCACATTTTGAACTTGGCGACTATGTTAATAAACAAAATTGCCGTATCCGGGCTGAGGAAAATCCACGAATTATTCATGAGAAACCTGTGCATCCTAAACGAGTTACCGTTTGGTGTGCATTATGGTCAGGTGGTGTAATTGGACCTTACTTCTTTGAAAATGCTGCTGGTGAAGCTGTAACTATCAATGGTGATCGATATCGGCGGATAATAACCGAATTTTTGTGGCCTGAATTAATGAATATTGATCTAGAGGATATGTGGTTTCGACAAGATGGCGCTACACCTCACTTTGGACACGAATCAATTGACTTATTGAGAGAAAAATTTCCTGGACGTGTAATCTCAAGAAACGGCGATGTTAATTGGCCACTAAGATCATGTGATTTGACACCGTTAGACTATTTTCTTTGGGGTTATGTGAAAAGAGTATTATTATACAGGTTTATAAACACAATCCACTATCAGTTCCTGCTTTGAAAGATAAATTATTCGTGTCATTGGTGAGATAGAGCCTCAATTATATTAAAATGTCATTGAAAATTTTGACAAAGAATGGACGGCTGTGGAGCTGCAAGAGGAGGCCATTTGGCAAATATTATTTTTCGCATATAAATGTCATAACTGATACTTCAAATACCAATAAAAAGTTTTTGAAAGTGAATGCAAATTATGTATTTCATTTATTTTTTTAAAAAAACGCGAAATTTGAAACACAAGACAGCAAAAGCGCTTTTGAAAACGTGTATTTGATTATTTATAAAAGTACAATTGTATGTATGTATGGTGTGAGATTACAAGATTTTCTCGTGGAAGATGGTATTATTAAATCTTCAAATCTAGGATAGCTAGATTGTAAAGACAATTACTTTCACCCCTCTTGTATATGCTATTATTTATCTCTCAGAAACTTTAATGTACGCATCGAAACATTTTTGCAGCTTTATGTTTACAGACACCGTTCCTAATTTTATACTTACAACTTCTCGAGATCTTCATCCACATCTCTTGCCATAGTGAAAGAACACAAGCAACAATAATTAATACTGTAAAAACTAAATTAGCAGAAACTGTCTTCAGTTTCTTTACCTTCTGAACAATAAAGTAGTTTAATGAGAGGAAATTATACGTCCATCTCTCGAATTGAAGTGAAAACATTAATGTCGTATTTTAGCTATTATATACAAAATATGTGTGTCACTAGAGTAACCAGCGACGGGCGCTATACAAACGACCATAACTCATTACCACGTAACAGTAAACACCAACAAAGTTATGATTGCGACTTGTTTTGACTAATTTTACTAAAAATTTAGACCGCCTGAGTGCTGAACTTGAACGAAACAGATCGCAATTATAATTTTGTTGGCAAATGGTTATTTTTTCTTTTCCTGCTACAATAGCTTTTATGAAACTCATTTTCAGAAATAAATCTAACTAAATAATAATACAAAACAATATTGGGATTCTATTTAATTAACTAATCAATATATTTGTTCTTATAAATTCTTTATTTCCTTCTTATTTTCTTGCTTGTAGCTCCTTGAACATTTTATAAATTATTAGAGCTATCAAAGTTCGTGAGCCTGGAGAAGAAAACATACATTTTTTGGGCAAAACATTATTTTGTTTTTTATCGTATTTTCCTTGAAATCAACCACATTTAGTCCGCCCATATTCAAGCCCTTCCATTCTTTCAGAAAACTAAATTTTATCAAACTGTTCAAGATGTGCGTTAATTTTAGTGAGTACCACCTCATTCGACTCAATCTCTTGTCACCGAGATATTTTCTCAGGTCAGAGAACAGGAAAAGGTCGGAAGGCGCCAAATTTGGCAAATGAGCTGTATGCAGTTCGAAAGATAATTCATTAATTTTTGCTATTGAAACCCTCAAAGAAAAAGCACTTTTTTTTACGTGGTGCCTTTTCCATTGTATTGCATTGTGCAGTTGATGCAAAAAATATGTATAGCATTCGCCTGTTTTCATTTTAGCTTTTTAAAGGTAATCAATAAGAAGAATCCCACTACAGTTCGAAAAAACAATAACTATGGCCTTTACGACCGAGCGTCTTCTCCAGAACATTTATGCGAGTCGATTGTTTCACTCGTTGTGACATTTAAGCTTAGATATACATCGTTTCATGATTGCAACTGATGGCGATTGATCCCCGTAGACAGATTTAGCTTTGATTTCATCGTTTTTTGCTTTCTAAAACTAGAAACTTAATTTCTGATTGGTACTCCACTTTTTCCATGTTCCAAAATGAGCTAAAACTTGACATTACAACAAATTTTGTCACAATATTCCAACAGAAAAGATCATTAATCTGCCATCTTTTTGTAGAACTTGCTAAATAAGAAGATCGATCATTCCTTCTCTTTCTTAAAAATTTTTTATGCGTGTCAAAGCTGAATTCATACTTTAGCTGTTCCACTCGTATACCTAGCATGTCAGCTTAATGTGTGGTAATAAGAATGAATTGTTTGCAGATATTTTTTCTTTTTAATTAATTAACAATTTATTTACTTTTTCATTATTAATTGCATTTTATTAATGAGTTATCTAACCCTCTACTTATATTTTCACAGTAATTTAATTATAATTTAGCTAATACATATTAATTAGTAATAGTTACAAGGAATGTATTTGGATTATGTAACAGGAGTATCCGGAGTATGTTATTGGGCATTAAAGATTATAATAATTATTATTATTATTTATTTTTTTGACAGGGAAAATACTTTATACACTCCAAACCCAACTTTGATCAACTTGGAAGTATGCAACTCATCGATCATGCTACCCACCGAAACATATCATAAGCTACCTACAGTATGTGTAACCAGCCTTCCATCACTCTGACTCCCTGCCTGTTAATTTTGTTATTTTCCTTTTTACTAATGATAGATTTAATCGATCAGAATCTAACATCTGCGCCATCATTATGCCCGGTGTCACTGTGCACCCTAACTCCTTGTGAGTTGTTTCCCTTACCCCACTACACTTCTCAAATACGAAGATTGTATGTTCCACCATCTCCTAGGCCCTGCAGTATATATTTGTACTCTCATCCGTATTGCTCTTGTGAAGTCTTTGAACATAGGCGGTGAAGCAACTACGTCCCATCAGTGCTTGTGTTAGATGGTAGTCTAGTTTCCTATATTTACATTTAATTAGCCTATTAGTCCACTGAGCTTTTCCTTTTTCATTCTTCCATCGGATCTGCCATTTATCCAATGTTCTTTCTTCAGCTGCATTAGTTGCTACATCACGGTTCTTGTGCGTGTACTCATACATGAAAAGCTGCTGCTGGATATCTATCGGAGTTATCCCGGTAACTATCTGCAGTGCGGCCAGCCTTTGTCGTTCTATATGCTGATGAAGAGAAGCATTTCCTTCAAACCATTTCTAATTTTTTCCTATGCTTTTGGAAGCCCACGACTTCGTACCATGTAGGGGCTCCGTATAAAAGTACGTTATGTAATGCACTACAAAGTATGGCCCTCAACCATCTTGTTGCTGCTAGGGCCTTTTATATTGGGCATAATTCTAATTAATCTAGCCACTTTCTTCCCCGATTAGCTAGGAATATTATCTATGCGTAGTCCGAAAGGTCCCATCTTATCTATAGTAATGCCCAAGTAATCGTCATTACCGGGTCCAGTCTCACCCCTTCTATCATAAAGACTTCTCCTCCTTCTTCCCCTCATTATCATGTCTTTTGTCTTATCTGCCCTAGCACCAAACCATGGTTTTTTATCTACTTAATTATTTGATCCAATCATGTTTTTATTATTATTAAAATATAAGAAATTATTCGTTACCATGGAGATGGTGGAACATACAATCTTCGTATTCGAGAAGTGAAGTGGGGTGAGGAAGACAACTCACAAGAAGTTAGGGTGCACAGTGACACCGGGCATAATGATAGCGCAGATGTTAGATTCTGATCGATTAAATCTATCATTAGTAAAAAGGAAAATAACAAAATTAACAGGCAGGGAGTCACAGTGATGGAACGCTGATTACACATACTGTAAGTAGCTTATGATATGTTTCAGTGGATAGCATGATCGATGAGTTGCATACTTCCAAGTTGATCACAGCGTTTGGAGTGTATAAAGTATTTTCTCTGTCAAAAAAATAAATAATAATAATTATTATTATAATCTTTAATGCCCAATAACAAATTTAGTGAAAAGGTGACATAAGCACTCGATATATAATACAGTAAACGTAATTACAAAATCATAACCTTGGAATCCGAATTTAAAACGTTTCTTTTTTTAGTTATAATTAACCGAAATTATATAATTGTAAAATACTAAAATATTTAAAATTATAACTAAATTAAAATTACTTCAGAACTGCGTAGAACCCATTAAAGAATTCATACGAGTATCTATATTTTAGCTTATTGATGTTTACCTTACATACTTTTTCATCCTACCATCTCCACCTTTATTATTCTTATATTCAGCCATTGTTTGGTATATGATTAATTATCCCTAGATATCCATTATTCGTATTATACTTTATACACTAATCTCTTTATATTTTGTTTACCTTTTCCCAAAATTACTATCCTCTGGACAATAACATTCCTTCCCGCCCATAAAATAAGGGCGCAGGTGTGTACTCTTTTTTTTGTATGTAAGGAAAATCGATTTTATCCATCCAATAAACATATTTAATAACCAAATTGTGTTTAATATTTTGTTTACTCTTCTTTTCCCAATTTTTTTTAATAACTAAAAAGCATATTCACGTACTGCTTTGATATTAGCGACTGTAATGTCTAAAACACTATCTAATGAGCACAAACAAAATTTTAATATCTCTTATGTTGACGCAAAATGAATATATAACATCCTTCAATTTCAATTATGTCTTGGCTTAATGTGTATAGAGCCATGATTTTTTGGAAAACAAAAATCTAAACGGATCGGTAATTTTGAACCTCTCCACCAAATTTTTCATGTTTACCTCTGAGGTATTTTAAAAATAATATTCTTGAAATTGACTGGACGTACAGTGTTCTCTAAAGACATAAAAGCTCTTATAGGTAAAGAGTAGCCACCAATATAAAGAGAGCTAGAGCTTCAGGGTCCAGAGAGATTCTAGTAGTCTAGTATGACAATTTAGCGTAGATGTCGAAGGATCTTCCAGGTTCTAACATATTCAATTATAATAAATCAAATGCGACGATCCCAGAAGGAAGCGTGGCATTTATAGACCAGGCGTCAAGTATCTAGAAAAAGTCACGAATCACTTCAAAAACTGTAAAACCATAATGGTATGTGCTGACAATACATTATCGTCACCCTATGTGAGTTACAAGAGTCTCCATCTTTATGACTCTTTGAAAAGTAATGATCCAAGAAGACTTCCATGTTGCAACAAGCCATGCTACAAACTTGCATCAAGTTATAATCGCGCAGTAACTGGTTGGATAGATGATGCTACTTTTCGGGATTGATTCACGTCTTCATTCTTGCCACATGCCAAACGCTTAAAGTGAAGCAAGGTTCTAATTAGGGACAATTTGACGTCGCACATGGATGCCGATGTTTTAAGAATGTATCCAGAAAACGAAGTCAATTTCATATGTATCAACCCACCTATGCAGCCATTAGACGTTGGATTTTTTAAACCAATAAAAGAGGCATGACTCTCTCCATTAACAGTGTGAAAGTTGCAGAACACACATCTACGCACCGTTCTTAAAAATATGTTTCGCACGCTCCTGAAGAAACCCCTACATAAGATGAACATAATGATGTAGTTGCACGTGATCCGTCATTAACTGAAACCAAAAATATAACACCTGCAATATATAGACACTTGTTAAACTATTTTTGTGCTTCTGGCAGTTATCGTTCGGATAGACAAGAAATGTTCTGTCCAAATTACACCCAAAATCATATATCTTTGATTATCCAATCTTTAATTTTTCCCTGAAAATTTCTTTTTGTATTCTTTTTTTGTAAAATGTATAACCGAGTAAAAATCGTTGTTCTATTTTTTTATTTGTTTATTCTTAAAACAAGAAATTTATACAATTTTAAAGGAAAATATTTACTCAGTTTACGGTAGGTTCTTTTCTGAAAGAGGAATAATGAAGCCCATATATTTTAAACTAATATTCATTTCTTAAATAAAATTACTACACCATAACTTCCACATACTGTAACGACAACCTGAAATTTGTAGCTGTTGAATATTAAATTGTTTTGAATTGCAAATTAACTTACGTACATAAACGATATACGAGTATTTAATGTTTAGCATACTATGAGAATGTAATGCAAGTTATAGTTTATTACGTATACAACAATAGGAGGGTGGTCCCATAAGTACCCGGCTTGACTTAGAGATGGCGGTAATTATTTGAAAAATATCACCGTATTAGAAAATACACAATCTATAAAGCATATGTTTTAAGTTCGAAGACGCCACGTTGTTTAGTATTTGTTTGGTAGTCATCAATAGTGAACGTTTTCAGTGAATTTCTAAAAATGGAGAAAATTGGTCATCGCTACATGAAACAATACTTTTATTTGAAAGGCCTCAGCCCAACCAATATAAAAGTTGAACTAGATTCTACCCTGGGAGAGTCTGCTCCTTCTTTTACAACAGTGAAATATTGGGTAGCAGAGTTTAAACGAGACCGTGCGAGCTGCCAAGACGAGCATCGCAGTGATCGACCAAATGAGGTGACGACTCCAGAAATGGTGAAGAAAATCCACAAAGCGATACTGGATGATCGTCGACTGAAAGTGCGTGAGCTAGCAAACATAGTAGGCATTTCAAAAAGTGTTGTACATCGCATATTATCTGAAAAATTGGACATGAGGAGGCTGTGTGCAAGATGGGTGCCACGTTTGCTCACGCTCAAGCAAAAACTGTGTCGTGAAGATGTCTCAATTGTGTGTTCAGCGAAGTTTCATAGCAGCAAAGCAGACTTTTTGCGCCATTTCATAACCATGGATGAAACATGGGTCCATCACTTCACACCCGAGACAGAAGAACAATCAAAACAATGGACTCAAAAGGGAGAACTGGCTTCAAAGAAGGCGAAAACCGTTTCATCTGCAGGCAAGGTCATAGCATCGGTTTTTTGGGATGCGCGTGAAATAATTTTCAATGACTATCTTGAAAAAGGAAAAACTATCAAGAAATTCGGCAAAAACGACCGCGTTTAGCTAAGAAAAAAGTGTTGTTTCATCAAGACAATGCACCAGTTAACAAATCCGTTATTGCAATATTTTCTTTGTTGGGTCGGGTACTTGTGGGACCACCCTCGTACATAAAAAGTTTCTATTTTCTAAAACCGACTTTCCCAACTCCGCTCATCCATCAACTTCATTTATTAATAAAATATTTTTCATAGACCTCTTTTCCTAAATATTAAAGTTAAGAAAAACAAAAGAGAAAATTCATATTCAACAATTTATTATGAAATACCAGTGCATGTTAAAATAAGAAAACACAGTTAAAATAGCATGTTCATATTATGTTTACAATTTTAACAATGCGGAAATGTCTTATCGTGCTCATTTTCAGAAATGTTCTGATAATGAAAAGTTAGAGTGTCCGTCGACCTCTACCTACTATAACCGGTTTATGAGTTTATCGACAGCACAAATCAAAGCCAAAATCCCTCGAGAATCGTCATCAACCCCACTGCAAAAATCTTATCTTCTTTTAGGAGCGGACATAGTATTTTTATGTGAACAACTGTAATACTCGAAAGTCCTAGAACATGCCGTGCATTTGAAAATAAAACCTAATAAAACTCGTCTGAGCAAAGAGAAATGCTGAAATTTTAAATACATGATCTAATTTAATACAGAAGTGGGAAAAACGCATATATATCTTCAAACATCCCTCTCTACAGAATGTATAATATTCCAGGGAAATACGCATGAATAACCAATAATACAGTTCCATCCCATATAAACTTTGGTGAATTAGATACTACCCAGACGGGAACCTCACAACATAAATGGATCTGGATATTGCCCAAGTAATGCAATTTCAGGCATTTCTATTACGCTTAAGTAATTTGTGTGATGTAACTGCTTGTGATAATAACATAGATCTCATAAAGTAAAACAAGCAACTTCGTTAATCCTATATAAATTATTATTGTGTTTTGTTATTTGATTTCTATGACAAACGAGAAAACAATGCTTTAAAAAGGACAGTATATTTTAATTATATTAAGCCAGCACGTAAACAATATTATGATTAATAAAATAAATCGAAGAAAATATTTCGATAAGACCTCTGGAGTATCAGAAGCTTTTGATTTTAATAAAGGAATAACAATGACTTAAGAACCATATTACTAAAGTATTCTATAAAAAAAACTTAAACTTAAATACTATCAACATTTCAATTTAACTTATACTTAATTTCCACTGTGGTAGAGTAAGAAAACTTGGCATATATGATGACTTGTATTTGACAATCTAGAGGCTGTTTCAAATTACGCAGTTTTTTTCAAGAATAAATAAAATATAGATGGCGCACTGAATTTGTCTGGGTATGTGGGCATTTAAAAAGTGCGATATACGACATTTATAAAAATTGCTTCGTACACGGAACAACAACGCGTTCAAATTGTTATGGTTTACATAATCGTCCATCTGAAAGTACTATTGGTCGAATTATTAAAAAATATCCGGTTCCGTGGATAATCAAAAAAGTGAAAAATACAGTCGTAGTGGTCGTTCACAAGAAATTATTGGTTTGGTTCGTGAAAGTGTTGCTGAAGATCCTGAAATGTCCATTAGACGACGTTCACAACAACTTGGTCTTAGTGGATCAACAACATGGCATATTTTACACAAGGATTTAGCTCTGAAGGGATATAAGGTTCAAATAACACAGGAACTGAAACCATTAGATCATTTAAAACGTCGTTCATTTGTCAGTTTTATCAATGAACAACCAGCTGATTTTTCTCAAAAAATAATGTTTTCCGATGAGGCACATATTGAACTTGGTGGCCATGTTAATTGGATTTTACTGTTTGGTGTGCTTCTTTGAAAATGCTGCTGTTGAAGCTCTAACTGTCAATAGTGATCGATATCGTCGGATGATAACCAAATTCTTGTAACCTGAATAATAAACAAAATTGCCGTATCTGGGGTGAGGAAAATCCACGAATTATTCATGAGAAACCTATGCATCCTGAACGAGTGACTGTTTGGTGTGCATTATGGTCAGGTGGTGTAATTGGACTTTACTTCTTTGAAAATGCTGCTGTTGAAGCTCTAACTGTTAATAGTGATCGATATCGTCGGATGATAACCAAATTTTTGTAACCTGAATTAATGAATATTGATCTAAAGGATATGTGGTTTCAACAGGATGGCGCTACACCTCACTTTGCACACGAATCAATTGATTTATTGAGAGAAAAATTTCCTGGACGTGTAATCTCAAGAAACGGTGATGTTAATTGGCCACCAAGATCATGTGATTTGACACCGTTAGAGTATTTTCTTTGGGGTTATGTGAAAAGTCGAGTTTATAAAAACAATCCACAATCAATTCCTGCTTTGAAAGATGAAATTATTCGTGTCATTGGTGAGAGCCTCAATTATTTCAAAATGTCAAAATTTTAACAAAAGAGTGGACGTCTGTGGAGCTGCAAGAGGAGGCCATTTGGCAGATATAATTTTTCGCATATAAATATCATAACTGATACTTCAATTAGCAATAAAAAGTTTTTTAAAGTGAATGCAAATTATGTGTTTTATTTATTCTTTAAAAAAACCGCGAAATTTGAAACACCCTTTAGTATCATCAATTTAAAAATATAGTATTATCATTATGGTTTAATAATCCTCAGAGTAACCAGGACAGCTTGCATTATGTCAGTGATGCGAAGATGTCTCACGAAGTTGATTGTTAACTGCAACGAATGTAAATAAATTTTCATTTTCCTACGTTAGAATGTATAGGAAATAAATGCGTTATTTGCAAATTTGTATTTTACTGTAAAATATTATGGATTATAAAAGTCGTATTAAAAGTAAACTCCACGTGTTAAATGCAAAATATGAAATATCATATTACAAATTTGTATTTGATTTTATTATTATAATATGTTAACTATCTGCAACATCCCTCAACATGTAGTAAATAACGAAAACTTTCGTTAGTTTTGGAGCAAATATATTCCACATTGAGAGTTACCAACCAGAAGACAATTACAGTATAATTTACCGCAAGTGAAAGACACGATTGCGGACCATATAAAACGGAATTAGAAAATAAAAAAACATGGCTAGCGTTTGATATATGTATGGTAACTACAGATGCTAAAAGAATTGTATTGCGAATGCATTAGTATGCACTTTAGAATGCGATAAGATTTAATTGCCTCTTATTTTATACAGTAAAATATTACAAAAAACGAACGCGGAATACATAGTGCAAAGTATAAAAAATACTGTTGAGAAATTTCCTCTATTGCTAATCTAAGTTGTAATATTGATTACAGATGGCGATTCAAACATGGTTAAAGTTGAAAAAATACTAAATCAATTTTTCTTAAGGTGCATCTTGTAACATGTTTGCTCCACGCAGTTCATCTGATAGCAGAGTAAATCAGAAATAGTTATCCAACAATAGATAAACTAATAGCTTCTACCAAACAAGTTTTTATTAAATCTCCCACACGCATTTGCTAATTTAAAAATTCTCGCCCGAGCATTCCTTTGCTATCAAGCCGATAAAACAGGAATAATGGTTTCAAGCATATACTACGTGGAACAGTTTCGCATTGTTAAGTCTTGTATTCTTATCCTAAACTCACAAGACGCCCAAGTAATTCAATAAGTCGGCAACTGTTTACAAATATCGAAATCCAAACACAAATATAGCAAGTTTCCGAAAATTAGTTGCCAGTTTTAGAAGCTATCTCCCAATTAGAAAACAGCAGCTATCTTTCAATGAAACTCTGACTACAGTGCAACGCCTAAAAGCCTCCTCAGGAAGTCCAACAAATAATATGGGTATCCTTGCAACCGATAAATTATGTCCGGTTTTAAATAGAAATTCCATCTTTAAAACTATAGTGTGTATAAAACAGTTTTTAAGTGAAAACCGAGAGTGTGAAAATGGTACAAAAGACTTTTTCTAATTTGCGAATATTACTTCATTAAGCGTAGAACGCTCTTCTTCCAAATACACATATTTTCATCTCATCATAGGCGTTTCACTGAATCAACAATGGAAAGTATACTGATGACATAAACTATACTGCATTTTAAGTCATAATACATCAACACGTAAAAAATAGAAAAGAACCTAATTACATACATTATTTATTTATTTACACTTTAATATAGATATGACTTCATTATTCTATATACAACCATGCTCAGATGTATTAGACACCCCAGGTAAAAACCCTTATTCTCGGTATTATCCAAGTCTGACGGAAATTAACCGTAAAAATAGTTAATGGTATTTACAGAAATGCCTTTTTGAATACCCTAGTTAATCCCCCATTGAAAAGAATAGGTGGAAAGGGGAAATTGTGGATTTTAGAAATTTAGTGTCATTCTAGCAGTGTGTGAGCAACGTGCGTTTGTGAGTTTGTGGTAGAGATCAATTAGATTATCCTATTTTTTCACGTTGTGTCAGTTATTTGTTAAAGAAAAATTCCTAAAACACGCGAGTTGTCGGTAAGGGAACGCGCCCAAATAGTGCTACTGCATTCCCAGAAGTTATCAATAGCTGCAATTACAAAAAAAAAAATGTTCGCGATGTGCAGTCCGTATAACCATTAGTCGCTATCAGGAGAGTGGGTCGTTTGTTAACAGACCAAAAAGTGGCAGAAAACCCTGTACCTCGATTAGAGAAGACAGAATTTTACAAAGACTAGCTCTCAGTGATAGGAAAAAATCGTCGAAACAGCTCGCCAGTGAGCTGAAACAGTGTTATCGCGTAACAGTTTCTGCGCAAACAGTGAGAAGGCGTCTCCAGCGTGCTGGTTTACGAGGGTGTAAAGCGCGACGTAAACCGCTTTTAACTGATGCTCATAAAAAGAAGCGGTATTTATGGGCCAAACAACTTGAAAATTGCACAATCGAGAAGTGGTCGAAGATTCTTTGGTTGATGAATCGAATATCGAGGTATGTACGAGGGAGCGTTTTTATATTTGCGGAATGGGGGACAAGGGATGGAAATAAAAAAACCAAATTATTTTTCTTTTTCAATATATTCACCTGCAAGACGGATACATTTTTCACATCCTTTAATTAATTTATTTATACCCTCATAAAAAAATGATTTCCCTTTATCTGCAAAATACGCCGAAACTGCCTCCTTGACTTCATCATCGGCAGTAAATTTTTTACCCCGCAGCTCTTTTTTCATTTTCGGAAACAGGTAATAATCACTCGGGGCCAGGTCTGGGCTGTAGGGTGGGTGATTCACAATTTTGAAGCCACCTTATGCAGGGCAGCTAACGCAACGCGGCTCTTGTGGACGGGCGCGTTGTCGTGCAAAAGCAGAACACCTTTTGTCAATTTTCCCCGTCTTTTCTCTTTAATGGCTTCTTTTAGTCGCTCTAATATTGAAGCGTAATATTCTCCGGTTATAGAAACACCTTTATCTTTATAATCAATCAACAATATTCCTTCCGAGTCCCAAAATATTGCCATGAGTTTCCCAGCTGATTATGACACTTTAAATTTCTTGGGAGGTGCTGTGCCCTTTTTATGCCACTGCATGGAGTCTTGTTTGGACTCACATAAATATTCGTCTCCAGTAACAATTCCACTCAATACACCATCCTTGTCTTCATTACAGAGGTCCAAAAATGCACGCGAACATACGCGCTGTTGTTTTTGCGGCTTTTGCGGGCTGACCTTAAACGAGATGATCGTGTAGGATTTTAAAAATTGTTGTATCGGATACTCCAACCATTTCTGCGAGTTGTTTCTTCTTTAGTCGAGCATCTTCGAGTACAATTTGTTCAACTTTTTGGATAAGTGCTGGCGTGGTCACCTCAATGCTCCTGCCCGGCCTCGGGTCGTCTTCAAGGGATTGCCTTCCTTGTTTAAATAAACTATGCCACTTGTACACCATGGTTTTTCCTGGACAAGAGTCGCCGTAAACCAATGACATCTCATTCATTATGGTCGCGACTGATTTTCCTCGCCTGGTAAGGAACTTTATAACGGCACGATATTCGATTTTTTCCATATTTCACTTTTCACTCCTGATTATGTTACTTGGTTGACGTCTAATAACAATGAAACTTCGTATTTATACTAATCATGAGTCGCTGCACAGACTACGCCCCCAATGCGCCTACTCACCCCTCTACAACCCGCTCATTCCGCGAATATAAAAACGCTCCCTCATAAGTACATCTTCATGACTAATATTCTTATCGTTGTATGCAATTCAGTCTACATGTAACATTAAACAAAATTAATCCTGTCTGAGTGCCACAAATCGGGAGCTATAACGTGTTGGTTCGAGGAAAACACAGTGGAGGTATTGGATTGGCCGCCACAAAGACCCGATTTGTCGCCCATTAAAAATTAAGATCACGGAACATAAATGCCTGTCAAAAGCAGAATTAATAACAAAAATTCGCGAAATATGGGCTGCAATACCACCGGCAGAGTGTTACAATTTAGTAGCAAGTATGCCTCGACGAGTGCGAGCTGTCATTAAGGCCAAGGGCGGAGCGACAAAATATTGATAAATTGTACTAACATATATTACTAAATAACACTTTGTACATAATTTTCACAACAGTTTTATTTTCCTCACCTCTCTTTTGACTAAACTATATAAACTATATATGTATGTATGTACATAAATTCGTAAGGTACATTTGAGCATGGTTGTAATTCGATGGTATTGTACTAAATAATTAAATATTGTTAGAATATATAGTGATACACATTAAGAATTCTTTGGCGCAATTTGGATAAATATTATTGTATGTCTTCAAATATGTCGCCAATTTTACGAACAGTAACATTTGGTAGGGAGAAGAGGTGCAGAAAGTTTATCGCCAAACACATGATACGCAGTTTCATAGAAGTTTTTTCATTAATAAATAAGACTTTTTAAAAACAATTTTTTGGTGATGCACGGATCTCTCTTTGTTACTCGCTTCACTTTTCATATGCCCGTATATGATTATTCATTACAATATTTTCTTTATTTTAGTTTTCTGTGCACTTTCTTTTGTGAAAAATTAAAAATATGTCTACGATCCTAAGGTGAAAAATTGCATTGTAGTTTAAGTTGTTACGCGTTATTAGTAATCACGTCAAATCTGCCAGATATCAGTTCTACTGTATAGTACCGTTTTGAAGTATGACTGCTGCAGCGTGGTATTCACCAATGTACGCATACAGTATCTACATCTATTGGCTAATAACAGGCGCCATTACAGAAGCATTCGTCCAAGCTTACGTTTGCTTGTGCGAGTTTAAAATGCTTCAGATCATTGAAAATGCCACCGAGTGTAAAATGTGCGCTGTCTTTGGTTTCTTAAACGCAAAAAAAAGGTTCATTCATTAGCAGCTTAATCAAGTGTATGGAGAAAACTGAAGAAAACTATGAGCCATGGAATGATCAAAAAATAGAATAAGGGACGAAGTGAGCGACCGCCAACCATTAATGATGTCCTGGTGCAGAAAGTTATTGAAAAAAATTGGAGGAAACAGACGCTTTACGATCTCATCTTTATCTAATGATTTTCCTCATACTTCAAGAAATGTTGTGTATGAAATTGTGGCAGAACGTTTAAATTATCCGAAGTTTTGCTCACGCTTGGTTTCAAAATGTTGACAGAGTTACACAAAACCAATCACTTAGCCAGACTTTCTTCTAGAGTTACAATATCAAAAGATGTATTGTTTTAAGCCAAATTATCGCTAGTGACGAAACATGAATTGCTCATGTTACACCGGCATTAGAACAACAGTTCATGCAATAAGGACATTCAACATCGCTCGAAAAAATAACTCAATTTCAATCTAAAACATACTCACTATACTTTGAGATAGGCAGGGAGTGCTGTTTGTGTTTTCTTTTCTTTGTTTCGAGATGACACATTAAATGCAGTGACATATTGGGAGACCTTAAATAAACTACGTTGTGAAGAGATACAGAAGATTGTCGTACGATACGATAAGTGCCTTAATGTACGTGGAAATTTTGTTGAACAATGAATTAAGGTCCAGGCCTTCGTATACAAATACATATATTTGTTAATCGGCCTCGTTTTTTGTTACTATCAAAATAGTATTTACTTCAAAAACACACCTCGTATTTATAATATACTGTTCAATTCGCACATGTCTTATGCTTTATACAAATACAAACTTTTTTTCGCCCTAATGTAATGTTATCCTTCATAGGCTTTCTTCGTCACAACAAAGCACTTTTACTCACGTTTCTGTATTTACTTTCTCACGAAATAAATACCCAACTGTTATGTTGTACACTTAGCCGTCGTGTAAGTTTACTAAAATATTTTTAAATATAGGAGGAATAATAAGAAGGCTTTTTGGATGTACTTAATCTTTTTTATTAATTTAATTTAGCCTAACATAACTTAGTGTACTAATAAATTTTAGAATTACGTCCTTTTGAAAATTGTCTTGTATTTCAACTACAACTTTTTGAAATATTTTTGCTCAATACACATCCATATACTTTATTATGTACTTCAAAAAAAAATTTTGAAAATATTAGTGAGGTTTAAAAGACCAAAACTTTTAGTGGAACTAGATAGATGATCAAAAATGGACGAATAGAATGAACAAAAGTGTACTAGAAATGTATGATTACTCACATTGCAAGAGCGTAAAAGGCCAGCTGCTTGAGGTACACATTGTAGCAGAAATGCATGAGGAGAGATGGGCGAAGCAAGCCTTATCCGGAGGTGAAGATGTAAGACGTAGAATGAATTAGAACCAGCAAATATATTTAGAACAAATAAAAAAAGATGTAAGAAAAGTCTGTATACAGAATAGGCAATTGGAACTACTACACGGGAAAAAACTTTAGAGTAAATTGAAGACGAATAAGGCTTATTACACTGTTATATATACATATATGGTAAATGCTTCTCCTGAGTGTATTTCACGTGCAGAGCTAGTTCTTAGAAGAATCTTCATCTGCTCGATATTTCAATGAGCTTCTGGAGCATGTTCGAATCCAAATACATCTATCAATGTG
This sequence comes from Dermolepida albohirtum, assembly GCA_031893035.1. Taxonomy (NCBI): domain Eukaryota; kingdom Metazoa; phylum Arthropoda; class Insecta; order Coleoptera; family Scarabaeidae; genus Dermolepida; species Dermolepida albohirtum. The sequence continues at coordinate 734,834 of JAVIWB010005397.1, forward strand.
AGTTCTATTGGTACAGTGCTCTGTATATGGCTACATTGGGTTTCTCTAGGGCTAACAACTAGGTTCGTATGTTCAAGATAACTATTCTGTATATGGTCTGCTATGCTTTTCTTCGTTATTACTTACCGATCTCCTACGACAGGTTTAAATGTCATAAGCAGGCATCGAATATCATCTCTTTTGTTTAGTTCAGCACGCTTAGCTTAAACTTAGTAGTTTAGTGATCAAATATATTGAATTATTAACTTTCGAAACTCGAAGACCGAGTTCACATTGCGAATCGTATATCTCGCTAAAATTTTTAAAAGAATCGGTATAGTGTGTTTCAATTTATTTTAATATGACTAAATAGCAACTAAGTACTTTTATAACACCCTCTGCAGTCAAAACTTAATGAAACGTAAACGCATCTAAGACGTGAGTTGCTCGTTGATTTAATAGCCAGAGTGGTATTAAATAAATTGCGTCCAAATAAGCGAACATAATTCGCGTATTTATATTAGTTTTGGGAATTACATTTAATAGGCATTACTACATCGTGTAATTAAAACGGCATTACAACTTAACATTCCTTATATTTCGGTAATACAGTACATTTTCGTTAGTCGCAAAATATAAATTGTGAAGTGAGAAAGCAAATATTTTATTATAAAAAAATGTGGAGACCTTCGGACGAAGACAGGGAATGTGAATAATATGAAATAAACAACTACAATTGTGACTCGCTGATGGACAATATAAACAGTAACACTAAAGAAAGTTCACGATACCTAAATATACTTGTGTGCGTTTGTGTATCTCTGGACAGGGCCTGTTGTTTAAAATGTCGACAATGAACTGTAGACTATGTGCTGTACTTTTGAAAGATCCAGCTTTTAAAGTAATCGGAGGAACGAACAATCAACCTAAATTTACTAATGAGGGAGCAGAAAAGGCACGTCGAAATTACAACATTAATAAAAACGCGATATAATTAAAAAACTCTATTCAACAATTCATATTCGTTTAATTTATTTAAAAAGCATGAAAAATTACATCGCTGTGCCTCACAACAATAACTGTTTCATATAAAAAAAATAGAATCAATAAATCGTCTTCGGGGCACTGCAACCCACACACCTAATAGAATGTAAATAAGTTTCAATTAAAGTACGTGAGTTTTATGCCAACCAAGTTTGATAATTTTCTCATGAATGACATTGGCGTGTGAACGTTTGTGAATGTTTATAAACATTCGCACGCCAATGCCATTCAAACAATGATTAAAAATGTTTATAGTACAACTGTTGTAAACTTAATAAGTGAAAATGTTCTCTAATCAGTCATTTTTGATCCCACTGTGTCTATTGTTACACTAAATTCATATAAAACAACCTCAAAATATTACAAGAGTTAAAATCGCAATTAATTTTCTAATTAAGTTAAAAATTATAGAGATAAATATAGATATAAATAATATATTAATATAATTTGCATTCCAAAAAAAGTAAACACAAATGATAACTTCCAATCTGGTACGTAAACTTCCGCGATCGTGGTCCATACTATCTTCATCTGGGCTTCCGGGCTGGAACAGCGTCACTGGTATAACTGCCGACGTTGCGTACAGTAGCAGTAGTTGAGCCCTGAAAATGTCCTATACGAGTGGGTACGAAACGTCGGCGGTTATACCAGTGACGCGGTTCCAGCCCGGAAGCCCAGAAGAAGATAACTTTCTATGTTTTTCGCGAGAAAATACGTTTAAATACGCACCCACACATAGATACATACACTGCAGGCCATAAGTTTGGAATCAGTTCCAGTAAATTCATAAAAATTAAAATTTGTCTATGTTATGTTCGTATTACTTTGATATAAGTACAAAGGATTGTTCTTAAGTACATTATAAAGCTTTACATAAAAGATGTAGTTTTAAATGCATTAATACAATAGTTGGAAAATAACCAGAGATTAAGGAAACTCTGCGTGCGGTATTATTTATTCGAGTAGGTAATATTTCTGCATAATGAACGATTACCTGGAATGGACAAATTTTATTGCAGACCCTTCCGCATAAACCTTTTGTAATTACATTTAGTTTTTATATTTATAAGTATTTATACATTTTGAAGTAATGAGAATATTTTAGTTGCTTTGTATCATTTAAAGTAA